>CM038677.1:599842522-600555000 GCA_021605205.1 Aegilops longissima | reverse complement strand
TAGCAACTGAACCAGTATCAAATACCGAGGGGTTGCTACGAACACTAGTAAAATACACATCAATAATCTGTATATCAAATATAACCTTGTTCACTTTGCCATCCTTCTTATCCACCAAATATTCAGGGTAGTTCGCTTCGGTGACCAGTTCCATTGCAGCAAAAGTACTCGGTCTTAGGCTTAGGTCTAGACTTGGGCTTCTTCACTCGAGCGACAACTTGCTTGTCGTTCCTTTTGAAGTTCCCTTCTTCCCTTTGCCATTTTCCTTGAGACTAGTGGTCTTGTCAACCATCAACACTTGATGTTTTCTTGATTTCTACCTTCGCGATTTTAGCATCGAAGAGCTCGAAATCTTTTCGTCATCCCTTGCATACTATAGTTCATCACGAAGTTCTAGTAACTTAGTGATGGTGACTAGAAAATTCTGTCAATCACTATCTTATCGGAAGATTAACTCCCACTTGATTCAAGCGATTGAAGTACCCGGACAATCTGAGCACATGCTCACTAGTTGAGCGATTCTCCTCCATCTTTTAGCTTTAGAACTTGTTGGAGTCTTCATATCTCTCAACTCGGGTATTTGCTGGAAATATTAACTTCAACTCTGGAACATCTCATATGGTCCATGACGTTCAAAACGTCTTTGAAGTCGATTCTAAGCCGTTTAAGCATGGTGCATTAAACTATCAAGTAGTCATCCTTTTGAGCTAGCCAAGCGTTCATAACGTCGCATACGCTCCTGCAATAGGTTTGTCATCTAGCGGTGCATTAAGGACATAATTCTTACATGCAGCAATGAGGATAAACCTCGGATCTCGGATCCAATCCGCATCATTGCTACTAACATTTTTCAATACAATTTTCTCTAGGAACACATATAAAAACATAGGGAAGCAACAACGCGAGCTATTGATCTACAACATAATTTGCAAAATACTACGGGACTAAGTTCATGATAAATTAAAGTTCAATTAATCATATTACTTAAGAACTCCCACTTAGACAGATATCTCTCTAGTCATCTAAGTGATTCGTGATCCAAATCAACTAAACCATAACCGATCATCACGTGAGATGGAGTAGTTTTCAATGGTGAACATCACTATGTTGATCATATCTACTATATGATTCACGCTCGACCTTCGGTCTCCATGTTCGAGGCCATATCTGCATATGCTAGGCTCGTCAAGTTTAACTGAGTATTCTGCGTGTGCAAAACTGGCTTGCACCGTTGTAGATGGACGTAGAACTTATCACACCCGATCATCACGTGGTGTCGGGTACTCTGAACTTTTAGCAGCGGTGCATACTCGGGAGAACACTTCTTGATAATTTTAGTGAGAGATCATCTTATAATGCTACCGTCAATCAAAGCAAGATAAGATGCATAAAGGATAAACATCACATGCAATCAATATAAGTGATATGATATGGCCATCATCATCTTGTGCTTGTGATCTCCATCTCGAAGCACCGTCATGATCACCATCGTCACCGTAGCGACACCTTGATCTCCATCGTAGCATCGTTGTCGTCTAGCCAACTATTGCTTCTCGACTATCGCTCTTGCTTAGTGATAAAGTAAAGCAATTACATGGCGTTGCATTTCATACAATAAGCGACAACCATATGGCTCCTGCCGATTGCCGATAACTTCGGTTACAAAACATGATCATCTCATACAATAAAATATAGCATCACGTCTTGACCACATCACATCACAACATGCCTGCAAAAACAAGTTAGGCGTCCTCTACTTTGTTGTTGCAAGTTTTACGTGGCTGCTACGGGCTGAGCAAGAACCGTTCTTACCTCGCATCAAAACCACAGCGATAGTTTGTCAAGTTGGTGCTGTTTTAACCTTCGCAAGGACGGGCGTAGCACTCAGTTCAACTAAAGTGAGAGAGCGAGACACCCGCGGTCACCTTTAAGCAACGAGTGCTCGAGCGGTGAAACCAGTCTCGCGTAAGCGTCTGGCGTAATGTCGGTCGGGCGCTTCATCTCACAATACCGCTGAACCAAAGTATGACATCTTTGGTAAGCGGTATGACTTATATCGCCCACAACTCACTTGTGTTCTACTCGTGCATATGACATCAGCGCATAAAACCAGGCTCGATACCCGATGGGGAGCGTAGTAATTTCAAAATTTCCTACGCACGCAAGACCATGGTGATGGCATAGCGCGAGAGGAGAATGTCGTCCACGTGCCCTCGTGAACCGAAAGCGGGCGTTATAACAACGCGGTTGATGTAGTCGTACATCTTCACGAACCGACCGATCCAAGCACGAGCGTCACGGCACCCGAGTTTTGCACGTTCAGCTCGATGATGATCCCGGGCTCCGATCCAGCAAAGCGTCGGGGATGAGTTCCGTCAACCGACGGCGTGGTAGCGATGATGATGCTCCACCGCGCGGGGCCGCCTAAGCTCATGACGATATGACTTCTCGGCGCGGGGCTTCGCCTAAGCTCATGACGATATGACCGAAGTGGAATATTGTGGAGGGGGCACCGCTGCGGCTAAGGAGCGATCCGTAGATCAACTTGTGTGTCATGGGGTGCCCCCTGCCCTATATATAAAGGAGCAAGGAGGAGGTGTCCGGCCAAGGGAGGAGGCGCACCAAGGGGAGTCCTACTCCCAGGGAGTAGGACTCCTCCTTTCCTAGTAGGAGTAGGAGAGAAGGAGGGAAGGGAGGAAGGGTGCGGCCCCCCCTAGTCCAATTCGGACTAGGCCTTGAGAAGCGCAGCGGCCTGCCCTAGGCAGCCTCTCTCTTTCCCTGCAGGGCCCAATAAGGCCCAATACTTCTCCCGGTGAATTCCGTAACTCTCGGTACTCGAAAAATACCGAATCATTCGGAACCTTTCCGAACTCGAATATAGTCGTCAATATATCGATCTTTACGTCTCGACCATTTCGAGACTCCTCGTCATGTCCCGATCTCATCCAGGACTCGAACTCCTTGGTACATCAAAACTCATAAACTCATAATATAAGCATCATCAAAACCTTAAGCGTGCGGACCCTACGGGTTCGAGAACTATGTAGACATGACCTAGAACTATTCTTGGTCAATAACCAATAGCGGAACCTGGATGCCCATATTGGTTCCTACATATTCTCTGAAGATCTTTATCGGTCAAACCGCATAACGACATACATTGTTCCTTTGTCATCGGTATGTTACTTACCGAGATTCGATCGTCGGTATCAATACCTAGTTCAATCTCGTTGCGGTAAGTCTCTTTACTCGTTCCGTAATACATCATCTCACAACTAACTCATTAGTTGTAATGCTTGCAAGGCTTATGTGATGTGTATTACCGAGAAGGCCCAGAGATACCTCTCCGACAATCGGAGTGACAAAACCTAATCTTGAATTATAGCAACTCAACATATACTTTTGGAGACACCTGTAGAGCACCTTTATAATCACCCAGTTACGTTGTGGCGTTTGGTAGCACACAAAGTGTTCCTCCGTAAGCAGGAGTTGCATAATCTCATAGTTATAGGAACATGTATAAGTCATGAAGAAAGCAACAGCAACATACTATACGATCGTGTGCTAAGCTAACGGAATGGGTCATGTCAATCAGATCATTCAACTAATGATGTGATCACGTTAATCAAATAACAACTCTTTGTTCATGGTTAGGAAACATAACCATCTTTGATTAACGAGCTAGTCAAGTAGAGGCATACTAGTGACTCTCTGTTTGTCTATGTATTCACACATGTATTATGTTTCCAGTTAATACAATTCTAGCATGAATAATAAACATTTATCATGATATAAGGAAATAAATAATAACTTTATTATTGCCTCTAGGGCATATTTCCTTCAATAATGAACATTAATTTTAACAAAGGTGTGACTAACTTTACGGGATAATTGGAGTGAACTCTACACCTTCCTTAATATAAGAGCGTTTTTGCAGTTCAATTTAAAGTACCCAAGCGTCTAGTATTTAGAAAAACAGGTACTAGTTTTCTTGAGCATATATCTGGAAAAGCTTGCCACACTATATATCTGTCCATCACGCTAATGCAACACATTGAATAGTACAAGTATACACTAATCCAATGGCTAGTACAACGTAGAGTAATTTTTTATTACGAGTGCAGTACAATGGTTTCTTGAACAATTTCCATAAGCTAACCTTTGGAAGATTTCTATAAGCATTAACAATACAAAATGTAAAGGTAACAAGTTTCAGCATTGGTATACTAGCTGCAAGAGCATTAAACCAAATACAAAAGTCTGAAAACTAGCATTATTAACTAATGATAGCATAATTTTTTGCAAACCATGTACCTTCAAGGTAAATATCATTTCGAACTCGGGGACCTCAAAATTGCTATCCCAATCTTGATAATCAACGCTAACCTTGAAATAATCGGTGACATTAAATGGCATTTCTTAAATTTATCGGTGGCATTAGGTGAGTGCAGCATTAGTTAAATGTGGCATCACTTTAGCGATAGCATTGCTTGACTTTGGTGGCGTTATACTAACACAAAAAGTGGCAATAAGAGCATGGAGGCCCATTAGGACGATGGGCGCACCGATCGATGTACCTCCACAGGCATATAGAGTGGTGAGGGGTATGGTTGCCCAGATCAGCAACAAATATCCGGCAGCATATGTGGATTACATCCCATTTTTGTTCTCTTTAACCACCTTTTTCCTATGAGGGACAACAAACCGATCAACCTGGTCATTCTCTATTCGTTGCCATGCCTTTCTACCCTTTTTCAACCAAGAGACACGAGTCGTTCCTTAGCTACTAATTTTTTCCCTTTTCATCCTAGATGTGGGTTCGATGCCTAGTCTCTTGGACAGTACTTTCTCCTTCCTTTCCTTATTCAGCCCGGACATGGATTAGTCGCATGAAGTAGGGTTTCCTTTAATAGTGCAGATTATGGTTTCGTCTGCGTGACCAGTGAGCAAGGATAGCAAATTTGGAAGATGGTGGAGTGGAAAAGATCGACATCCAGCGACGTGGCAGATGGGGCAATAGAACAAGGGTATGGTTTGAAAAGAGGTAGCATACACGAGGTCGGAAAGTGGCTTCACTCGTGGTGATCGTCCTCCACACACACTATGGCGGTGATCTTGGGGACGGAGGCCATCTCGCTTGGCGCTAGAGTGCGAAGGATGGCCTTGTCGTCGATCGTGACCTCGCTTCGCCCGACGGCAGTCGTCAGCGACGTGCGTCCTTTTCTTCCCCGGCGGATCTATGACCACCGGTGAGGAGGAGAGAGGCCATCTTTTAGATCTGGACGGATGATAGTGTGACAAGCAAGTGGGCAGCCCTTAGAAAGAAAGCGCTCAAGCTCCGCCTATATATATTTTTTGATACTAGTACTAGAGGTGGAGTAGTGGCGAGAGTAGTTTATATTTTCTGCATATAGTACCCGATTAGTCGTGCTTAAAACTGAGCGACGCGCCATTACAAAATAAAGTCAAGAACTAATGCGGAACCTCGGGTCAACATGGCGGATCGCATTTTGCGGGAGAAATTACGCACCATGTTTAGTTGACATGGTCCCGTTCAACATGTCGGTGAGGCGACAGCGAGTCCTTTTCTACAATTTCGAATGGACATCTATGTAGGTCGGCCTCTTAGGTGTGCGTGACAACCACCCACCGCCTCTTCGCCTTTCGTCTCGATTTGGAACTGCTATCACATGCTCTTCCTCCTCCTCCATTTGCCTTCACCTTCCTTCGCCATTGTTCGATCATCTTCTCCATGGAGGAACAGGCGAGAGCTTGACCCGTTATTCTTGCCCGATCCGAAAGATGACATGGTGGAGGAACTCATTGATCGGTCTTGAAGTCGTCACCTCGGCAAGCATGAGTTCGTTCAAGACCATTCTCGACTCAACTAATAACATCATTACAAAGAACCCAAGGGTCTAGGGTGGTTTGATCTCCCCTATCTTCTTCGCCGTGACCACGATCCTTTGGCGCGAGACGATGGAAGCATCGCCTTGTGCAAGTTGATGCTTGATAATCATACGTGTGATGTTAAGATGCCATCGCGAGAGTAAGGCTTGGGCGGCGCAAATGGATATTGGGTTGTTTATATTGGGTACAACTGCGAGTGGGAACTTGTGAATGTCATGGGTTCCATTTCCAAAATCTCAGACTGCCCGGAGGTTGAGCACACACGTTATTCTACGTATGTTTAACTATGATCATGGTGGTATGCTCTCTGAAGGTAGCAATTTGTCGAGTTCCCAACCGCTCTTGGGGTTATCTGAATGCTTGTGTTGTCGCTGTCTTCGACAAGCTTGTTGTCATCCTTCATACTGACTTCGATGGATATTGCTCAAAAATCAGTTTCTATACGGATGTGTCTTGTGATGCAATTCAATCACGAGGTCTTGTGTTTGCTGCCACCACTCGTGGCGCTGTTTTTCATGGAATCATGATGCTTTTGAGTCGTTTATCTTCCACGTAAATATAATTGTTTCATCCACATGCATGCTTGGTTAGCTAGTTTCCCTTTACTAATTAACATTCTTGTGTTTCCAAGGTCACGAACATTCCACCACCTATACTTGAAATTTTTATAACCAAGGGGAGATGGCGATGGTGATGATCGAGCATGAGGATGAGCAGGGCGTATATACTCGATGGCGCTGGAACTTATTCCGATGGATCACCTCTTCTTGTCTTTATCTGAGGCACTGCTGATTTTACTAAGGAAGCAGGTGTTGTCTCGCATGGTCGCACTCTCCGGATCTTTTCCAACATCATTGCGGTGTTATTCGGTATGGATACTAGTGTGGCGCCAACACCTTATCCTGGTTCGATATTGATAGTCTTGGAGAAACTGGCGCCTGCAATGCTGGGCTATATCACGATGCAGCTCATATGAGTCTTACTGCCGTGTTCGCCCGGACGGATTTACTTTCTTGTATCCAGCGTGGCGGTCATCATCGTCGGCTGGATGTACGCCCTCATGGTCTATAGACCGATCTTGCGTGTTTTGCCCTGTCTTCCAATACATCTCGCAGGTCTCGCGTGTTGCCCCGTACCTTGGTATTTTTGTTTGAGTGGCAGCGGGGTGCGGGCTGAGCTTCAGGTTGGAATGCCTCTCTGTCTCGGCAACGAGGTGGCCGATTAGCCGCATCATACGCTGGTGATGTATGTTTCAATGCTTCCTCCTCAAGTCAGGGTAGCAACCTGTGCTTTGGGTAACCCTTGGAGGGGCGTTCGAGTTCATATTCCTCGGCCGCAAGGACTTCAGTCCATCTGTCTGCTAGCAAATCCTGATCAGCTCGAAGTTGTTGTTGCTTTTTCTTCAGCCTATTTGCTGTGGCAATAAGCCGGCGCTAAAGTGCTCCTACTCGACAGGATCCTCTGACACGACAAATTCTTCGTCGCCGAGGCTCACCTCGTCTTCGGAGAGAGGCATGTAATTGTCATCCTCCGCTTCTCCCTCTGCCGCTCGCTCGGAAGGCTTGGCTTGTTCATCCTCTGGCCCTAAATCTTGCTGGAGGGGATTGTCGTCATCTTCGGCACTGCCCAGAGTGCTATTATATCCTGTGCCGGTATCATTGCTTTTGTTGTGGCGAGACTTAGAGCGGCGCCACTGACGTCGGTGTCAGTGTCAAAACCGGCAGATCTTGGGTAGGGGGTCCCGATCTGTGCGTCAATGCTGATGGTAACATGAAGCAAGGGACACGGATGTTTACCCAGGTTTGGGCCCTCTCGATGGAGGTAAAACCCTACTTCCTGCTTGATTAATATTGATGATATGGGTAGTACAAGAGTAGATCTACCACGAGATCGTAGAGGCTAAACCCTAAGAGCTAGCCTATGATGGTATGATCGTAATTGTGATCGGTCTTCTAAGGACCAACCTCTCCGGTTTATATAGACACCAGAGAGGGCTAGGGTTTACATGGAGTCGGTTACAAGAAAGGAAACACAATATCCAGATCGCCAAGCTTGCCTTCCATGCCAAGTAAAGTCCCATCCAGACACGGGTCGAAGTCTTGAGTCTTGTATCTTCACGCTTCAATAGTCCGGACGATGTATCTGATCGGCTGTCCGGATACCCTAATCCGGGACTCCTCAAGAGTAGCCCTGAACCAGGCTTCAATGATGATGAGTCCGGCGCGCAATCTTGTCTTCGGCATTGCAGGGCGCGTTCCATCTCCGAATACTCCAAAGTACTTGTTACGACGAATGGTGTCCGGAACTCCATCAATGTTGTACTCCTTGACTTCAGTGCCTCAATAATGACCATCTCCACGTGTCGAGCAAATGCGAGGAGTCGAGGTGTTTTTCGCATTTACCACCCTCGATCTTTTGGGCTGACCACCTATTTGAAGAGACGGGGATTCTCATATCCAAACCTCACTCCTCCACCTCGAGCAAGCATCCAACAGAGCGCTCCGAAAAAACCATTCCAACATGGCCGGTCGTCACAGCTCTTCTGCTCGCTCTCCTCGCCCCAAGCCAGGGGACTGGGAAGAGAGTTTAGTTCCCGATAGCCGTTTGATCAAGTTACAAATCCAAGGGTTTCTTCCACCAGCATTCATGGTCCCTGTCCGAGCCAGAATAGCCACCTATAATGGCGGGGAGCAAGCGGAGGGATCTCTGAATCCGTCTCCAAAGGAGCGAATATGCCTCATCCCTCATCTGCTAAGGGGCGTCGGGTTTCCTATTCACCCGTTCCTTCGCGGGCTCCGGGAGTTCTACGGCCTCCAGTTACACAATTTCACCCCTGCCTCTATACTACATATAGCAGGGTATGTTGCCTTTTGCGAGCTATTTTTAGGCTGCGAGCCTCACTTCGGGTTATGGAAGAAGCTATTCTGCCTTGTCCCCCGCAACCAGGGAGAATCCCTATGTCAGGTGGGCGGGGCCGAAGTATGGCGCATTGCCGAGACCGGATATCTTTCCAGCACTCCCAAGAAGGCACCAGAACACTGGCCTTCAGAGTGGTTCTACATTGACAACATTCCCCTTCCGGATCCAGTCCGGACAGGTCTCCCCCAGTTCAGTAACGCCCAGTCGAGGGCACGTCTAAGCTGGCGCCCCCAAGGCCCCCAAGAGGAGGATACCAGGGAAATACATTACCTGATGAGCAGGATAAAGTTACTGGCCAACTCCGGACTGACGATAGTCGAGGTTATGGCAATATGCATAATACGGGGAGTGCAACCACTTCAATATCGGGGGAAGCCCATGTGGCACTTCAACGGGGAAGATGATGCCACCCGCTGTGGTCGTAAGGGTCCGGACTCCGCCACTGCTCTGGCAAGGATATTGTCCGATTTGTACAAAGGGGAAGAGGAGGAATTCCTTCACATCAAACCGCGAGAGGGATTCTCCATGTACAACCCCCCAAACTGGGTAAGTTGTCATTCCGTTCCCTACGTCACTTATTGTAGCGTTCTTTGCTAAGATCATCTGCCTCGATATTCCTGGGCAGGAACTGAGGAGGGCCATAGAAGGAATCAGCAGCCCCTCCCCGCAACCGGAGGACCCTGGAAGGGCCCTAGATCCAGGTCTTGAAGAAGATCCGGATATTACCGTGGAGCTGGTCAACGGGATATTTTATCAAGCGAGATGTAATGGCGCCTCAGTGGCCATTACTGCCGACTATCCCGGGCCGCTTCCTACGTCGCGCGTAACCAAGTCAAAAAACACTATCCTCCGAAGAGGACTCCCTTCAGATGTCATGCCTTATCCTTGAAGTGTCGTGTTTTTGCAGAGAAGACGATCGGAGCGCGGGGCCAAGCCCCTAGGGACTCGTCGGCCAAGGGTGTCCGGATCGGGCAGGCTTAAGAGGAAGGCGGTAAGGGTCGACTCACTGCTACAGAGGTAAGACAAAAACTTGTGCTATGATTATGGTATTTTGAAGTATGACAGAACCCTTTGTGTTCTGGCAGGAAGAGGAGCAGCCGGGCTATATCCGGGGATCCTGCCAACCATGCCTCCACCAGCCGGATTCCAGAACCAGCTTCTAGAGCGGAGGCGGGAGCGGGGCCGATGCCGCATAGTTCTCCGACAGAGAATGTGGATATGCTCTCAGCCATGAATTCCGAAGTAGAGAGCGCCATGAATCACCGGCGCCGACTTTAACGCCTTTAATTCGGGAGACGCATACATCCGAGCTGCTCAAGGCGGGCTTGCTCGAGCGACGGATCAGTATACGAAAGATATACGGGTAAGAAAATATGATAAGCATGTGTAGCAGTAGCCCCTGAGACTTGAAATGGTTGGAACAACTGTTTTAAGGGTCAATTCATTCACAGGTCCTTGTAGATAAGAATGAGCAATTGTCTCGGGAGCTGGAGGAATGCAAGGCCGAACTGAGAGCCGCAGTTGCCAAGTTAGAGGAACCCGAAAAGCCCTCATCTGGTAACAATTGTCACAATTGTATGAAGATGCACCAGTTAGTAAATGGATGATATGACAAGTCTAACAGAAAATTCTGCATAACAATCCGGGGTGAATCCGGAGGGCGAAGAGAGGACGACGCATCTCAAAAGGCAGCTGGAGGCTGGCGGCGCATTCTTCTGCGAAGTTCGGCAGAGAAGAACGATCTTCAAGATGCCAAAGTCCAGCTGGACGTGGAGTTCAAAGATCTCTCGCCAATTTGGCGGACTCCGTGAAGGAGAACAAAAGGCTTCGTCGCGGAATTTACGGTAAATGCCTAGACGAACTGTAGTATAGTTCGGCGAGGAAGTATATTGAAAGAATTTTGCTTGCAGGAATGTTAACGGGTCGCCCTGAGGAGGTGATGCCCTCATCTGCAAGTGATTTACTGCAAGACCTTCGCATGAATCGCACGAGCGAGCTTGGCAAGTGATGCGTGGTGTTGCTTGCTGCTTTGTGGCCGCTGCTTGTTGCCGAATGGCATGGGGAGCTTGTGGATATGCTTCAAGGATCACGGTGGCTTCCGATCTGTGGAAGGTGTCCGCTTGCGGCAAAGGCGCAAGAGAAGCCTGGGCTATGGTGAAGATGCGCTACACCAAGCTGGACCCGAACCATACGGCCGAAGTAGGATCGGCGGGCCCGATGGGCAAGAAATTCCGTGAGTCCGGTATATGACCGGTAGCGTTAGCCGCTAAGTATTCTCAACAGATTGTAAGCTAGATAGCCTGTTGGACGGTATAGAGGAGGAATATAGTCAGTCCAAGTGATGTGTAATTTTAATGGACATAATTAGCCCTAGTCGAATTGAAATCATTTGTCATGGCAGACCTTTTCGCTTCAGCCCCCGGATCCTATAGTCCGGGGTGTGTCCGAATACCCGCTCAGTTATACAAAACCGGGGCATGCGTGGACACCAGGCGTAGGGGTCATAAGTGCTTGAACAGACAAGTGAAGGAAATATGCCCTAGAGGCAATAATAAAGTTATTATTTATTTCCTTATATCATGATAAATGTTTATTATTCATGCTAGAATTGTATTAACGGAAACATAATACATGTGTGAATATATAGACAAACAAGATGTCACTAGTATGCCTCTACTTGACTAGCTTGTTAATCAAAGATGGTTATGTTTCCTAACCATGAACAAGGAGTTGTTATTTGATTAACAAGGTCACATCATTAGTTGAATGATATGATTGACATGACCCATTCCGTTAGCTTAGCACACGATCGTTTAGTATGTTGCTATTGCTTCCTTCATGACTTATACATGTTCCTATGACTATGAGATTATGCAACTCCGTTTACGGAGGAACACTTTGGTACTACCAAAGCGTCACAACGTAACTGGGTGATTATAAAGGAGTACTACAGGTGTCTCCAAAGGCAGATGTTGGGTTGGCGTATTTCGAGATTAGGATTTGTCACTCCGAATGTCGGAGAGGTATCTCTGGGCCCTCTCGGTAATGCACATCATATAAGCCTTGCAAGCATTGCAACTAATAAGTTAGTTGCGAGATGATGTATTACGGAACGAGTAAAGAGACTTGCCGGTAACGAGATTGAACTAGGTATTGGATACCGACGATCGAATCTCGGGCAAGTAACATACCGATGACAAAGGGAACAAAGTATGTTGTTATGCGGTTTGACCGATAAAGATCTTCGTAGAATATGTAGGAGCCAATATGGGCATCCAGGTTCCGCTATTGGTTATTGACCAAGAATAGTTCTAGGTCATGTCTACATAGTTCTCGAACCCATAGGGTCCATGCAGCAAGGTTTCGATGCGATGTTATATTATGAGTTTATGAGTTTTGATGTACCGAAGGAGTTGAGTCCCGGATGAGATCGGGGACATGACGAGGAGTCTCGAAATGGTCGAGACATAAAGATTGATATATTGGAAGCCTATGTTTGGACTCGGAATCACTCCGGTGAAATTGGGAATTTTCTGAGTACAGGAGGGTTACGGAACCCCGGGGTCAATGGGCCTTGATGGGCCTTAGTGGAAAGAGAAAGGGGGCCCAAGTGCTGGCGCACCTTCCCCCTTCCCTAGTCCTATTAGGACTAGGAGAAGGCCTTCTCTCTCCCTTCCCACTTGGGGAAACCTAGTTGGACTAGGATTGGGGGGGAATCCTACTCCTAGTAGGAGTAGGAAACCCTGGTGCGCCTCCTCTCTCTGGCCGGCCAGCCCCTCCCCTTCCCTCCTTTATATACGGGGGCAGGGGGCACCCCAAGACACACAAGTTGATCTACGGATCTTTCCTTAGCCGTGTGCGGTGCCCCCTTCCACCATATTCCACTTCGGTCATATCGTCGCGGAGCTTAGGCGAAGCCTGCGCGGAGAAGTCATATCGTCATGAGCTTAGGCGAAGCCCTGCGTCGGTGGAGCATCATCATCGTACCACGCCGTCGTCGACGGAACTCATCCCGACACTTTGCTGGATCGAGTCCGGGATCGTCATCGAGCTGAACGTGTGCAGAACTCGGAGGTGCCGTACGTTCGGTGCTTGGATCGGTCGGATCGTGGAGACGTCGACTACATCAACCGCGTTGTTATAACGCTTCGCTTTCGGTCTCACGAGGGCGTGGGACGGACACTCTTCCCTCTCGTTGCTATGCCATCACCATGGTCTTGCGTGATCGTAGGAAAATTTTTGAAATTACTACGTTCCCTAACAGTGGCATCCGAGCCTGGTTTTATGCGTTGATGTCATATGCACGAGTAGAACACAAGTGAGTTGTGGGCGATACAAGTCATACTGCCTACCAGCATGTCATACTTTGGTTCAGCGGTATTGTGAGATGAAGCGGCCGGACCGACATTACGCCAGACGCTTACGCGAGACTGGTTTCACCGCCCGAGCACTCGTTGCTTAAAGGTGACGGCGGTGTCTGCTCTCTCACTTTAGTTGAACCGAGTGAGGCTACGCCCGGTCCTTGAGAAGGTTAAACGGAGTCTATTTGACGAAATATCGTTGTGGTTTTGATGCGTAGGTAAGAACGGTTCTTGCTCAGCCCGTAGCAGCCACGTAAAACTTGCAACAACAAAGTAGAGGACGTCTAACTTGTTTTTGCAGGGCATGTTGTGATGTGATATGGTCAAGACGTGATGCTATATTTTATTGTATGAGATGATCATGTTTTGTAACCAAGTTATCGACAATGGCAGAGCCATATGGTTGTCGCTTTATTGTATGAAATGCAAACGCCATGTAATTGCTTTACTTTATCACTAAGGAGTAGCGATAGTCGTAGAAGCAATAGTTGGCGAGACGACAACGATGCTACGATGGAGATCAAGGTGTCGCGCGGTGGCGATGGTGATCATGACGGATTGCTTCGGCGATGGAGATCACAAGCACAAGATGATGATGACCATATCATATCACTTATATTGATTGCATGTGATGTTTATCCTTTATGCATCTTATCTTGCTTTGATTGACGGTAGCATTATAAGATGATCTCTCACTAAAAATTATCAAGAAGTGTTCTCCCTGAGTATGCACCGTTGCCAAAGTTCGTAGTACCCAGACACCACGTGATGATCGGGTGTGATAAGTTCTACGTCCATCTACAACGGTGCAAAACAGTTGCACACGCGAATACTCAGGTTAAACTTGACGAGCCTAGCATATAACAGATATGGCCTCGGAACACGGAGACCGAAGGTCGAACGTGAATCATATAGTAGATATGATCAACATAGTGATGTTCACCATTGAAACTATTCCATCTCACGTGATGATCGGACATGGTTTAGTTAAATGGATCACGTGATCACTTAGATGACTAGAGAGATGTCTATCTAAGTGGGAGTTTTTTTAATATGATTAATTGAACTTTAATTTATCATGAACTTAGTCCTGGTAGTATTTTGCAGATTATGTTGTAGATCAATAGCTCGCGTTGTTGCTTCCCTGTGTTTTTATATGTGTTCCTAGAAAATTGTATTGAAAGATGTTAGTAGCAATGATGCGGATTAGATCCATGATCTGAGGTTTATCCTCATTGCTGCAGAAGAATTATGTCCTTAATGCACCGCTAGGTGACAGACCTATTGCAGGAGCGGATGCGTACGTTATGAGCGTTTGGCTAGCTCAATATGATGACTACTTGATAGTTTAGTGCACCATGCTTAACGGCTTAGAATCGGGACTTCAAAGGCGTTTTGAGCGTCATGGACCATATGAGATGTTCCAGGAATTGAAGTTAATATTTCAAGCAAATACCGAGTTGAGAGATATGAAGTCTCCAACAAGTTCTATAGCTAAAAGATGGAGGAGAATCGCTCAACTAGTGAGCATGTGCTCAGATTGTGCGAGTACTTCAATCACTTGAATCAAGTGAGAGTTAATCTTCCAGATAAGATAGTGATTGACAGAATCCTCTAGTCACCATCACTAAGTTAGTAGAACTTCGTGATGAACTATAGTATGCAAGGGATGACGAAAAAGATTCTCGAGCTCTTCGCGATGCTAAAATCGTGAAGGTAGAAATCAAGAAAAACATCAAGTGTTGATGGTTGACAAGACTATTAGTCTCAAGGAAAATGGCAAAGGGAAGAAGGGGAACTTCAAAAGGAGCGGCAAGCAAGTTGCTGCTCGAGTGAAGAAGCCCAAGTCTAGACCTAAGCCGAGACCGAGTATTTTTGCTGCAATGGAACTGGTCCTTTGAAGCGGAACTACCCCTGAATATTTGGTGGATAAGAAGGATGGCAAAGTGAACAAGGTTATATTTGATATACAGGTTATTGATGTGTACCTTACTAGTGTTTATAGTAGCCCCGAGTATTTGATACTGTTAGGTTGCTAAGATTAGTAACTCGAAACAGGAGTTACGAATAAGCAGAGACTAGTTGAAGGGAAGTGACGATGAGTATTGGAAGTAGTTCCAAGATTGATATGATCATCATCGCACACTCCCTATACTTTCGGGATTAGTGTGGAACCTAAATAAGTGTTATTTGGTGTTGAGCATAAATATGATTTGATCATGTTTATTGCAATACTGATTATTCATTTAAGTAAAAGAATAAATTGTTGTTCTGTTTACATGAATAAAACCTTATATGGTTACACACCCAATGAAAATGGTTCATTGGATCTCGATCATAGTGATACACATATTCATAATATTGAAACCAAAAGATGCAAAGTTCATAATGATAGTGCAACTTATTTGTGGCATCGCTGTTTAGGTCATATTGGTGTAAAGCGCATGAAGAAAACTCCATCTTGATGGACTTTTGGAATCACTTGATTATGAATCATTTGATGCTTGCGAACCGTGCCTTTTGGGCAAGATGACTAAAACTCCGTTGTTCGGAACAATGGAACGAGCAACAAACTTGTTGGAAATAATACATACCGATGTATGCGATCCAATGAGTGTTGATGCTCGTGGCAAGTATCGTTATTTTCTGACCTTCACAAGATGATTTGAGCAGATATGGGTATATCTACTTAATAAAACATAAGTCTGAAATAGTTGAAAGGTTCAAAGAATTTCAGAGTGAAGTAGAAAAATCATCGTAACAAGAAAATAAAATTTCCGCGATCTGATCGCGGAGACGAATATTTGAGTTACGAGTTTTGGTCTTCAATTAAAACAATGTGGAATAGTTTCACAGCTCACGCCACCTGGAACACCACAACGTTATGGTGTGTCCGAACGTCGTAACCGCACTTTATTTTGATATGGTGCGATCAATGATGTCTATTATTAGTTTACCACTATCGTTTTGGGGTTATGCATTAGAGACAGCTGCATTCACGTTTAAATAAGGCACCATCTAAATCCGTTGAGATGACACCGTATGAACTATGGTTTAGCAGTAAACCTAAGCTGTCGTTTCTTAAAGTTTGGAGTTGTGATGCTTATGTGAAAAAGTTTTCACCTGATAAGCTCTAACCCAAATCGGAGAAGTGCGTCTTCATAGAATACCCAAAGGTGACTATTGGGTACACCTTCTATCACAGATCCGAAGGCAAGTTTTTTCGTTGCTAAGATGGATCCTTTCCAGAGAAGAAGTTTCTCTCGAAAGAAGTGAGTGGGAGGAAAGTAGAACTTGATGAGGTAATTGTACCTTCTCCCTTATTGGAAAGTAGTTCATCACAGAAATTAGTTCCAGTGATTCCTACACCAATTAGTGAGGAAGTTAATGATGATGATCATAAAACTTCAGATCAAGTTGCTGCCAAACCTCGTAGGTCTTCCAGAGTAAAATCCGCACGAGTGATACGGTAATCATATTCGGAAGTCATGTTACTAGACCATGATGAACCTACGGACTATGAGGAAGCGATGATGAGCCCAGATTCCGCGAAATGGCTTGAGGCCATGAAATCTGAGATAGGATCCATGTATGAGAACAAAGTATGGACTTTGATTGACTTGCTCGATGATCAGCAAGCCATGTTAAATAAATGGATCTTCAAGAGGAAGACGGACACTGATAGTAGTGTTACTATCTACAAAGCTCGACTTGTTGCAAAAGGTTTTCGACAAGTTCAATGTGTTGAATACGATGAGATTTTCTCACTCGTAACGATGCTTAAGTCTGTCCGAATCATGTTAGCAATTGCCACATTTTATGAAATCTGGCAAATGGATGTCAAAACAGCATTCCTTAATGGATTCATTAAAGAAGAGTTGCATATGATGCAACCAGAAGGTTTTGTCAATCCTAAAGGAGCTAACAAAATGTGCAAGCTCCAGCGATCCATCTATGGACTGGTGCAAGCATCTCGGAGATGGAATAAACGCTTTGATAGTGTGATCAAAGCATATAGTTTTATACAGACTTGCGGTGAAGCCTGTATTTACAAGAAAGTGAGTGGGAGCACTACAGCATTTCTGATAAGTATATGTGAATGACATATTGTAGATCGGAAATAATGTAGAATTATTCGCAAAGCATAAAGGAGTGTTTGAAAGGAGTGTTTTCAAAGAAAGACCTCGGTGAAGCTGCTTATATATTGAGCATCAAGATCTATAGAGATAGATCAAGACGCTTGATAAGTTTTTCAATGAATACATACCTTGACAAGATTTTGAAGTAGTTCAAAATGGAGCAGTCAAAGAAAAGTTCTTGCTGTGTTGCAAAGGTCTGAAATTGAGTAAGACTCAAATCCCGACCACGGCAGAAAATAGAAAAGAGAATGAAAGTCATTCCCTATGCCTCACCATAGGTTCTATAAAGTATGCTATGCTATGTACCAGACCTATTGTATACCTTGCTCTGAATTTGGCAAGGAGTACAATGGTGATCTAGGAGTAGATCATGGACATTGGTCAAGAACATCCTTAGTGAGGACTAAGGAAATATTTCTCGATTATGGAGGTGTAAAAAGCCCGTCGTAAAGAATTACATCGATGCAAGCATTTTACACTGATCCAGATGACTCTAAGTCTCAATCTGGATACATATTGAAAGTGGGAGCAATTAGCTAGAGTAGCTCCGTGCAGAGCATTGTAGACATAGAATATTTGCAAAATAGATACGACTCTCAATGTGATGAGACCGTTGACTAAGCTTCTCTCACGAGCAAAACATGATCACACCTTAGTACTCTTTGGGTGTTAATCACATAGCGATGTGAACTAGATTACTGAATCTAGTAAACCCTTTGGGTCTTGGTCACATGGCGATGTGAATTATGGGTGTTAATCACATGATGATGTGAACTATCGATGTTAATCACATGGTGATGTGATCTAGATTATTGACTCTAGTGCAAGTGGGAGACTGAAGGAAATATGCCCTAGAGGCAATAATAAAGTTATTATTTATTTCCTTATATCATGATAAATGTTTATTATTCATGCTAGAATTGTATTAACGGAAACATAATACATGTGTGAATATATAGACAAACAAGTATGTCACTAGTATGCCTCTACTTGACTAGCTTGTTAATCAAAGATGGTTATGTTTCCTAACCATGAACAAGGAGTTGTTATTTGATTAACAAGGTCACATCATTAGTTGAATGATCTGATTGACATGACCCATTCCGTTAGCTTAGCACACGATCGCTTAGTATGTTGCTATTGCTTCCTTCATGACTTATACATGTTCCTATGACTATGAGATTATGCAACTCCGTTTACGGAGGAACACTTTGGTACTACCAAACGCCACAACGAATCGGGTGATTATAAAGGAGTACTACAGGTGTCTCCAAAGGCAGATGTTGGGTTGGCGATTTCGAGATTAGGATTTGTCACTCCGAATGTCGGAGAGGTATCTCTGGGCCCTCTCGGTAATGCACATCATATAAGCCTTGCAAGCATTGCAACTAATAAGTTAGTTTGAGATGATGTATTACGGAACGAGTAAAGAGACTTGCCGTAACGAGATTGAACTAGGTATTGGATACCGACGATCGAATCTCGGGCAAGTAACATACCGATGACAAAGGGAACAAAGTATGTTGTTATGCGGTTTGACCGATAAAGATCTTCAGTAGAATATGTAGGAGCCAATATGGGCATCCAGGTTCCGCTATTGGTTATTGACCAAGAATAGTTCTAGGTCATGTCTACATAGTTCTCGAACCCGTAGGGTCCGCACGCTAAGGTTTCGATGATGCTTATATTATGAGTTTATGAGTTTTGATGTACCGAAGGAGTTCGGAGTCCCGGATGAGATCGGGGACATGACGAGGAGTCTCGAAATGGTCGAGACATAAAGATTGATATATTGGAAGCCTATGTTTGGACTCCGGAATCACTCCGGGTGAAATTGGGAATTTTACCGGAGTACCGGGAGGGTTACCGGAACCCCCCGGGGGGTCAATGGGCCTTGATGGGCCTTAGTGGAAAAGAGAAAAGGGGGCCCAAGTGCTGGCCGCACCTTCCCCCCTTCCCTAGTCCTATTAGGACTAGGAGAAGGGGGGGCGCCCCCCTCTCTCTCCCTTCCCACTTGGGGAAACCTAGTTGGACTAGGATTGGGGGGGAATCCTACTCCTAGTAGGAGTAGGAAACCCTGGCGCGCCTCCTCTCTGCCGGCCAGCCCTCCCTTCCCTCCTTTATATACGGGGCAGGGGCACCCCAAGACACACAAGTTGATCTACGGATCTTTCCTTAGCCGTGTGCGGTGCCCCTTCCACCATATTCCACTTCGGTCATATCGTCATGAGCTTAGGCGAAGCCTGCGGGAGAAGTCATATCGTCATGAGCTTAGGCGAAGCCCTGCGTCGGTGGAGCATCATCACCGTCCACCACGCCGTCGGTTGTGGAACTCATCCCGACACTTTGCTGGATCGAGTCCGGGATCGTCATCGAGCTGAACGTGTGCAGAACTCGGAGGTGCCGTACGTTCGGTGCTTGGATCGGTCGGATCGTGGAGACGTACGACTACATCAACCGCGTTGTTATAACGCTTCCGCTTTCGGTCTACGAGGGTACGTGGACGGACACTCTTCCCTCTCGTTGCTATGCCATCACCATGGTCTTGCGTGATCGTAGGAAAATTTTTGAAATTACTACGTTCCCCAACAACAAGTACCCAACTAGTTATGTTATATTACATGGATAGTAAGAAACATCTTCGAGGGAGAATAGTTCCATTAGGGGTTCCTTTCCCTGGGTAAGCATGCGAAAATGCACATGTCCGGGCTGCGAACTATTGCGCAGGATACAAAACTTCTGGGGATTTGCATTATAACAAACGAATACATCTTTTGTTCACCGACCGAATATTCTCTTAAGGAAGCTAGCTTTCGGCTTCACTCAGTCTGAGGTACACATCCGGCTGAACCGGCAGTAACAATCGCAGAGGTGCTCCCCTTATGCCCTAGCCGAATTATAGGGAACGTAGGGCATAAACACTAGAGCCAGGCAACCCAGCTTGGCAACATCTTAATTCATATCGATGCATATAATGGTGAAGAAAAGGCACATATGGAAAAAGAATGCATATGTAATGGGCAGAAAGCCATGTGAATAATTGTTTTTAGCTTCCGTATAGGAAGCCCCCAGGTATTGCTTACACACTTAGTGCGGCCGGAGTGATCCGGAAATCTGCACTGTATTGAATACTTTGTGTGAAGAGAGAAAAATGTCGAGAAAGGAAAAGGGGATGGAGCATAATTAAAAAGGAGGGGTTAGGAGACGAACACTGAGTTCGGCGCTAGGCGTAGAATCTCCGGAGTCTGGCCGCGTTCCATGGGTTCGGCTCGAGTCTGTTATCGGATGCATTACGTAAGCGGTACGCTCCTCCGGTGAGAACATTGTCAATGACGAAGGGACCCTCCCACTTGGGTTTGAGCTTGTCCTTCTTCTTCTCCGGTAGGCGTAGAACGAGCTCGCCAATATTGTAAGTTTTGGCCCGCACTTCTCTGCTTTGATATCGCTGAGCCTATTGCTAATAGAATGTGGAGCGGGCTTTTGCGACGTCACGCTCCACCTCCAGGGCATCTAAGTTATCCTGCCGATCTAACTCGGCTTCCTTCTCTTTGTACATGCGTACGCATGGCGAATCATGTATTATGTCGTAGGGTAATACTGCTTCCACGCCGTACACCATAAAAAATGGTGTATATCCGGTGGTGCGATTTGGCGTGGTCCGCAGCCCCCAGAGTACAGAGTCGAGCTCCTCTACCCAGTGCGTATCCGATTCTGTTAGAGATCGCACTAGTCTGGGTTTGATGCCGCTCATGATGAGGCCGTTTGCCCGTTCGACCTGGCCGTTTGTTTGGGGGTGGTAGACGGAAGCGTAGTCGAGCTTAATGCCCATCTTGCCGCACCAAGTTTTCACTTCGTCGGCCGTGAAATTTGAGCCATTATCAGTGATGATGCTATGGGGGACACCGTGTCGTATGCGACCCAGATATGAAGTCTATCACAGGTCCGGATTCGCCGTTTTAACTTGTTTGGCTTCTATCCATTTGGTGAACTTGTCCACCATGACCAGTAGGTATTTTTCTTATGGCTTCCCTTTAAGGGTCCGACCATATCCAGCCCCTGCACGCGAAGGGCCAAGTTATGGGGATTGTTTGGAGAGCGGTAGGGGCATGTGACTGATTGGCAAAGAGCGGCAACCGACGCAATGTTGGACAAGGTCTGTGGCGCTTTCGGGCCGTTGGCCAATAGAAGCCTGTACGGAAGGCCTTGCTGACTAGTGCTCGAGCCGCAGCGTGATGTCTGCCCAGTACGGCATGGATTTCAGCCAAGAGTTGCCGCCCTTCCTCTTCGGAGATGCACCTTTGGAGCACTCGGTGGCGCTTTCTTGTAGAGTTCCCTTCGTGGACCTTGTAAGCTTTAGGCGCGGACTATGCAGCGTGCTTCGTTTTGGTCTTCAGGGAGCTCCTGCCTATTTAGGTAGGCCAAGAAAGGCTCGGTCCACGGGGCAATTACGGCCATGATTTCGTGGGCCGAAGATGTTATTTCGGTGGCAGAGCCTCGATTGTGTCGATGGTTCAGAATCGGGGATGTGCTCGGGTCCGTCTGGTATTGCGAACTCCCTTCCCATACTACGGATGGCTTGAACAGCCTTTCCAGGAATATGTTAGGTGGGACAGGGTCGCGTTTGGCGCCGATGCGGGCAAGGACGTCCGCCGCTTGATTGTTTTCTCGAGCCACATGGTGGAATTCGAGCCCCTCGAACCGAGCTGATATTTTGAGGACGGCATTACGGTAGGCCGCCATTTTTGGATCCTTGGCATCGAAGTCTCCCTTTATTTGTGATATTGCGAGGTTCAAATCCCCACGCACTTCCTGGCGTTGGATGCCCATAGAGACCGCCATCCGAAGACCATGCAACAAAGCCTCATATTCGGCTGAATTGTTGGAGTCTGTGTAAAGTATTTGGAGGACGTACTGGACCGTGTCTCTCGTGGGAGACGTCAGGACTACACCTGCCCCCAGTCGGGCCAGCATTTTAGAGCCGTCAAAGTTCATGATCCAGTTGGAGTATGCGCCGTACTCTTTAGGGAGTTCGGCTTCCGTCCATTCGGCGACAAAGTCGGCCAGTACTTGCGACTTGATGGCCCGCCGTGGTTTGTACATTATGTCGAACGGAAGGAGCTCGATGGCCCATTTATCAATCCGGCCCGTAGCGTCGCGGTTGTTTATTATGTCGTTGAGTGGTACTTCGGAGGCTACTGTGATCGAACACTCTTTAAAGTAGTGTCGCAGCTTCCGGGATGCCATGGAGACCGCGTATTCTATTTTTTGATAGTGTGGGTATCGGGATTTGCATGGGGTGAGGACTGTGGATATGTAATAAACCCGCTTTTGGAGCGGGAATTTGTATCCGTCAACCTCTCGTTCGAGGACGAGTACTGCGCTTACAACTTGGTGTGTTGCCGCTATGTATAATAGCATAGGCTCGCCGGTGTTCGGCGCTGTTAGGACTGGATTACTGGCCAGTAAGGTCTTTATTTCATCAAGTCCGGCCGCGGCTGCATCCGTCCATACGGTGTTGATGCGCCGCAGAGGCGGTAAAGAGGCAATGCCTTTTCTCCTAGCCTGGAGATAAAGCGGCTCAAAGCGGCCACGCATCCGGCTAGCTTCTGGATGTGCTTGAGATCTGTTGGTATAGCCAACTGAGACAGAGCTCGGATTTTTGCCGGGTTCGTTTCAATTCCTCTATTGGAAACAACGAAGCCCAGCAGTTTCCCCGATGGGACG
The DNA here is from genome assembly GCA_021605205.1 of Aegilops longissima. Lineage (NCBI taxonomy): Eukaryota > Viridiplantae > Streptophyta > Magnoliopsida > Poales > Poaceae > Aegilops > Aegilops longissima. Next base: position 600,531,947 of record CM038677.1, on the reverse strand, counting down.
CCAAAGACGCATATTTCCGGATTCAAATTAATGTCGTATGTCCGTAGGTTATCAAATGTGAGCCTCAAGTCATCTATCAGGGTTTCGACATGTCTAGTTTTTATGACCACGTCGTCCACATATGCTTCCACTGTTTTGCCGATTTTTTTTCCAGGCATGTTTGAATCATGCGTTGATAGGTTGCGCCGCATTCTTGAGCCCGAAGGGCATAGTGTTGAAGCAAAAAGGGCCATATGGCGTTATAAAAATTTTTTGCAGCTTGGTCAGATTCTGCCATCTTTATTTGATGATATCAAGAGTATGCGTCGAGAAAACACAGTGAGTCGTATCCAGCTGTGGCATTGATGATTTGATCGATGCGAGGGAGGGGAAAGGGATCCTTGGGGCAAGCCTTGTTGAGGTCTTTGAAGTCGACGCATAGGCGCCAGGATTTGTCCTTCTTTGGTACCATCACCAAATTTGCCAGCCAATCCGGATGTTTGATATCTTTGATGAATCCGGCCTCGAGTAGCTTGGCTAAGTCTTCCCCCATTGCCTGTTGTTTGGGCTCTGAGAATCGCCTTAGGGTCTGCTTGACTGGTTTATATCCTTTTAGAATATTGAGGCTGTGTGTTTGGCCAGTCTGTGTGGGATGCCTGGCATGTCCGATGGGTGCCAGGCGAAAATGTCCCAATTCTCGCGTAAGAAATCTCGTAGTGCAACGTCAATCGCGGGGCTCAGCTGTGTCCCGATGGAAGCTGTCTTCGTGGGGTCCGTTGGATGGACCTGGAATTTGACTATATCGTCTGTAGGCTTAAATGAGGTGGACTTGGGTCGCTTGTCTAGTATCACGTCGTCCCTGTCCATGGTGGCCCGCAGTGTTGTTAACTCTTCGGCTGCTAGGGCTTCAGATAGTGCTTCCAAGGCTAGAGCTGCGTTTTTATTTTCGGCGCGAAGTGCAACGTCCGGATCACTGGCTAGAGTGATGATTCTATTGGGTCCCGGCATTTTAAGATTCATGTACCCATAATGGGGTACAGCTTGAAAGCTTGTAAATGCGTCCCGCCCTAGAAGGGCGTGGTATCCGCTGCTAAAAGGAGCCACCTGGAATGTGATTTCCTCGAACCTATAATTTTCCGGGGTGTCGAATACCACATCGAGTGTGATTTTTCCCGCACGCCGCGCTTCCCGAGTAGGGATAATTCCCCTGAAGGTCGTACCGCTTTGTTCGATGCGGCTTTTATCAATCTCCACCTTGTTGAGTGTTTCTTCATAAATCAGATTTAATCCGCTTCCGCCGTCCATGAGTACTTTAGTGAGCCGAAAGCCATCTACGATCGGACTAAGGACCAAAGCGACTGGTGCCCGGACAGCCCCGAATCGAGCTTCATCACTGCCATTAAAAGTTATAGCAGTGTCGTTCCAAGGGTTTATTTTTTCCACATGGTAAATTTCAGCGGAGCTTCGACGAGCTCGCTTGCGCCTATTGTTCGAGGCAAAAGTCTCAAAGACTGTTAGTACCGTATTGTGTTCGCTGGCAGGATGTTGTTCCGCTTTATGGCCCACAAGAATATCCTCGCCACTTTTTGCCACCTGCTGGAGTATCCAACATGCCTTAAGGCTATGAGTAGGTGTTGTATCCGGAGTACAGTGGAGCTTACATGGCCCGTCGAGCCATTCTTCCATCTGGATCCCATACAGGTGGGCTTTGGTTTCTTGGGGGTTGGGTCCGACGACTTATAAGAGTTCGTCCGCTTAGTTCGGACAAAGGTTTTGTGAGAGCAGACTATCCCAAAATTCTATTTGGGTCTTCCAAGCGCTCTCCATCGCTGATACTTCCGTACTATGGTTGCCAAGTCCATGAACCGTACTATGTCGCGGCGGCTTATAGCATTGAGGAGTCCTTCGTCTGTGCAGTTTTTGCAGAAAAGTGAGACCATGTTCTCTTCAAGGCAGTCCCCGACCTTGTTAAGCGCAAGGAGGAATCTGGCCCGATGGCGAGGCACGGTTTCACAGGGCTCTTGCACGATGGGAGAGACAGTTTAGGTCCAGGTAGGTGTTGTTAGCAGAATCCGGATTTTGATCCGATCTAACGCCCAAGGGCGCGGGCGGTCCTGAGCTCAAGAACTCAGAATCCGGAGTGCCCAATTTCTTCGGCCCGATGCCCGATTCTAAGTCCGGGACCTGGGTCAGGTTTTCCTTTGAGCAGGTCTTTGGCTCAAGGAGTTCGGTGATCCAAACATAACTTGTCCTCAAAGTTGAGGGGCGGTCCGCGTGTGGTTCCTCCACTATCTCTATCTCATGGGTGGCCGGCGGGGACCTGATATCCCTTTGGTCGGGTTTAAGCCCAATCTGATCGTAGTCTGTAGCGACTCCCAGAGCGGCGATGCGATCCAAGAGTTCGTTAAGGGAGGAGAGCTCCATTGGATCCATCTGTTCGGCAAGTTCCGAACTGACGCGAAGGTTATGATTGATGACCCGAGAAGTCATCGTCGGCGCCACCGCCGATGGGGCGGCCATGATAAAGCCGCCGAGCCGGAGCGTCTGGCCTACAGCCAGAGCCCCCTCCGAGGTAATGTCGTCCTTGACAATGAGACGAGCCATCGAGCCTTGTGGTGACGTCACAGAGGAACTCTCAATGAAAGCACCAATGTCGGTGTCAAAACCGGCGGATCTCGGGTAGGGGGTCCCGATCTGTGCGTCAAGGCTGATGGTAACAGGAAGCAAGGGACACAGATGTTTACCCAGGTTCGGGCCCTCTCGATGGAGGTAAAACCCTACTTCCTGCTTGATTAATATTGATGATATGGGTAGTACAAGAGTAGATCTACCACGAGATCATAGAGGCTAAACCCTAAGGGCTAGCCTATGATGGTATGATCGTAATTGTGATCGGTCTTCTAAGGACCAACCTCTCCGGTTTATATAGACACTGGAGAGGGCTAGGGTTTACATGGAGTCGGTTACAAGAAAGGAAACACAATATCTGGATCGCCAAGCTTGCCTTCCACGCCAAGGAAAGTCCCATCCGGACACGGGTCGAAGTCTTGAGTCTTGTATCTTCACGCTTCAATAGTCCGGACGATGTTACAGTCCGGCTGTCCGGATACCCCCTAATCCAGGACTCCCTCAGTCGGCGCTTGGGTTGCTTCTTGGAGGGGTCATCCTCCGCTGTCTTGTCGCCATTGCCTTCTTTGGGTGTATCCACCATGTATATATCATATGATGAGGTGGCGGTCCAGTGCCCTGTGGGCAATGGCTCCTGTTCGTATCCCGCATCGTTGTCCATACCATCGATGTCTTCGGAGTCGAAGTCGAGCATGTCGGTTAAATCGTTGACGGTGGCTACTAAGTAGGTGGTGGGTGGGGAGTGAATTTCCTCGTCATCTGCGTCCCATTCTAGCCGGACATAGTTCGGCCAAGGTTCTCCTGACAAGGAGAGAGACCATAACGAGTTTAGCATATCGCCGAAAAGCGAGTGCTGAAAGATATCCGCGGAGGTGAACTCCATGATCGGCGCCCAATCGGATTCGACAGGCATGGGCGCGGGCGGCTCGGAGTCCGTGGCCGGAAATGAATCCAGTGGTTCGGCATCACGGCTCTCGTGAGGGGTAAGGTCAGTATTCGGCTCTATCACCGCTGAGAGTACGGCCTCCATGGCGGGGTCTATCCACCCATCCTCGGATGGCATAATTTTCTCCGGATTAAAAGTCGGAGTAGTCGCAGGTGCGATCTCCCGAACACTGTCCGACGGTAGAGCTAAATAATGCTCGTCGTGATCATGCGGTGCACCAGACATGGGCTCGAATCCGTCGAAGATCAAGTCTCCACAGATGTCGGCAGTGTAATTCAAGTTTCCGAACCTGACCTGGTGGCCAGGGGCCTAGCTCTCGATCTGCTCCAGATGGCCAAGTGAGTTGCCCCGCAGTGTGAAGCCGCCGAATATAAAGATCTGTCCGGGGAGGAAGACCTCACCCTGGACCACATCGTTACCAATGATCGAAGGATCCATCAAGCCTTACGGTGACGGCACAGTGGAACTCTCATTGAAAGCACCAATGTCGGTGTCAAAACCGGCGGATCTCGGGTAGGGGTCCCGAGGCTGTGCGTCTAAGGCGGATGGTAACAGGAGGAGGGGACACAATGTTTACCAGGTTGGGCCCTCTCGATGGAGGTAATACCCTACTTCCTGCTTGATTGATCTTGATTATATGAGTATTACAAGAGTTGATCTACCACGAGATCGTAGAGGCTAAACCCTAGAAGCTAGCCTCTGGTATGATTGTTCTTGTCCTACGGACTAAACCCTCCGATTTATATAGACACCGGAGGGGGCTAGGGTTACACAGAGTCGGTTACAAGGAAGGAGATCCACATATCCGTATTGCCAAGCTTGCCTTCCACGCCAAGGAGAGTCCCATCCGGACACGAGACGAAGTCTTCAATCTTGTATCTTCATAGTCCAACTGTCCGGCCAAAGGATATAGTCCGGCTGTCCGGATACCCCCTAATCCAGGACTCCCTCAGTAGTGTTACTATCTCCAAAGCTAGACTTGTCGAAAAGGGTTTTTGACAAAGTTCAAGTCTGTCCGAATCATGTTAGCAATTGCCGCATTTTATGAAATCTGGCAAATGGATAAACAAAACTGCATTCCTTAATGGATTTATTAAATAAGAGTTGTATATTGATAACCCACAAGTATAGGGGATCGCAACAGTTTTCGAGGGTAGAGTATTCAACCCAAATTTATTGATTCGACACAAGGGGAGCCAAAGAATATTCTCAAGTATTAGCAGCTGAGTTGTCAATTCAACCACACCTGGAAGCTTAGTATCTGCAACAAAGTAATATGATAGTGGCGGTAACGGTAACAAAAGAGCAGTGCAAGCAATAGTAAATATTTTTGGTATTTTGTAGTGATTGTAACAATAGCAACGGGAAAGTAAATAAGTGTAAACCAGTATATGGAAATCTCATAGGCACCGGATCAGTGATGGATAATTATGTCAGATGCGTTTCGTCATGTAACAGTCATAACATAGGGTGACACAGAACTAGCTCCAATTCATCAATGTAATGTAGGCATGTATTCCGTAAATAGTCATACGTGCTTATGGAAAAGAACTTGCATGACATCTTTTGTCCTACCCTCCCGTGGCAGCGGGTCCTATTGAAACTAAGGGATATTAAGGCCTCCTTTTAATAGAGAACCGGAACAAAGCATTAGCACATAGTGAATACATGAACTCCTCAAACTATGGTCATCACCGGAGTGGTCCCGATTATTGTCACTTGGGTTGCGGATCATAACACATAGTAGGTGACTATAGACTTGCAAGATAGGATCAAGAACACACATATATTCATGAAAACATAATAGGTTCAGATCTGAAATCATGGCACTCGGGCCCTAGTGACAAGCATTAAGCATAGCAAAGTCATAGCAACATCAATCTCAGAACATAGTGGATACTAGGGATCAAACCCTAACAAAACTAACTCGATTACATGATAAATCTCATCCAACCCATCACCGTCCAGCAAGCCTATGATGGAATTACTCACGCACAGCGGTGAGCATCATGAAATTGGTGATGGAGGATGGTTGATGATGACGACGGCGACAAATCCCCCTCTCCGGAGCCCCGAACGGACTCCAGATCAGCCCTCCCGAGAGAGATTAGGGCTTGGAGGCAGCTCCGTATCGTAAAACGCGATGAAACTTTCTCTCTGATTTTTTTCTCCCCGAAAGCCAATATATGGAGTTGGCGTTGGAGGGTCTCCAGGGGGCCCACGAGGTAGGGGGCGCGCCCAGGAGGGGGGCCGCGCCCCCCACCCTCGTGGACAGGGTGTGGGCCCCCTAGTCTTCATCTTTGGCGAGGATTTTTTATTATTTATTCTAAGATATTTCGTGGAGTTTCAGGTCATTCCGAGAACTTTTGTTTTCTGCACATAAAACAACATCATGGCAATTCTGCTGAAAACTGCGTCAGTCCGGGTTAGTTCCATTCAAATCATACAAGGTAGAGTCCAAAACAAGGGCAAAAGTGTTTGGAAAAGTAGATACGATGGAGACGTATCATATATGATGCAACCAGAAGGTTTTGTCAATCCTAAAGGTGCTAATAAAATATGAAAGCTCCAGCGATCCATCTATGGACTGGTGCAAGCATCTCGGAGTTGGAATATACACTTTGATGAGTTGATCAAAGCATATAGTTTTATACAGACTTGCGGTGAAGCCTGTATTTACAAGAAAGTGAGTGGGAGCACTACAGCATTTCTAATAAGTATATGTGAATGACATATTGTTGAATCAGAAATAATGTAGAATTTTCTGGAAAGCATAAAGGAGTGTTTAAAAGGAGTTTTTCAAAGAAAGACATCGGTGAAACTACTTACATATTGAGCATCAAGATCTATAGAGATAGATCAAGACGCTTGATATATTTTTTAATGAGTACATACCTTGACAAGATTTTGAAGTAGTTCAAAATGGAACAGTCAAAGAAAGAATTCTTGCCTGTGTTACAAGGTGTGAAATTGAGTAAGACTCAAAGCCCGACCACGGCAGAAAATAGAAAGAGAATGAAAAGTCATTCCCTATGCCTCAGTCATAGGTTCTATAAAGTATGCTATGTTGTGTACCAGACCTATTGTGTACCTCACCAATAGTTTGGAAAGAGGGTACAATAGTGATCTAGGAGTAGATCACTGGACAGCGGTCAAAAATTATCCTTAGTGGAATAAGGAAATATTTCTCGGTCATGGAGGTGATAAAGAGTTTGTCGTAAAGAGTTACGTCGATGCAAGCTTTGACACCGATCTGGATGACTCTAAGTCTCGATCTAGATACATATTGAAAGTGGGAGCTGTTAGCTAGAGTAGCTCCGTGCAGAGCATTGTAGACATAGAAATTTGCAAAATACTTACGGCTCTGAATGTGACAGACCCGTTGACTAAAATTATCTCACAAGCAAAACATGATCACACCTTAGTACTCTTTGGGTGTTAATCACATAGCGATGTGAACTAGATTACTGACTCTATTAAACCCTTTGGGTGTTGATCACATATCTATGTGAACTATGGGTGTTAACCACATAAAGATGTGAACTATTGATGTTAAATCACATGGGGATGTGAACTAGATTATTGACTCTAGTGCAAGTGGGAGACTGAAGGAAATATTCCCTAGAGGCAATAATAAAGTTATTATTTATTTCCTTATTTCATGATAAATGTTTATTAGTCATGCTAGAATTGTATTAACCGGATACATAATACATGTGTGAATACATAGACAAACAGAGTGTCACTAGTATGCCTCTACTTGACTAGCTCATTGATCAAAGATGGTTAAGTTTCCAAACCATAGACATGGGTTGTCATTTGATAAACGGGATCACATCATTAGAAGAATGATGTGATTGACTTGACCCATTTCGTTAGCTTAGCACTTGATTGTTTAGTATGTTGCTATTGCTTTCTTCATGCCTTATACACGTTCCTATGACTATGAGATTATGCAACTCCCGTTTACAAGAGGAACACTTTGTGTGCTACCAAATGTCACAACGTAACTGGGTGATTATAAAGGTGCTCTACAGGTGTCTCCGAAGGTACTTGTTGAGTTCGCGTATTTCGAGATTAGGATTTGTCACTCCGATTGTCGGAGAGGTATCTCTGGGCCCTCTCGGTAATGCACATCACTATAAGCCTTGCAAGCAATGTGACTATTGAGTTAGTTGCGGGATGATGCATTACGTAACGAGTAAAGAGACTTGCCGGTAACGAGATTGAGCTAGGTATTGAGATACCGACGATTGAATTTCGGGCAAGTAACATACCGATGACAAAGGGAACAACGTATGTTGTTATGCAGTTTGACCGATAAAGATCTTCGGTAGAATATGTAGGAGCCAATATGAGCATTCAGGTTCCGCTATTGGTTATTGACCGAGACGTGTCTCGGTCATGTCTACATAGTTCTCGAACCCGTAGGGTCCGCACGCTTAACGTTCGGTGACGATTTGTATTATGAGTTTATGTGTTTTGATGTACCTAAGGTAGTACAGAGTCACGGATGAGATCGGGGACATGACAAGGAGTCTCGAAATGGTCGAGACATAAAGATCGATATACTGGACGACTATATTCAGACATCGAAAAGGTTCCGAGCGATTCGGGTATTTTTCGGAGTACCGGAGAGTTACGGGAATTCGTCGGGGAGTATATGGGCCTTATTGGACTTTAGGGGAAAGAGAGAGGAGAGGTTGCACGCCCCCCAAAGGCCTAGTACGAATTGGACTAGGGGGAGGGGCTGCGCCCCCTCCTTCCTTCTCTTCTCTCTTCCCTTTCCTTGACTCCTACTCCTACTACTTGGAAGGGGGGGATCCTACTCCCGGTGGGAGTAGGACTCCTCCAGGGCGCGCCATAGGGGCTGGCCCTCTCCCCCCTCCTCCACTCCTTTATATACGTGGCCAGGGGGCACCCCATAGACACAACAATTGATCATTGATCTCTTAGCCTTGTGCGGTGCCCCCCCTCCACCATATTCCACCTCGAATATCGTAGCGGTGCTTAGGCGAAGCCCTGCGTCGGTAGCATCATCAACACCATCATCATGCCGTCGTGCTGACGGAACTCTCACGCAAAGCTCTGCTGGATCGGAATTCGTGGGACGTCATCGAGCTGAACGTGTGCTGAACTCGGAGGTGCCGTGCGTTAGGTACTTGGAACGGTCGGATCGTGAAGACGTACGACTACATCAACCGCGTTGTCATAACGCTTCCGCTTTCGGTCTATGAGGGTAAGTGGACAACACTCTCCCCTCTAGTTGCTATGCATCACCATGATCTTGCGTGTGCGTAGGAACTTTTTTGAAATTACTACGTTCCCCAACAGCCGCCGCCGCTGCCATGTCGCCGCCCCCCGCCCGCCGGCCCGGATTAGCGTCGCCCCGGCCGGTGGCCATCGCACTGGCGGCGAAGCCGGCGAAGGGACTAGGCGGCAGAAAACGAGCGGCCAACCGCAACCCGACCGACAGTTCTACACGGCCGGTGAAGGCCTCCAAGGCGGCCGCGGCAGCTCGGGGCGACGACTCGCAGCCGATGCGGCCGGCGGCCTCCTCCAGCAGCCACACATCCATTCGTCAACCTCCCATGCTGCCACCGCCGGCCGTGGAAGAAGATGTGGCCACGCCGACGGCCGCCGCGACTGAACAGTGGCTTGCAGCAGTCGTGCGGCTGTTTTCAGATTTTTACATCTTTGGTTTTGACCATCTACTGGAGTTGCTCTTTTGGACCATCAATTTGGACCATCTGTTGGAGTTGAGCATTTTTCGAAGCTCCAAAATGCATTTTTTGGCGGTCCAAATTTTACATCTTCGGTTTTGGACCGCCAAAATTTGAACCATCGATTGGAGTTGCTCTAAGAACTGTATATGCTCACGTATTAATGATACTGACAATATTATGAACAGTGCTCCCTGCCCACGACTGTGCTCCATAAATGATGGATTCCACGTCGGTCCTGTACAGTCTTCGTCGTGTGTAGTTTTTCTGGACCGGGAATTTCTCACACATGGTCCGGTTATGCATAACGATGGCAGCCGACTCAAAAAAGAAAAAGAAAGACGATGGCACAAATAAATACAGTGGCAATCACAATCATGTTGTCCGATCGTAATACTCCCTTTGATCTTATTTACTCTGTATATTATGTTTGACTGAAGTCAAACTTTGTAAAGTTTGACCAAGTTTATAGAAATAATATAAATATTTATCATAAAAATCAAAATGATGTGGAAGTACATTCAATAATAAATTTAATGATATTAATTTGTTATTGTATATGTTAATTTTTTTGTTTATCAACTTTGTTAAAGTTTACAAAGCTTGACTTTTACCAAAGCTAATATGTGGACTAAATAAAAACGGAGGGAGTATAATCTTTTATTTTGTCAATAGATTGCCAGTTTTTAAAATTGCTTCTAGAATGTTCCAAAACATTATGAATTTTTTTATGAATGTTCAAAAGGCATGTGCGTACAACTTCTACATAATTCAAAATCCAAATTTGAAATACACGTAGAGCAGCAAAAAGGAAAAGCTAGGAGTTAAAATGACACTATTCACATTTGGATTTATCATTTTCGTTTACCTATGTGTCTTTCAAATATGGATTTGAAGTTTCTATGGTTTGTAGACACATGTCTTGCGAACATTCACAAAATAAATCAAGATGTTTTAAAACATTTACCAAACTTGGGAGAACGGAAGCATGTGAAGGGTGGTATCAGCTGATGCTCTTCCAAAACAAAGGGCAGAAAGAAGAATTCAGCACCTCCTTGTGACGCCTGGATAACTAAGCTACAGTAATCCCTTGCTAATGATGCCACGTCATCATGATTATTGTTGTTAAACTCGCGTTGGTTCAAAACCGTTATAAATTTCAAATTCAAATCAAAGTAGAAATTCAAAATTGCCAAACATGAAAACTAAAATGTTCAAAGTGTGGCAAATAATCCCTGGATACATGTCATATTGGGACCAACCTCTTTATGGATTCCCAAAGTGCCCCTCGAGATTTATTTAGTGGTCCAGCAACAATTGTTTTTGCCTTTTCAATTTTTCCCAAAAGTTGTTAAACACTCCCAAATGCTTGAAACTTTTTGGTCCAACTTAAACTATTGCCTAGTATTTATGTACCAAGTGGCTCTTCTAACAAAAATCATTTGGAGGCTCTACTTAATGCAAAACAGTGACTAAAATTGCATAACTGAAAATAATAATAATAATAATAATAATAATAATAATAATAATAATAGAAATAAAACAAAAGAAAAGAAAGGCCCCTACCCCCCCCCCCCCCGGGCCTTAGCCACCAGAGCTGGCCCACGTCGCCGTGGGGATAAGACCGAGTTACTCCTCCCTCTCCTTGTCAGCTCCCTGGGATATTTTTCCCCCTCCTCTCTCTCACTCATATCCTCCCTCCCCCCACCTCGACCGAACCCGCTAAGGTCGCTCTCTGGTGGGACTCGTGGCCACCGCGCCTCACCGTCGACGCGGCCACCAGCCTCCCCTCTCCATGCTGACGGGCCCAGGAGGACCGCCGTCGTCCACTCCAACGTCCACGCCCGCACGTAGGAGCCGAAAGCCCCTCCTTCGTCGGCCCAGCCTTCTTCTTCCTCCTCGGACCACTGCCGCCTCGCCAACAACTCCGGCAGCCGCGCGTCTTCCCCGGGCCTTCTCAGCAACGGTGGTGAGCTTCCGCTTCTCCTCTCCCTCGCCGTTCGCTCATCCGCGCCCCCGAGCTAGTCCCGCCACCGCGTCCGAGAGCTCGCCGCTGCAGTTCGCCTCGCCGTCGCGGCCTCGGTCCCCTGAGCTCGAAAGCGAGCTCGGCCCAGTGCTCCTGGGGCTCCAAGGGCCCCGTAGAGCAGATCCGTGCCGCTCGCCGTACCCCCCTAGCGCCACTCCACCCGTGCCCGACCTCCGACCTCCGCCGTTGAGGCCGCCGCCGTCGTCGCCCGTGCCCGACCTCCGACCTCCGCCGTTGAGGCCGCCGCCGTCGTCGCCCAGCGCCCGACCGAGCTCCCCACCGTCTGCTCGGCGCGCGCTCCCGGTCGCTCCGGCCTTCCAGCGCGCCGCAAGCGCCCCCCACTCGTGTCGCCGTTCTTTGGCGGCGCCGCTGCGACAAGCAAGCGCGCCCGCCGCCGGCGAACGCCCTCGCCGACCACGCGCCCGCTCACTGCCGCAGCTCGCGGTCGGCGCGCCCCTGACGCGCGCCAGCCCTAAAGGCCGCGCCCAGCAGTGCCTCTGCTGCCTCGTCGAGGCCATGGCCTACCCCGTGCCCGGGTTCGCCCCTCTTCGGGTGCACGCACGCCCGCACCCGTGCGCCCGCTAAGCCACTGGGCTTATGACAGATGGGGCCCATGCCCCAGAAGTTAAAAAAAACAAGAAAAAAATTAAAATTAGTTAAAATAATTAAATCTTAATTAATTAATTAATTAATTAACGAGTTATTTAACTTAATTAATCATGACAATTAAACATGCTTAATTAAACTAGACAATGACAATTGGGCCCCATTGCCCCTTTGACCAGTCAACCCGGTCAGAGTTGACTGTTGACCCTGCTGACGTCATGATGACATCATGCTGATGCACTAAACTTATTTTCGTTTTAGATTAAATTGCAGAATGTCTTTAAACCTTCGGAAAATCATAGGAATTAAACCGTAGCTCGGATCGAAAAACTTTCTACATCAAAGTTGCTCAGATTGACGAGACGAATCCGAATAGGCGATCCGTTCATCCGCCACACATCCCTAGCATAGCGAACATGCAACTTTCCCCCTCCGTTTCATCTGTCCGAAAAATGCAAACTTCGGGAAAACATTCCCGGATGTTTTCCCCCTTCGCCGGTAGCGTGTAGCACCGCGTTAGAACACGTCTAGCTCTGCTTGTTGTCCGGTTATGCACTTGCTTGCTGTGTATTTACTGCTTCTTCCCTCTCTTCTCTCCGGTAGACCCCGAGACTGCCGCTGATGCCGATGTGATCGACTACGTCGATGACGACCCCTTCTTCTTCTCTGAGCAACCAGGCAAGCCCCCCCCCCCTTTGATCATCTCGATATCGCCCATTCCATTCTCTCATGCTTGCATTAGATTTTGCTACTGTTATTGATTGCTCCTATTCTGATGCATAGCCTGCTTTTGTACCTGTTATTGTACCTTACTTGCTTATCCTAAACTGCTTAGTATAGGTTGGTTAGTGATCCATCAGTGACCTCCACTTGTCCTTGCTGCCCCTGCTTCATCATCGATGACTCGAGCTACATGATCGACGACCAGAGCCTGATACCGCACATCACATCACGCCCCTTTCGTTGCTCGACTCTGCAGAGCTACTATCGAGTGCCGAGGGTGATCCCTCATAACGCACTCCTGATGATAATCCTATAGTGTAGCTATTCGGTCGTGGTCATCGAGGGTGATTTCCTCTTTCACCATTTTTGATACGGCTCTGTCGTTCAACACCTCAAGTGTGAACCTCGAGGGTGGTCCCTCTTACATTCACCTTGATGATTACATTGAGTGGAATCCTCCGGGGGTGATTCCTCGGGATTTCCCCTTGATGTTTGGACACACGGTTACCTTGGCATTACTTGATACCTTTGGGAAAGTCGGGCGGGCCCAGAGAGCACCCGCAAGATGGTTACGAGGCACGACCGGGAAGTCAGGCAGCCCTCGAGTGTGCTGGGCTTGCCCTTGCCGTATTTCCTCGAGACGGGGCGACGGGGTCACATTATCGTGAGTCTCTGCTCGTATCCGCAAGCTAATAATACACTAAGGTTTGGGTATTTGTTCTGAGTTGGCCTTTGGCCTTTACGCACTAACCATCACGCGAGAATAGTTATGGGACTCGACGTCGTGGTATCAGCTGAAGCTTTGTCAGACGTCCAGTTCAGCATTGCGGCACGGCCTGGTCGGCGCCCCAGTGGAGGTGGCCTGTATCGCCCTGCACGCAACGATCCGGAGTGCAACGGGCGATGGGCCCAAACCCCTGAGTGCTTAGAATGTAGACCGACGGGGACCTCTCTGCTGAGCCTAGGTCGGGCTGCGACATGTTGATCTTCCGAGGCCGCGCATTGACCCTAGAAAGGTGTGTCCGGCCAGAGTGATCGAGCGTGTTGGAAAATGTGGTGCACCCCTGCAGGGAAGATCTTTATTCGTATACCGTGTCCACAGTAATGGACGTTCAGACTTATATCTTGATCTAATACAACTAGAAATGGATACTTAAGATATGTGGCTCCGGGATTGCTTTCTCGCAGGGAGTCGAGGATCTCTGGGCATTAATGTTACAACATGCTTGATAATTAAACTGATATTCTTTACTCTTCTACATGCTGCAAGATGCTTGGAGCTGCTTGAAGATGCTAGTATTTGATAGGCTAGGCCTTCCCCTCTATTCTGGCATTCTGCAGTTCAGTCCACAGATACAGCCCTTCCATTTGATACCAATGCATACTTAGTATAGATCTGATGCTTGCGAGTACTTTGGATGAGTACTCACGGTTGCTTTGCTCCCCCTTTTCCCCCTTCCTTCTTCTTCCGGTTGATCCAACCAGATGGTGGATCCTTGGAGCCAGATGCCACCACCGACGGATGCTACTACTTGGAGACCGCCGACGACCAGGAGTAGTTAGGAGGTCCCAGGCAGGAGGCCTTGCCTCTTCGATCGTTGTTGCTTTTGTGTTTGCCTTCTTAAGGCATCCTTGTTTAACATATGTCTGTACTCAGATATTGTTGCTTCCGCTGACTCTTGTGTATCGAGCTTGTATTCGAGCCCTCGAGGCCCCTGGCTTGTGATATAAAGCTTGTATTATTTTATTTGTGTCTAGAGTTGTGTTGTGATATCTTCCCGTGAGTCCCTGATCTTGGTCGTACACATTTGTGTGCATGATTAGTGTACGGTCGAATCGGCGGCGTCACAAGTTGGTATCAAAGCCGACTGCCTATAGGATCCCCCTTTCCAACTCCTTGGCCGAAGTTGAGTCTAGTCAATGAAAAACTGTTTTACTAACATGGCTGTTTGGCTTATCGGCCCACGTCGCCATTGAGTGGTATTAGGATCTTTTATTCCTTGTCTATACTCTGGGAATCTAATCTCTCTTCTATTTGGGTTAAATGATTTTGTTAACTCTAACTCTAGGTTCTCGTAAATACTTTCTCCAGAGAGCCCCTCACTCCAGATGATTGCTTGGTCCAGAAGACTCTGAAGATACTCTCCGATGTTTTCCCTAGACCCATGTACCCTTCGCCGTTGCGATCCTACCACCGATAAATCCTTATGAGTAACTACCTACATTTTCGTTCATTCCTTCATCCCCAGTTGCTCTTGTTATTACAAGATGCCCCGAATTACTCTCTGTTTTCCTGAGAATCCGTTGAGCCTACTGCCTTGCAGTTCTTTGCCACATGAATACCCCTGCGAAAAATTACTCGCGCTTGCCGAGTATCCATTCATCCAACATTGTTCTTTGTTTCACAAAATTCTTTGGAATGCTATTCAATCTTCCAAAAATCCTTAGTAACCTAATGCTCTTGCTCCTCCTTGTCTGCTTGCATTGTGGATGTTTTCCATATGTCTAGCAATATTCTTTAAAATCCTTTGCGATTGACATCCTTACCCTATTGTTTCAACATGAGTGTGAATGCACGTAATCGTCAGTTGTTCCCTGGAATTGTCCTTCCGGCTCAGACGTCACCCCTGACATGAGTTGGTGTTCGACAAATCAAACCTTGGTTGATTGTTGATCTATGTATATTCAACTTGTCTTTGATCAGAGCCTCTGCCTCTGACCCCCCGGCTTTTGAAATCATATTTCCTTTGCATTTGAGCTTTGAATTAGTCATTTGTTTCTATAATCTGATATCCTTGCATTCTTTCTTCTTCTGGGGGAGTATCGATGCTCACATCTGATCCCTTGTGGACCACCAGATCCTTTGTTGGGTTTTATCCGACAACATCCTTCTTGTTCGGTAACATTGTGAGCCTTTCCTCGGATACGTAATGCCTTTGGTAAATTATATTCCCCGCTCTTGTCAGCCATACTCTGCTTTCGAGCTTGAGTTATTTACTCGTGAAGTGTGTGGTCTATGTTCATAAGATGCCCCTATGGGTTGAATCTATGTCTTCCTTAAATCCGTGTGAACTCGAAAGTTATGCGGGTTATACTCTACTAGCTTTTCGCCAGGTAAAATTTCAACGCTAAAACTTCTTCGAATGCGAGAAGTGAATAGAAAGTTGTGCATTAGAGAAGTGGGAGTCAACCTTGAACCTTTGTGTTCATGCCCATGGACCCGATGTGAAACTTATCATGGAAGCTTCTTGTTATAATAATAATCCCCTTGTGATAAGTTCATCTTGTATCTATGTTTGGTCCTTTGCAACCATGGTTCCAACCATATTGTTCTTTTTTATCCCTTTTCTCGAACAAGTTAAATTACTTGTCTTCTGCAGGCCTTTTCACCTGTCGAACCTCTATCCCGTTCTACCATCGAGTATTACCCTCTGGTATCTCGAGAACATCCCAGAACTACGTAACTTCTTATGAGTTCTTTCATCAACTATTATTCTCGCCGATTCCAATTTTCCACGTGTTCTGAGTTGTTAGACACTCGAGAACACCGGTAACTGATTCGAGACTACACTTTCATTTCCATTGTTTTGTTTAACCTTTCTTGTAACCTAACATATCTGAGCAGTGATAACTCCCTGCTTATGTAAATGCCTCAAAATACAACTCTGTCAGTAAGACCTTGTTACTATTGTTGATGACATCCCGGTAGCCGCCGATGGACGAGAACTTTGCCTACTGGTCCACCTCGCCTTGCGAGCAGGAAAATGGTTCTCTTCGTCCCTCGCCCTTGGTACCAACGTTGTTGCCAACATAACTGACAAGCTATCCTCTGACCTGACTTGCTATCATGACCGTGCACATGTTGGCACCCTTCCTGCTTTTAACCCACATGGTGGGCCCATAACCCACAGTTCCATAGGATCAAACCTGACTCTCTTGTACAACCTTGCCTCGAAATATCCCTCGCGCTTGGCTTTGTATGTAATTCGCGAGCCAGCTTCTTTGTGATCTGTTCTAATATCTGATGCAATACTTATTCTCGATGCTCTGAGCCCCTTTCACACTCTGTTTCAGACATCGAACGATTGCCTACCCGCTTGAAGCTTCTTATGGTCCCTTCTTACCTTGCTCTCGATGACTTCTTGAATTTCAACTCGAGAAATGCCTCTATGCCACGTTCACTGAGATAGTCCCAAGGTCTTCCTGAGTCATTCACTGAGATGCCTCTATCTTGTGTTGAGCTCCATCCTTCCCGAGTCTTTCCCCCTTACTCCACCCCTAAAATCTCGGGACGAGATTTCTTGTTGTGCAGGAGAATTGTGACCCTGGATAACTAAGCTACAGTAATCCCTTGCTAATGATGTCACGTCATCATGATTACTGTTGTTAAACTCGCGTTGGTTCGAAACCGGTTCAAATTTCAAATTCAAATCAAAGTCGAAATTCAAAATTGCCAAACATGAAAACTAAAATGTTCAAAGTGTGGCAAATAATCCCTGGATACATCTCATATTGGGACCAACCTCTTTATGGATTCCCAAAGTGCCCCTCGAGATTTATTTAGTGGTCCAGCAACAATTGTTTTTGCCTTTTCAATTTTTCCCAAAAATAGTTAAACACTCCCAAATGCTTGAAACTTTTTGGTCCAACTTAAACTATTGCCTAGTATTTATGTACCAGGTGGCTCTTCTAACAAAAATCATTTGGAGGCTCTACTTAATGCAAAACAGTGACTAAAATTGCATAACTAAAAATAATAATAATAGAAATAAAACAAAAGAAAAGAAAGCCCCCTACCCCCCTGGGCCTTAGCCACCCGAGCTGGCCCACGTCGCCGTGGGGATAAGACCGAGTTACTCCTCCCTCTCCTCGTTAGCTCCCTGGGATATCCCCCCCCCCCCTCCTCTCTCTCCCTCGTATCCTTCATCCCCCCACCTCGACCGAACCCGCTAAGGTCGCTCTCCGGTGGGAATCGTGGCCACCGCGCCTCACCGTCGACGCGGCCACCAGCCTCCCCTCTCCACGCTGACGGGCCCAGGAGGACCGCCGCCGTCCACTCCGTCGTCCACGCCCGCACGCAGGAGCCGAAAGCCCCTCCTTCATCGGCTCAGCCTTCTTCTTCCTCCTCGGACCACCGCCGCCTCACCAACAACTCCGGCAGCCGTGCGTCTTCCCCGGGCCTTCTTAGCAACGGTGGTGAGATTCCGCTTCTCCTCTCCTTCCCCGTTCGCTCGCCCGCGCCCCCGAGCTAGTCCCGCCACCGCATCCGAGAGCTCGCCGCTGCAGTTCGCCTCGCCGTCGCGGCCTCGGTCCCCTGAGCTCGAAAGCGAGCTTGGCCCCGTGCTCCTGGGGCTCCAAGGGCCCCATAGGGCAGATCCGCGCCGCTCGCCGTACCCCCATAGCGCCGTTCCACCCGTGCCCGACCTCCGACCTCCGCCTTTGAGGTCGCCGCCGTCGATGAGCCCCACGCTCCGACCGAGCTCGCCTCGTCGCGCGCACAGCTCCCCACCGTCTGCTCCGGCCGCGCTCACGGTCGCTCCGGCCTTCCAGCAGCGCCCATAGCGCCCCCCACTCGCGTCTGCCGTTCTTTGGCGCTGCCGCGCGACGCAAGAAGCGCGCCCGCCGCCCGCCGCGAACGCCTCGCCGACCCGCGCGCCCGCTCACCGCCGCAGCTCCGCGGCTGGCGCGCTCTAGCCACACACCAGGCCCTAGGCCGCGCCACGCCGGTGCCTCTACTGGCTCGTCGAGGCCATGGCCTCGCCCGTGCCCGGGTTCGCCCCTCTTCGGGTGCACGCACGCCCGCACCCGTGCGCCCGCTAAGCCACTGGGCTTATGACAGATGGGGCCCACGCCCCAGTAGTTAAAAAAACAAGAAAACAAAATTAAAATTAGTTAAAATAATTAAATCTTAATTAATTAATTAATTAACGAGTTATTTAACTTAATTAATCATGACAATTAAACCTGCTTAATTAAACTAGACAATGACAATTGGGCCCCATTGCCTTTGACGACCAACCCGGTCAGAGTTGACTGTTGACCCTGCTGACGTCATGATGACATCATGCTGATGCACTAAACTTATTTTCGTTTTAAATTAAATTGCAGAATGTCTTTAAAACTTCGGAAAATCATAGGAATTAAACCGTAGCTCGGATCGAAAAACTTTCTACATCAAAGTTGCTCAGATTGACGAGACGAATCCGAATAGGCGATCCGTTCGTCCGCCACACATCCCTAGCATAGCGAACATGCAACTTTCCCCCTCCGTTTCATCTGTCCGAAAAATGCAAACTTCGGGAAAACATTCCCGGATGTTTTCCCCTTCGCCGGTAGCGTGTAGCACCGCGTTAGAACACGTCTAGCTCTGCCTGTTGTCCTGTTATGCACTTGCTTGCTATGTATTTACTGTTTCTTCCCTCTCTTCTCTTCGGTAGACCCCGAGACTGCCGCTGATGCCGCTGTGATCGACTACGTCGACGACGACCCCTTCTTCTTGTCTGAGCAACCAGGCAAGCCCCCCACCCTTTGATCATCCCGACATCGCCCATTCCATTCTCTCATGCTTGCATTAGATTTTGCTACTGTTATTGATTGCTCCTATTCTGATGCATAGCCTATTTTTGTACCTGTTATTGTACCTTACCTGCTTATCCTAAACTGCTTAGTATAGGTTGGTTAGTGATCCATCAGTGACCTCCACTTGTCCTTGCTGCCCCTACTTCATCATCGATGACTCGAGCTACATGATCGACGACCAGAGCCCGATACCGCACATCACATCACGCCCCTTTTGTTGCTCGACTCTGCAGAGCTACTATCGAGTGCCGAGGGTGATCCCTCATAACGCACTCCTGATGATAATCCTGTAGTGTAGCTATTCGGTCGTGGTCATCGAGGGTGATTTCCTCTTTCACCATTTCGATACGGCTCTGTCGTTCAACACCACAAGTGTGAACCTCGAGGGTGGTCCCTCTTACGTTCACCTTGATGATTACATTGAGTGGAATCCTTCGGGGGTGATTCCTCGGGATTTCCCCTTGATGTTTGGACACACGGTTACCTTGGCATTACTTGAGACCTTTGGGAAAGTCGGGCGGGCCCAGAGAGCACCCGCAAGATGGTTACGAGGCACGGCCGGGAAGTCAGGCAGCCCTCGAGTGGGCTGGGCTTGCCCTTGCCGTATTTCCTCAAGACGGGGCGACGGGGTCACATTATGTGAGTCTCTGCTCGTCTCCGCAAGCTAATAATAAACTAAGGTTGGGGTATTTGTTCTGAGTTGGCATTTGGCCTTTACGCACTAACCACCACGCGAGAATAGTTATGGGCCTCGACGTCGTGGTATCAGCAGAAGCTTTGTCAGACGTCCAGTTCAGCATTGCGGCACGGCCTAGTCGGCGCCCGGTGGAGGTGGCTCAGATCGCCTGCGGCAAGAACGATCCGGGCGAAGCAGGCGATGGGCCCGCACTCCGAGTGCTTAGGATGTAGACCGGCGGGGACCTCTCTGCTGAGCCTAGGTCGGGCTGCGACGTGTTGATCTTCCGAGGCCGGGCATTGACCCCAGAAAGGTGTGTCCAGCCAGAGTGATCGAGCGTGTTGGAAAACGTGGTGCTGCACCCCTACAGGGAAGATCTTTATTCGAATATCGTGTCCACAGTAATGGTCGTTAAGACTTATATCTTGATCTAATACAACTAGAAATGGATACTTAAGATATGTGGCTCCGGGATTGCTTTCTCGCAGGCAGTCAAGGAAGGATCTCTGGGCATTAATGTTACAACATGGTTGATAATTAAACTGTTATTCTTTACTCTTCTACATGCTGCAAGATGCTTGGAGCTGCTTGAAGATGCTAGTCTTCGATAGGCTAGGCCTTCCCCTCTATTCTGGCATTCTGCAGTTCAGTACACAGATACAACCCTTCCATTTGATACCAATGCATACTTAGTATAGATCTGATGCTTGCGAGTACTTTGGATGAGTACTCACGATTGCTTTGCTCCCCCTTTTCCCCCTTCCTTCTTCTTCCGGTTGATGCAACCAGATGGTGGATCCTTGGAGCCAGATGCCACCACCGACGGATGCTAATACTTGGAGACCGCCGACGACCAGGAGTAGTTAGGAGGTCCTAGGCAGGAGGCCTTGCCTCTTCGATCGTTGTTGCTTTTGTGTTTGCCTTCTTAAGGCATCCTTGTTTAACATATGTCTGTACTCAGATATTGTTGCTTCCGCTGACTCTTGTGTATCGAGCTTGTATTCGAGCCCTCGACGCCCCTGGCTTATAATATAAAGCTTGTATTATTTTATTTGTGTCTAGAGTTGTGTTGTGATATCTTCCCGTGAGTCCCTGATCTTGGTCGTACACATTTGTGTGCATGATTAGTGTACGGTCGAATCGGGGGCGTCACACTCCTTAACCTATCCTGGTTTTTGTAAATGCCAATTATATTGGGTTGTAGGGAGTAATTAGAATGTTTCGGTTGAGTACGTAGAACTTTGCGAGACAGGGAGACTAGGGTTTGCCTGTGTGCTCTCGCAAGACATGGAGACTAGGGTTTCTTGCCTCCTGCCGGCGGCGCGGCAGGTCTACCTCGTCCTATGGCCTTAGGCCATGGAGGCGCGGTGGATCTCAGTCCTTGCTGGCGGAAGGCTCTTTCTCCGTTTTTAGATGTCTTTTGTGTCCGTTTAGGGATTCTGTGCTGCTCAGGAAGACGAGGTGGTGGCGGCTCCCTGAAGATGGAATGAAGTTCTCCCCGTCTAGCCCTTGTTTCGGCGGTGCGACAAATGTCGTCGGAGGACATGTGGAGGTGTGTTTCTAACTGAGATTCGATTGGTGGTTGTCTTTGGTGGATCCTCTCGGATCTGATATTCGTTCGTCTATGTTCGTGTTTGTTCATAATGGACCCTTTCGATCTACACTTATCTTCATCGGCAGCGGTTGCTGTTCTAGCTGGCTGGTCCTATTGGGCCTTAGTATGACTTGCCGACTGTCTACTACAACAAGTTTTGCCCGGCTCCAGCAAGGGAGGGGTGATGATCGCGGCACGCCTTCGGCTCGCTTCAGTACTTGTAGTCGTCGCTCGGTGGTCTATAAATCTGATTATAATATTTATTATTTCCGGTGTTCGTTGTACTTCCAAGATTGATAATGAATAGTTTGGAAGTTCTCTAAAAAACACGCAAAACTTTTTTTTGCGGGGTGACTAAGTAAAACTTATTATGCTAAATAAGCCGCCGTAAGTCATAAGATCAAGGTTAAGAAGCAAATCACCCGACGGCTAAATACAATCATCCAGCCGAGTAGGATCAACATTAGCCAACTAATGTATCCCAGAAAAAAAAGGCAACAACTATTGCCTGTGATTTTCGGGGAGGGCACCAATTTCTCCAGCTCACACTCATTCGCATTAAATACTGCTGCACAGTTCATCATGCTCCAAATTATTATATGAGCAAATGCCGGTACGAGCCATATCGCTGTTCTCAGTCAGTACTCGGTAGAGATAGATAGATCGAGAAGTAAGAGACACCATAGGCTTCCCTTCCCTTGCAAGCGCTTCGCTGAACCTCCTCTAGTCCTCTTCCTCCCAAACAGCCGCATTAGGTTCCGCCGTCGTTTCGATCCACTGGTCGCGATGGTCGTTGATCCAGTTCTCAAGGGATTTGACCTCAACATCGCGGCAGTAGATGAGTCAAGCCCCTTGAAGGAATCGACCTTGTTGTAAGTATTCGTCAACAGATTTTGGATTCTTATCGGGATTTTCTAACCGGGAACGGATTGGATTATTGTTGGGTTTCGGGTTTTTAGATCCGATTTGTCGACTTTGTTGGGGTAGTAGATTCTTTTCTTTTTTTTTTTGCGGGGGTAGTAGATTCGGAAAGTTATGATATCTTTCCATCACGCACTTTATACAGTATAATTGAATTAACCTGCGTGTAGGGCCTGTATGGGACTGAGTTCATCCACAAATACCTCAGATTCAATCCCACGGACCAGGAGCTGATGGAGTGGCTCGAGGCCAAGGTGAGGGATGGAGGCGCGAGATCTGACACGGTGATTGATAAATTCATACCCACCATAGAGGTCGAGTACGGCTACCCCCATCCTCGGCAACTTCTAGGTGAGAAACACCCATCGACACCAAAGTATATCCTTCTAATCTCGAGCTCAAATTCTCCCTAGTTCCTCTATGTTCACGAGAGAGAGAATGGGCTGGTGGGTTAAGTGGGTTCCCAATGGGATAATAGAGATAGCCCACTTAATCTTTTACCTTTTCAATGGGATCCCACTAAGGCAAATTAAATGGGATGGGCTTGCTAGTCCCATTTAGCCCCAGTTCCACCTGCAGCCTGAGTTGGGCCGCTGTTGGCTCTAATCCAGTTCCACCTGCAGCAATTCAGTAACAAATCTGCAATTCTACTTGTCCGATTTAATTAGGCCCTAAAATCCTCAAGTAAACCTCGATGCGTCTAGCATCCGCCAAGCTATAGAGCACTGACATTTCACGCACAGGCGCGGCCCAACTCAAACTGACAAACTGACTGTTAATTACTTCGTCTGATCATCGATCTAACAGGTGTGATGATGGACGGCACGATCAAGCATTTTTTCTGCCGTCCGAGGGCGTTCGAGAGTGGACGGAGGAAACATCGGAAGATAAAGGCGGAGCGCAACGTTCGTACCGCGTGGCACAAAACCGGCAAAAGCATGGCATTGAAGGCCAACGGCCGGCTGACGGGCTGGAAGAACATCCTGGTGCTCTACACCAACACCAGGAAGACCAACTGGGTGATGCACGAGTATCGCCTCAGCGACGTCAAGGACGAGGAAGACGGGGAGCTGGTCCTGTGCAAAATCTTCTACCACGACGGGGGAGCCCAAGAGAAGAAGTGTGCTGAGGACCCAAGAGAACAAGTGCCCCACGTGTGGGTGTGGGTGTGGTGGCATGGACGTTTAGCCATCCCAAAACAACCCCCCAAAAAACTAAAACTTACCGTCTAAAAGAAACTTGTCGCACTTGAACTAGAAGTTGCCATCCCTGCCGTAGTTATGGGCCCGTCTTTTGGTAGCACGAAAGAACGCGGATCTTCTCCAGAACTTGTGTCCACTATGCTGTGCTTGTAGTTCTTAAAACCTTCCAGCTCTTCTTTCGTAATGACTTGACTTGAAATATGATGTGGAAGTTGCAGCTTGGGGTTTTTTGAGCAATTAATTTAGCTTAGATGGGAAGTTGCAGCTTGACATATGATGTGGCACTGATTCCGCCCAAAATAGGCACCACAAACTTCCCGACGTAGATACGATTTCACCTGTCTTCCTTTGGCTTCTCCACTGGCTTAAATTTTGTGCGAGGCTGAACTTCACAGGTTGATTCCTTCTTCATGAATAGATCCATATCATGGTGGAGTGCTGCTATGCACACGATGATGTGCAAACGACATGTGAACGACAACGTATATCAGTCCGTCTACGCATATCAGTAAAGTGCAGCCGACGGCTGGATCGGGCATCGTCCCGTTGTCGTGCAGGCTGTGTCGTTCACGCAGGTGGGCTTCTCATCATCCATTGGGAACATCAATGATCGCTGATAGTCGTTTCGCTGGACCCTCTTACTATATTTCTTGAAGACATAAGGAACCTTGAAATCAAACCCTGCAAATTTCTAGCATCCGAAGTCCACACCAGTCAGTCGCCCACTTTGCCACTGTGTGCGGTGCGCTCCCCTTTCAGGTACCACCTATCACCTATGCATGCAGAAAAATGCGACAGCAATGCCATCCAAACCATACCTGGACTCATAGCACTGTGATAATTTCAGACAAGTTTTGGAACAATCATACAATGACACGCGATGATCTTGGCGACAGTAAACCACCATTTATTCTGGACGCAATTCGGAGTGGGGAAACCCCCAAAATTCTCCTTATTCAGGCATTACATGGTACCGTATCACAGCACGGTAACAACAGTAGCATTCCTGTATGTTTGCTCCTGATCATCTCTGTTTTTCTAATGTTCAAGGTATAACGACGACCCACTCTACACGTGTCCACAAGGAAATACACATGTCCTATAACATCTTTGAATCAATACTCCCAGCACATACACACAAAACCATACATGAACTAGCCACGGATGTTGCTTGGCACGAAGCCCTGGATCATTCGTTCTTCTTCACGGATTTCGCCTTGTCAGCGCCACTGTACGGAGCGACGTGGTACGCATATTGCTGGAGGACTGAGAAGATGACCATTTCCAGGATAATCAAGATATTCTGGATTGCCTCCTGGATGTGCTCCACGTCCAGCCAGAAATGGTGAGACTGAATCACCCCTACAGCAGCCAGAACATCCAGCGCACAGCCCTGCGGACAGATAATAGCATTCAAGAATCACGAGTTTGATCATACTTGATTTTGATAAAAGAGAAACTGTGTTACAAAATGGAACAGGTGTCTTATTTAGCTATTTAGTTTCCTACGGCAAAGGATTGCAAGTTAGATTGTCCCCTCAAGCACGCATAGTTAGACAATAGGGTGGTTCACTCACAACAGGAGTCCACTGGGAATGTCTACGGCAACAAAGTTGTGCGTTGAAAGGTGAAATAATTTAACTGATTTATGCTCATAAACACATTTCACACTTGAGCAATTGAGATATCATGCTGGACAAAATCCAAAGAATGAGTGAGAGAAGAAGCTTCATGCAAAATCATTGCATATAACAGGGCAAGAATAAAAGGTCTTAACCATCAACATTACTAAACCAATATTGCCACCTCAACCAAATGTTCCGATGCAACCATGAAAACAAACTGGCGTACGATTACATCAATAGCATTTTCAGACACACAGATAAACTAACCCCAAGGATATTTATAAGAATATTAAAACTCTTCCAGCCAGGAGAGGAAGTGATTTACCTGCCAGAAAGAGAAGAAGACAATCCCTTTGATGCACAAGAACTTCGCAAGAGGCTTGTGAGGTGCCAACTCCTTGGCAAACAAGTGATAGAATATGACCAAGGCATATAATGCCATGGAGACTGAAAAGTTCAGTATAATTGTGAACGTCCAGCTGACCCAGCTGGGGTACAGCCCAAGAAGCTGAAGTGCAATAATCAGAATGGAGCATACAGGCCTAACAACAACAAATTGCCAGGTCCAGTACTTCAGAAGCTTTAATGTCTTGTGCTCCAACCGAACATTGCGGGGCTGCCAAAGCACAGAACCAGAAGCATATTGGTTACTTTCAGTACACACAAAGTAAAACTAATGAACAGCGTGAAAAGCCTTAACTATCAGTACTGCTAATAGCTTCCAGACTACACATGCAGGACAACATTTAAACGCATATAGGCAAACATAGTGAACAACACATGAAGAATCTAAGTTAAAATCATAACTTAAGCATGACTACTCATATGTACATGGTTCAATTAAACCAGATATTACTATGTGAATAAGTACTTTATTAATGGAGTACAAAAACCTTTTTGTTCAGACCGTGAATCACTTTAGTATTACTGAACAATGCAGCATCCTTCAAATATGTAAAGGTTCAGAATGGGTATGCACCTAGGACCCCCTTACTAATTTGTCATTCATAGTGCAGGTTGCATTACCAAAATTCAAGAGCAGATTACAGCAACATTCATCAAACTTTCTATAAGAGTATAGAAGGGTGTAAGTAGATACCAGGAAAAGAGAAACAGGGAAAGAATGATGAAGCACCCTCCCTTTGATTTCATCAGGTACAATATTTTTGCTAATAGATATATTTAAGTAGCTGTACATCAATGCCAGAAACTTAGCAATAACCTGCACACTTGAAAGGAAAAAGTATAAGGAAAAGTGAGTGAAATCACAAACTTCAGGTGAAAATGTCATTGACCCAAGAGGACTCACCAGTGCCTCATAGCATTCTTTAACAGACTCCAAGCATGTAAAAAACGCTTTGCTTCCCTTAATATCCAGAAGACCAACAAAGGAAGTTATGGCATACAGTGGAGGCATTAGCACAATAATGAGTATGGCCTTCTGCTCTTTGGCATTTTTCCAGTAGAAAAGATGTTGTGATACCAACTGCACTGTGAAATGCATAGATAACATTACACAACAAGCTGCTCCAAGGAGGGTAAGAGTTGGAGCATCCATTTTAGTAAGATCCATCCCTGGGAACATCGACATGGTGCCTGAAGATACAGATATTCATGTTTATTCATCAGGGATATTAACTTAAGCTGATGAGTATTCAAAACAAAAGAAGTAGCATTAGAAGAACAAAACACCAAGAGCGTGAAGATTTGTATGATCATTTTCAAGATAGTGAAGAGCCAACTGAATCTCCAAATCCTCGTTTGGAGAGTCACTACAGAAGATCCCCTGTCCATTTTTTGCTTGCACTCCAACTCCAACCGACTCCTCAAATGCACTCATCTGTATTTTATTTTATCAATTTCCTATAACTACTAACATCAAACTAGTTGCATTTGTGTTCCCCTCACTCAACAAACTGATGTACTGATTATGGATGTACCGGTCAACTCATAAAAACAAACAGTACTTCTGAGGATAATTTACCCAGCCATACCAAAAAAAAAAAAATACTAGCCAGCAAAAATCTGTAGCAAGAGAGAAGAGAGCAGATAGGAGCAGCGCACAGCAAGGCAGCAGCACCAACGCGAGGCAGCAGCGGCGGTGTAGCAGCAGCATGATAACGGCCCCCCGTCGTCGGAGGCGCCGAGGCAGACAAGGATGCAGACGTCCTCGGGTGCGGGCAGGTACCTCAGCGGCGGCCTCCCCGAGGGCGACATGCCTCCGGTCAGCCGCACCCAAACCCAGATCGGCGGTCGCCCAGCGGCTGCCTCTCGGCCGGTGCGGTACAGAAAACAGAGGAGGGAGGGAGGGAGGGAGGGAGGGAGCGGGGCGTGCCTACAGCTTCCGTCGGCACGCGGGAGGGAAGGAGAGCAGCTAGCGCCGGTTGCTCGTTGCGGAGCCGCCGAGAGATCTGCAAATTTGGGCGCTGTCTGTCTGACGATACGTAGCTTCCTGTGAAGCCGCCGCGGTCTTAACTCTTTGATGTTGCGTTTCTTGTTTTTTCTTTTCTTGAGCGAGAGAAAGCTGGGATTATATTTACTGCAAGTCTGCAACAAACATCATGTCTTTACACAGAAGAAAGAGAAACACATCTGGAGGCTCCGCCTGCGTTTCTTTCCCTGTCAGCCGACTTCCACGGCTCCACCTCTCTCCCCAGCTGGCGTGAGCGTGACAACTGCGCACCGCGCGCGGCCATGGCTCCACGCCTGCAACTCTGCACACCTAGACCTAGAATACATGTCTTTTCTCTTTCGCAAAAACGTACAGAGTCTTTGCTTGGCAGATTGGAGCTGAGTAGCAGCTTGCCGACATGTCATATAGGAGTGAGAGTACTCGTAGTAGACTGATTAAGCTTTAATGCGGTCTCAACGGCCACCCACGCTTGATTAAAATTCAGCGTATAGCATGCACGAGAGAAACTTGTGCTGTTTGGATCTGTACCTATGTATGTGCTTGTTGCAAAATTTGTTATACCTATATTCTTGAAGATTTATTGTCTGGAAAATCACATTTTCCACTTTACTATTCTTTCTTGCGAAAAGCATCCTATCTTTTCTCACCACGTCAAAAATATTGTACGCAAAACAACATCCGGGTTCTACATCAAGGACAATTATTCCTTGTGCAAGTCATAATTCTCCATGTCTGTGGTTACTAAGTGAGAGGACTCTCTCTTTTTTTGCGAGGTATTAAGTGAGAGGACTCATTTTCTTATGTTTTAACACGGCCCTAAGGAAGTCAATATGCTGGCAGCTGATTTGTTGGCTAGTAAGTGCGAGGGCCCGTGAACTCTTGTGTGGCAGTCCCGAGCCTCCTGACTTTTGCTCGATATTTGACCGAACGATGTAGCCCTTTTTCACATGAAATATAAATCGTCATGACGGCATTTACCTAAAAAACAATTCTTATCCCTATATTACAATATACTTTTATTCTACAAAAGTTTCGAAACATTTTCCCCAAAATAATATTCTCCAACAAGCCTGCTAATTATTACGAGTACCCAGCTTAACTAAAATGTTTCTTCAACATAACTCAACATATCAGTTCTTTTCAGATATTTCTCTTCAGTTTCATCAGTAATGACACCGTTTCCTTATGAGTACCACTTTGTTTATGTCCAATATTATTCCGCATGAAATGAATGCTTAATCCCTAAAATAATATCAAAACTTCTTATCACGAGATATTTGTATATTGTTAATGAAATTCTCCTACATTTTTGGGAACAAACATTTCTATCAGAGATCTGTTAAGCATGAGTGATTACCTTTCTTCAGTCCACCTGCTAGGCTCTACGGTGTAAGAGCATCTACAGTCGGATTGGGCAAATCCACCCTCCCAAACGTCCGCCCGCGCATCTCTGGACAACACCAAACAGATCCTCATTTGTCCTTTTGGACAACCACACCCATCATATTCAAATTCAATGCACATCCATCATATATCACAAATTCATCACCAATGCAACAATGCAACGAAGCAAAATAAAGAACAATTCAACACATGCCAGAAGAAAATACAATAATTCATAGATAGACAAATAAATCATAGATCTCAAAGCCACCAACACAATGAGGAGCGCCCCATCTCCATCAGATGATGCAAAGGCCGAACGACACGGAGTGTGTTGGAGGCGGCGGATACCCCCATAAGGCGGTACTCCAGCATCCTTCACCTCAGCATTTTGCCTATCTATTACAGTAAGAGGCAAGCATTGAGCCCTTGGACTCTAGCCATCGATAGCGCCTACCAATCTCAGTAACCAGTTATCTTTATCTTTTAGAAACAAATATCAACAGAGCTGAAGCTGTCATATTATGAAATGCATCTATAAATCGATAAAAATGGAACGGCGAAAATGGACAAGGTTTGAAACTTACACCTATATCCTATACTGATACAATACATCACCCTCACCAATGTATTGAGAGACTATAACAAAGACACTATTTACAACCGGATCAACCGCTATACCTACACGATATTTACAGCAAAATCTCCTCCCACTCCTGAGCACAAGTGACAGAACAGGATACTATAACAAGACTGGATGAACTAATCTTATGTGACAGAGACTTGGCAGACATACCATTCAGATGGTACCTAACCCAAGGCTAAAGAAGAAAAGATCTTGCGACGATCAAAAACTCTACTAGCGCAGCATCTGCAGGAGTGAAGAACGATTTTTAGGGTTCAGCCAGCCCATGGGACCTCCTCGCGCCGCTGGCTGATGAATATCGGCTTCTCGTCTTTGTAGTGCTCTCAGGAACTCCTCTGAGCTCAGGTGCCCATCATTGTTCATGTCAAACACATGGAAAATGATGTCCACCACTCTGTCGGTTAATTCAACACCACAGACCTATAACAAACCAGAAAAGGCATGAAATCAGTAAAAAAAACATGTTATAGTATTAGGTACATGATTGAACAGCCGAAAGGACAGCTAGAAGTTAAGTATTCCTTCTGTCTCAAAATGTAAAAGTTAGTGTCATAAAACATCTTACATTTTGAGACAGAGAGAGTAATTATCTAAACGCTTAAAACAAGCTTGGTACAAAATCTTACATGCTGTGCTGCACGCTTCAGATCCTGCTTTGTCAACAGCCCATTTACTTGACCATAAGCAAATATAGCCATCGTCAATGATTCTAATCTTCGGCGTAAATCAGCAAATGCCTTAAACTCCTGAAGTCCCAAAAAATACATCTATAAGAACCACATGAGAAAGTAATTACACAGAAAAGACCAACATGACAGCAAGTCAAACCTCAAAGGTAATGCGCAAGTGCTTGAGATAAGGGTCATTTTCCAACGTATCAGCTCTATCAAGTAGCTTGCTAATGTGATTCATGTCAGCAGAAGCCACCATGGACAGTGCAAAATCCTTTGCCGGGATAGTGTTCGTCGACTTGACATCATAATGACTGAATTCCAGACGAATAATCTGCAGAGAAATGAATCAAGGGGGCTGAGAAAAATAGAGGGAGTTTGAGAGATATACAAATGGAAAAACGCTGGACAATTGCAATATCGTAAATGTAAATTTAGATAAAAAACACACACTTTCAATACACAAACTATGTTAAAAATATTTTATAGCTATACAAAAAATGGAAGCAAGCAAATATGCCATTCAGATTTAAACATCAGAAGAAACATTCACTTTCCATTATGAAATAAAAAATGTTGCATCCTTCCAGTATGCAAACATAAAACATTATGTACCAGCTGCCAGTTTGCAAATACGGTTATAGACTGACTAGAAGATAAATGGTTCAGGGGAGATGATGAGAGAATGTGAGATTGCGTTTCACGTTCATTACACGACATGCTTTCTGACAAGTCACTGAATATTGCATGCATTAATGAGAGGACGTGCCTAGTGAAGTCCACAAAAGGAATATGGAAGAAGCAAATTACCTCTTCATGCAATTCCTTCAAAAAACTTGTGAACTTATCAAAGTGTAGAGGTTCATTCCCATCATTACCAAAGAAATACTCAACAACCCCACCATTTTCCACAGACTGGCCAACTTTAAATCCTGTACGTAAGCCATGCCTATGGGCAGCTCCTTGTCTGTTATAGGACCGCATCAATGCCATTACTTTCTTGAACTCTTCTTTGTCTATCTCCCTGGAAATGATGAGAATCGACAGATAAGAACAACAAAACAACCGAGGAGAAGATTGCCAAAATTTGTTCATTACCCTTGTTTTACCATCAACTAACAAGCCAGATGATTGAACATGCTCATAAAGAGCAGGTCTTTTTTTCTGGACGACAAGAGAAATTAACTGCACGCGAATGATCACAGGTAAACAACAATATAGCACAAACAAGATATATTATTCAAATGTATCTTGTTTATGCATAAATCAATCAAAGAGAACAAAAGGGGATAACATACCTTTAGCAGCTTCAGTAAACAAAACACGTCTACACGATAAACAAAGAAAATTGGATTGAAGCCACTAAACTTGATACATAACACGGCCTATTAATTAATTTCTTCTCCGACCAAAAAGTCAGTGTTTTACTATTATTTGTTTTACATGCAAACAGAACTGTAACAGGTTTGCTAATCAACAAACAGCTACATGGATAATACATATAATTCTACAGCAGGACCGTGTTCATAAGACAAAGTAGTGTGGTAGAAATAGAACTCACCCACTGAGATCAACGTCGAACATTTTGAAGGCCGCACTGAAGCTCGACTCAGGAATGCTGAGTAATGTGACAAAAAAGATGTACCTGCCATGGCCACCAAAAGCATAAATCACCATCAACAAAGCTGAGTACAGTCATATAACATGGTGTTTGTGTCAAACGGGGAGAAATCATGATTCACTTACTCGGCAAATGAGATGAGACCATCGGTGTTTGTGTCGAACAGGACAAAGAATTTGGATGGAGCGCAGTGCAGCTCTCCGGGGCTGGGTTCCCCCCTTAGCCTCCCTTCCCGCACGACGTTCGACTCCGATGGAGGGAAAACAGGGACCACCGCTCTCATCAAGTCGGCAGGCAACATGAACATTTCCCCATCCGGTTTTCGCACAGACGCGAAGTACTCGAAAATCTACACAGAATAGCACCAAAAGTTAGAAAACATAGGACAAACCAAAATCAAATTACACGCAACCACCTACAATGCAGACAATGATGCTTCACCTTTTCCGGAGGGCTGCGAAGCCGTATCCGTTTCTCGTAGTTGAAGAACACCCTTCGGCGGTATGAGTCTGCAGTGAGAGCAGAGAAAAGGGGTTTTGATCAGATCATCATCATAGGTTAAAATTTTCAAAACTTAGCATATAATAGCGGCAAAGCGCGTAGTTATCAGACACTTCATGCGTACGTGCTGTCTGATCTGAAAACATGACAGAAAGCGTCGCAAGACTTTACTACATTAATACTAGTAGTAGGTTTGGATTTACTAACACCACCCAACGCCGTGTCAACAGGTTTGGATATTTGCGGCCAGTGGGCTTATCGCTTATCTGGAGCTAGATCGGTACAGCAAGGCAAGCACCGTACCTATCGCAAACGTACTAGTAACGTTCTTTGCTAGAAGAAGAAAAGTAGAGAAGGCGTGAGATCAAACGATTGGGAAAGGTAGCAGCAGCCGCTAAAAAAAGGCAGTGTTGGTGGGGGGGAAATCATGCGAAAGCGCGCGGCTTTTCCAAACCGCAGCGGGCAAGGAAAGCAAGCGTCACGGGGGCAACGGCGGCGGCGAAATCAGACGCCTGTATCGACCAAACGCCGTTGGAACCAAGGACGGACGGAGCGTCCTGCGCCGTACATCGGAGTAAATTGGGGGAACGGGACGGCTCACCTGCGAGCAGGAACCTCGGCCGCTTCTCGTGCCGCTCCTCGACGGCGCCGGCGCCCGATGCAGCAGCCGAGATCTGCCCGGCCGCGGCGATCTGTCCTGGCGCGGCGGCGCGGGCCAGCTCGCCGGAGTCCGCGAGCGCCGGCGGCATGAGCCAGAGCCCCAGCCCGGACCCGGCGACGGCGGCGGCGGCGGCGGCGATCACCCCCTCGCGGACGGTCGCCTTGGCCTCCGTCGTCGCTGCCGCGCTGGAGAAAGCTGCGCGGCCGGCGGGCGCCGCCGTCCTGAGCCGTCCGACGGCGGACCGGAGGAGTCTCAACGGCGCCATGGGCGTCGGGTTCGCAGGTCCCGGTTTCGGCGGGCG
The DNA here is from genome assembly GCA_021605205.1 of Aegilops longissima. Taxonomy (NCBI): domain Eukaryota; kingdom Viridiplantae; phylum Streptophyta; class Magnoliopsida; order Poales; family Poaceae; genus Aegilops; species Aegilops longissima. Next base: position 600,498,522 of record CM038677.1, on the reverse strand, counting down.
GCGCGGATGAGGAGGAGGCGGTTATTATGATGGTGGTGCGGAGGAGGAGGAGAGTGTGGGTGGACTCTGTCCGGCTTGTGGGGGAGGGAGGAGGCGGCGATGCGTCGATGCGCGGAGCACTGGGAGGGGGAAGTGGAGAAAATGGGACGGGTTGTGGGCGCGTCGGCGTCGGCAGAGGGGCCGCCCCTTTTAACGGACGGGAGGTGGCTGGCCGTGCTGTGGTGGTGGCTTGACTCACATGCCCCGTGTGATTTGTTGCGTGCACCAAATGGGCTGCGCCTGTTGTACTGTACGTATCGTACTACGTACTGTGGGTGTACTGACTGCTGGCGTTTATGCTTGCACGCTTCAGTTCACGGTGGCTGGAGCGGTACTGCGGGCGGGCGGTTGGTAGCACACGGATTCGGGCCATACGTAAAGCTGCCTGTCGTGTACGTAAAGCTGGTAGTGATGGGTTCTACTCATCAAACAGATAAACACAGGGCGATGCAACAAAAAGAAAACCAGATAAATACGGTGCGTGCTGTGCTGAATGAATGAACTGAAGAATGAGAGAAAGGCATTGCTTTACGATGATTATTCATCCTTTATTCGGTAGGGAAAACGAAAGTGGGCATGCCTTTAGCCCTTTTCCAACAGTTTTAAATGTCTCCAACCTTCCGGTGACAGATGGGCGCTAGTAGTCGAGTGGTGATAATAAATTATTGTGAGAGAGGAAAAAGTAGGGACGAGTAGCAGGAGGGACGCAGGTGCCCCGGCTGTTGGACGAACGGACGGCGGGCCGGCCGGAAGAATCGCTTCAGGAGAGGGAGAACGTGGGGAAGATGCCAATGATGATCTCGTGCGAAGAATCCTCGCCCGGGTGCGGGTCGAGTCAGGTCAGACGGCGCCGCGCGCGCCCACCGATTCCCGCGTCCCTTCCCTCCCTGGTGGAAATACTACCTTTTCCGCTAGCACCTGGAGCCTGGAGGGGAGGCGCGAGGCGCACGTCGGCGGTACGGCGGGCGCCCACCGGACTGGTTGTCGTGCTGCATCCACCGGCGTCTGGTTTGTACTTCATCCGTACCGAAGTAAGTGTCTCAACTTATAATGTATTAATTTAATATAAAGTAGTACGTATTAAAATTAAGATATTTATTTTGGGACGGAGTACAAATTTGCCATATCTAAAACTAAAAAATGTGTTATGCACACACAAAAAGTGTTGTGATGTTTTTGCACCTAAAAATTTCCATACAAAGAGGAAAATGACCACTATTTGCTAAAAAAAGTTCTTTCTAACGAAAAATATCGTGCCCTAAAAGAGGAAAAAAAACACATGATCTATCTATACGAATATAAAAAGAACCAAAGGGGCAGATCCAATTAATCTCGGTCATCAAATCATGTCAATCCAACTGCTTCAATGTCGAGCGCTCAACACGTTTAGCATGAGTTAATTTCATGCCAAATAGTGCTAATCACATAATAACACGCAAATAATATCCTACTTAATATCCGCATGCACTTAATATACTTTCAAACTAACATGCATTGCACGTATACATTGACTAGTATAAACAAGTGCCACGGTCTTTAACATAAAAATGTCATGCGCTTTGATTTTTTGAAATACCAAACTTGTACAAAAGAATGCCATTTTATGGGCTTGATCCTGTTAGAAAAAATGGCATGTTTTTCATAAAAACTGGCATCCTATTATTAATAAAAATGTCATGTTATTAACGATTAAAATGTTATGCTAATAATTATTAAACTGTCATCATCTTATTAATACAACTACCATCCTATTATTGATAATGAAAAATGGTATCATCTTAACAATAACACTATCATGGTCAGATTAATAAAACTGACATGGTCTAACGAGTAAAATTGCCATGGTCTAAAGAAGTAAAAAAAATCATGCTACCTATAATGAAATTTACACATGAAAAACATTAGAACAAGTTGGTTAAAATACAACAACAAATTGGCATGTTGAAAAAAATATTGTATGCCATGACAACTCTATAAATTTGCCATGTTAAAAAAATATTTTACATGTGGACATTAAGAAAAATGCTGTAGGAAATTGCCATGGCAAAAACTCTATGAATTAGCCATGTGGACAATTTTTGCACATGTGGAACTAACATATCACTAGTACAAAAAGATTTGCATCCAAAAATCTTCATGAGTTGATACTATCTCAAAACAAAAAGAATTGAGAAGAAACTTATTGATGCATGGTAATTTTGCCATGGCAATCCACACAAAAAATGCCATGTGACAAAAAATCAATTTTCTCTAAAAAAGCCATGTTTCACTAAACAAAAACTGTCGTGTTTTTGAATTTGCCATATAACTTTTCTGCCATGTTTTGAATTTGCCATATGAATTTCTCGCATATAAATTTGCTCTAAAAACTGCAATTTATGCCACTTCACACTTAAATGCCATGTGACCAAAGACAATTTGCTCTAAAAAGCCATGTTTAAGTAAGCAAGAACTGCCATGTTTTGAATTTGCCATATGATTTTTCTACCATGTGTTCAATTTGTCATATTTTTCAGAATTTTTTCATGCCACTTCACACAAAAATGCCATCTGTTCAAATACAAGTTGCTCTAAAGAAGCCTTGGGAAGAGTTGAGAATTCGGTTCTTTGGAAATTGTCATCGAATAGAGCAAAACAATTCTTAAATATTGTGATACTCTAATAATTCAAACATGTCATGCCCTAATAATAAAGAACAAAAGGAGGAAGAGCGGATTGATCACTATCAGAGTAACTCCTTAACTCATACATTGTTTAATTTCCCTTCGGGCTTACCGGAGAATGAATGTTATGATCCCTTGGATTCGTTTGAAATGTCCCATTTTGATGAAATTGATACTTGCTATGCTTATGACAATGATTGTTGGGAAACGTAGTAGAAAACAAAAATGTTTGACCTACAATCACGATTCAAGGAACACTATGAAGATGCATTAGAGGTTTAGATCGGATCGTTACCAACTTCGAGTTGCAGTGGCAGAAGAGTTGGTGTAGATCGTTGATGAAGTTTCTCAAACCGTTCATGAATGCTCCCTCAAACCTAAGACCAGAAGCATGACCTCTGTATGGATTGCAGGCGTACAGGCTTCACATCCGGCAGCACTTCGTTCAGAGATATTGTCCCCGAAGAATTAGAGGGAGAAGAAGAGAACCACACCGGGATTCTCTATTATGAGTATTAGAGAGAATTAGGTCTAGCTCAAATCTAGATCAACTATAGATTAGAATTAGGACTAGAGAACAAAAGGAGGCTCCAAAAACTCATATGTCTAAGGGGCAAAATCCTCTAGTATATATAGGTTGAGGGGAGAGGGAGGGCGCCACCAAAGGGAGGAGGACTCCTCCCCCTTGCGCTGGCCCTAGGAAGAGGAGGAGGAGGAGTCCTCCTCCCCTTATAATTCGGCCTCCCTAGGCCTCTGAAATGGCTAAGGGGGCACTACCTTTGTTATTTGGGCCTTTGTTATCTACCATATGACTCATGTTCGACCTTTCGGTCTCTTTTTATCCGAGGCCATGTCTGTACATGTTAGGCTCATCAAGTTTAACCCAAGTGTTCCGCATGTGCAAAACTGGCTTGCACCTGTTTTATGCGAACGTAGAGTCTATCACACCCGATCATCACGTGGTGCTTCAAAATGCCGAACTTTCGCAACAGTGCACACGTGGTGCTTCAAATGGCCATCATCTTGTGCTTTTGATCTCCATCTTAAAAGCATGGACATGATCTCCATCTTCACCGGTATGACACCATGACCTCCATCATCGTGTCGCCATGGGGTTGTCACACCAACCATGCTTCTACAACTATTGCTACCGCTTAGCGATAAAGTAAAGCATTACATAGCGCTTAATGATTGACACGCAGGTCATACAATAATTAAAGACAACCCTATGGCTCCTGCTGGTTGCCGTATTCACCGACATGCAAGTCGTGATAATCTATACAAAACATGATCATCTCGTACATCAAATATATCTCATCATGTCTTTGGCCATATCATATCACAACATACCCTGCAAAAACAAGTTAGACGTCCTCTACTTTATTGTTGCATGTTTTACGTGGCTGCTATGGGTAAATAGTAAGAACCGTTCTTACCTACGCAAAACCACAACGGTGATATGCAAGTTGACATTTAACCTTCTACAAGGACCGCCTTTGTCAAATCCGATTCAACTAAGGTGGGAGAGACAAACACCCGCTAGCCATCTTCATGCAACAAGTTGCATGTCAGTCGATTGAACCGGTCTCATGTACGTGGACATGTAAAGTTGGTCCGGGCCGCTTCATCCTACAATACCGCTGAATCAAAATAAGACTAAGGAGGGAAGCAATCTGAATATCAACGCCCACAAACTTCTTTGTGTTCTACTCGGGAAACAAAAAAATCCTACGCTCACCAAGATCAATCTAGGAGATGCACATCTACGAGAGGAGAGATTGGATCTACATACCCTTGTAGATCTCTAAGCGGAAGCGTTAAGAAACGCGGTTTATGTAGTTGAACGTCTTTGCGATCCTATCAGGATCCATCCACAAACTCCCGATCAAGTGCCGAACGGATGGCACCTCGGATTTTAGCACATGTGCGGTGTAACACCCCCAGTGTCATGCTACAGTAATCCCCTATTAATGGTGCCACATCATCATAATTAAATTTTGCTAATCATCACCTTGTCCCAACATCACCTCAAATTCAAATTTAAAAGACAAGTCAAAATTATTTCTCCTCAAGCTATAAAACTAAAATGTTCGAATAGTTCTATACAATTTCCCTGATCAATGTCATGTTGAAACCAACTTGGTTTGACTCACAAATAAATTCCTAGGAAATTATTAAGTGGTCCAAACTCATTTAAATTGGCCTTTTCAAAATAAGCAAATATTTATAATTTTCCAAATGATGTGAAACATTGTGTGTGGTCTCAAAAATATTGCCTACTAATTATGTGCCAAATTTCAAGTTGACCTAAATTTAATTACTTTGGCAATTAAGTAGAAAACAGTATGAATTTAATAAAGCAGAAAACTTTAAAAAAAAGAATGGGCCAAGAAGCCTAGTGCTACAGTAGCGCGGCCCAAGCCCACCAGGGCCTTCTCCATCTTGTCTGTACAGGAGGCAAAGACCTGTGCGTGGCGCACATCCACGCCTCCATGACCGCCGTGTCGACCATCCGGTGAGTCCCAGGTGTACAAGACCATCCCCAAGCCCCAGGACAAACCCTAGACGCCCGGTTCCTCGTTTCCCCCTTTCGATCTGAAGAGGAGCCGAAGCTTCCGGCGCCGCGCCATAGTCGTCATCGTGGCCGCCGGCCTCCCCTTGCTGCACCAAGGTGTCCAGAAGCCTCCCCGCGCCGCGCCATAACCTGTAGTGTAGCTATTCGTTCGTGGTCATCGAGGGTGATTTCCTCCTTAACCACTTTCGATACGGCTCTGTCGTGCAACCCCTCAAGTGTGAACCTTGGGGGTGGTTCCTCTTACGTTCACCTTGATGATTACATCGAGTGGAATTCACCGGGGGTGATTCCTCGGGTTTTCCCCTTGATGTTTGGACACACAGTTACTATGGTTACTATGACTTTACACTCGAACCATGTTACTAAAGGCGGTCGACCACGAGGGGTACCCGCGAGCATAATTGCAGTGATGTGGAGTCGGGTTGACACGGAGGGTGCCCGCGAGATAATTACGAGGCGTGGCGGGCATTCCTAGCCCTTGCCGCAAGTCCTCGAGGCAGGGCAACGGGTCACATCTTCGTGAGTCTCGCTTGTTACCGCGTTCCTAATCCACTACGATTTGGATATTTGATCCGAGGGGCCTCGGCACGATAGCACTAACCATCACGTGGGCATAGTATGGGCGTTCTGCGTCGTATACATCAGCGAAGCTTAATAGGCGTCGGCGATCGGCGGCGCGCCGGGTTGGACTGTGTAAGCACTGCCTTGTTGAAGGAGATTGCTAGGTCGCTCACCGGCGCGCAGACGCAACATGCAGGAGTTCAGGGAGATGGCCCATGACCCCGGGGCATAGGTTTATTCCGCGTCTTGGCCTCTCTATTAAGCCTAGGTCGGATTGCGGCGTATTGTTTGGCGAGGCGGGCATGACCAGGAAAGTGTGTCCGTGGGAGTTAATCGGCGTGGTGGGTAAGTTGGTGCACCCTGCAGGGAAGAAAACATCTATCGATAGCCTGTCCTACGGTAACGGACACTTGAAGTTGTATCCCGATCGATACAACTAGAACTGGATACTTGTGATGAGAATTGGATGGTGATGAGAAATGGATTGTGATGATAACTGGATAGTATGGCTCTAGGATTTCTTTCTCGCAGGGAGTCGAGAAAGGATCTCCTGTCGAGGTTGATAACACTGTTACTACTTTACTTTATGCTACTCTACTCCCTCCTGATTGCTGCAAGATGGTGGTCTCGAGAAGATGCTAGTCTTTGATAGGACTAGGCCTTCCCTCTATTCTGGCATTTCTGCAGCCCAGTCCACATATACAACCTCCCTTTGATAATGTTGCATATGTAGTGTAGATCCTTGCTTGCGAGTACTTTGGATGAGTACTCACGGTTGCTTTGCTCCCCTTTCCCCTTTCTTCTTCTCTTTCCGGTTGATGCAAGCGGATGCCGAGCCCGGAGCGGATGCCACCGATGCTTCTTGCTACGTGGAGGCCGCCGCCGACTAGGAGTAGTTAGGAGGCTCCCAGGCAGGAGGCCTTGCCTTTTCGATTGATGTTGCTTTTGTGCTAGCCTTCTTAAGGCAAACTTGTCTAACTTATATATGTACTCAGATATTGTTGCTTCCGCTGACTCTTATGTTTTCGAGCTTATGTATTCGAGCCCTCGAGGCCCCTGGCTTGTAATATAAAGCTTGTATTATTTTCAATTTGTGTCTAGAGTTGTGTTGTGATATCTTCCCGTGAGTCCTTGATCTTGATCGTACACATTTGCGTGTATGATTAGTGTACGATTGAATCGAGGGCATCACATGCGGCTCGGCAGCATCCTATCCTTATTGATCCAGAAAGTGAGAGAGAAGGGGTAGATGAGATCATGACCAACACGACGGTATGGTGGTGGTGGTGACAGTGGAAATCCGGCAGGGCTTCGCCAAGCCCGTACCAATGAAACGTGGGAGGAGTTGGGAGAGGTAACGGGCAAGGGTCGAAGGGTGGCGGCCCCCAATGGCTCCCCACCTTTATATAGGCATGGAGGGGGCTGGTGGCTTGCCCTCCATGGCCCTAGGGTCATTGGCCAAAGGGGAGGAAGGAAATCCCATCTTTCCTTCCCCACCGATCGTTATCCCCTTTTTAGGGATCCTGATCTTATCCCCTTGGGATATGATACTATTCCTTTTAAGGGAGGATCTTGGTGTGCCTAGACCAGGGTTTTGGGAAATTTCCCCACTACTCACATTCATGTGGGTTCCCCATGCAGGTGGGCCCCACTCCGGAACATTCTTCTCCTGGTACAATACCCAAAAAACTCGAACTTTTTCCAGAATCCCAATAACAACCTTTCCATATATGAATCTTTACCCTCAGACTATTTTGGAGCTCCTCGTGATGTCCCGGGTCCCATTCGGGACTCCGAACAACCTTCAGACTTTCCACTATTAATATCTCAATACTACCCTAGCGCTACCGAACGTTAAGCGTGCGACCCTACGGGTTCGAGAATCATGTAGACATGACCGAGTCTTCGGTCAATAACCAATAGCGGGACCTGGATGCCCATATTGATTCCTACATATTCCACAAAGATCTTTATCTATTGAACCAGATGTCAAGAATTCAATTAATCCCGTATACAATTCCCTTTGTCCGGCGATATGTTACTTGCCCAAGATTCGATCGTCAGTATCTCCATACCTAGTTCAATCTCGTTACCGCCGAGTTTCTTTACTCGTTCCATAATACAAGATCCCATGACCAAACTCATTAGTCACATGCTTGCTAGCTTCTTGTGATGCCGTATTACCGAGAGGGCTCCAAGATACCTCTCCGTCATACAGAGTGACAAATCCCAGTCTTGATCCATGCAAACTCAACAAACACCCTCGGAGATATCTGTAGAGCATCTTTATAGTCACTCAGTTATGTTGCGAAGTTTGGTACACACAAGGTACTCCTACGGTGTCAGTGAGTTGCATGATATCATGGTCATAGGAACATATACTTGACATGCAGAAAATGATAGCAATAAACTTGATACGATCACATGCTACGTTTATAGTTCGGGTCTTGTCCATCACATCATTCTCCTAATGATGTGATCCCATTTTCAAATGACAACTCATGTCTATGGCTAGGAAACCATATCCATCTTTGGTCAACGAGCTAGTCCGGTAGAGGCTCACTAGGGACATGTGTTGGGGAACATAGCATACAATTTCAAAAAAAAAATCCTATGATCACGCAAGATCTATCTAGGAGATGCATAGCAACGAGAGGGGGAGAGTGTGTCCATGTACCCACGTAGACCGAAAGCGGAAGCATTAGCTTAATGCGGTTGATGTAGTCGAACGTCTTCGCGATCCAACCGATCAAGCATCGAACGTACGGCACCTCTGAGTTCTGCACACGTTCAGCTCGATGACGTCCCTCGAACTCTTGATCCAGCAAAGTGTCGAGGGACAGTTTCGTCGGCACGACAGCGTGGTGACGGTGATGCTGATGTGATCTGCGTAGGGCTTTGCCTAAGCACTACGACAATATGACCGGAGGAATAAACTGTGGAGGGGGGCACCGCACACGGCTAAGAAACAATTGATGTCCTTTAGGGTGCCCTCCTGCCCCGGTATATAAAGGAGGAGAGGGGAGGAGGCCGGCCCTAGGGGGCGCGCCAAGTGGGGGGAACCCACTAGGACTCCTAGTCCTAGTCGGCCCCCCTCTTCCTTCTTTCGGAGGGGGAAAGGGGGAAGGAGAGGGAGAGGGAGAAGGAAAGGGGGTTGTCGGTGTCAAAACCGGCGGATCTCGGGTAGGGGGTCCCGATCTGTGCGTCAAGGCTGATGGTAACAAGAAGTATGGGACACAGGTGTTTACCCAGGTTCGGGCCCTCTCGATGGAGGTAAAACCCTACTTCCTGCTTGATTAATATTGATGATATGGGTGGTACAAGAGTAGATCTACCACGAGATCGTAGAGGCTAAACCCTAAGAGCTAGCCTATGATGGTATGATTGTAATTGTGATCGGCCTTCTAAGGACCAACCTCTTCGGTTTATATAGGCACCGGAGAGGGCTAGGGTTTACATGGAGTCGGTTACAAGGAAGGGAATATAATATCCGGATCGCTAATCTTGCCTTCCACCCCAAGGAAAGTCCCATCCGGACACGGGCCGAAGTCTTGAGTCTTGTATCTTCACGCTTCAATAGTCCGGACATTGTACACAGTTTGGCTGTTCGGATACCCCCTAATCCAGGACTCCCTCAGTAGCCCCTGAACCAGGCTTCAATGACGATGAGTCCGGCGCGCAGTATTGTCTTCGGCATTGCAGGGCGGGTTCCTTCTTCGAATACTCCAAGGTAATTATCGAACACTCAAACCGTGTCCGGATCCACAAGATGATCTTCGTATGCCACCGTAGAGAGAATGATGTTTCACAAATGCAATATGCTGACAAATTTTTAGGCAACGCAACGTGTCACTACGGTCAGGTCATTATTCGAACCGTCTTTCCACAACCAGCCACAGCGCATATTGCGAGGCGGTTTCCTTGACACGTCTTGTCGAAGCAAAGATCGTGCCCCCTCATTACGGGATTCTCATCAATACGGATACGGGTAATCCCACCACATCATTAATCATGGCGCTTGTGAAGCAAGCGATTCCCAACGGGCAAGTGGGGAGGCGCACCGCTTTCATCGCCTCTATAAAGGGGCAAGATTTCCTCATTTTTACCCACGCCTCCTTCGTTCTCTGCCCACTCTTGCCTCCTCGAGCTCCAGCGCCCAAGTCTCTTCCGCACAGCTAGACATGTCCGGAGCAGGAGGCAAGTGGGTGGCTTCCACCGTCAAGGAGAAGCACATCACAGATCTTCGGGCGACCGGATACTTGGCCGCAGACATAGCGCTCCGGCTACCGGACGCTGGGCAGGTCATTCCGACCCCAGGACCCCACGAGAGGGTCGTGTTCGTCGCCCACTTCGTCCATGGACTGGGATTTCCACTCCATCCCTTCGTCCGCGGGCTCATGTTCTACTATGGGCTAGATTTCCACGATCTAGCCCTGAATTTCGTCCTCAACATCTCGGCGTTCATCGTCGTTTGCGAGGCTTTCCTCCGCATCTGGCCTCACTTCGGCCTGTGGCTGCAAATCTTCTGCGTGAAGCCGAAGATTATACGCGGCCAACAAGCGGAGTGCGGAGGGGCCATGGTGGGCAAGATGCCTAACTTCACCTGGCTGGACGGCTCCTTTGCGGAGACCGTAAAAGGATGGCAATCAGGGTGGTTCCACATCACCGAGCCGCGCGGCGACAACTGGGCGGCCGCCCCCGAGTTCCGATCCGGAATCCCCATGCGGCTCACCTCCTGGGAAAAGAAGGGCCTGTCCTGGGGCGACTCCACGGAGCTGGCGGGACTCAAGACATGCATCAAAAGCATGAAGGACAAGAACATCAAGCTTGTCAATGTGATCCAGGTCATGCTCGTTCGCCGGATCCTGCCTTGCCAAAGGCGGGCGGTAAATCTGTGTGAGTTCGTCCCGGCCGAACACCAGACGCTCTGGAAGCTCTACGGCATGACACACAAAGGCACATGGAAAGTGTTGTTGAAGGCCTCCGAAGTACCTCCTCCCACATCCGAGGACCGCGGACTTCATGCAGCGCGGCCCCCGAATCCAGTGAGTCTTGGGACCACCACCGGGTTTAGTTTTTCCCAATACATTCATGGGGTAGTTTTAAGTATTTATATATATTTGCCTCAGGATTATGTGAAGACAGCGGAGCAGATTGTTGTCGGCTCCGTTCTTGGAAGATCCAATGGATGCTCTCTGACGAAGATGCTAGTCCGGCACCGTACAAGGTGCCGGAGAAAAAGGAGAAGAAGGCCCGGGGACAAGGAAGGGTCTCCGGCGAAGGTTCGTCAAGCCTCGTCCAGAAGACGACGAGGCGGACTCCTCCCACGAAGGGAGGAGGAGGAAGAAGAAGACGTCCCATCCGAGAAGGATAAGGGGCCCGGTGAAGCGGGCCAGGGGGCCGGAAAAGGCCATCGGCGCAAGGCCGTTATTCCTCTGTCGTCCGATGACGACGAGACACATTCCTCTTGCGGAGGCGGGGGGAATCAAGAAGAAATTCCACCTCCCCGCACTAGGGGGGAGAAGAGGAAAACCGCCCCGGAGGAGGAGGCTGGGGCGTCCAAGAAGGGGAAGGTAACCCTTCCGGACTATTCCGCCACGGCCGCTTACATCGAGGAGGGGTGGCTGCCCCGGGGGAAGCCCCCGGTGCGATCGTAAGTGCCCGCATCATATCGTGGTTTTACTTCATAGTTTTTGAACTTATAGTGCCGAACATATATGCAGTCCGGCCAGGGCTCACCCCGAGGAATCCTCCTCTGGGTCCTGAGCGATTCGGCGATAAATTCGCTCCCGACGGCCACTACCCCTCCACGCGGATGACACGGAGGTGTTGTCCGCGAGCTCGAGCAGGAGAGGTGACTCGAGGAGGCATACGGAGGATTCGGATGTCGGGCATGCGGGGTTCACGATCCCCGCGGATCGCGTCGACGAGAGCCGTAACAAGGCAGACTCCCGACCGAACACTGCCCCGGAACCTCCAACGGTTCCGGACTTGGGTAGGCAGCACCTCGTTAGGGAGGGCGAGCCGCCCGTGCCGAGGACTTTCGTCGCCTCAATGGCGCCGGATAGTCTGGTGGAAGCACTTCGAGGCGCTTCCATGGAAGAAGAGCACCGTACTCTTATGAGTGCAGTGATTCAAAAGGTCGTATCTGCCAAAAGCGGACTAACCGAAGCCTGCACAAGCCTCCTGACGGGCTTTGAGGTAAGTAATAAAAATGTATAAGATTACCACCCAATAGGTAGTAGCCCTTGATACTCTGTTTGGTGTTCGGAAAGAAAAGCCAAACGGAGGGTCAATTATAATCTGCAGGAGTCTAATAATAAGTATTGTTGTGAATAAGCAGGCTGTGCTGCTTGCTGCTGCTGCCCGTACTACCGAGGTTGCCGAACTGAAACGGCACCTGGAGCAGGCGCAGGGAGAGCTCGTCCTCACGAAGAGGCAGCTCGAAGAGAACAAGGGTAAGTAATTCCCGCTCTTATGCGTTTAATGATAGGCAGAATTGATGAGTCTAACACCTAAGTGTCGTGACCGTGTAACAGGGGCCACCGCCGAATTGGCGTCCCTAAAGAAGGCGCTGTCCGAGGCCGAAAACAAGGCGGCCTCGGAGTGTAAGGCCTTGAAAAGCAAAGTGATAGAGTGGGCGAGTACAGAAGAGGAGCTCGGGACCTCGGCAAGAAGTGCGAGTCCGTGGAGCATGAGCTAAAGGCGAAGGAGGCCGAGCTTGCGAAGGCCCTTGTGAATTTGAAAGATGCCAGGGCCGAAGCCGAGAAAACACAGCAGGAGATCCAGGAGGCCAAAAAGATAGCAGCGGGTAAGAAATTCATTATGCAAAGCAAACATGTGGAGGAGGTGTTTCTTTTACTTACTCGAATACGGAGCTCTCCAGGGGCATTTGTAGATCTGCCACGCAGCATCTCAGACGGTGCGGAGTTCTACCGTGCCCAGGAGGGGAGCTCAACAGAGAAGCTGTTCTGGTCCCAGTATGCTGGGGCCGATCATCCGATGCCTCTGAGCGACCAACTGAAGCAGTTGATTGAACTCCACAGAGCGGTCGAACTGGCTATGAAGGACTTCATAGTCCGGATGTGGCCTGGTGAGCTCCTACCCAGTAGCTACTTTGGCCTGATCAAGCGGATGGTGGATGCCTGCCCGCGGCTTGAAGTGATCAAGCGATCTGTTTGCATCGAAGGTGCCCGCCGAGCTCTTGCCCGCGTCAAGGTGCATTGGGGCAAGCTGGATGCGGAGAAGCTGGGCAAGGACGGGCCGCCGGAGGGTAAAACGCATCGCCATCCCGAAATGTACTATGATGGCGTGATGAAGGGTGCTCGTCTCGTTGCCAATGAGTGTACCAAGGACGCCATATTTGAATGAATTCACTTCTGTCATGTTTGTAATTAAAGACGAAGTTACTTGCGCTATGTAGCGCTTTTGTTATTTAAAATATTACCTTACGTGCGGCTGTTTATAAAATCACGAAAGTAGGCCGTAATTAACCTTTACGTGACTAGCTTTGGGTTGTTCGTGGAAAACCGGACACTCTTTACCCAAATGTTTGGTCCCTTAAGGAGGTGTCCGCGCAGCGAACAAGGCAATCGGACTATGCGACTTTATAACTTTCACTTAGCCATAGAAGTCTACAATTTTAAATTTCGTGAAGCCCTAGAATCGGAAGGCGAATTGGGCGCTATACACACCTAGATCGGACAAAGCCGATTTATCGCCTAAAGCGAAAAATCTTTAAGGATTTTAAAACCTCTCGAACAGCGACCAGCTCTCGCCACATCATGCCGGTCAGTTTGGCTTTCTCTCTTGAGGTGCTCGTCCAGGAAGAACAGGAAACAATCGCGAGAGTTCTCCTGCGCTACCTTAGTCAATATAACGGGCGTAAGGCACCAAAACAAGGGGCGGGCTATCCCAGCTGTAGACCCAAGACATGATTCGGAGCTGATGCATATAGTGTTATAAGTTTGGGGTGCCGCACTGTTGAAAGTGTTCGGACTTTAGTTGCCATATAGCGGGGCGCCATAAGAAGCCCCTGGCAAACCGGCCGCACCAAGGTGTACGGATGCAAAAATAAAAAATGCTCAAATAAGAAAAAATAAGCTGACGCTATATATAATCTCCCATTGATGAAAAATACGTTTAAGCGTACATTTACAATGGGTGCGTTAAGCAGAGATAAAATAGGACTATTTGACATGTCCTATCCGGGGCGCTGTGTTCGGGTAGATAAAGCGGTATAATGATCGTAAATAGATTCCACACAGGTATTTCCTTCTCTGCACAGCGTCTATTGCCTCCTTGGATGTCTCTTCCCTATAAGTCCGCAATTCGGCTCTTTGGAGGATGCTGCGCCAAGCGGTGTCTGAAAGGTAAGAGGAAAGAGTATGAAAGTATTTGGCGGTTACCGCACTATTGACTGAGTCGTTGATGCGCCTCCGCCTATGCCCATGGTATTTTAAGTGCGTAATTGTGTGCACGTGGCACAAATGCTGCTTTGATGGGGCTTAAGCGGAGGCCGGATTGCTAGTCGCGCTCTTGGCGTGCCTAACGATCCTATTGCGGGGTGCTCCGGACTCGCTTGAATGTGCTCGAAGTTGTTGTCGCCGGATTGCTTTGCTGGAGAAGGCCGCATTGTACTTCCGCCGTAAGGGCTGCAGTATGTTCTTACATTCGAGGAGGCGGTCCATATTTCCGTTCACCGTTATGACCCCGCGCGGTCCTGGCATCTTGAGCTTGAGATATGCATAGTGTGGTACCGCATTGAATCTGGTGAATGCGGTTCGTCCGAGCAGTGCATGGTAACCACTGCGGAAGGGGACGATATCGAAGATTAACTCTTCGCTTCGGAAGTTATCCGGAGATTCGAAGACTACTTCCAATGTTATAGAGCCCGTACAGCGGGCCTCTACTCAAGGAATTACACATTTAAAGGTGGTTTTAGTGGGCTTGATCCTTGAGGGGTCAATGCCCATTTTGCGCACTATGTCCTGGTAAAGCAGGTTCAGGCTGCTACCGCCGTCCATAAGGACGCGCGTGAGGTGGAATCCGTCAATGATTGGGTCTAGGACCAATGCGGCTGAGCCACCGTGACGGATGTTAGTAGGGTGATCCCTACGATCGAAAGTGATCGAACAAGCCGACCATGGGTTGAATTTGGGGGCGACTGGCTCCATCGCGTAGACGTCCCTTAGTGCCCGCTTTCTTTCCCGCTTGGGGATGTGCGTGGCGTAGATCATGTTGAACGTTTTCACCTGGGGGGAAATTTCTTCTGTCCCCCCGTGTTTGGACGTCGGGGCTCCTCATCATCGTCGCTGTGCAGCCTCTTGTCCTTGTCTTCGGCGTTTATCTTGCCGGCCTGTTTGAATATCCAGCAATCTCTATTGGTGTGGTTGGCTGGCTTGTCAGGGGTGCCATGAATTTGGCACGAACGCTCCAATATGCGGTCCAGACTGGACAGTCCCTGGTTATTTCTTTTGGATGACTTCTTCCGCTGACCGGGCTTGGACCCACTGAATCCGGCGTTGACTGTCGTGTCTTCAGTGTTGTCGTTGTTGTTTCGTCGCTTATGTCTGTTACGCCGTGGCTTGACGTTATTGTCGCGGCCATCCGAATTGCCAGGCTATGGCGTAGTGATGCTGCGAGCCAACCAACTGTCCTCGCCTGCGCAAAAGCGGGTCATTAATGTTGTGAGAGCTGCCATGGACTTGGGTTTTTCCTGGCCGAGGTGTCGAGCGAGCCACTCGTCACAGATATTATGCTTGAAAGCCGCTAGGGCTTCGGCGTCCGGACAGTCAACTATTTGGTTCTTTTTGGTTAGGAACCGAGTCCAGAATTTCCTGGCTGACTCTCCGGGCTATTGAGTGATGTGGCTCAAGTCATCGGCGTCGGGTGGTCACACATATGTGCCCTGGAAGTTGTCGAGGAATGCGTTCTCCAGGTTTTCCCAACTGCCAATGGAATTTGCTGGCAGGCTGTTTAGCCAGTGCCGGGCTGGTCCTTTGATCTTAAGCAGAAGATAATTGATGGCATGTAGATCGTCTCCGCGGGCCATGTGAATGTGGAGAAGGAAATCTTTGATCCATACTGCGGGGTCTGTTGTGCCATCATATAATTCAATGTTTACGGGTTTAAACCCTTCTGGGAATTCATGATCCATTACTTCATCAGTGAAGCAGAGGGGGTGCACGGCGCCTCTGTGCCGGGCTATGTGGCTACGCAGGTCGAATTGCTCTGGATGGCTATATTCGGCCCGACCGGAGTTGTTGAAGGTGTGTCCGGCGTGACGGTCCTCGTCGCGTACCGAGGCGCGCCCCCGCGATCCGTAGATCGATCTTGGCTGTCCTGTTTTGTTGCCCCGGGCCGTAGTATGTTGGCGTGGGGGTGTTGGCTGGTATGTGGACTGGTATGCTGTTTTATCCCGGCCACGAGGTGGCCGGTCAGCTGTATGGTGCTCGAGTCCGTATTCCTCGTCTGCCAGGACTTCCGTCCATCTATCTGTGAGCACATCTTGGTCAGCTTGGAGTTGCTGCTGTTTCTTTTTCAGGCTCCTCGCAGTGGCTATAAGCCGACGCTTGAAGCGCTCCTGCTCTACGGGATCCTCAGGCATGCCGAACTCGTCGTCGCCGAGGCTAATCTCGTCTTCGGAGGGGGGCATGTAGCTGTCCTCCTCCGGGTATTCGTCCGTCGCCTGTTCTTCTAGGCTGACCTGCTCATCCTCCTGTTCGGCCTGCTCGAAGGCGGGCTGATCAGGGTTGTATTCTTCTTCGGCACCATTCGGATTGTTTTCGTCTCCTGGGCCGGTATTGGTGTGGCGGGGCTTGGAGTGGCGCCGACGGCGTCCATTCTTTGCTTTTTTCCCCGAGGTTTTATCCTCCGTTGCCTCATCGCCCTTTGTTTCCTTTGGAGTGTCCACCATATATATATCATAAGAAGAGGTGGCTGTCCACCGCCCAGTGTGCGGTGGTTCATGTTCTTCTCTCTGCATAAATCGTCCATCTGTCGATGTCTTTGGAGCCAAGTTCAAGATACCTCGGTTAAGTCATCGACCGTGGCAATGAAGTGGGTGGTGGGTGGGCAACGAATTCGCCGTCCCCGCCTCCCACTCGAGCCGGACATAGTTCGCCAAGAGCCTCTCGACAAAGAGAGACTTTAATGAGTCAGCATGTCGCCAAAGGCGAGTCTTTGGAAGATATCCGCAGCGGTGAACTCCATTCTGGAGCCCATCCTGGCCCGACGGGCTCGGGAGTGTACTGATTTGGAACCGACGTCCGGATCTGAATCAAGGGTTTGAGTCGCGGGCCACCGCAGAGGTAAGACCGTGTTCGGCTCCATCGCCCGATGAGGCGCGACACAGGGGGTCCATCCTCCGTCCTTAGGGCGATGCAGCCTACTCCGGATCTAGGTCCGGAGACACTACGGGGGCGATACCCCGAGCTTCGTCCGATGGCAGGTCTAAGCCGTGCTCGTCGAGACTGTCCGGTGCTCCTGGCATGGGCCCAAATCCGTCGAAGATCAAGTCTCCGCGGATGTCCGTCGTGTAGTTCAGGTTTCCGAACCTGACCTGGTGGCCAGGGGCATAGCTGTCGATCTGCTACAGATGGCCAAGCGAGTTGGCCCGCAGTGTGAAGCCGCCGAACACGAAGATCTGTCCGGGGAGGAAAGTCTCGCCCTGGACAGCGTCGTTGAAGTTGATTGGAGGAGCCATCGAGCCTGACGGCGACGACACAGAGGAACTCTCAATGAAAGCACCAATGTCAGTGTCAAAATCGGCGGATCTCGGGTAGGGGGTCCTGATCTGTGCGTCAAGGCTGATGGTAACAAGAAGTATGGGACACAGGTGTTTACCCAGGTTCGGGCCCTGTCGATGGAGGTAAAACCCTACTTCCTGCTTGATTAATATTGATGATATGGGTGGTACAAGAGTAGATCTACCATGAGATCGTAGAGGCTAAACCCTAAGAGCTAGCCTATGATGGTATGATTGTAATTGTGATCGGCCTTCTAAGGACCAACCTCTCCGGTTTATATAGGCACCGGAGAGGGCTAGGGTTTACATGGAGTCGGTTACAAGGAAGGGAATATAATATCCGGATCGCTAAGCTTGCCTTCCACGCCAAGGAAAGTCCCATCCGGACATGGGCCGAAGTCTTGAGTCTTGTATCTTCACGCTTCAATAGTCCGGACGTTGTACACAGTCCACCTGTCCGGATACCCCTTAATCCAGGACTCCCTCAGGGGCCGCGCCCCCTCCCCTTGTCCAATTCAGACTCCCCATGGGGGGGACCCCTTGTGGGCTGCCCTCTCTCTCCCCTATGGCCCATAGTGGCCCATTACTTTTCCCGGGGGTTCCGGTAACCCCTCGGTACTCCGATAAATATTTGAAACACTCCGAAACCATTCCGGTGTCTGAATAATATCGTCCAATATATCAATCTTTACCTATCGACCATTTCGAGACTCCTCGTCATGTACGTGATCTCATCCGGGACTCCGAACAATTTTCGGTCACCAAAACACATAACTCATAATACAAATCATCATCGAACATTAAGCGTGCGGACCCTGCGGGTTTGAGAACTATGTAGACATGATCGAGACACATCTATGATCAGTAACCAATAGAGGAACCAGGATGCTCATATTGGTTCCTACATATTCTACGAAGATCTTTATCGGTCAAACCACAACGACAAAATACGTCATTCCCTTTGTCATCGGTATGTTACTTACCCGAGATTCGATCGTCGGTATCTTCATACCTAGTTCAATCTCGTTACCGGCAAATCTCTTTACTCGTTCCGTAATGCATCATCCTGCAACTAACTCATTAGTCACATTGCTTGCAAGGCTCGTCGTGATGTGCATTACCGAGAGGGCCCAGAGATACCTCTCCGATACTCTGTGTGACAAATCCTAATCTCGATATATGCCAACCCAACAAACACCTTCGGAGACACCTGTAGAGCATCTTTATAATCACCCAGTTACGTTGTGACGTTTGATAGCACACAAGGTGTTCCTCTGGTATTCGGGAGTTGCATAATCTCATAGTCAAAGGACTATGTATAAGTCATGAAGAAAGCAATAGCAATAAAACTTAACGATCATTATGCCAAACTAACGGATGGGTCTTGTCCATCACATCATTCTCCTAATGATGTGATCCCGTTCATCAAATGACAACACATGTCTATGGTCAGGAAACTTAACCATCTTTGATTAACGAGCTAGTCAAGTAGAGGCATACTAGGGACACTTTGTTTTGTCTATGTATTCACACATGTATCAAGTTTCCGGTTAATACAATTCTAGCATGAATAATAAACATTTATCAAGATATAAGGAGATATAAATAACAACTTTATTATTGCCTCTAGGGCATATTTCCTTCAACATGTTGTTGTCTATGTATCCACACATGTATTTGAGTTTCTGATCAATACAATTATAGCATGGATAATAAACTATTATCATGAACAAGGAAATATAATAATAACTACTTTATTATTGCCCCTAGGGCATATTTCCAACAGGTAACACATGCACCTTTTCCAAACTTATGAGGTTGTAGTAGCTTGTTCGAGTTCCCAAACTGAATTTGGGCTCCAATGACCCTTTTACAAGTAAATAATGTTTGAGATTTAATTCTTGTATTCTGAATTTTATGGCATGTTCATATAGATGGAAGTGGATTATCCATAGGAGTTATGTGTCAACTTGGAAGTGTTGTTCGTGCACAACTTAAAGATCATACTAAACTATAGTTTTGACTAAGTGTTGCCCCGTTAGTTGCAATTTGTACGCATGGATAATAAAAATTTGTAGTTTAGACCAAATTATATCAATTAAGTTAAAAATACTCCAACTATGCTAATGGGGCCTATGTTTTAGGCATCGTTGACTCTGGTGTGATGACATTTCAAGAGGACAGACGTTAAACCTAGCTCCTGGCATGCTACGTCATTCATATAGTTCTCAGGGGTTGCTATGGTTTAATGAATATTTGGAGTGAAATCTAAATTTTGCAAGTTAGCTTTTTGAGTGTTATTGTTGGCGCATCTCAATGGTGGAGGTGACATCACGCAAGATAGATGTCTCACGGTTTTATCCTTATCCTGTTGTTGTCGTCCCGGCAAACAACAAGAGCCTATGGTGTTATCGTCCATGTGAGTTGTCGGTTCTAGGTTTGATGGATTATCATCTGATGTTTCATCTTGTCATGGCAGGGATGGTGACAAGTGTCATTTCAAGTTTGGTTTTGCCAGTACGACACTAAACCACTGTTTTCTAATCAACCTTGCAAGGGGTGCATCGCCGACCATAGTTTCAAAATGGGCTACTGTATGTCCTTTCCTATTGAGATGGGCAACTCGTGCACCTTTTCAAAAAAATGAGGTTAGATTAGCTTGTTTGAGTTTCCAAGATTGGATCCGGGCTCCAATGATCCATTTTCAAATAATTCTTGTATTCTTTTTTTGGCATGTTCACATAGATATGGTATATGTGATTACAAGTTTCCATATAATATGTGTTTGTAGACACGTGTAAAAACAAATACTTAGATTTGAAAATAGCAAATAATACACACATTGTTTGTTATAAGAATTCAAGAAATTGACTTTTTTATGCGACTCACATGGTAATTGTTGGCTTGCATTTGAGGAATATTTGGTGTGAATCTTATCTTGAGTGAGTTTCCTCTTGTATTCCCCTTGTGTTCATCCTTGAATCCACATCCAATTCAAATCATCATTGAATTTTAGGCCACCCTAGCAGTTTGTCCTATAGTATTCCTCTCCATTATGAAACTTAGAAGAGAGGATGCACAACCTCTTATTGATAACTTTTGGGTAGAATAGCTCGGTGGGGAGGTAAGCTCCTATCCTAAAAAGGAACACTTATCCTTATCTAAGCTTGATTGCCCAATGTTCCGATTTATCTTCTATCCCTTTTTAAATTCCCTAAGCAGGCATTAGACCTTATTAACACTCAAATGACACACTGCTTTCTGAATAATTTTAGGGGCACAAAGAAAATCCATTTAGCTAACTGGAATATGGTTTGCACGAAGGAGTTTGGGGGCCTTGCATCCAAACCCTCAAGGATATTAATATCTGTTTGTTTTGGTCTTGGGTCATGAGGTACATCAATAAAGATGGGAAATTCTAGAAGCATGTCGTTGCTAGTACAATACCAACTCTCCCAACTCTTCACCTCCTCTTCTCTTAACTTCCCTGTCTTCTGGAAAAGAGTTTTAGATGTAGCTAAATCTACCAAGTTTGGTTATAGGTGGGCGGTAGGTGATGGACTTAAGGTTAGATTTTGGGAAGATACCTGGTTGGTACTTCTCCTTTAGTTGTCCAGTTCTGGGACCTTTATGTTCTTTGTATTGAGAAAGGCTACGTAATTTAAAAGGTTTGAGATGGATCTCACCTAAAGATTATAAGTATTTAGGAGGATTTTCTCAATCTCTATGATGGATAGATGGTAAGAATTTCCCTTTGCTAGTAGTGTTGTGTTGCCTCTTGATACTGGTTCTCTAATCTGGCAATTGGATAGCAAAGGGCAATACTCGACTAGTTCTCTTTATAGTATTATCAATTTCATAAGGGTGACACCTGTTTGTATTCATGTTGTCTAGAAACTTTGTGTCCCACCTACAATTCACATGTTCTTGTGGCTCCTGGCCAATAACAAGTTGATGACAGAAGACAACCTAAAGAAAAGAGATCTTGCTAGGTTTGAAGATTGCATGTTCTGCACTAATCATGATTCTGTCAACACCTTTTATTTTGTTGTCTAGTTGCTAATGAACTTTGGTTTAGTAATTGCTAGATACTTTGGTGTTTATTGGTATTTTCTTTGAATCAACTGCTAGATTTTGGATTTCCAACAAAAAAACATGGTAAACTATTCAATCTAGTTACTTCCTCCTTCCCTCTATATAGGGCCTAATGTGTTTTTCGAGGCTAACTTTGACCAAATGTTAGAGCAATAATATATGACATGCAACTTACATAAAGCATACTGTAAAAATTGTATGTGAAAGGAGCTTCCAATGATATAATTTTCACATTATACATCTCATTTACTATTAAAAAAATTGAATGAAAGGGCCCCCCCCCCGCCCCATTTTATTAATGAAACGAACCTAGAATAGTCATCCACAAGTTCAAACATAAGATGATCAGGTTCTCTCCCAAGCACTCTCAAACTCTCTTAATCATTACAGACCTAGAATGGAAGGGACAACTACGAAGTACACTAACACCATGGCATAATCCCAGCCATCTAGACGTCTGCGCTCATCTCCAAGTAATCCGCATCAGCTCCCCGCGCTTTTTGTCCAGCAGAAGAATACATCTTTGTAGCAGCACTGCTTGAGTGTCGTCGCAGAGCACCTTCCATTGCTGTAGATGAGACCTTAGTTTCACAAGAACACATGCGGCATTTCTCCAAGTGCGGTTGTCGGTGTCAAAACCGGCGGATCTCGGGTAGGGGGTCCCGAACTGTGCGTCTAGGCGGATGGTAACAGGAGACAAGGGACACGATGTTTTTACCCAGGTTCGGGCCCTCTCGATGGAGGTAATACCCTACTCCTGCTTGATTAATATTGATGATATGGGTAGTACAAGAGTAGATCTACCACGAGATCAAGGAGGCTAAACCCTAGAAGCTAGCCTATGGTATGATTGTTGTTTGTCCTACAGACTAAAACCCTCCGGTTTATATAGACACCGGATAGGTTAGGGTTACACAGTCGGTTAGAATGGTAGGAGATCTACATATCCGTATCGCCAAGCTTGCCTTCCACGCCAAGGAAAGTCCCATCCGGACACGGGACGAAGTCTTCAATCTTGTATCTTCATAGCCTTGGAGTCCGGCCGTGATGATAGTTCGCTATCCGGACACCCCTAGTCCAGACTCCTCGGTAGCCCTGAACCAGGCTTCAATGACGACGAGTCCGGCGCATATTGTCTTGACATTGCAAGGCGGGTTCCTCCTCCGAACACTTCATAGAAGGTTTTGAACACCAGGATAGTGTCCGGCTCTGCAAAACAAGTTCCACATACCACCGTAGAGATAATAACTTTTGCACAGATCTGCTGACGTGTTCCGCGGCGTGACATCACACCACGGCTAGGCCTTTATATGAATCGTTTTTTACCGTTCCACTTTAGCGCGTTTAGTGAGGCGGTTTCCTTGGCACGTCTTATCAAAGCATAGATCGTGCCCCCTTATTCCGGGATTCTCATCAATACGGACGTGGGTAACCCATCCGCGCCATTGATTACGGCGTTTGGGAGATAAGCGAGTTTTACCAGGTTGGTGGGGGACGCATAGCTTGGTCCGTCCATATAAGGGGATAAGGATCCACCTTTTCACCTACGCCATCTTCCTCCTTTGCTCATCCATTTCCGCGCACTCGAGCTCCAGTGCCCAAGTCCGCACATCCCACCTCAACCTTCTCCAACCATGTCGGGAGTGGGAGGCAGGTGGATGGCCTCCTCCGTCACGGAGGGGCACATCATAAGACTGCGGGAGGCCAGATATTTGTCCGGCGACATCGCGCACAGGCTGCCCGACGCGGGGCAGCTCATTCCAACCCCCAGGCCCCATGAGAGGGTGGTGTTTCTCCCCCACTTCCTCCGCGGACTAGGTTTTCCACTTCACCCATTTGTCCGGGGGTTCATGTTCTACTACGGCCTGGACTTCCATGACCTGGCCCCGAATTTCATCCTCAACATCTCGGCGTTTATCGTCGTGTGCGAGGCCTTCTTCTGCATCCAGCCCCACTTCGGCCTATGGCTGAAGATCTTCAATGTCAGGCCGAAGGTAGTGGGCGGCCGTCAAGCGGAGTCGGAGGCGCCATGGTTGGCAAGATGGCCAAAGTCCTATGGCTCGAGGGCGCCTTTGTGGAGACAATAAAGGGTGGCAATCGGGTGGTTCTACATCACCGAGCCACGCGACCCGAATGGGTGGCGGCCCCAATTCAGATCTGGCTTCCCCACGGCTCGTCATGGAAAGAGACGGCCTAACGTGGGGAATTGGACGAGCTATCCGGACTCCAAACATGCGTCAGAAACTTGGTGGACAATAATCTCAGGCTTGTGGACGTAATCCAGGTGATGCTCATCTGCCGGATTCTCCCATGCCAACAACGGGCCTTTAATTTGTGGGAGTTCGATCCGGCACAACACCGAACCTTGAGCCGGCTCTTCGACACTACGTACGAAGATGCCTGGAAGGTGCTGTTCAAGGGCGCTGAAGCTCAAAGCATCCGCTAACAAAGATCGCGGATACAGCTCATGGCGCCAAGCCGGCGAGGTAAGTTATTTTACCCTTTACGGGACTCTTTTTCATAGATTGACTCTATGTGGGATCTAAAACTCCCTAATCTTTGACAGAGACTGATCGAAGGCGTCCGGACAGATTAACTGTCCGGCTCCTTTGCCGGAAGACTCCAGCGGACGCCTGATTGACGACGGGCTGCTGGCTCGGTACCCATGTGGTACCGGAGAAGAAGGCCAAGAAGGAGGCCACGGGAACTCGAAGGAGCTCCCGACGCTAGGTGCTGTCAGATTCTGAAGCAGAATCTTCTCCTGAGGACGAGGAGGAGGAAAAAGAAGCTTCTCCCCCAGCGAGGGAGGAGAGGAAAAGGAAGGCCGCCCCAACTTGGGAGGCCGGAGGGTCCAAGAAGGGAAGAACCCTTCCTCCGGACTTCTCCACCAACATCGGCAACGACGAGGAGGATTGGCCAACGAGGGCCAAGCCCCTGGCGAGATCGTAAGTGTCCGGATACCCATGGCTTTTTTTATCATTGCATAGTGTTCTCTAATGCCGAACAATCATGCAGCCCGCCCAAGGGCGAGTTCGCCACTTTGTCGAGCGGGTCCCTGGGTTCGTCGGAAATGGAGAGTACTTCGCTTCCGACCGCCTCCTCGCCTCACGCTGCGGACGACGCCGAGGTGGTGCCCCAAGGGGGGCCTGGTCAAGAGGAGGTGGCGCAGGAGGCGCCACAAGGCGACCTCCCGGACTCCAGGCGCGTGGGGGGCAAGACCCCCAGGGGCTCTAAGCCCGACCCTTGTCCGGACTCCATGCCGGAACCTTCAGCGGTTCCGGAGTCCGGCAAGCGGTCCCTTCGCAAGAAGGGTAAGACGCCGGTGTCCTCCGTCCAACCGGAGGCACCGGATAGCTTACTAGAGGCGCTTAATAGCGCTTCCATCGAGGAGGAGCACCGCACTGTTATGAGTGCGGTGATCCGGACAGTTCGATCCGCCAAGAGCTGGCCGATCAAGCCTGTACCAGCCTTCTAACGGGCTTTGAGGTAAGTTTAGAATATGTAAAAATATTACCGCATAGACAGTAGCCTGATGCTTAGTTCGTGTTGGAAAGAAAAGCCGGACTAAGGATCTAAAAGATATCTGCAGGAGTCTAACATAAGTATGTCAATATGGGAATGCAGGCTACGCTGCGACCTCTGCCAGACCGATCATGGAGGTCACTGCATTGAAGCAGAACCTCGAGCGGTCCGAGAACGAGCTCGGACTTGCCAAGAAGCAGCTCGAGGACAAGGAAGGTAAGTAATACCTTATTAAATAAATACCTTATAGAAAGGTTTCGGTTGCAAAAAATAACAGGAATAACATGGAGTGCTGCGGGGGCCACGAGCGAGGTGGCGACCACGAAGGAAGCGGTGTCCGTGGTCGAAAACAAAGTGGCTGCGGAATGCACCGAGCGAGAGAAGGCGAGGCGCAGCTGGCCAAGATGCGACAAGAGCTCCAAGCTCGTGGAAAAACACGAGAGTTTGGGCGTGACTCGAACTCGAGTCCGAGCTCGCCTCGGCTCTTGAGAGTGCCAAAGCTGCTAAGGCCGAGGCCCAAAAAGCCCTCCAGAAATTGAATCATTAAAGAAGATAGCGGCGGGTAAGGCATTCTTTATGCAAAGCAAGCATGTGAAAGTGAATTACCTATTACTTACCCGGATTGAAGCTCTCGGGAGCATTTGCAGATTTGCCCGTGGTGTGTCCGATCTTGCCGCATTCTACCGCGCCAAGGAGGGAGCTCGACGGAAAAGGTGTTCGGTCTCGATATGTCGAGGCGGACATCCAGTGCCCTGAGCGACCAGTGAAGCAGCTGGTCGAGCTCCACAAGGTCGCCGAACAGGCCATGAAGGGCCTTATAGCGCGTTGTGGCCATTGGAGGCCATGCACAGGAGCTACTTGGCTTAGTGCGGCGGTGGTGGGCCTTTGTCCACGGATTGAAGTCATCAAGTGCTCCGTCTGCATTGAAGGTGTTCGTCGGGCCCTTGCCCGTGCTAAAGTGCACTGGGGCAAGCTGGATGCGGAGAAGCTTGTGACGGACGGGCCACTGAAGAGCAAGGAGCATCGCACGCCCGAAATGTACTATGAGGGCCTCCTGAAGGGTGCCCGCCGAATAGCGGATGAGTGCTCCAAAGATGTAATTTTTGAATAGACTCGCATTTGTTATCCTGTGACGCTGAAAACTTGTTCATATGCGCTAAGCAACGCTTGTTAATTTAAAATATTACCTTCAGGCGGCCGTTTATCAAATTTGAGAGATGGCAAGTCGTTGGCTTCAGCCCCATGCCACTAGTCTTTGGGGTGTTGGGATAAACTTGAGCACTCTTGTTCCCATTCTTGGGTCCATCTAGGGAGGCGCTCAACACAACGAACAAGGCAACCGGACTTATAATGCTTGAACACTCTCACTTAGCCATAGAATTCTATAATTTTAAATTTCGGCGAAGCCCCTAGTATTCGGAAGACCGAGTTCGGGGCGCTATCCACACCTTGGCCAGACAATTCCGGTTCCTTGCTCTAAGCGGCATAAGTC
This sequence comes from Aegilops longissima, assembly GCA_021605205.1. Lineage (NCBI taxonomy): Eukaryota > Viridiplantae > Streptophyta > Magnoliopsida > Poales > Poaceae > Aegilops > Aegilops longissima. The sequence continues at coordinate 600,471,826 of CM038677.1, read as the reverse complement.
TTTAGGGACCCGAAAAAACCTCTCGAACAGCGACCAGCTCTCGCCTTATCATGACGGTCAGTTTTAGCTTTCTCCACTGAGGTGCTCGACCCAACTCAACTGGGGCACAATCGCAGTGGTTCTCCCAGTGCTACCTTAGCCGATATAACGGAACTTAAGGTACCAAAACACGAGAGCCGGGCAAACCCAACTATTGACCCAAGACATGATTCGGAGCCGATTCATATAATGCTATAAGTTCGGGGTGCCGCACTTGTGTAAGTGTTCGGACTTATCACACCATAATTTGGAGGTACTTAAGCCCCTGGTGTATTGGTCGTACCAAAGTGTACGGGTGCGTAATGTCATGAAATGAACATATATATAGATAAAGAAAAGAGTGCAATAATAGGCAAAAGCTATGTATTGTTTATTCAAAAAGGTACTGCAATGAAAGCAGAACGATACAAATAGTGCGATAAGCAAGGGATGGGACTATCTAACATGTCCTCCTCCAGGGGTAAGCTGCGGGATGGTATGTAAAACAGGTATAATGCTCGTAATAGAGACCACCAGAACACTCGACGTGGCTTTCGCTTCCTGGCTGTTGCATCGTGAGTTCGGCGATTCTAGTGCGGACAGGACTTCGGAAAGCGGAGTCCTGAAAGTAAGAAAAAGGAAGAAAAAAAAAGAATGACACAATTGGGAGCCCCTGGTGCGGTTGAGCCGCATTCCGGGCATGCCGTGGTCGTGCCCCTCCCCTTATGCCCATGGTATCTCCAGAGCATAGTTATGTACGCGCAGTACTGGCTTCGCAATTTCGCGAGGGCTGGGGTTGGGGCAAGATTGCTATGCGTGCTTGAATCGTGCCAGGCGGTCTTGTTGTAGGTTACTCAGCGCAGATGTGTGTCGGGCGCTTAGTGGCGGACTCGTAATTGCTGTGAGAGGCTGCTTTGTACCTCCGCCGCGAGGGCCGCCGTGTGCTCCTTCGTTCGGAGAGAGCGTTCGGTGTTTCCATTGACCGTGATTACTGCTCGAGGGCCTGGCATCTTGAGCTTGAGGTATGCGTAGTGCGGTACCGCATTGAACTTTGCAAATGCGGTTCGTCCGAGCAGTGCATGATAGCCGATGCAGAATGGGACGATGTCGAAGATTAACTCTTTGCTTCGGAAGTTATCCGGGGATCCGAAGACCACTTCGAGTGTAACTGAGCCCGTACAATTGGCCTCTACACCCGGTATGACGCCTTTAAAGGTCGTATTTGTAGGTTTAATCCTTGAGGGGTCTATGCCTCCTGATAAAGCAGGTTCAGGCTGCTACCGCCGTCCATCAGGACTCTGGTGAGGTGAAATCCGTCAATAATTGGGTCAAGAACCAATGCGGCGAAACCGCTGTGACGAATGCTAGTGGGGTGGTCCCTTCGATCGAAGGTGATCGGGCAGGAAGACCATGGGTTGAACTTTGGGGCGACTGGCTCCATCGCATATACGTCCCTTAGTGCACGCTTCCGCTCCCTTTTGGGTATGTGCGTTGCGTATATCATGTTCACCGTCCGCACTTGTGTGGGAAAACCCTTCTGTCCTTTATTGTTCGGCGGTCGGGGCTCTTCCTCGTCGTCGCTATGCAGCCCCTTGTCATTGAGTCCGGCACTTAACTTGCCTGCTTGCTTGAACACCCAACAATCTCTGTTGGTGTGATTGGCTGGTTTTTCAGGGTGCCATGTATCTGGCACAAGCGATCGAGTATTCGGTCCAAGTTGGACGGGCCCTGGGTATTTCTTTTGAATGGCTTCTTCCGCTGACCGAGTTTAGAGCCTCTGAATCCGGCATTGACGACCGTATCTTCAGCATTATCGCCGTTAATGCGGCACTTGTTCTTGTTGCGACGCGACCTGCCATTGCTGTCCTTGGTATCCGAACTATCAGGGTGTTTGGCCAAGTTGTTGCTTCGAGCTAGCCAGCTGTCCTCTCCCGCACAAAAGCGGGTCATGAGTGTTGTGAGGGCTGCCATGGATTTCGGCTTTTCCTGTCCTAGGTGCCGGGCAAGCCACTCGTCGCGGATGTTGTGTTTGAAGGCTGCAAGGGCCTCTGCATCCGGGCAGTCAACTATTTGATTTTTCTTTGTTAGGAACCGTGTCCAGAATTGTCTAGCCGATTCTTCTGGCTGCTGAATTATGTGGCTAAGGTCATCGCCGTCTGGTGGTCGCACATATGTGCCCTGGAAGTTATCAAGGAATGCGGCTTCCAGGTCCTCCCAACAACCAATTGATTCTGCTGGCAAGCTGTTGAGCCAATGCCGAGCTGGTCCTCTAAGCTTGAGTGGGAGGTATTTGATGGCATGTAGATCATCACCGCGGGCCATGTGGATATGGAGGAGATAGTCCTTGATCCAGACCGCAGGATTTGTGGTACCATCGTATGATTCGATGTTTACGGGTTTGAAGCCCTCGGGATTTGATGATCCATTACTTCATCTGTGAAGCATAGTGGGTGTCTGGCGCCTCTGTATTGGGCTATATCACGGCGTAGCTCATATGAGCTTTGTCTACTATGTTCGGCCTGCCGGGTTTCTTTATGATCCGCGCGACGGTAATCATCCAGCGTCGTTGGCGCCCATGCGATCCGTGGATCGATCTTGTATATTTTGCCTTGTCCTCCAATATATCTCGCAAGTCCGGCGCGTTTTCCGTGCCTTGGTACTTTTTGGCGTCGGGGTGTGGCTTGAGCGGAGGGCGAGAGGCTTCTCCGTCGCGACCACGGGTGGTGGCGGTCTGCCATGTCGTGTCTTTGGTGACTTGGTGCTTCCTCCTCGATCGGCGGCGGCTTGCGTTTGGGGTAGCTTTTGAGGCGTTCGAGTTCATACTCTTGGCTGCAAGGATTTCAGTCCATCTGTCACTAGCGGTGGTCAGCTACGGCTGTTGCTGCTTTTCTTGAGGCTGCTTGCCGTGGCTATAAGCCTGCGTTTGAAAGCGCTCTTGTTGGCGGGATCCTCGGGCACGACAAATTCGTCATCGTCGAGGCTTGCCTCATCTTGGAGGGAGGCGATAATTATCGTCCTCGACCTCTCTTTTCGCCACCCGTCGTGCGGACTTGCTTCTCCCTCCTCCTGCACCGAGTCCTGCTAGAGGTGGTTGTCTTGACCTTTGTCCGGTGTTATTATCTCCGTGCGGAATCACCGTTTTTATTGTGGCGGGATTTAGGCGGCGCCACGACATCGGGCGCCGGTTTGCTTCTTGGAGGTGTCATCCTCCGTTGTTCCATTGCCGTTCCCATCTTTTGGGATGTCCACCATGTATATGTCATATGACGAGGTGGCCTTCCGATTGCCACTGTAGGCGCGAGGGTCTTGGTCGTCTCCGGCATCGTCGTCCATACCATCGATGTCTTGGTCGAAGTCGAGCATGTCGGTTAGATCATCGGCGGTGGCTATAAAGTGGGTGGTGGGTGGGCGTTGAATTTCTTCGTCGTCCGTATCCCAACCTTCTGTCCGTAGTCCAGCCAGGCTCTCCGAATAAAAGAGAGACTTTAGTGAATTTAGGATGTCGCCAAAGGCGAGTCTTGAAAGATGTCGCGCGGTGAACTCCATGACCGCGCCCAATCGGATTCAATTGGCGGGCGCGGAGGTTTGGAGTCCGGGAGGAGTCCGGCACCTGAGTCGAGGTCTTCATAAGGACGGGGATGGAGTTTGGCTCAATCGCCGAGAGATTGTAGCCCCGAGGCGGTGTCCAACCACTGCGTCCTCGAGCAGGAATCGGCCCGGATTAAGGGTCGGAGCGGATCTTTGGTGCGGCCTCGAGGCCTTTGTTTGGCTGCGAGCTAGATCATGCCCATCGAGGCAAGTCACGGCACACTTGGCTGCGGCTCGAATCCGTCGAAGATCAAGTCTCCGCGGATATCGGCCGTATAGTTCAAACTTCAAATCCGACCGATGGCGGGGCGTAGCTTCGATCTGCTCCGGATGGCCAAGCGAATTGCCCGATGCAAAGCCGCCGAATACGAAGATCGTGCGGGAGAAAAATCTCACCACGACTGCGTCGTTGTTGATGATCGAAGGAGCCATCGGGCCTATCGGTGGCGACAGAGGAACTCTCAATGAAAGCACCAATGTCGGTGTCAAAACCGGCGGATCTCGGTTAGGGGTCCCGAACTGTGCGTCTAGGCGGATGGTAACAGGAGACAAGGGACACGATGTTTTACCCGGTTGGGCCCTCTCGATGGAGGTAATACCCTACTCCTGCTTGATTAATATTGATGATATGGGTAGTACAAGAGTAGATCTACCACGAGATCAAGGAGGCTAAACCCTAGAAGCTAGCCTATGGTATGATTGTTGTTAGTCCCTACGGACTAAAACCCTCCGGTTTATATAGACACGGATAGGTTAGGGTTACCGCAGTCGGTTACAATGGTAGGAGATCTACATATCCGTATCGCCAAGCTTGCCTTCCACGCCAAGGAAAGTCCCATCCAGACACGGGACGAAGTCTTCAATCTTGTATCTTCATAGTCTTGGAGTCCGGCCGTGATGATAGTTCGGCTATCCGGACACCCCCTAGTCCAGGACTCCCTCAGCGGCCCTGAAAGCAGAATTCATTTCTTAGTTTCCAAAGGCTCCATAAGGATGCAACCACTACCAAGTTCGGCACAGGCTTCTTTTTACATTTTTGCCACAAAGCAATAACATCACAAAAACTGGTAAAGAAAGGGCATTCAAAACAGACAGAGATAGCTTCCAAAACTATTTTTGCAACAATACAATCAAACAGCAAATGTTGCACCGTTTCATTCTCATTGCAAAAAAGGCAAGTCATGTTATCAACCTGTCTCCTTTTGGCTAAATTATCACGAGTAAGGATCTTGTTGTAAACTCCCAGCTAAAGAAAGACATGGATTTTTTTAGGGCATAGAACTTTCCAGAGTTTGTCATCTACAGCCCAAACTATTCCCCCCAAATTGATCTGCTTATAAAGAGACTTGACTGAGTACACCCCGTTAGTCTCTAAAGACCAAATGGGGGTGTCATTCTCATCACGTAACTTATTTTTTCTAACCATTTCTACTAATTGGTTCCATCTCTCAAAACATGTCCTATCCACACATCTATGAAATGTTAGCTTAAGTTGGACCCCATCCCAGACTTGTGCCACAGAGCACTCAGTTTGATTACAAATGATGAAAAGGTCCCATAATTGAGTTTGGACGTGGCTAGCCAGCGCTCGGCGCTCGTTCATGTGATCCAGCGCCCTACCGTATATATATGTAAATACAATAGATTGCTCCACACACTTCCAAAAAAGGAAGCCTGTCACCATCTTTTCGCGTACCCACATGACGCTGTTACGTTACCAAAGAAATCAGCCCAGACCTTGTCCCTGCGTGCATTTATTTGGAGTTCAAAAATCTTAAAAGCCATAAATTTTGAATCAAGCGTCGAAATATAGTTATGTTTTCTCATTGGGTTTCTGACGACGAGTTCTTCAAAACTAGATCCCTTATGGATAGGTTTCGTCAAACTTTTTTTAGGGCAACTTCGGGTGTGATGGAGGCAACTATAGTGCTATAGGGAAGCAACTTCATATTTTTAGCCTAGCAGGACTGGCTATTAGGTTGGTTTGCGTAAAATAAATAAGAAAATCACATAAAACATAAGCCACGTTTAGTTCTACATACAAAGCAACTTCACCGCATTATGTGTACATGTGAATTTTGTTAACATTATCCCAACTTGCCTATCATGACTCCTCAGTTGCCTATTATCGATGGCCAGTTGCCTATGGTTGATGGTCAATTGCCTATAGATACTAAATTGCCTAGCATTGATGCCCAGTTGCCTGTTATTGGTAATCAGTTGCCTACCATTGCTGCTCAATTGCCTAACTTTATGAACATAGTTGCTTACAATATTGTGAAGTTGTTTACCATTATTTTTTTAAAGTTGCTTACAAATAGTCTAAAGTTACCTAGATTCACCACCAAGTTGCCTACCATAACTAGCAATAGAAGACACAAGAGCATCAGCTAGACGACTTCACAGTAGTATATGCAACTTACAAACACAACATATGAGCATGAATAATAGGCAACTTAGAAGTACTAGTGAGGAAGTTAGAAGAATGTTAGATAACACTAACTAGGACCCAGAATGTAGTGAAGTTGCTTATGTTTAGCACTAAAGTTGCTTCTAATATAAGGAAAGTTGTTTACAAAGATGATGTGATTTTATCTACCTCTTTTTGAAGTTGTTCTCTATTACTAGTTAGTTGCTTATTATTATTAATTAGTTATTTTTAATGGAGCAAAGTTGCTTCAATTTAGAACTATACTTGTCTCATCTAGCATTAAAGTTGCTTTTAGAAAAAAAAATCATCGAAACATATTCATGTGGGGTTTAGTTATAAAGAGCTCATCGTGACCTGGCTAGCCAATACTAGCACAATACCTTTGGCGGCAAACTCCCCCGAAAAAGGAAAGCACATGGTTCTTATAACATCCATCCCAACATAGTTTTAAACTTTGGAATCATGATAGATAACTTAAATCCCACAAAAAAATCAACATTGTAGGCAACTTCGGTCCCTTGATGAACAACTTCCATAGTATAGTAGGCAATTGAGGATCACTCGGAAATTTCGTAGCAATGTAGACACCATAGTTTTTAAGGTAGACAACTTAGAAGCAATGTTAGAAATATTTTCCCTCTATGGTAGGCAACTTTTACCGTATTATAGACAACTAAGCTATCTACAACTTAGTTTCTGATGTATGCAACTTAGCCATCATGATAACCACCTATTATACTACTGCACACATGGGAGGCTACTACGCGAATTAACCTATACACATGATGAAATTCATATAGCATCAAAGTTGCTCATGTTTAACACTAAAGTTGCCTCATCTAGCATCAAAATTGCTTTTGAAAAAACACACCAAAACATATACATATGAGATCTAGTTTCGACGAGCTCATCGCGAGGAACCCAACGGTGAAAACGGTTCTTCGTTCTGACACTCGGTTCAAAAGTTGTAGCTTTTTGAAAAAATTGAAACGAAATAAATAGGCGAGGACAACACATGCATGCACACTAGTGTTGGTTATTTACATGCACGTGGGTGCGGTCTTCACACACTATCACCGTCCGCTGTTTTAAATAATCACGTGCGTCGACACGTGCATGCATCGGACCGCTCTGATCCGTGCGCTCGGTAGCTCCAATTAGTGCAGCTGCACTAGTAAGTTTTTAGGATTGAGTTTTGAGGGAACAATCCCCTACCCAAGTGTCATGCCAAAAGCTAATTCTCTCCCCATTTCCCAGTTGCCACTTGTAAAAGACTTTGGCAGCTGAAAAGGCCCAAGTGGCACTCCTCCAGAATGTGGAGCCAACCGCACATTTGGATCAGAGGATGTTGGGAGATTCAATATCATATTTGATCAGTTTCTTCCAGTCACTATAATTGTTATCAAAAAAACCTCTTGCTCCAGGAAGCCAATAGAGCCATGTTGAAAGGGAAAACTTTGTTTTTGCCACTCTAGTTTTTGCCCACTTTGCTTATGCCACTCTAGAATTTGACATTTCACTTTTGCCACTCTTAGCTTTCGACAATATATCACTTTTGCCCTTCCGTGGCAAAAACAAAATTTTCCAAGTGGCAATTGTGACACATGTCAAATGCTAAGAGTGGCAAAAGTGAAATGAAAAATTATCGTTTTTGCCACGGAATGGCATTTGTGATGTATTATCAAAAGCTAACAGTGGCAAAAGTGAGATGTCAAATTCTAGAGTGGCATAAGCAAAGTTGGCAAAAACTAGAGTGGCAAAAACAAAGTTTTCCCATGTTGAAATCCCTTATGTTAGGGATCCCTCCACCTCCGAACTCCTTTTTCCTAGTAACCATGCCCCAGTTAGCTAAATGATATTTATGCTGGTTATCCACATTCCCCAAGTAAAAATGAGCCATTTGAGAGTAAATAGCATTTACAGCCTATTTTGGAAACTTAATCATAGACATCAAATAAGTAGGAATACTACCAATATAAGCACACAACAAAATGATTTTTCCTTTGTAAGTAAGGTATCTCCCTACCCATCTAGAGATGTTTTTAATAATCCTATCAATGATAGGTTGCAAGTCTTGTTTCCTTAGTGAAAGGGCATGTAGCCCCTAAGTGTGGTTTTGGTAATTAATGAAAATCTCTATGGACTAATGTTTTCATTGAGATATATTTGAAGGGATTGTCCATAGATGGTGCATCAAGGATATTAGATAGAATCAAGGATAAAGTCCATATATATGAAGATATGTTTGCTCTAAGGATTGGTATTATTTGAAAAATTCCTATGGAGCATCAAGTGCATTCAATCCTATATGAAGAAATGTTCCATAGTGATGCATGAAGCATGTTGGATTTATGTGGGAAGAATGCCATCAAAACATTCGAAGAAGTCCTCATGGTATCCCTGTCTGGATACCCTGTGCACACGGGCCTCCTGAGCCCTGTGCGCACGGGGTCGAGTGTCAACTCTCTGGATACCCCGTGCGCACGTGGTCCCTGACCCCCGTGCACACGGGGCCTAAGTTTTGGCACTCGAGGTCACATATCCAGTAAGGTTTCAAGTTGTTCTTTGGGAATTTATGTTGAAGCCATCAAGATTGATTTTAATGTCTAACCAACTATATTCAAGGTGGAGTTCATTAGAGGATCTCAAAGATTGACATATTTGTGCTTTTAAGGATCAAGATCTTGAGAGTATAATCAAATAGAAGAATTCAAGTTATGGTTTCAAGACAAGACCGTGGTAAGCTCATGTGTTGGGTTTTCGGTTGATCAAGTCTTGAAGCAAGCAACTATAGCGAAGAATTCATTGTGCCTCTCAAGAGATTATGATGGAGTTTTTAGAGAGCAAATGATGACCAATATGATATTCATAGTGAAACTTGATATGGTCATAAAAGAGTCTTTGGTGATATCTTTCTTGAAGGAATGAAGGGAAATGAAGAGTTCATTGTGGCTTTCAAGAAACCAAGATGGGACATGAAGTAAAGATGTTGGTTGACCAAGATGAAGCTCGAAGATTATCTTGATGGTCAACTCTCAGAGCGCAATCTTTGTACCACGTGGGATCAAGTGATCTAGTGGTATGGTAAGTAATTGTGAATTGTGCTTTGCTACCTAACCCATGCTATGTGCTTTCTATGTCTATGTGGGTTAGGTGTTTCTCATGGGCTTGCATCAGAAGAGAGATTTCAAGTAGCCTATGTGTGGATGACATCAAGTGGTGATGGTCATCGGGTTCGAGGAGTCCAAGTGCAAGATGAGAAGCTGGAGGTTATATGCTTTGAAGCTTGTGGTCCACATCATGATAATGTGCATGTGGAGATGGGCTTAAGTTAAGGCTTCCCTCATTGCAATATGAGGAAGCATTTTGAGTATGTTCACCAAGTGGTTGTGTACAAGAAAAAGATTCCAACTTGAGGCAAGCATTAAAGTCATCACCAAGCTCAAGTTGAATATGCAAGGAAAAGGTATACCATAGCTAGGTTTTCCTCGTTTTGCCAGCCTCATGGTGCTTGGAGGGAGACCGGATTATAGGTTTGATAGCCGTACTATCAAGAGGGACTTTCGGGGTGTAGCTTGATCACGTCGCATATAGAGAGCTCAAAACTTTGCATTACTTGCATCATTATTTCTTGTTGATCTTGGGTGGTTCTCTTTGTGAGGACCTTGGGATTTTCCCTAGCTTCAAAACTAGCCCAAGATCATCGAATTCGGAGTCCGTATGCCAAAGTTATCACTGTTTTAGTGGGCTGCTGCAGGCTGTTCTGGGTACCCCATGGGCACGGGGCCCCGTGCACACGGGCTTGTACCGTGCGCACGGGACCCCGTGGGCATGGGGTCTCCAGGAAATACCCGTTGAGCCCCAACGGCTAGTTTTGGGTTTTGGCTATGTAAGTGCATGCTCCTTCCTCACACCAGTTGAGGGGCTGTTCATACACTTTCCTAACACCATTTTGAGCCTCTTACCACCTCTCCCAAAGCCCTATCTCCCCTCTATGTGAAGGGAGATTTGTGGATGGATTTGTGAGCCATTTGTTGATCCTATCCATTGCATACCCTCTCTTCAATCTCATACTTTCGAGAGTGCATCTTGTGAGATTGAGAGAGTGAGTTGAGCATTTGTTGCTTGACCTTGCATTGCATTTGTTGCATTGGTTTGAGCTCCCCACATCGATTAGTTTGAGTGAGAGCCCGTGAGTTTATTACTCTGGGAGGCTTCCGCCTCCTAGACGGTTTGGTGAAACATTGAGAAGATTGTGAAGAGTCCTCTATGGCCAAGGTTCTCCCGGAGCTTCCTTTGGTGGTGTGCTCCGGGGAAGGGTGTTGAAGTGGCCTATGTGGTCAAGTTCCTCCGGAAGCTTCCGTGTTTGTGGTGTGCTCCGGAGATGATTGTAAAGGTGTGGTGGTCGCCTTCAAGACCAACCCCGAGTGAATCGAGGCTCATCCGTTGGGGGTGACTCGAAAGGGAGAATACGGTGAGTCACTTGGTGACGCCCTGGAGCTTTGGCTTCGGCACCGCTCTAATGGAGATTAGCACTCTCACGAGTGTGAACTTCAGGATAAACCCGCGTCCCCGACTCACTTGTATTATCTCATACCCACACCCTTTACTTTCTGCAATTCATTCTTGCTCATATTGATATATCTTGTGCTAGTTGAATTGCTTAATTGTTCCTACATTTCCATATCCTGTGATATAGTTTGTGCTTGCTAGTTTGCTTAAGTGCCTATCTTGTTTAGCATTGGTTGTTGGTGCACTTAGTTGAGCCTAGCATATTTAGGATTTGTGCTTGAAAAGTATCCGTTAGTTTAATTCTGCATTAGGATAAAGCCAAATTTGTAAAAGTTTTAAAACGCATATTCACTACCCCTCTAGTCGTCATCTAGATCATTTCAATTGGTATCTGAGCTTTGGTCTCTCCTTGGTAGGCTTCACTGCCTAGAGAGTAAAGATGTCGACTAGTGGTATAGTGCACAATGACACCTTTTGTTTTAGTGGCACAAACTATCACTTGTGGAAAATTCGCATGCTTTCTCATTTCCGGACCATGGGTCCAAATTTTGTGCGAATTGTTCTTGTAGGAGCTTTTATACGTCTCCAACGTATCTACTTTGTCTCAAGCTTTTCCTCTTGTTTTGGACTCTAATTTGCATGATTTGAATGAAACTAACTCCGCACTGACGTAGTTTTCAGCAGAACTACCATGGTGTTGTTTTTGTGCAGAAAAAAGAAGTTCTCGGAATGGAACGAAACTTTGCGAGGATTTTTTATATCAATAATAAGAATTTCTGGAGCCGAGACCCACCAGAGAGGGGCCCTTGGTTGGGCACAACCCACCAGGGCACGCCCCCTCTCCTAGCGCGCCCAGGTGGGTTGTACCCACCTGGTGGCCTCACTGATGCCCCTCCTGATACTACAAAATCACATATTTCGGGAGAAAAATCAGGGAGAAAGAATTATCGTGATCCACAAGACGGAGCCGCCGCCAAGCCCTGTTCTTCCTCGGGAGGGTAGATCTGGAGTCCGTTTGGGGCTCCAGAGAGGGGGATCTTCATTCTTCGTCATCACCAACCCATCTCCATCGCCAATTCCATGATGCTCCCCACCGGGAGTGAGTAATTCCTTCGTAGGCTCGCTGGTCGGTGAGGAGTTGGATGAGATTCATCATGTAATAGAGTTAGTTTTGTTAGGGCGTGATCCATAGTATCCACTATGTTCTTAGATTGATGTTGCTATGACTTTGCCATGCTTAATGCTTGTCACCTTAGGACCGGGTGCCATGAACTCAGGTCTGAACCGTTTATGAATTCATCATTATATCCATGTTTTAGATCCGATCTTGCAAGTTATAGTCACCTACTACGTGTTATGATCCAGCAACTCCGGAGTGACAACAACCGGGCCCACTCCCGATGATGACCGTAGTTTGAGGAGTTCATGTATTCACTATATGTTAATGCTTTGTTCCTGTTGGGGATATAACTATTTGTGTAAGCCGCCCAGGAGGGGCCGGGTTACGTCAAGAGTTACCAGACAGAAGCCCAAGTCCAAGCATGAAGATGGCGTCTCAACAAGGGGCCTAAGGCCCGCAGGCGACTTAAGGCCCGTTGTAGTAAACCGCCATAGTGGCATGACTTGTATCATAAGGTAGACTTGACTAGTCATCGAGCCGGACACTGTTTATGAGCCGGCCGGGACTCTGTAAGCCGCAGGGCGTCAACCCGTGTATATAAGGGGACGACCCGACGGCGGCTTAGGGCAAGAAACAACCTTTCGAGAACCGGGCATAGCGTATCTCGCTCCCTGGTCATCGAAACCTCAAGCAATACCAAACCAACTAGACGTAGGCCTTACCTTCATCGTAAGGGGCCGAACTAGTACAAACCTCTCGTGTCCTTTGTCCCGATTAACCCCTTTAAGCTTCCTAGTTGCGATGGCTCCACTATTAAGTCCTTGCAAGAGGACATCTGCCGTGACAATTCCATGACAGTTGGCGCCCACCGTGGGGCCAGCGCACTGTGGATTTGAGTTCTTGAAGGGCAGCTTCGAAGGGCTCAAGGGATATGTAGTGGGCCGGATGACAAGAGTCGTCGCGGCAAGATCTACATCGACAATGAAGGCTGGGGCCCCGAGGCCGACTCAATTGAGTCTGGTGCGGGTCCCCTTTAGCGAATTCACGTCTTCATCGGCGGATTGGTGAGCGGGCCCGAGCCGGACAGCTGTGCCGACCTCATTGAGGCGGCTCGGCGTGCGAGACCCGTTCAGATTCAACCTGTGATGAAGCGTGCCTTTGTGGGTTGTGTTCATGGAGAGGCACTTTCGGAAGGATCTAAAGATGGCGAAGAGACAGCCGTCCCATCAGATGATGATTCGTCCTCCGGCTCAACAGATTCTCTCATGATCAGGTCCAAGAAGGCATGCTAGGGGCTGTTTCGACCACTCTAGCGTTCAGTTGCTATGAGCCGCCAAGCTGGGCAGGAGTCTTCATGGCTGGTACCCAACCCGGCCAAAACTTCGGCACGGCTGCGACAGCAATAACGTCCGGGTTAGGGGCGGCGGGCGGGAGGCCCAGCGCGCCGCCGGCTCAGTCTTGATAGATCTTATGGACAAATTGGCGGCCTTGTTAACCTCCACGGTTATTCCTGCAAATCGAGATGAGCATAACGCGGAGGTGGCAAAGGTGCGTGAGGAGATAGCCCAGCCAAGGAGGCCTTGGCGGTGAGACACCGAGCTAGCTGCAGAGGCGGGTGGCTTTAGATGCACGCTGCAGCGACTCGATCGAGGCTTTCCAGCAACATGAGTCTGAATGCATCCAATGAGGTGATGAGAAGGAGACATCGAAAACCCAGTCCGTCGCCTCCGGTTTACGATCCTCGGAATCTTTTCACGACACCGGAGCTGGTCCTAGCAATCCTTGAAGCCAATCAATTTATGACACCGAGCGGAGGGCGGTTCAGCCTCGAGAGGCGGCACCTCTTCACGGGAGCATGGCCCGCCCGATACATACCAACACCTCTGGGCCACTTTTCCAACCCCATGGAGAACGATAGCAGCATCGGCGCGTCTGGTGGCTCTTCAATGGATGGTGACGACCGGCGGCGGTGGAAACCGGAGGGTTAGGGAGCTTCTTCAGACGGCCTTGGCACAGCAAGAGGCCTATTCTTCAACGGGGACATGATTCATTCCACTCCTCAGCCTTGGGTAGCGCCTCGTCCAAACCGAGTCCGAGTTCTGGCAGACACATGGAGTCGAAGCTTTATCAAGTAATGCCCATCGTCGCAACCAACCCGCGGCTATAACTTTGGTGCAGGATCGATTGCGTCGGGAGGATGAGCAGGCGGCTCAATTAGCGGCTCGGCAGACGGCGTATGATGGTTTCCCAGTATCCAATGACTTGTTGGAGCAGGGTGGCCACTAGAACCGATGGTGTCCCTTATGCAGTGCGGCTCTGCGAGATGTCGTCTGCCCAAGGATTTCAAGGGTCCTCGAAGGTGCGAATTACGGCCGACTTACAGCCGGGGGCATGGATTGAAAGTTACGAGATGGCCATGGAATTATTGGAAGTCAGCGACGCAACAATGGCTAAGTATTTCACCATGATGATAGATGGAACGGCCCGAACTTGGTTGAAAAGCTTGCCTCCCAATTCCATCAGTTCATGGGCCGAGTTAAAGGCCCGGTTCATCCAGAACTTTAAAGATACTTGCAAGCAATCTGTGTCCATTGTGGACTTGACCAATTGTAAGCAGGAGGAGGGTGAGTCCACAACTCATGGGTGCGCCGGGTCAAAGAAATAAAACATTCATCTGATAAGATGGATGCCGGCTCCATCAGAATTGTCGTTTTGTGCCGCTGAAGCAGAAGCTGGGGCGCCTTAAGCGTGATTGCAATGACATGGGTACGCTGATGGAGAATTTGGTTAAATATGCCGATTCTTATACTACTGATGATCCCGTGTCTAAGGAGGAAAAGACAGGGAAGGGAAAGAAGAACGGCAATGGGAAGGGTCAGCAGCAATAGCTGGGAAATCAAGGAGGTAACAAGCGTAAGCCGGACGGTAACCCGGCGTTTGTGGCCAATGCTAATGCTCAAGGTAATAACAAGAACCGTAAGGGGAGAGGACCTCCTCGATCTGGTGGCTCAGGTCCATCTCTTGAGCAGCTTCTGAATGAGCCTTGTCCAAGACACGGTACTCGGGAAAATCCTGCCACCCACTTATGGAAAGACTGCGCGATCATGAAGGCTTTCAAGAATTCAAACATGTTTGATGGCAATCACGGATCGGGCGGGGGTTCAGGAGCAGGTGGTTTCCATGGCCCGGGTGGCGGCTCAAGTTCTGGTTTTCAAGGTGGTCAAGGTGGCTATACTCAGCAGCAATCCGGTCAAGGAGGATAGCAGGAGCAGCAGTCAGGTTATCAGAGCCATCCAAAACAGTTAAACGGTGGGCAATACCATGTGTTTACCACTAACTTGTGTAGACGTGACCAGAAGGTTCATAAAAGGGTTGTGAATTCGGTTGAACCGGCGGTTCCCCGTTATCTGAGGTGGACAGAACAGCCTATCATTTGGAGTAGAGAAGATCACCCCGGGTTGATAACCCGGGTCAGTTAGCCTTGGTGGTGGCCCCTCAGGTTGGTCGATATAAATTCACTAAGGTGCTCATGGACGGCGGAAGCAGCATCAATATTCTCTATTATGAGACCTTTCGCCGTATGGGTCCTGGTGATAAGGACTTGAGGGCGTCTAACACTATTTTCCATGGGGTGGTACCGGTAAGTCGGCGTATCCTGTTGGAAAGATTGAGCTGGAAGTGGCTTTTGGAGACGAATATGATTCCAGGGCTGAGAAGTTGGCGTTTGAGGTAGTCAAAATCGAAGCCCATATCATGCTCTGTTTGGACGGCGGCTTATGCCAAGTTTATGGCACGGCCGTGTTATGTTTATCTGCAGCTCAAGATGCCGGGTTACAAGGGCACCATCCTTGTGCATGGGAGTCGCAAGGTGGCTTTGGAGTGCGAGGAAGGCGTCGCGGCTTATCTGAATCCGTTTGTCTTGAGGAGGCTGAAGTTTTATCAAACTAATGTTGACCCAGCAGATATGACCTCTTTGAAGAAGCCAACCACAGAGCAAGACTCGGCTTTGAAATTTAAGTCGGTCGCCGAGACAAAAATGGTTGACTTCACTCGAGGTGACTCTTCCAAGCAGTTCAACATTAGTACCAATTTGGATCCCAAATAGGAAAGCGCGCTCATCGAGTTCATCCGTGAGAACCGGGTGCCGGGTGTCCCGAGAGAACTCGCTGAGCACGCTCTTAATATTGATCCAAAGTATAAGCCGGTCAGGCAGTTTCTCCAGAGATTCAATGAGGAAAGGCGAAAGGCTATAGGGGAAGAGGTCGCTCGGCTCTTAGCGGCCGGGTTCATTGTGGAAGTTTTTCACTCGGAGTGGTTGGCTAACCTGGTTCTTGTGCTCAAGAAGAACGGCACCTGGCGGATGTGTGTGGACTACACGGACTTAAATAAAGCTTGTCCGGTTGATCCCTTTGCTCTACCCCGCATTGATCAAATTATCGATGCTACAGCGAGTTGCGAACGGTTGAGTTTTTTGGATGCTTACTCTGGTTATCATCAGATCAAGATGGCAGTTAAGGACCAGGAGAAGACGGCTTTCATTACTCCATTTGGAGCCTTCTTCTATGTGTCTATGCTGTTTGGGCTCAAGAGTGCCCAGGCGACTTATCAGCGGTGTGTGCAGAATTGTCTCCACAACCAGATTGGGCGCAATGTTCATGCTTATGTGGACGACATTGTGGTGAAGTCCAGAGAGAAGGAGACCTTGATCTCCGACTTAAAGGAAACCTTTGACAATCTCCGGGTCTACAAGATGATGCTTAACTCGGACAAATGTGTATTTCGGGTGACTTGGCAGCTCAGCATAAGGAAAAAGACAATCTCTTCGCCGCTGGATGGAGATGCCGCCAAGTTCAAGACTAGGCCCGTTGGCACATTCGTTTTGCCGTTTCAAATAAAAAGGTTCTCTAAACAAAAGCAGATTTGGTTCTTCTCCCAGGTACACTTCGCAGAAAACTTGAAAATTGCAGAGATTTGACACGGAATTGGGCCCGATGTCTTGAGGTCTAAGGTCAAAGAAATTCAGAACTTCTCTGAAAATTTTTGAGCCGGGAGGGGCAAATCCCCGGTTCATGTGACCCGTAAAAACTATCACTTCCCCGTCTTTTGGTTGAGGCTTTTCTTGGATGGGTCGGGAACATGATAAGACATGACCTCCTTTTTGGCGAGATGGCCGACTTCACAAATTCGGCGGTTTACTCTTAGTGACTGTGGATGGGACCCAGCTGCAGGTTACAGGAACTTTTGCCGCCTTAGGTGCCATGACAATAGTTGGCTTATTACAAAATAAGAAGTTCCGCTTCAAATTTTAACCCGGGAGTAAAATATCCAAATTACTGAAGGTAGCGGCTTACGAAGGGGCCTAATGATATAAGGGTGATTGTGCAACAATATTTAAGCCGCTACAAATATCAAGAGCGATTCAAAAATTTTAAAGTCATGAGAAGACGGCAAGGATTATAGCTCAGGTATCACTTATTTAAACCGGACATCTGGACAGTTGTGTTTAAGGGAATTTACCAGAAGAAGCTTTCTGGGTGATAGAAACAAGTTTCACAGATGACAGCTATTATTTTGGATCAAATTATTGTTCTAAAAGAAATTTTTTCTAGACCTAAAACAGAGCAGAGAAGTTCACGCACTCGAAGAAAGTTCCCAAACAAGGGAGATGAGATCTGTTTTTATGCAAGATCAACACAAACAACTACCGCAGCAGTTCTGCACAGTTTTTACGATCTAAGCAGGTTGTGGAGGTACAAGCTAGCAAGGGTTTGCGTCGGGCGGTGATGAACGCCGACGAACTCAGGAAAGTTCTGATGCAGATCTAAAGAAAGGAAAGGAGAGGAACTCACGGATGAACTCGAGCTGCGGAGGTTCGCCGTCGATTTCTTGTCCGAGTCAGGCTGATGCAGCGGCCTGAGTCGATGAAGACGAGGGGTTCGACGGCGGCGGCGGCGGAGCTTGAGTGACAGAGAAGAGAGGAAGAAGACGACTGGAAGGAGAAGAATGAAAGACCTAAAGTCGCGCCTATTTATAGGGAGAATTATAACTAAGACGGCGCGGGAAACGAGGAGATAAGAATTATTATCCAGTGGCCCCGACGCCTTGATTCTCGGAACGGGCAATAAAGACAGAGATCCGTTGGGACGATTCGGCGGGATAAAAGGAAAGATGATGTCATGATGGGTTAACACGGATCCAAAGAGTGACATCACGCCGAGTTAAAGAAAGTCTTTTTTGCGCAGTCCGAAGACTGAAGATTTACGTTTTAAGTTATTTTAAGATTGACATGAGCAGGTTCAAATCAATCTGGGGCCTAATGTTGGGGATATAACTATTTGTGTAAGCCGCCCAGGAGGGGCCAGGTTACGTAAAGAGTTACCAGACAGAAGCCCAAGTCCAAGCATGAAGATGGCGTCTCAACAAGGGGCCTAAGGCCCGAAGGCGACTTAAGGCCCGTTGTAGTAAACCGCCATAATGGCATGACTTGTATCATAAGGTAGACTTGACTAGTCATCAGGCGGACTTTGTTTATGAGCCGGCGGGACTCTGTAAGCCGTAGAGGCGTCAACTTTGTGTATATAAGGGGCGACCGGCGGGCTTAGGGCAAGAAACAACCTTTCGAGAACCGGGCATAGCGTATCTCGCTCCCTGGTCATCGAAACCTCAAGCAATACCAAACCAATTAGACGTAGGCCTTACCTTCATCGTAAGGGGCCGAACTAGTATAAACCTCTCGTGTCCTTTGTCCCGATTAACCCCTTTAAGCTTCCTAGTTGCGATGGCTCCACGATTAAGTCCTTGCAAGAGGATATCTGCCGTGACAATTCCACGACAGTTCCGGTTCTCTATTAAAAGGAGGCCTTAATATCCCTTAGTTTCCAATATGGATCCCGCTGCCACGGGAGGGTAGGACAAAAGATGTCATGCAAGTTCTTTTAATAAAGCACGCATGACTATTTACGGAATACATGCCTACATTATATCGATGAACTGGAGCTAGTGCCGTATCGCCCTAGGTTATAACTGTTACATGATGAATATCATCCAACAAGTCACTGATCCAATGCCTACGAATTTATCTTATATTGTTTCTGCTAAGTTATTACCGCTATCATCACGGTTACACTTGCTACAAATTACTGCTATCATTGTTACTGTTACCGTTGCTGCTGTCACTACTATCAAAACTATCAAACTACTTTGCCACCGATCACTTTGCTGTAGATAATTAATCTCCAGGTGTGGTTGAATTGACAACTCAGCCGCTAATACCTTCAAATATTCTTTGGCTCCCCTTGTGTCGAATCTATAAATTTGGGTTGAATACTCTACCCTCGAAAACTGTTGCGGTCCCCTATACTTGTGGGTTATCAAGACCTTTTTCTGGCGCCGTTGCCAGGGAGCATAGCTATATTTGTGGAGTCACTTGGGATTATTATCATATTATCACTATGAAGAATCTGAAGGATCCAAAGACTAAGATATTTCCCTCAAAGACGAGGGGAGGTAAGGAACTGCCATCCAGTTCTGCTTTAGATTCACCTTCTGTTATGAGTAAACTTGGAACACCACCACATGCTATCAATTCTAATATGTCGCAAGTTATTGATGATGCTACTTCTGCTATGGATAATGCTTATGATGATGCTAGTACCTTGCTTGATAATGATGATGTGCCACTTGGTGATTTTCTTGATGAACAAATTGCTAGAGTTATACAACATGATGTTGTTGAATCTGATGATGAGCTTGAAATTGAAACTCCCGAAATACCTGCTAGAACTAGCCTTGCTAGATATGAATTTCCTAAGGTACCATAAGGTTATGTTATGAGTGAAGAAGCAAATAGAAATATTCTTGCTTGCAATGATAGAGATGATCTAGAGAAATTACTACAAAAGTATAAAGAAAAATCTCTGAATGCTAGAATGAAATGTGACCTAAGTTTGCTAAATCACCTATCTTTATTGATGACAAGGATTATGAATTCTGTGTCGACCTAGAGTTAATTACTTTGGTTGAATCTGATCCTTTCCATGGTTATGAAACTGAAACTATTGTGGCACATCTTACTAAGTTGAATGATACAACCACCCTTTTTACTCGTGATGAGAAGACCCGCTACTACTTTATTCTCGAATTATTTTCTTTCTCATTAAAGGGTGATGCTAAAGCTTGGTACAATACTCTTGCTCCTGGTTGTGTGCGTAGTCCTCAGGATATGATTTATTACTTCTCTGAAAAATATTTTCCTGCTCATAAGAAACAAGCTGCCTTACAGGAAATATTTAACTTTGTGCAAACTAAAGAAGAGAGTCTCCCACAAGCTTGGGGAGGCTTTGCGATTACTTCATGCTTTGCTGATCATCCTCTTAAGAAAAATGAAATACTTGATATCTTCTATAATGGACTAACCGATGCTTCTAGGGACTTCCTAGATAGTTGTGCTGGTTGTGTTTTCAGGGAACGAACTATTGCTCAAGCCGAAGAATTATTGAATAACATATTGAAACATTATGATGATTGGACTATTCCTGAACCACCGCCTAAACCCACTCCGAAGAAGAGGGGTATATTATATCTAAGTCTCGAAGATATGCAAGAGGCAAAGAAATCTATGAAGGAAAAAGGTACTAAAGCTGAGGACGTTAAAATTTTACCTCCTATTGAAGAAATACACGAGCTTAATACACCACCACTTCCTAAGGTGGTAGAGGTAAATTCTCTTATGAAGTTCAATGAAAATGATAATCCTCACAATATGCATCCTAGTCAATGCCTTTATGAGTTTGAAAACTACATTAGAAAACAAGATCACTTCAATGAAAATGTTACGAAACAATTGAAATGTAATTCTGATATGAGTGCTCGCTTGAGTGACTTGTTATTTAGAATCTCAAATGATGTTCGAGGTGTTGGAAAACATGCTTCTATGGTTCAAACTCAACTAGAACAAGTTACTAAATCACAAAGAGAATTGCTTGATGAAATGAATCATAATATGCATGACTTTGCTGTTAGAGTTGAAACTAGGGGAGGTAAAATGACTCGGGAACCACTTTATCCTGAGGGACACCCAAAAAGAATTGAACAAGATTCACAAAGAAATAACACTAGTGCACCTAGTCCTTCTAAAAGGAAAAAGAAAAAGAAAAATGATAGGACTTTGCACACTTCTAGTGAACCTGGAATAGAAAAACCTCCTGATAATGATAATGAAACTTCTATCTCTGATGCTAAAACTCAATCTGGTAATGAACACTCACCTAGTGGTAATGAAAAAGATAATGATGAAGTTCATGAAGACACTCAACCAAATAATGATAAAGAACCAGATAATGATGTTGAGATAGAACCACCTGTTGATCTTGATAACCCACAACCTAAGAATAAAACATATGATAAAAGAGACTTTGTTGCTAGAAAACACGATAAAGAAAGAGAACTGTGGGTTAAAAAACCTATGCCTTTTCCACCCAAGTCAATTAAAAAGAACGATGATGAAGAATTTGAACGCTTTGCTGAAATGCTGAGGCCAGTCTTTTTGTGTACCCGCTTGACTGATATGTTGAAAATGCCTCCTTATGCAAAGTATATGAAAGAAATCATCACTAATAAGAGAAAAATACTGGAAGCTGAAATCTCCACTATGCTTGCTAATTATACTTTCAAAGATGGGGTGCCTAAAAAACTTGGAGATCCGGGAATACCAACTATACCTTGCTCTATCAAAAAGAATTATGTGAAACTGCTTTGTGTGATTTAGGAGCTGGTGTTAGTGTTATGCCTTTCTCTTTATATAAAAGACTTGACTTGAATAAACTCACACCTACTGAAATATCTTTGCAAATGGCTGACAAGTCAACTGCCATACCTATCGGTATCTGTGAGGATGTGCCCGTTGTTGCTGCTAATATGACTATTTTGACTGACTTTGTTATACTTGAGATGCCCGAGGATGACAACATGTCGATTATCCTTGGTAGACCCTTCTTGAATACTGCAGGGGCTATTATTGATTGCAACAAAAGCATGGTCACTTTTCATATTAATGGTAATGAGCATACGGTGCACTTTCCGAAGAAACAATTCCAAGTGAATGGTATTAATGTTATTAAAAAATCTCCGACAATCACTATTGGAAGTATTAAAGTACCTCTACCTACTGTCAAAAGAAATATGAAATGCTTATTGTTGGGGAAATGCAAATCCCCATTGAGGTAACTTAGTGATTTACGAAAGTTCTTCGGTTTCATGCTAATCGAAAGTGGTTATTAATAAGACCTGATCAACCTTATTAATGAATCATTTTTGAGTGGTATGAAGTTGATGAATTTAGTAAGCACTACTTTCTGTCCCTACTTTTTATTCTCTGTTTTTATTAGTTAAATAAAATAAAACGCCATGTTTTGTCTATTTTCTGAATTTTCCGTGCAAAAAGTTGACCCAAAAATAAAAGTTCTCAGAATGCCCTGAAAACTTAATACGATTTTTTTCTGAATATTTAATAATTTTTGGTGCAAATAATACCAGAGGGAGGTGCACCAGGTGGGCACAACCCACCTAGGCGCGCCAGGACCCCCATGCGCGCCCTGGTGGGTTGTGGTCCCCACGTGGGCCCCCTCACTCACCTCTTCATCCCACATCATCACTTACCTCCAGAAAAAAAATCCACATTGCTCTCTCTTCTGTGTTCTTGAGCTTAAACCCGCGGATTTTGATCTCTTTGCTCGAAGCTCCGTTTCTGAAACTGTTTCGGGGGATTGTTGCTTGGTATGTGGTTCCACCATTTGTCCAATTAGTTTTTGTTTTAGTGGTTTATACTTTGAATAAATAGCTACTCTTGGTGCTGATGTAGATGTGCTTGCATGTTCAATTCTTAGTGTTCTAAGTAGTTTGAATGCTTGCTATGGCCTCTATGTATCCCTATGAGTAGTTGCTATCAATTTTGTGAAGTTTTGTTGAGAAATTTTTGTGAACTAAGAATTCAGATTTTTATTCAAAGGAAAAATTGTACGCGGACATGAATATCTTCAGGAAATTTGGCTCTAAGAAGAACTCCAAGGGTGTTATTGGGGAGTCTTCTGATAGTGATCTCCACCCTCAGAGGTTGGCAGAGGTATGGCCGTGCGAATGGCCGCACACCCCATTCCTGCAAGAGGCTGGAATTCATGAGGAGTTCATGCAATTTATTGCCAACGCTGGCCTCACCGACTTCATCGCAGATGAGTGTGACCAGCACCAAATCCTCACAAATAACTTTGTTCAAAGTTTTACTTTCCTTCCTAGAAATAATCCTCCTGAAGTGAGCTTTGATTTATATGCTGAAAACCATCAGATACCACTTACTGAGTTTTGTAACATATGAATGATCCTATTTGATGGGATCTTGGCTGAGCCTAGGCCGGCTGAGTTTGAGGCCTTCTGTCGCACTTTGACAGTGGGTGATGAGAGAAGAGTGTCAGCCATCACTGCCGGTGGCTTACATTTTCCTGTTGTTCGTTACTTTGCACTCTTCATTACAAAATGCTTGCTTGCTAGGGAGAAGGTGGGTGTACTTAGTTCACCAGACCTTGCTGTTCTACGTCGTGCACTTACAGGCGACAACACTTATAGCTTGGGAGCTATTGTGGCTCGTCGCCTCCATCTTAATAAATCTCAAGGAAAAATACATGGTGGGATTTTTGCTACTCGGTTGGCGGCTCACTTCGAGGTTGAGATACGCCCTCATGATTACCCTTTGACCAAGGTTTACCTGGACCGAGCGGCCATGGATCACCATCACTTTCTTGCACATGATCGTCTTGATATTGCCATTCCTTATAACTTGGTCTATAGCGTTGATACTCGTGATGTTATCCCCTTGCCTACACCTGCTTTGTTTGATTCTGTTGCTAGGGCTGGATACCGGATTATGTCTGCAAACATCCTCACCTACTGGAATGCTCATGCTGCTGAAGAGGCTGCTCAGGGACCTCAGCAGTGGGATGTGTGGATGCCCGCTCCACAGGATCCCTACTACCCTCCAGGCTACCGATCTACTACCAGGTTAGGCCAAAAGCCTAAGCTTGGGGGAGTAAGTGTCTCTCACCGACATTATATTCATGCTCACAGTTTATTCCAATTGTCGGTGTTCACACTTTTTCATTGTATCATCCATGCTTAGATTTATTTTCTTGCTTTCTTCTTGTGTGTTTGAAAAACTTTAGAAAAAACCAAAAAAAAATCAGTTGTAGTAATTTACTTTCTATGCATGCTTAGTAGTAGTATTAAAAAGAAAACCCAAAAAGATTTCCTTGTTCTTCTTTTGCTTGTTGGGAGCTTTCCCGTGTAAATAGTTTTTCTCGTTTTTGCTTTTTATTTGCTTGTTGAAGAAAACCAAAAACTCCAAAAATATTTTAGTGTGTTTCTCTAAATTTCTTTTCTTTTTATTCGAGTCTTATCAAGGAGAAGACCACGATGAAAATGTTGAGTGGCTCTCATATGAATAACTGTTGAACTAATAAAGAGCTCATTTTACCTTGTCTTCTCCCGTTGAATAAAATATTTTGCAGATTCCAGCTTAGTCCCCGGCGCTCTTGCACTATTATTATTTTCATATCATTCGGTCATGCAAGTGAAAGGCAATAATGACGATATTCGATGAGCTGGCCGTGGCAAAGAGAAACTGGTATGAACTCCACTTGTTCTGTCTGTGTATATATGTTTAACCTAGTATCCAGGCTTCAGCCCATTATGATTAAACATGTTTGCAATGACAATTAGAGATTATAGTTTCTCATGCCATGCATAACTAGCTGGGAGTTGATAATGATTTATCTTGGATGTCAACACAGCGTTAAAATGATTGTGATGTAGTATGATGATATGGTATCCTCCTCTGAATGTTTGAGTGGCTTGACTTGGCACATGTCTATGCATGTAGTTGAATAAAAACCAACATAGCCTCTATGATATTTATGTTCATGGTGTTCATATCCTACTCATGCTAGTGTCCAATGTTACTTATGCATGATGACTGGTTATGATCGTTGTTGCTCTCTACCTGGCCGCTTCTCAATCTTAATTGCTAGCCTTCGCCTGTACTAAGTGGGAATTCTGCTTGTACATCAAAAACCTTGAACCCAAAAGTTATTCCAGATGAGTCCACCATACCTACCTATATGCGGTATTACCCTGCCGTCCTAAGTAAATTTGCATGTGCCACCTCTAAAAACTTCTGAAAAATTATCCGTTTTGTGTGCATGGATCGTTCATGGAACAACAGGAGGTGGTCGATATCTTCCGTGCCAAGTGGGTTATTCTCAGGTCGAGTGTTTATTCACTCACCATCGCACGAGAAAATGGGCGGTAATAGGGATGCCCAGTCCCAAACTGCAACCATGAAAAAGAGTTCATCTCTGGATTAATCAAACAAAAACTCCCAATGGAGTCAAAACCTTTACTTTTATCGCTTGGGAACCGCCACTAGCGTGCTTAGCATGGAAGATGTTGATAACTGATAGTCGTGAAGTGAATAAGAAGGGTGTATGTCTCAAAATATCATTTACCTCTGTTTTAAAAATTGAGCTCTGGCACCTCTGCAAATCCCTGCTTCCCTCTGCAAAGGGACTTTCTATTTACTTTTATGTTGTGTCATCACCTTCTAAAACAAGTGCCAGAAACTGAGTAGAGCATAGCTGTCATGATTTATACATTGTGTATAGCTAATGTTGGGTGCATCATGGCTGGATCTTTTCTACCATGAATTACAATGTTTAGTCGCTGCTTGAACTTTGGAGGTGCTCTGCATTTATGCTTTGCGGTCTCAGAAAGGGCTAGCGAGATATCATTATTGTCATATTATATCATGGTTGTTTTGACAACGTGTTGTTGTTTGAGATATCTTATTATTGCTCGCTAGCTGATTATGTCATTGATATGAGTCATTATAATCTTGAAGAGTTATTGTTGACATGGTTAGTTATAGTGTTGGCTGAAAACCTGGGTGTTGTTTAAGCTTATTTATGCAAACAAGAGCAAAAGAGTTCGTAAAAGTTTTTCTTTCTCACTTTTAGTTTATCAACTGAATTGCTTGAGGACAAACAAAGGTTTAAGCTTGGGGGAGTTGATACGTCTCCAACGTATCTAATTTTATCATGCTTTTCCTCTTGTTTTGGACTCTAATTTGCATGCTTTGAATGAAACTAACCTCGGACTTGACGTTGTTTTCAGCAAAACTACCATGGTGTTGTTTTTGTGCAGAAATAAAAGTTCTCGAAATTGAACGAAACTTTGCGAGGATTTTTTATATCAATAATAAGAATTTCTGGAGCCAAGACCCACCAAAGAGGGGCCCCTGGTTGGGCACAACCCACCAGGGTGTGCCCCCCTCTCCTGGCGCGCCCAGGTGGGTTGTACCCACCTGGTGGCCCCGCTGATGACCCTCCTGATATAATAAAATCACATATTTCAAGAAAAAAATCAGGGAGAAAGAATTATCACGATCCACGAGACGGAGCCGCCACCAAGCCCTGTTCTTCCTCGGGAGGGAAGATCTAGAGTCCGTTGGGGCTCCAGAGAGGGGGATCTTCGTTCTTCGTTATCACCAACCCATCTCCATCGCCAATTCCATGATGCTCCCCACCGGGAGTGAGTAATTCCTTCGTAGGCTCGCTGGTCGGTGAGGAGTTGGATGAGATTCATCATGTAATCAAGTTAGTTTTGTTAGGGCCTGATCCCTAGTATCCACTATGTTCTTAGATTGATGTTGCTATGATTTTGCCATGCTTAATGCTTGTCACCTTGGGCTCGGGTGCCATGAACTCAGATCTGAACCGTTTATGAATTCATCATTATATCCATGTTTTACATCCGGTCTTGCAAGTTATAGTCACCTACTACATGTTGTGATCCGGCAACCCCGGAGTGACAACAACCGGGCCCACTCCCGGTGATGACCATAGTTTGAGGAGTTAATGCTTTGTTCCGGTTCTCTATTAAAAGGAGGCCTTAATATCCCTTAGTTTCCAATATGGACCCCGCTGCCACGGGAGGGTAGGACAAAAGATGTCATGCAAGTTCTTTTAATAAAGCACGTTTGACTATTTACAGAATACATGCCTACCTTATATCGATGAACTGGAGCTAGTGTCATATCGCCTTAGGTTATAACTGTTACATGATGAATATCATCCAACAAGTCATTGATCCAATGCCTATGAATTTATATTATATTGTTTCTGCTAGGTTACTACTGCTATCATCACTGTTACACTTGCTACAAATTACTGCTATCATTTATTCTTTATTCGTTCTTCTTTGTCACTACTATCAAAACTATCAAACTACTTTGCTCTGATCACTTTGCTGCAGATAATTAATCTCCAGGTGTGGTTGAATTGACAACTCAGCTGCTAATACCTTCAAATATTCTTTGGCTCCCCTTGTGTCGAATCTATAAATTTGGATTGAATACTCTACCCTCGAAAACTGTTGCGATCCCCTATACTTGTGGGTTATTAGGCTTCTCCGTGGAAGGATGACCTATTTGCAACTAATGAGGGAAATGATGATATGCTTTGTGGGTATGGTGCTAAGAATGCCATAATCCGGTCTATATCCCTTGAAGTGTTTGAGTTAATTATGACTTGTGTGACGGCTCATGAGATGTGGACCAAACTTGAAGAAATATATGGTGGGTCCAATCTTGTTGATATTCATCATCTTTCGGAGGAGTCAATTGAGGAGGTCTCCACATCTTCAAATCATGAAGATCTCCATATTGCTTTCTTCCTCCGTGTACTTGGACATTTCAACTTCTTCCACCTCACCATCATGTCACTACAAAAAAAATAAACTTATGTGATGATACGTGTTTGTCACAGTAGGTCACGTTTTTTGTCATGCATGTACATCCATGATGATTTTATGACAGAATCAAGATAGTCATACCTGTGCTGTCGTAGAAGTGTTCCATGACATTACCAAAATTATCATCACGGAAGTGTCCACTTCCATGACGATAAATCGCGCGTCACAGGAGTGCTTTCGTCAAGGGTGACCGACACGTGGCATCCACCGTAACAGAACGCCGTTAGACTATCGGGTCGGGTTTTGGATCCGATAACCCGTTAACAGCCCCGACCAATGGGAAATTTCCACATGTAAAATTCTTATTGGCCAAACGAAACACGTGTCAGCTCGTCAGTGGGTCAGATAGGCGCCTATGATATGTCGACACGTGCCACAGCCCACCATTGGCCCATTTAGCTTACAAAGCCGGCCTATTTGACTTGGTCAAAAGTTAATGGGCTGGCCCATGAAAAGCCTGTTAACAGTCTCTTTGCAAATAGCCCATTTTACGGCCCGTTAACTCACGGCCCGTTAGGCCCTAAAGGAAATCGCCCCAACAACGTCATGTGGGCCGTCGAATATAACACCAGCCCATTTCACTTTTGGCCCATGTATGGCCCATGACGTCTTTCGGCCCATATGAGGCCTTCGTATCTTTCAGCCCTTTACAGGCCCACGGTGACTCTAGCCCATAATGAACAATAATTTTCTTTATACCCGTTAACGGCCCGTGATTTACATGGGCCGTTTCCAGCCCGTGTTAGCTTTCGGCCTATTGATGGCCCGTATATTCTTGGGCTCCTTTTCGGCCCTCGATTACTTCCGGCCCGTTACTGGCCTGTTCCCCTAATGGGCCAAATTTGGCCCATGGCAAGAGTCGGCCCGTTACTGGGCTGTTCCCCTAATGGGCCAAATTCGGCCCATGGCAAGAGTCGGCCCGTTACTGGCCTGTTACCCTAATGGGCCAAATTCGGCCCATGGCAAGAGTCGGCCCGTTTCTGGCATGTTAACCCGTTCGCTTTGTTTCGGCCCGTCTTATATTCGGCCATTAACGACCGTTATGCACTGTGATGTAATTAAGCCTTTGCTGTCCTACGACCTGTTAATAGCCCGTTACCGTGCTGGGCCGATACCAATTATGCCCGATTACGGCCCATGTAGACCCATTTATCCGACGGTCCGAGGCCCACCGATTACAGGCCCATTTATCGACGGCCCGTAGGAGACCCATGGATCCTACGGCCCGTATATGGCCCATGGTAGTTCGACCACTAGCAAACCAGGAAAAGAAGACTAGGAAATAAATAAGGCGAAACTAATGCTAGGCTATTAAAGGCGATTACTGATTACATCCACTCGGCATCAAAGATCGCCACAAAGTGCAAATATAGGGAACACCCTACACTATACAAAAATGGCTTGCTGTTTTCTTGACGGTGGCTGCGTTAAGAATAAATTTTGTATCGCACCAAAACAAATTACAACTATATAACAAAAGGAAGGTTGGCACAAAACTTAACAGTCTAGCAGATAAATGCACCACCAGAAGTTCAGAAGCTCAGTTCATTTGACCTGAATGTCACCTTTTCATGTTGTACTGTCCGATGGAGCACCATGACCCTCGCCTTCATTTCCCCTAGGCTCCTGAACAACATAGCAAATGTCTGATAGTCTAGTTTCAAAACCATGCATATCTTGACGACATTGAGCAATGTTTCTCCTTGTTTCACAAAGGTCTCTGTTAGGGAATGGACTTGTGTCTGGAGCGCAGATACAACATTGCTTTGAGCTTGCATATCTTGATCATGAGGCAGTTTGGGCGATATTGCCTTAACAACCAACCCAAGTATTACGCAGAGCGTGATTTTGGCCTTTGTTAGTGGACAGTCTTGACCCTTTGTAGCAAGAGGCGACATTGCGGTTATAGTTGCCTCGCCACCTTCGAAGGTGGCGGTTCCTCATTTTTCCATAGCTCGCTAAAAGTTGAGGTTTTACATTAGTAGTACCGAGCAGAAGATATTAAGGAGGCAGCAAAACCAAACAAAATAGCTTTGGTCTATATCTGAGAACTTATTCTGGTGAACCCATGTAAAATATTAGTTGTATTTTATTGCAATGTACATAATAAAACCAGGTTCCAAACATATGACCATGTATCATCGCTAATGTATTGTCTATTTCTTCACATTGTATTGAGGGCTAAGGATAAAGAGACGAAGTTTATAATACGGTAAGCATAGTATGGCATCATTCATATGACAAAACAACTGAGAACAGACAAACATGCCATTGTAACGTTGTGTGGGCTAGTCCAGCACGGAACTAGATTACGGGTCAAGGTCAAAGGAACATCACTCCTCTCTTTTAAACCTTGTAAGGTGCAATGATACGCTAAGACAATTGTGTATAAAATTGAAAAGATTAATAGACATTGGCTGCAAACCATCCAGTTCAAGGCACAAGTCAGAGTAAGTAGTAGTTAAAAGGCATGAGGATTAAGGACTTACAACAGCGGCTTTGACTGGTGTAGTCATGCCCTTCTTCTTGCTGGTGTGACAGTCCTTGAAGATTTCCACAACATTTGGTTCAGGTACTTTTTGGTCCTTGCGGGCTTTCCTCTGCATTTGAACAAGTCAATATAGATATGATAATATGGTACAGCAAAAGAGTGAAACAACAGCTAATTACAAGAGCCTCGCGATTGTGCAATATAACTACGAGATCACGTAAATGCATTGGAATTTCACTTTAAATGCACGGTTGGCCTTGTTCTTTGAATAGTTCACCTACAAGAAGATAGATTTGTGTGGCACATGCGTAAATAGGACTTCAACATGTGATCGATCACACACACACACACACACACACACACACACACACACACACACACACACACACACACACACACACACACACACACACACACACACACACACACATATATATATATATATATATATAATGTACGATACTTGGATCAGACCGGTGTTTAACAAGGCCCTCAGGTCTTCATCGATATATTTTCCATTGGAGATGTTTGGGAAAGTTCACGTTAGCCTTGCCTTCAAAGTGAGTTTTCCTCAAGTTATGCCGATCTTGTCATGAGCAAACTTGAAAACATGGGTGCAAGCTTGTGCAGTTGCATCATCTTGGCTATCCACTTGAACCTCATCTGTTGAAAATTATGGGAGTCTCATTATTAGCAACCTAGAAAGTATGGGACAGAGCAAGGCGATATTACTAGTTTCCATACATAACCATACTTACAGATAGATGGTCGAGGAAGGTGTTGAACTGGGTTTTGTCTTTGTCATTCCTGTACTGAATCCATGTTCGGAGGATACGTACATGACACCTAACGGAAACAGCTGCCTCTGATACTAACTTGGTTGACTCTGTAGCATCACGTGGCCTTTTTAAACCTGCCTCAAAACGGATCTCCATTCTTCCTCCTCTAGATTTAGTTAACCTATCGAGCATTATCCACGATGTTTGTTTCCTCTTGCACCTAGGTGCTAGTCCAACAACGAACATAGGAAGTGTTAGTGTACATCAAGCGTGAGACTACATATAAAGAAGCATGCAAGCGTAACTTGACTCCAGCAACTACCTTGTTGCTGTTGAAGCTCACAAGGTTCATCGATATTGCCAACTCGTCTAGTGTCAAGAGTGCTTGGGAAGTAGTGTCGGTGGCAAGGGAGCTTGGGAGCGTCTGCTAGCTCAGTTGGCCTTACGAGTAAGTCATGCGGTGGTAATCTTGTGGTAGGTGTTGCAAGAACTAGGGCTGTCTCTGCTTGTTTGGTGGCAGCTATTTGTTTATGTTTGGCTTTTTTTGCAACTCGTGTAGTATGGGATGTCGTGTTTGTAGAATTTTCCGCTGGACTTTGATCTTCTATTGCACCATCAGTACCAGCAGAATCTGCAGGATTCATCCACTTCTCATTCCCTGCCATTCTTTGTTTCTTCCTCTTTCTCTGTGCCATGTTAAGTCAAGCCGACAAGAAAAACGAATAACAATTTAGTTCTTCGGAACAAATTGATGCGTGATGCAGACGAACTGAACTTTGATGTTAGACAACCACATGATAGGAGGATGTAATATTTATGAAAAACAGGAGGGAAGAGATAACCAGAACTATGATGTGTAAACTAAGAAGAAGACATTTCACCAAATTAGAAGCAATGCAATGGAAGGTAGACACCATATGAAAGATGCTACAAAGTATCGCTCTTCCAAGTTAAAAGTGTCTCATCATAAATATCGTTTAAACAAATGTGAAGCAGTACAAGAAATAAATCATATGCAAGATGCAAACAACATCACACTACCATGTTAGAGGTCTCTCGTCATTAGTTCCATTGCATATTCACAACTTATGATGTGTAAACTAAGGAGAAGGCATTTCAACAAATTAGAAGCAATGAAAGCTAGACACCATATGAAAGATGCAACGAATATCACTCTACCAAGTTAAAATGGTCTCGTCGTAAGTGCCATTTTAACAAATTAGTAGTACACGCTAGAAAAGAATGTGAGATGTAACCTATATCACACTTCGAAGTCAAACGTGTCTTATGATAAGTGATTGTTGCAGATTACACAACAGTAGTAATTTGATGTAAGAACATGGTGTGATAGACATATATTGTATGTTCTAGAAACAGGAACACGTGTCTTATTCAAGTATAATGCGTAAAGTAAGCAGATGGAATTCAACAAAATTAGAAGCAATACAAGCTAGACATCACACATAACATGCAACCACATATAATAGTGCCAAGTTAGAGGGAGCACCGGTGATGCTGCACTAGGGAGGCGTGCTCATCATAAACACAGCTTTGTTGAGTGTCTATGCATGTGTTGTCTTGGAAATCATCTTGGGGTGTGGAGGAGTAGAAACTGTAGAGGCCCTCCGTTCGGAAGGAGCACCTTTATCCACTGCCTTGCTAACTTCCTTCCGCTTTATTGATTTTGAATTGTCAAGTAAAACCAACAAGAAAAAGCAATAAAATTCTCTCTTCAGAACTCATTCATGCATGATACTCACAATCACTACTTTGATGTAAGGCAAACACATGATACCAGGATGGAATATGTACGAAAAACAGGACGACATGGCATGTTCATAACTGTTTGTGTAAACTAAGCAGAAACCATTCCAGCAAATAAGAAGCAATGCAAGCTAGACACCACATGAAAGATGCAACCAATATGACTCTGCCAAGTTAAAAGCGTCCCATCATAAATGAAATTTCAACAAATTAGAAGCAGCGCATGCTATAAATCATATGAAAGATGCAACTAATATCGCACTGCATATACTAAAAGTGTCTCGTCATGTTGATTGATGCGGGATACAGAAAAAACAATAGTTTTATGTAAGGACATGCTTAATAGACAGATGTACTATGTACTAAATACAGGAAGGCATGTCACATTAACAGGTATAATGTATAAGCTAAGCAGACTAGCACATGCAGTTTAACCAGATAGGAAGAATTACAATCTAGACACCATATGCAACATGCAACCACATATCACGCTGCCAAGTTAGAGCAAGCACCTGCGATGCTAGTGTAGGGGAAATGCTGTAATCAACTACAAAGCTCGTTCACTATCTTCATCTAGCATTTCTCTTTCTTGAGAATCATGTCGGAGGTCGTGTTGCATTCTTTAAATGAGGAGTAGTCCCTTGCCTGCCTGCCTCGTCATAAGTGATTGATGAGGGATACACAAGAACATTAGTTTGATGTAACAACATGGTTAATACACAGATGTACTAGTATGTACCAAAAACAGAAAGGCATGTCATATTCAAAGGTATAATGTGTAAGCTAAGCAGATGCAATTTAACCAAATTGGAAGCAATACAAGCTAGACATCCGGCTGGAGTGGTGAGCATGATCATCTAGAACCTGAAAGCCTGGTGGGAGGCGGGCTGCTTCACCACCGTCGCAACTTTTTAGTTGGCTTCCAGGTGATGCCTATCTTTGTTGGGCTTGTCTTTGGCTCGGCGAGTGCCACGACTAACTATTTATCTTCGGTGCTCACGGGATGGTGGTTCATGTAAAAATATCTTTCCTTATCTTACCGACTTGACCTTTGAATACAAGCTAGACACCATATGGAACATGCAACCACATATGACACCACGAAGTTAAAGCAAGCACACAGGATGGTGGTTCATTGCGGCGAGGTCATCAACTCGAGCTCGTTTACCGTCTCCATCTGCTAACACTTGCACCCTTTATAAGCTGTAACGTGTCTTGCCTACCCGCATACGAAGCTTTAGCGACTTCTCTCTTTTCTTTTTGGCTTCTCTCATGGCAGCAGAGTCTGAAATACCCTTGCATAAAAACACAATAGTGAGAGTAAGGGTGAAGTGTGTGCAGAACTAGTGCACTGTAAAAGTAGCAGATAGCACGTGGCTGAAAAATAAATGACAAGAGACATATGATAGCTCTACAACATTTCATGGCAAACAAAATTAGATTCTACTCCGTATGATTTTGTAATATATGAGCACAGGAAATGCAGGTACTCCTCCAGCACACCACCACATGTGGTCATATCTAAGATAACAGTCGACTGAAAATAAATAGGTCAGTCGCTTTTTTTAATGAACCGTCCGATCTATAAGGAGCAGGCGGATGGCCTTCGTCTACCTCCCGCTTGATCACTATTGACGATCTTTTTGAACCGCCAACGACCACCAGCCTGACCCACGCCCGCCGCCCGCCCTCCGATCGACCTCACACCACCGCCATGCTTGGCAGCGCCCTGAGCCATCCCTTTAATCCCGGCCGAGCTCCGGATCGGGCGCCCAGAGTCTAGGCCGCACGCCCCTAAGATAAACACCAAGCGCTGCTTCCCGGGCGTAATAGGCGTACTAGCACTGTTACGCCAGGAATGCTTCCGTTAATTGGGAATCAACGGCCGAAATTAAAATTGGGGCGACGGACCTCTAGCTAAGGTGAAATAGTATATGAGGAGAAACCTTGTGCATCGCGAGTTACTAGGAACATCTAGTATCAAGAAGAAGCGGTCAACTAGTGTCTTCGTGGGATGAATACCGTGCAAGCGAGACGTAAGATTTGCACGAATAAGGGAAGAGGAGTACCTTTTTGATTGTTGGTGTGGTCACCTCCACATGTCGCACCGATCTTCTTCTTTTACCGGGAAACCGATGTTACGGAGGTGCAGCTTGGGCGAACCCATGGCCAAATTGTTGATCTGTGTTGCCGTGGCCGTATGTCGGCGGAGGGGAAGCAGATCCGAGACGGCGAAGGACGGCGCAGCAGGAACAGCTCCGGTGCGGTGGAGGGTGGCGAAGTTGGAGCGGCATCGGTGAGGCGCAGGACGGCGTGGTTGAACTGGCTCGAATGCGGACGGCTTGGCCTCGGCTTCAACTACTAGCCGTGGAGGGCGTTGCGGTTGAGGTTGTGGTGGGCGGCGGCGTCGGGTATCGGCTCGGCGTGATGGAGGAGGGGCGGTTGATGGGTGGGATGGGGTGGTGGACGGAGGGCGCCGGGTTTTGTGCTGGTGGAGAGGTAGTTTTGGCGCCCACGAGTATGAATGGGGAATCGACGGGTGGGGAGAACCATGTTTGATGCAGGGACGCGCTTGTTTTGGCTTTTTGAGCAGAAGATTGGGCGCTTGTTTGAAATTTGGGGAAGTACAAACTTTGCCCCCTCTTAAATTTTGGACCTCTCGGGTCGGGGTAGGATGGTAATCCCAGGTGTCCCAAATAGTGGGCGGGAGCGATTTCGGCCGCGCGCATGTGTGCTTAGGTGGCCATTGTGTATGAATGTTTTTCGGATGCGGTTGCATGGTGTCTAGATGAAGCTACAAACCTACCCCGGTTTAGACCTTTGGACGTCGGGACGGTATGTTTCACGGGTCGGAGTTAATAGAAAAGTAATTTCCTTGTACTACCAAACATTGGTCTCACGCGGTTTCGGGCGAGTAGAGGCTCTTTTGGCGCTTCGTTCAAAATTTTGAAACACAAGCATTCACATTTAGAGTACTCTTGAACTATGAGGATTGACCTAAATAGACAACGTTATATTTTACCTTGTATGTTTGAAAACCTCATTAAATTATCCACTTCTTTTTGAAATTTTGACACTTGAAAATCCTATAACTACGATTATTTTGGAATGGAGGAGCTAAATTTGAATCTATTTTGTACACGACTACATATGCTATTATGTACAAAATCAGAGCAAAGATTGGTGCCGCCATAATTTAGGTATGGTTTACAAATGCCATGATATCAAATTCAAATAATTGAATGGACTTCATGTTGAATTCGATTTTTTTAAACCACCTTAAGTTGAATTCGAATGTATGCTAGTCCATAGGTAGCTATCTATAATGTCCATTGTGTAACTTTCGTATGTATAATGTGCTTTACACACACAACATGAACTATACTCACGTTTATATTCGATTGCTAAAGCGATGCATTGTCTGGAGTTCAAAATACTAACTATGTGGATCAATTGTGTCGAATAATTACATAGACATGCTCAAATTCCATAGAATCTAGATGTCTGATGGATCAATGACCGCTCCTTACGCAAATTGCAAATATCATGATGCCATCCTAATATTTGGATAAAATTTATATCTTTAATCAATGTGTAGAGCAGTCTTTTACGTGTAGTTTCGCTCTCCATCGGTGGTCTCTCACACATGCTCACACACTCTCTCCCGAGGTGTCTTTCTCGCACACATGCTCTAGATATAACCCTCCCTCCCTCTCGTAACCATTTACAACCGTTTTCACTAACCTTTATCGCAAGCACTCTTCCTCTCGCAAACATACACACGCACAATCCTCATCGACCCTTTCTATATACATGGACCTGCCTACGTGTCTCATGTACGCACATTATCTTTCGCTTTGTCTCTCACGCATTGTCTCACACCTCTCTTCCTAATCGACGAGTATGATTCTAGCAGAGCATTCTGTAGGATGCCCCTTAAAGTTAGGTTGGATGAATAGTAATATCAGAGATAAAGGGGTTACCTTAGTCCGAGAACCTAGGGTTACAAATCCTAGCTGGCTTTGTCAGTGGACACAGAGTCCTTCACAATTCTGCTATCTTTGTCTTGTACGACTAGTCATCAATGGGTCTTCCTAAATGCGTCACGGGCCGACCAATGTGGCGCAGGACGGAACCGAACGAAGGGCCTCACCTCGACCCACCGGACCTCACGCGGTGACACACCCTCTGCCCCTGCGTCTCATTATCTTCTCACACCCACACATACCAACACAAACACCACACACACAAATTTTTTCTCTTGGTGCCTCTATTCCCTCCCCCCTTGCATATACACACTCAAGGGAATGGTCTTGTCGTGACGTCATATTCGTCTCTCTCTAGACCACTCTCATTTCTCGTGCTATCTCTCCCACGCCCCCGTCGCCCCTCTATCCATGCCTCTCTCGAATACATAATACACACACATACCTCTCTAGGCCCCGCCAAATGCATCAACTACACATTCACACATATTACATCACGTACCCCATTGATCTAAAAAGCCCTCTCTTCACGTTTATTTCGCATACAACATTCTTTTGAATAAAGTGTGGCCAAAAAATTATTTTAGAGTTTCTACATATATACAACATTACAAAGTTATATGGAGAGTATCTGACGCTAATTTGCATTGCATGGTGCCCACAATGATATTTATTCTGCCTTTGTGAATTTGTATATTTTATACTATATACAAAGTTAGTCATAATCAAGAGAAGCGAAGAGCATCTCTCTCTCCATCGCATACCCCCCCATACGCCCCTTTCACGTATGCACACAAAACTATCTCCGTGTCCTCTAAAAGTAAGCCCCAGAAAATTCACGCATGTTTCATCTTTCTCTCGCGATATATGCAATGGCGATCATTGTATTTGAAGCGAAAGCACGATACGTACATTGGACTTCAGAATCCACTCATTACGGTCACCATTTACATTTAGTGGTTATTATCTGATCACGGGCTCACCGTACAACTCTGTATTTGCTCATGACATGACTAGTTGACCAGTTAAACGCTCCACGTGGCACCTCTAGTGTTGCATGACATTATCTCACTACCATCGTGCCCACTTGTCGACTTGTATATACTCTACATCTACACTCTTATAAAATACATAAAATACACTCTTATAAAAAACAGAGTTGGTGATGATGGTGTGCTGCCATCCTGCAATATAGGCCGTCCGATTTATATCGCGGATAGGAAAAAACTATGGAAATTTTGCAAAAGGTACCCACACACCTCTCCACATTTGCAAATAAGGCCTTCCCTCGTTCATCCTTTTCTCTCACAATATAAACAAGTCATACAAATGCATCTTGATGTTACGTGCAACGCACAGGCATCTTGCTAGTAAGAATGAAAACATACGACAAAAAATATATTTGGACGGTGGTTCGAAGTCATGACCGCGGGCACAGCGGACAAGGTGGCCTTGTATTGGTATGCTGAGCCGTCTGTTTTAACACACATGAGCTGGTGTGGTGATTATACACACACACACGCATGCACACGAACTGCATCCATGCAACACTCACGCAAACACATGCACCCACGCACGCACGCAACACTCACACGTACACACGCAGCCACACACGCACGCAACACTCACACGCACACACGCACGCATGCATGCATGCACACACCAGTACACCACACGACCAACACACACTCTCACGCTCAAGTGCTCAACCTACACGTGCATGCGCACACACCAGGCCCTGACAGACACATACACAACCAGGTGATTCCGGCGCACGGGTTGGAGCCTTGTCGCGCCTGCATAAATTTGTGTTTATCTGACCTTTTGCCTATGCGAACTGACAGGTGGGACCCACAAGGAACATGGTCAATTTAACTAGCCAACATGGCGCCATGCAGACTATTTGGCCGGTCAACAGAGTGCAATCCGATGCTGAACTGTGAGCAAGTGACCGTATAATCACCGCAAAACGTATATAGTGACCGTAATCAGCTTATTCTGAAGTTCGGTGACCGTATTACGCTTTTCTCTCTGTAGGCCCTCGAAAACTACATCTCTACACGTACTCGCATGTTACATCTAACAACTATGAAATACAACACTACTACTACACTCTAACACAATAAATGATATGTGTTTTTAGTTTTACTAGATATCATATTGTTACTTATAATTATTCAGTTTGCATACATTAAAATTGCCTTTGAAATGTATGGCCAATATCATCTACCGCGCGGGAAAAATCCCGCCCTTTCCTGTTTAATCGGGTTTGTATCGATGGATCGTGTGAAACAACAAAACTATAGTACTATACAGTACAAGTGACAATTCACTAGGCCGTCGTGTCGTCTACTCCTCCCTCGTAAGAGTGGAGCGCTCGCTTTCATAAATCTTCTAGTCCCTTTCGCCGACATGTGGGACATCAAGCTACCGGGTCCACGTGCCATACCGGAATACAGTGCAGAGCAGACAGGGTGAAGCACCCCAGTCATGGCGCCGGCATAGTAATGAGCAATGAGGCGTCAAATCACAAAGCTGCACCTTTCCCGCAGTTAAGTTGGAGGGACAAGTAATAATGCTAAAAAAAG
The DNA here is from genome assembly GCA_021605205.1 of Aegilops longissima. Taxonomy (NCBI): domain Eukaryota; kingdom Viridiplantae; phylum Streptophyta; class Magnoliopsida; order Poales; family Poaceae; genus Aegilops; species Aegilops longissima. The sequence continues at coordinate 600,432,697 of CM038677.1, read as the reverse complement.
AAGTTGGAGGGACGAAGCAACCATCATTTCACTCATTGCTGAATCCGCTTCTCCCCCATCTTCTTCAACTTAACCACGTGTTGCTTCTGCCGTTGTTCTGCCTCATGTGGGACGCGGATCGGCTTGGTAAAGCAATGACACGTGGGACCGCATGTTAGCAAACCGCCAGGACAACGTCCTCCGAAAATATGAAGCCTAATCTTAGACTTACAAAGGGCTACATAGCTGCTACGTATACTTTCCATCTAATCTATATATGCCCCCCCTGATTTTCAGGTGGGGTGGGCCTAATCCTCTCCTTTAATCCAATCAAATAGTCCCACATCACATTAGTTTGTAATTTTATGTAAACCATTACGTGGATGTAGCATTGCTCAAATAAGAAACCTCCCCCGCCATCCGCGCGGCAAAATCACCTCCTTTTTACTAATCTTGATTCTATAATTTTTAAGATCAATATAATTGAGATTTGTATAGATAGCACACAGGAGCAAAACCAAGTGAGTGCAGTTAAGGGCATCCACAATGTGTAGCCAAATGTGAAAATAGCTTTTGGCATCATAGGAACCATTGTGGGCGGTGTTGCCAAAGCCAAAAAGATGGAACCGAAGCTCACGATTGATTGATTGAAGGAATAGAAAATGCAACGTCTCTCCTCTTTCTCCCATGCTTGGACGCATGTAGTACAGTATAGAGCACAGAGTCTACTCCCCTGTCCCTTCTATCACAAATCACAAAGCAGTGAGGCATCAAATCACAAAAGGACGAACGAAGCAACCATCATTTCACTCTTCGCTCACTCCGCTTCTCCATCGTCTTCTTTGAGAAACCATCTCACCGCACTAGTACTCCTAGTAGTACTAGTAAAGGACTTCCTGGATGCAAATAAGGCGGTTGTCTCGGCTTGCAGGCGGCACTTGCGAACGACTTACCATGGTCTCCCTCAATGGTGTTCTCCGTCGAGCGACTTCGCCAAACCACCAAAAAAGATATAAATCGGCGTCACCGCAATGGGAAGGAAGTCAAATATAGTTACTACCTCCATTTTTTGTACACAAGGCCAATATATCAAAATTACAATTTGCAAAGGGCCACTAACACTAATCGAGGCAAAATTGTTGGGGTTAGCAACCAAGGACATTAATATCCCCTGCATGCATGCGGAAGTGAGAAGGTTGGTTTGCATGGCGCTGTATTAATCAAGCGATGAGGAGTGAGATGGTTAGCTCTTTGGTCTTTGGAGAAAAAAATCGCATTAATTGACACGTGAAGCGAGGATTTGTATCGATTAAATCCCTTGAAGGAAAACCCGCCTTTCATTTTTAACACTAGTACTCCTAGTACGCACGTTACTTATCCTGTTTGGGTCTAGGCCTTGCATTGCCAAACTTCGCCACACATTTTGCCAAGCTTGCCTAAAGTTTTCAAAATGAGAAGGAGGTACACTTGCGACGGCTATCGCGGTCGCACAACACCCTCACACGGTCGCTCCAAAGACGCCGCGGCAGTGCACCGCACCCTCACACGATCGCTCCTGCACGCGCAAACCCAACCAAGGAACGCACCCTCACCGACACGTGTTGTCGCATGTGAACAAACCAAACTCAGCCATCCTACGCTGACACATAATTTTCGTTCATAGAGTATGTTTATCCAACCGCATGTTGGGGAGTATCCGTCTGGCCCGTGCGGTGGCCTGTTGGGGAAGAAGAAGAGGTGAGGAAGAAGGAAAGAAGGGTTAGGAGGCGAGGATATTCATCCAACCGCCGAAATGGTAGACTGACCCAAGTCAGCGACTTGCATAACAAATATATGTTTTACACAGCAAAAGATCCATAAAACAACAACATAAAGAAAAACTATCTTTGCTTTCGCGGAAAGAGACGGCCTCGTCGTCTTTGGCTGCCGGCCTTGAACCAGCCGGCGTGTGTCTCCGCACCGTGGTTGTCCTCGGCCTCCAGCTACTCGTTCAAGAGGAGTGTCGGGCGCTCTGCGGACGAGAGCACAGCCAGTTCAATTCAAGGGCGTCCGGTTCCGCTGCGCAGAGGGCCTCGATGGTAGCGGCATCCGCGCTCGCGTCGAAGTCGAGCCTCCGCCGCTGGTTCAAGTCCGGGACGCTCGGTTCCGCTGCGAGGGCGTCGATGAGAGCGGCATCCGCGCGCTCTGCGTCGAGTCGAGCCTCTGCCACCATGTTCAAGTCCAGGACGTCCGGTTCCGCCTGCAGGAGGGCCTCGATGGCAGCGGCATCCACGCGCTCCACCTCAAGTTGAGCCTCCGCCGCCTGGTTCACATCCACGACATCCGGTTCCGCCTGCAGGAGAGCCTCCATGGCAGCGGCATGTGCGCGCTCCGCGTCGAGTTGAGCCTCTGCCTCCCGGTCCTCCTTTAGTATCGCCATGTTGAACCGCTGGTCCGCCTGCACCATGGGGGACTTGGACGCCGGCATGAAGTCGACGTCCATCGTCTCATACCCATCGGGGGCCTTCTGCGCCGCGACCTCCGCCATGAACATTGGATCGGCTTCCTCCTCCTCGTAGCTTGGCTCCAGAGAACTTGGGGATTGGCCCGCCGCAAAGCGAGCTTGGGAACGGAGGTCTGTGGCGCCGACCACCGCCGCGATTTCTGTGCGGTGCTCCAGCGTCAGCATCTTGCAGTAAGTGATCTTGCGGGGCACCATGGCTTTCCGGCGAACTAGGGGACGCTTGATGAGGGCTAGGGGATTGAAAGGTGGGGGAATGGGCTGGAGATTTGGTGTGGTTTTAGGGCAGTGGCTGGCGTAGGCCGAGCAACGATGGTTCTGGTGTGAATAGTGGTTCCGGTGACGACCGGTCAATCGGTTTTGACTGTACATCGCTCTTGTCGCATTTGCGTTGCAGCTCGGCACGCTGGACCCTCCATGTCGCTCACCGAATGGAACACGCTTCGTCTTGCGTTTTCGCTCACTTGTGGGACCGCAGTTGAGAGCAAACCGATGTCCCTCCCCCTCCCCCGCCCGCGTCATTTATTATACCACCACTCCCTCCGTTTTATGCAGAGTAAATAAAAACAGAGGGAGTATACTACGGATGAGGATCCCCTGACGTGGCCGAACCCATTGAGTAATTTTCATGCGGGGCCTAGCAAGCATGGGGTCCGCTAGTAAGTGACCGAAAGGGAGGGTAAGGCAGGGATACCTACGTCAGAGGATCCACTTCCACTATACTACTTTGACCAAATGTTAGAGTAATAATATATGACATGCAACTTACACAAATGTTAGAGTAATAATATATGACATGCAACTTACACAAAGCATACAGGGTCTAATGCGTTTTTTGAGGCTAACTTTGACCAGTTAGAGTAATAATATATGACATGCAACTTACACAAAGCATACGGTCAAATTCGTATGTGAAAGGAGTTTCCAATGATATAATTTTCACATTATACATCTCATGTACTATTAATCTTGTCAATAGTCAAATTGGAAACCATCTCGAGTACAAATCTAGGAGTACATACGAATCTAACAATATTTATTGGGCGTTGTTGAATGTTGATTCCTTTTTGATAAAAGTAGAGATACTTTGACTACACATAAAACTTATATGTAAACTAGAAAGGATAGGAGGGAGTATATTGTACGTTAAAAATGAAACAAACATTGAATACCCTTTATATATGATTTGCGGATGCTATGATCACCGGTTCAAAATTTTGAATCCGCCTTAGGTATCACGTGCCCCCACTCGTTCCCTCTCGATTTCATCTCGGGGTCCGGAGATCTATTGAAAGAGGACTAGGGTGGGTACATCCGAATGATACTCGGCGGAATGTTCAAATGAGGCATGCGGGAGGATGGACTCGACTGGAGGGTGACATGATCGATGGAGAAGAGGGTTGGAGAGGAATGAGAAATAAGCAAACGCCACATGATTATACTTGAACGGCTCAAATAAATAATAAGTTGTCTCGCTTGGCCTACATAGTGAAAGGCCTAATGCGCAACACGGAGCACTGACGCTCGAATATGGCCGGAAAAACAGGGAAACCGACATGTGGGGCACACCCGTCGGGACGACGTAACGCAGACTAGTCCAATGGAGGAGCTGGCCCACGACCTCCTCGCCACCGACAACCGTTCATGTGGGTCATTGGGGCCAACAACGGGGCGCAGCTCCAGCACCGCCTCTGGACACGGCGACCGTGGTGAGCGACACGCTCATATCGTCTCTAGGCACGGTCGGTTTCAGTGTGCCGAGGGTGGCATTAGTGTTGTGGCACGACCAATGGTATGTTTGGTTTGTGCCCAAGGTTGCCCCATCAAAGCATTGGGTAGCCAAAATTTTGGTTGAGGTATTGGTTTCCCATGATTTGGCCAACATTGGCAAGAAAAATGAACTAGAGTTGGCCAGAGTTCATTGGCATGCCAAAGAAATGGCAACCATCCAAACAAAGACCAATCTTTGGGTCATGACCAAAATTTGGTTGAGGTATTGGTTGCCCATGATTTGGCCGACATTGGCAAGAAAAATGAACTAGAGTTGGCTAGAGTTCATTGGCATGCCAAAAAAATGGCAACCATCCAAACAAAGACCAATCTTTGGGTCATGACCAAAATTTTGGTAAGGTGCACTTTGGCCACAATCCAAACACACCCCAACACCCGGCTCGTCGAGGATGCACGGGGCCCCGTGTCGCATCCGCGGAGTGGTGTAGCGCGGCCAACTGCATCCTCTGGACCTGAGACCATGCCGGGTCGTCTTCCTTTTTCAATGACATGCGGGGATCGCATGTGAGCAAAGGGCATCTCCAACGTTTCCACGACCACAGCTGACTACCTTGGCACACCAAAACCCTCGTCCTTCGCGCCGTCGCGTGGTGCATTCCCAGTCGGCGCCAGTTGCCCGCATTCATGCCGTCCGTTCGTATGTCGTCGTTAAGAGGCTCGGTGCCCGAGGAACCAACTCCGGCGACTTAATGACGCACCCGGACGCTTGGCCTCACCGGTATGCGCTACTTAAAGCGGCAACGCCCAGCTAACCTCCACACCATAGCGCATCGTCGTCCTACCTGGCACCACATCCGCCATGACCGCAAGTGCGAACGCTCTGCGGGAGAGCTTGTCTTCGGGGATGAAGCTCGAGGTCACCGCCCTCGCTCAAGTCGCCTCTCGCGACGCAATAGCGGCGTAGCCGGACGCGGACGCGACCACACAAGCGGTGGCCACGCTGGCAGCCGACGACAGTAGCACCGTCAGCCACACGTCCTACTTGCCACCGTCCAACATCCGGCACCGCCGAGGTCGGGGACTCCTCCGAGGATGAGTAGGGCATGGGAGGCGGCAGGGCATGGTGTGCCAACTGGCCGGTCCGTATCCCATGTTCTACTCTTCCTCACCGGAGACCGCACCTTCACTTCACGGGTCTTGAACCCCGCCCCCGTACATAGAGATCGCAGATGGAGGACGTCGGTCGCCGCCGTAGAATAGGTTTAGGGTCGGGTTCCTTTTATTTTTCTGTCCTATAAAAGTTCGTAATGTAATGAAAATCTGCCTTGTTTGCATTAATCTCGGCTGTTGTATATGAACTTTCACAGTAATATACATATTGTAGGTGTACTAGCATGATGCCCGTGCGTTGCACGGAAGATCAAGATCTTGTGGGAGAAAAGGATGAACGAGGGAAAGCCTTATCTGCAAATGTGGAGAGGAGTGCGGGTAAATTGTCATAGTTTCCTTCCTATCCGTTAGATATAGATCGGACGGCCTATATTGCAGGATGACAGGCATACCATCATCACCAACTCTGCTTTTTATTGAACCGAGACAAATCTAACATGCGAAGTAAAATAAACACATAGGGTCTATACGTACACAAATTATCTTAGGCACTCCAATAGTACGTCCACTACACATTCACGCATTTCACATCTTTCTACATCTACGGGAACCTACGAAAGGGTTAACGTAAATTGACTCTCTCTCTCCTCCCCTGATTTTCATGGTGGTGGGCCCCTCCCTGCCCCCAATCTACAATCAACAGCTCACACGTTTCACATTACGTTAATTACATAACTGGGATTACGTAGGTGTAGCATTACTCGTCCTAAAAAACCCAACTAAGCCAACCTGCCAGCATATCGCGCGGGAAAAGACCCGGCAGCGCCGTTTTAGTCGGGATTACCGGATTACTAGTAGTAGTATCGATGGATCGCGCAAAGCAACAAATTTTTTTTTGAGTTGGCGAAGCACCTAGTTTAAAAGGAAAAAAGGCGGTACACTCACAACACTCCTGTCGCGGTCGCATTGCACCCCCACACGTTCGGTCCTGCACACGGCTCACGCATAAGCGGGCAGCGCTTCGCTTGCCTCTTCACCGACACGTGGGACTGCACTTGGAGAAACCGACCATCGCTAAACTCCCCGCCCACCGTGCGAAAATCCTCCCCACACCCAAAAATTCCCCAAATCCGATTCAACCGCCCTTCGCCAACTAGCCAATAATATTCCCCAAACCCCCTCCCGCCCATCCTCCACTCCATTTCCTCCACTAAAGCCGCCCTCCCCCAAGCGCCGATATGTCGGCGCCATGTTCAGCGATCCTCTCGCTCCACGATGCGCTCTCATAGACTGCCGTCCCCTAGCCGCGCCGCCACCTCGCTACGTTCTTGTGGGCGCATGGCGGTCGATGCCGCCACCACTGGCGGCGTTAGTGTGGAGGCACGGCGGTCGGCTTCTCCCACGATGCACGCGCATTGAGGCCCGTTCATGTTGGTGTAGCGCTGAATGTTAGCTGATAGACGCCGTTAATCTCTTTGTTTGCCAAAGTAGTTTATCGTCAATATGCTCGCTAAGAAGCTTCCTTGCCTGTTCGCACTCAATCTGCTTAGCTGAGATGGCATGCCAAGGCCGATTAGTTGCTAAAATATCCTGCCATATATTTATTGTGACGTAGATTGCCATGGTCTAGTAGCCAATCTGTTAGGTGAAATAGCTCTACACCGTTTTATACTCGATCTTTGTTGCTGCGATGGCCTTCGATAGTTCGATGGCTGTGTGCTTGGCCTCATTGACTGCTGAAACAGCCTGCCATAATTTGGCACTCAAATCTGTTTGCTGAATTAGCTTTACATATATTTCGTTACTTAGATCTGCTCGTCCAAATATCTTGCCATAGCTTTAGACATCGACCTAGGTTTTTTTTTCTGGACTTCATAAAAAAGCATATATGTTTTTCCTGTAATATCTAGTAGAAGAACTAATTTGTATGTCTAATGAGATGGACAGGACTTGGATAACTTCGCTCGAAGATTCCCGCTGCATATGTCGAGGGGTTGAAAACTTCATGAACTTTATCGAGCTGAGTACGGTGGTCCAAATCAGATGTGCTCTGCCGTGTAGCAGTTGTATGAATTCAGTTACAAGACCCCAGTCAACTGTGCAAAATCATCTACACTTGTATGGGATGTCGGTCACATGTACTAGGTGGGTTCATCATGGTGAAGTTGTGAATGTCAATGTTATTGACTACGTGGAAGCAACAGATCACCATCTTGATCTGCTCGATGCTCGGTGGAAGAGGAGGAGGAGGTGGTGGTGGCGGAGCCGATGAGTTTGACCAACATTGAAACAATGCTACGAAATGCTCATGCATTCCGTGAACTTTCACCGCAGAAGAAAAGCGGTGGGCCCGCATGTTGGAACAATGCAACGTTGCTGTAACCCAGGAAATAAGCTATCAGTATTCTCAGCTATGGTCACCTTTCTTGGTGAAGACATCTGAGCGGATGACCAACAAATCATTCGATGCGATGTTGGCTGCTTTTCGCAAATCTTTCCCGAGATCGTCGAGCTGCCACACACCTCTGATAAAATGAAGAATTTCCTTCGTGCAGTTGGAATTGGATATGGTATGATCCATGTTCGTAAGAATAATTGTGTTACATTAGGAAGGATTATGCCAACAAGTGAATGCCGAAATGCAAATCATCAAGATGGAAAGATGGCGATCTTTGTGAAGAGGATTCCTCGTAATGTTTCGAGACATTTTCCACTTACACCAAGATTGCAGAGGTTGTTTCATGATTTGAAACAAGAGAGGATGTCTTGTGGCATTCTAGGAACCAGGTCTGAGATCGAATGTAATGAGCCATCCATCTCATGGTAGTGAGTGGAAAAGCTTCAATGATAAACACAAAGAGTTTCTGTCTGACCGAGAAACATTGGACTTGGCTTAGCAGGATGGATTTAACCCATTTGGCCACGGGCGCCACATATAGCATGTGGCGATGCTTGTTATCCTTACAACATGCCTCCAAATGTCTGCACCAAAGAATCAAACTACATGATGGCCTTGCTCATCCCAGGTCCGAAAAGTCCTGGAAAGGATTTTGATTTGTTCATGGAGCCTCTTGTGGAGGAACTTCAACAGCTATGGAAGGGTGTTCACAATCGAGACCTATATAGCAGCCCACCAGCTGATTTCTTTCTGCGTGTTGTTATAATTTGGTGCATCCATGATTATCCGGCTTTGGGAACTATGTCAGGGCGAACGACACATGGTTACAATGCATGTGTTCACTGTGACAGGAATCCGTTGTCATACGCAATACTTAGCAAGACCTGTTACATTGGACACCATCGTTTCCTTGCCAAGGACAAGCCGCATCCTAGAAAATACCGAAGACATGTGTTCAATGCAAAGCATGAAAATCGTGATGCGCCAAAGAGGCTCACCGCCGATGAGTTGCAAGTGGAATTAGAGAAGGTCAGGCATATTACACCAGGAAACCATCCTGGTAATGGTAGCGGGAAAAGGAAGCGTGGCAGGGTAGAAGAGAGATTATTGTTTACCCGCAGGTCCACTTTGTGGGACTTGGAGTATTGGAAAGATTTGGATCTGCGGCATAATCTTGATGTGATGCACATCGAGAAAAATATATGTGACAGCATTGATACGTCTCCAACGTATCTATAATTTTTTATTGCTCCATGCTACTTTATTTATTGTTTTGGACTATAATGGGCTTTATTTTCCACTTTTATGTTACTTTTGGGACTAACCTATTAACCGGAGGCCCAGCCCGGAATTGCTGTTTTTTGCCCTTTTCAGTGTTTTGAAGAAACATAATATCAAACGGAGTCCAAACGGAATGAAACCTTCGGAAACATGATTTTCTCACCGAACATGATCCAGGAGACTTGGACCCTACACCAAGGAACATCGGAGGCGGTCACGAGGGTGGGGGGCGTGCCCGCCCCCTGCCTCGTGGGCCCCCTGATGCTCTACCGACGTACTCCTTCCTCCTATATATACCTCGCACCCCCAAGCGATCGAACAGGGCCAAAACCTAATTCCACCACGGAACTTCCTGTATCCACGAGATCCCATCTTGGGGCCTGTTAGGAGCTCACGCGGGGGGCATCCACCACGGAGGGCTTCTACATCAACACCATAGCCTCTCCGATGAAGTGTGAGTAGTTTACTTCAAACCTTCGAGTCCATAGCTAGTAGCTAGATGGCTTCTTCTCTCTTTTTGGATCTCAATACAATGTTCTCCCCCTCTCTCGTGGAGATCTATTCGATGTAATCTTCTTTTTGCGGTGTGTTTGTTGAGATCGATGAATTGTGGGTTTATGATCCAGCTTATCTATGAATAATATTTGAATCATCTCTGAATTCTTTAATGTATGATTGAGTTATCTTTGCAAGTCTTTTCGAATTGTCCGTTTGGTTTGGCCAACTAGATTGGTAGTTCTTGCAATGGGAGAAGTGCATGGCTTTCGGTTCAATCTTGCGGTGTCCTTACCCAGTGACAGAAGGGGTTGCAAGGCACGTATTGTATTGTTGCCATCGAGGATAACAAGATGGGGTATTTATCATATTGCATGAATTTATTCCTCTACATCATGTCATCTTGCTTAAGGCGTTACTCTGTTTTTAACTTAATACTCTAGATGCATGCTGGATAGCGGTCGATGAGTGGAGTAATAGTAGTAGATGCAGAATTGTTTTGGTCTACTTGTCTCGGACGTGATGCCTATATACATGATCATACCTAGATATACTCATAACTATGCTCAATTCTGTCAATTGCTCAACAGTAATTTGTTCACCCACCGTAGAATATTTATGCTCTTGAGAGAAGCCACTAGTGAAACCTATGGCCCCCGGGTCTATTCTCATCATATCAATCTCCATCACTTTTATACTTGCTTTGTTTTTACTTTGCCTTTTACTTTTCACTTTGCATCTATATACCAAAAATACCAAAAATATTATTTCTATCAGATCTCACTCTCGTAAGTGACCGTGAAGGGATTGACAACCCCTAATCGCGTTGGTTGCGAGTAGCTATCGTTTTGTGCAGGTACGAGGGACTTGTGCGTGGCCTCCTACTGGATTGATACCTTGGTTCTCAAAAAGTGAGGGAAATACTTACGCTACTGTGCTGCATCATCCTCTCCACTTCGGGGAAAACCAACGCCAAGCTCAAGACATAGCAAGAAGGATCTCTGGCGCCGTTGCCGGGGAGTCTACGCAAAAGTCAACATACCAAGTACCCATCACAATCCATTATCTCTCGCATTACATTATTTGCCATTTGCCTCTCGTTTTCCTCTCCCCCACTTCACCCTTGCCATTTTATTCGCCCTCTCTTTTCCGTTTACCTTGATGTCTTACTTGGCTCATTTTCTCGCTTGGTTGAAATAGTTGAGTATTTATTCCTAAACAAATAAGCCAATATCTATGGATCCTCATCCGCTTGCCAATCTTTTTAAGAGATCCAATTATGATTAACCAATTCCTAGTGATTTGGATGCACTAGATTATCTTTATAAGGTTTTGCATGAAATCCGTGAAGTGACTCACGATAGATCTTTGAATAAAAAGCATGATTGCAATGATTTTATTATAAATTCTTTTGATGTCAATTATGCTAATAATATGCAAAACCCTAAGCTTGGGGATGCTAGTTTTGCTATGTCCAATAGTCATGATTGGGGAGATTCTTCTTATGATCTTGAAAATTTATTTAAGCCCCATGATGAATATAAGATTGATAATAGTGTTTGCAATAATATTGAAACTGGTTTTGGAAGAGTGTCAACTTTAGATCCCACATATTTGGATAACATTCAATCTTATGAATTTTTTGATAAAAGTGGGCTTGGAGAAATCTTGACTTTAGTTAATGATAATCCCACTATTTTGGAAGAGTGTCAACTTCGCATGCATGTGGATCGTGTTGAGAATATGTTATGTGATAGCTATATTGTTGAATTTTCTTATGATCCTACATGTAATTATTGTGAGAGAGGAAAATATGGTTATAGAAATTTTCATGTTACTAAATTACCTCTCGTTATGTTGAGATTGCTATTGTTCCTTTCCGCTTCCTTGCATATGCTAGTTTTTGCTTGCTACGATAATTTGTTTGCCTATAATATGCCTATGCATAGGAAGTATGTTATACTTAAATGTGTTTGTCACATGTTTTATGATGCTCTCTTTGTGCCTCAATTCTTGTCTTTCTTGTGAGCATCATTGAATCTCAATGCCTAGCTATAAGGCTTTAAAGAAAAGCGCTTGTTGGGAGACAACCCAATTTATTTCCTTTCCGTCGTTGAATAAATAATCCATGTAGCCTCTGTTTGGATGTGGTTTTATGTTTTAATTAGTGTTTGTGCCAAGTTAAACCTATTGGATCTTCTTGGACGATAGTTATTTGATCTTGCTGTAATTTCCATAAACTTTGCGCTGAGTGCCCGAATTGTTAAAAATCACCAGAACGTGATAAAATACTGATTCCAATTGCTGCTGATCAATCAAAAAATTGTCTAGGTCTTATAATTTTGGTAGAATTTTTTGAGTTCGATAAGTTTGCGTTAGTTACAGATTACTACAGACTGTTCTGTTTTTGACAGATTCTGTTTTGCGTGTGTTGTTTGCTTATTTTGATGAATCTATGGCTAGTAAAATAGTTTATGATCCATATAGAAGTTGGAATAAAGTAGGTTTAACACCAATATAAATAAATAATGAGTTTAATACAGTACCTTAAAGTAGTCTTTTGTTTTCTTTCTCTAACGGAGCTCACGAGATTTCTATTGAGTTTTGCGTTGTGAAGTTTTCAAGTTTTGTGTGAATTCTTTTGATGGATTATGGAACAAGGAGTGGCAAGAGCCTAAGCTTGGGGATGCCCATGGAACCCCCAAGATAATCCAAGGACACCAAAAAGTCAAAGCTTGGGGATGCCCCGGAAGGCATCCACTCTTTCGTCCACTTCCATCGGTAATTTACTTGGAGCTATATTTTTATTCACCACATGATATGTGTTTTGCTTGGAGCGTCTTGTATTATTTGCGTCTTTGCTTGTTAGTTTACCACAATCATCCTTGCTTTACACACCTTTTGAGAGAGCCATAAATTAATTGGAATTTGATAGAATACTCTATGTGCTTCACTTATATCTTTTGAGCTTGATAGTTTTGCTCATAGTGTTTCACTTACATCTTTTTGAGCGTGATAATTTTTGCTCTAGTACTTCACTTAGATCTTTTAGAGCACGGTGGTGGATTTGTTTTAAAGAAACTTGATCTCTCATGCTTCACTTAGATTATTTTGAGAGTCATTAATAGCATGGTAATTTGCTTAATGTTAATATACTTGGTATTCAAGATATGTGAAACTTTCTTTTGAGTGCGTTGAATACTAAGATAAGTTTGATGCTTGATAATTGTTTTGAGATATGAAGATGATGATATTAGAGTCATGCTAGTTGAGTAGTTGTGAATTTAAAGAATACTTGTGTTGAAGTTTGTGATTCCCGTAGCATGCACGTATGGTGAACCGTTATGTGATGAACTCGGGGCATGATTTATTTATTGATTGTCTTCCTTATGAGTGGCGGTCGGGGACGAGTGATGGTCTTTTCCTACCAATCTATCCCCCTAGGAGCATGCGCGTAATACTTTGCTTTGATAACTTCTAGATTTTTGCAATAAGTATATGAGTTCTTTATGACTAATGTTGAGTCCATGGATTATACGCACTTTTTCCCATCCTTCCACCATAGCTAGCCTCTCTAATACCACGCACCTTTCGCCGGTATCATAAACCCACCATATACCTTCCTCAAAACAGCCACCATACCTACCTATCATGGCATTTCCATAGCCATTCCGAGATATATTGCCATGCAACTTTCCACCATTCCGTTTATTATGACACGCTCCATCATTGTCATATTGCTAGCATGATCATGTAGTTGACATCGTATTTGTGGCAAAGCCACCGTTCATAATTCTTTCATACATGTCACTCATGTTTCATTGCATATCCCGGTGCACCGCCGGAGGCATTCGTATAGAGTCATATTTTGTTCTAAGTATCGAGTTGTAATTGTTGAGGTGTAAGAAAAATAAAAGTGTGATGATCATCATTATTAGAGCATTGTCCCAAGTGAGGAAAGGATGATGGAGACTATGATTCCCCACAAGTCGAGATGAGACTCGGACGAAAAAAGAGGCCATAAAAAAAGAGAAAAGGCCCAAATAAAAAAATGAGAGAAAAAGAGAGAAGGGACAATGTTACTATCCTTTTACCACACTTGTGCTTCAAAGTAGCACCATGATTTTCATGATAGAGAGTCTCTCATTTTGTCACTTTCATATACTAGTGGGAATTTTTCATTATAGAACTTGGCTTGTATATTCCAATGATGGGCTTCCTCAAATGCCCTAGGTCTTCGTGAGCAAGCGAGTTGGATGCACACCCACTTAGTTTCTTTTGTTGAGCTTTCATATACTTATAGCTCTAGTGCATCCGTTGCATGGCAATCCCTACTCACCCACATTGATATCTATTGATGGGCATCTACATAGCCCGTTGATACGCCTAGTTGATGTGAGACTATCTTCCCTCTTTTTGTCTTCTCCACAACCACCGTTCTATTCCACATATAGTGCTATATCCATGGCTCATGCTCATGTATTGCGTGAAGATTGAAAAAGTTTTGAAAATGTTAAAGTATAAAACAATTGCTTGGCTTGTCATCGGGTTGTGCATGATTTAAATACTTTGTGTGGGGAAGAGGAGCATAGCAGGACTATATGATTTTGTAGGGATAAGTTTCTTTGGCCATGTTATTTTGGGAAGACATAATTGCTTAGTTAGTATGCTTGAAGTATTATTATTTTTATGTCAATATGAACTTTTGTCTTGAATCTTTCGGATCTGAATATTCATACCATGATTAAGAAGATTTACATTGAAATTATGCCAAAGTATCCTCCGCATCAAAAATTCTCTTTTATCATTTACCTACTCGAGGACGAGCAGGAATTAAGCTTGGGGATGCACGATCGTCTCCAACGTATCTATAATTTTGATTGCTCCATGCTACTTTATCATTGTTTTGGACTATAATGGGCTTTATTTTCCACTTATATATTACTTTTGGGACTAACCTATTAACCGGAGGCCCAGCCTGTAATTGCTGTTTTTACCTTTTTCGGTGTTTCAAGAAACAGAATATCAAACGGAGTCCAAGCGGAATGAAGCCTTGAGGCGTGATTTTCTCACGAACGTGATCCGGAGACTTGGACCCCACGCCAAGGAACATCCGAGGCGGTCACGAGGTGGGGGCCCCCTAGGGCGCCCCCGCCTCGTGGGCCCCGATGCTCCACCGACGTACTCCTTCCACCTATATATACCTCACGCACCCCAAGCGATCGAGCAGGCCAAAACCTAATTCCACCACCGCAACTTCCTGTATCCACGAGATCCCATCTTGGGGCCTGTTCCGGAGCTCCGCCGGAGAGGGCATCCACCACAGAGGGCTTCTACATCAACCCATAGCCTCTCTGATGAAGTGTGAGTAGTTTACTTCAGACCTTCGGGTCCATAGCTAGTAGCTAGATGGCTTCTTCTCTCTTTTTGGATCTCAATACAATGTTCTCCCCCTCTCTCGTGGAGATCTATTCGATGTAATCTTCTTTTTGCGGTGTGTTTGTTGAGACCGATGAATTGTGGGTTTATGATCCAGCTTATCTATGAATAATATTTGAATCTTCTCTGATTTCTTTTATGTATGATTGAGTTATCTTTGCAAGTCTCTTCAAATTATCCGTTTGGTTTGACCAACTAGATTGGTAGTTCTTGTAATGGGAGAAGTGCATGGCTTTCGGTTCAATCAGGCAGTGTCCTTACCCAGTGACAGAAGGGGTTGCAAGGCACGTATTATATTGTTGCCATCAAGGATAACAAGATGGGGTACTTATCATATTGCATGAATTTATTCCTCTACATCATGTCATCTTGCTTAAGGCGTTACTCTGTTTGTAACTTAATACTCTAGATGCATGCTGGATAGCGGTCGATGAGTGGAGTAATAGTAGTAGATGCAGAATCATTTCGGTCTACTTGTCTCGGACGTGATGCCTATATACATGATCATACCTAGATATACTAATAACTATGCTCAATTCTGTCAATTGCTCAACAGTAATTTGTTCACCCACCGTAGAATATTTATGCTCTTGAGAGAAGCCACTAGTGAAACCTATGGCCCCCGGGTCTATTCTCATCATATCAATCTCCATCACTTTTATACTTGCTTTGTTTTTACTTTGCCTTTTACTTTTCACTTTGCATCTATATACCAAAAATACCAAAAAATATTATCTCTATCAGATCTCACTCTCGTAAGTGACCATGAAGGATTGACAACCCCTAACGCGTTGGTTGCGAGTAGCTATCGTTTTGTGCAGTACGAGGGACTTGTGCGTGGCCTCCTCTCGGATTGATACCTTGGTTCTCAAAACTGAGGGAAATACTTACGCTACTGTGTTGCATCATCCTCTCCTCTTCGGGGAAAACCAACGCAAGCTCAAGACGTAGCAAGCATTATCGGCACACTTCTTAATATTGAAGGCAAGATGAAAGATACCTTAAAATCTAGGATTGATTTGACACACCTGGGTATCAGAAAGGATTTGCAGGTGCAAGATGAAGGTAAACCATGGGATATGGCATTAGCTGTGTACGTCTTGGACAAGGTAAATAGAAAAGAATTCTGCGAGGTCCTGTCACGTGTGAGATTCCCACATGGATTTTCTTCCAACCACGAAAGGAGAGTCGGTCAGATGGAAACAAGGTACAAGGGTTGAAAACTCATGACTGCCACGTCCTACTTCAAAGGGTTTTACTGTTATCCTTGGAGGATTGGGCATACGACTTATCTGAGCAGTTGCAGAGTTGGGACAATTCTTGAGGAACTCTGCAGAGGAATATCGGGATAGATGCTTTGGAGCGTCTTAGAGACAAGATACCAACTATCCTATGCGACCTTGAGAAGATATATCCTCCAACCTTCTTTGATGTGATGGTGCATTTGGCTGTTCATCTACCTGATGAGGCACTACTTAGAGGTCCAGTACAGTATGGCTAGATGTACCCTATTGAAAGCGGCCAGGCACTTTCAAGGGCTATGTTAGGAACAGAGCTAGACCCGAGGGTTCCATTGCAGAGGCCTACATTGTTACAGAAGCGTTGACATTCTGCTCAAAATACATTGAAATAGCTGATCAGCTTAGCAAAGAGGTGGGTGAAGACAATCCCGGGCTCATTGTTTTTGATAATTCTGTTCGAGTTACAGGGAAGAGTCGACAAGAGGACAAACCTAAAGATTTGGACAAAATGGTTTGGTATGTGTTGAATAACTGTCCTGAGATACTACCTTATATCAAGTAAGTGTAGTACTGCAGCTTATACATCGTAATCTACTAAACTTGCAGCACATTCTTATATATTTAGATGTTTGACGCGATCACTATGTTGCGCAGCATCTACAAAGAGGAGTTACTGCTGCAAAATCCAAGAAACATTGACAAACTGGTTATGGCAGGATTTGCGAAATGGTTCAAGAACCATGTAAGCTTTTGAAGTGCACTGTCAGTTTTTTAATATATTGAGTACATAAGATGATCAGCTTGTCTATTTTCTAACCATAGGTTAAGAAGATGCAAGAGGATGGGCAGGCAGTTGATGATGCCCTTTACTCACTAGCAATGGGTCCTGATACCCGGGTAAGACATTATGAATCTTGCGTTGTTGGAGATGTGCGCTACAACACCCTTGCACGAGACGAAGGCAGGAAGACACAAAACAGTGCCATCATGAGCACAGATACGTATGACAAAGAGACAACTGAAATGTATGCTAACATAACAGACATTGTTCGATTGCAGTATATCTCGATTTCGAGGATCATCGGTGTGTGGTTCATTGTCTTTGTCGTTGGTATAACCTGTTTTCCAGGATCACAAAACCCAGAGCTGATGATTATTTCAAATCCATCAATGTCAAGGCGGCGTACCAGACCAACGAGCCTTTTATTTTGGCAAATCAAGCAACACAAATATTTTTCTTGGAAGACACATTTGCACGTAGCGATGAAGCAGAGGAATTCATTTAATGAAGTTGCACAACAAGATGATGCTTACACTGCTCCTGATGTACAAGATAACACAGATGTTCCTAATATCTTTGAGAACCATCACGTCAATGACGCCGGCGAAAAGATTGCCTGTTGTGCTGTGGACATACAAGAGTTGATCAAGAAGAAGCCAACGTTCGAGGACGTTGAGGACGAAGAAGAAGATGACACCGTGGGATATTACGATTCAGACTGATACACATGGCGAAGATGTTGACGCTACTGCTGCGGATGATGATTACATTGCTTTTGTCGTATTTGCCTGTCAAAAGACATTTTTTTATCTATTATGTGAAATTGTGTTTGCTATGACAACTAAAACCTGAAGAACATGTTGTTTAATATTTTGCTATGAGAACGTCACTTGTTATGTATGCTGATTTGTGTTTGGTGATTGTATGACAACTAAAACATGATGACATTGTTGTTTAGTTGTACTCATATTTGGCTATGAAACTTGAATTTGATGACATAGTTTGCTGTTGGATTGCAATTTGCTCGACGTCTTGAATGAGAACAAAGCTGACCGACAGGCCTCTCGCTATTTATTTATTTATATGAGCAAAAGGGATACCCCTGATTTCCGTTAATAGAAATCATTAGATGTTCACAACACTACGCCCAGCCTGCTACACAGGTTTCATTCATTACTAGTTTCAACAAAGTGCTCATGTCGTAGCCACTGAATACATCACGAGTGCTACATACACTGCAAATAAAGTGACAATCATCCTACAGAGCACATCGATTTTTCCCATTATCTTCACAAGCTCTTTCATATCCTCATTGCTGTCAAGGCCGTTCAACAGCTGTTGCTTGGCCATGATGAGAGGGACTACATCTTTAACCTTATGCTCTGCATCTTCCTCTTCTGCCATTCCTTCAGTTACTTGTCCAACACCCCAACCTGCTAGTATTGGGATTCCTCGGCTAACCAAATAATCAGCGTAGTTGCATTCCCCCACATCAGCAACTTCCTAGAAATACAAATCAAACGAATCATCCCTTTTCTGCATGAATCAAATTGGAAGATCATCAACCAAACTATTAAAAAAATCAGCAACTGAAAGCAGTAGAACAACACTTAAACATATTATCACCCCATGATTCGGGCATTTGTAGAAGACTCGGCCATGGTTGCGGATTGTGGTTGAGACGCGACGGATGACTCTGCGTGATTTGCAGCAGTGGCACCACACCAACGGCAACGGGTTGCAATGAGCAATCGGATGCGGTGCGTGTGCTGGCGGGGGTGTGATGAGACCCACAGGCAATGGTACGGGTGGCGACTTGGCGCATATCTAGTTGTTGCTGCGTGAAGAGCGGTGGACGAGCAGCCGGCGGACATGGTTGCTGCGGCGAGCTTCGATGCTAGGCGAGTAAGTAGAGAAGAGGAGAAGCGAGCGTTGGATATGTCGGTTTCATTACTTGCGAGTAGCATAGCACCATATATAGTCATAGTCTAGGTTTGGATTGAACCAGCTACGTGAGCATGTCTTTCTTTTTCTAAAACTCGGCAACGTCTCTTTACTGGTACACTAGCTTGTTTTGTATGCCTTCCCAAGTCTTTGATTTTCTTTCCCTTTTTTTGCGAGGAAGGAAGGAGGACAAAATTGAGAGTTCCTGGGACTCGAACCCAAGACCTCTCGGTTGAAAACCAAGGGTGCTAGTCACTTATGTGGCGAATGTTCCCTATGAGGAGGATGGCAGACGAACGCATTTTCCTCGCAGTTTTCTTCCTATATATAAAAAAGTATGCTACTTGGTGTCCGCTTAGTCAACAAACGATTGTGCCAACCTTGACGTTGGATTGACATTCAACATGTGTCGCGTTTCTTCAGTCTCTTCTTCCTCGAGCCACCAAAGCCAAACCAGCGCCAGCGGGACCGCCTGCTCCCGCATCCCACGGCTGGCTGTGATATTCCCCGGCTCCTGTTCGTTCCCGTCCGAGGCCTCACCATCGTTCTCCGCCTTGGTTCGCTCACCGCGGCGCCACCCTCCGGTGTTGTCAACATGGTCAACAATCGAGAGGAATAAGGAGATGACTGTACATGGTGAGGATGACGAAGAGGGACCCAAAGAGCAGCCATACAGTAATTTTGTTTTTTCGGGACGGAGAAGGGTATCAACTGGGTTGTGAAGGACCCGTGGCCCGTCTAGCCTGTGCTTTTATTTCATATGTTTAGCACATGACCAGCCCAGCTTTTTTTTTTTCCTTTTCGAAAATGGCTAGCCAGCTATTTTTTTTTTTGCAGATAACCAACGAGGCCTACTTGCTTTTCTCGCCCTCTTGGGCGGAAATATTTCAAGACGAGGAGGATGCATTTTTCCCAGAAAATGGGCTATAAGTAATAAGAAATGGGCTATAAGTAATAATAAATGGGCTGTAAAATGAAAAAATACAGCAAACATGCAATTAGTTCCAAAATGCTGTTTTCTTTTGGATTTTGATATTTTAAATTTCATTGTTTTTGTGCGGGTAAAATTTCATTGAATTTAAATTAAGGTATATTTAGATTTAAAATTAATTTGAATCTGGCTAGAAATTTCGGGCTCTATGCTGTTTGGGATAGATTTGGAGGCTGACTTGTGGGTCTACTAGGTTGACGTGTACTTTGGCTTTGTCAACTTAGTCCACAAACGATTCTAGCAGCAGTGACCGTTGGATGTTAATCCAACGGCCGTCGCTTCTTCAATATCTCGATCTTCTTGCTCCAACCGCCCAAACCAGCTCGGTGGGACTGCCTGCTCCCGACTCCGTGGCCGGTTGTCAGGTTGCCTGCACAGCCGCACCGCCCACCCTACTTCATTGCTGGCAGGCCATTCCTCTACTCACCCACACCTCCTGTTATTTTCCGGCGACGGCAGCGGACCAAGAAACCTCAGACTCCCACCGCAGGCAACCATTGCCGAGTCTTCCCTGGCTCCGTGTCGTTCCCTTACTAGGCCTCGCCGTCGTCCACCACCATGGTGCTCTCGGCGCGGCCTGGTCAACGTGGTTGAGGGAGTTCCGGACTAGGGGGTGTCCGGATAGCCGAACTATCATCATCAGCCGGACTCCAAGATTATGAAGATACAAGATTGAAGACTTCGTCCCGTGTCCGGATGGGACTTTCCTTGGCGTGGAAGGCAAGCTTGGCGATACGGATATGTAGATCTCCTACCATTGTAACCGACTCTGTGTAACCCTAACCCTATCCGGTGTCTATATAAACCGGAGGGTTTTAGTCCGTGGGGACGAACAACAATCATACCATAGGCTAGCTTCTAGGGTTTAGCCTCTTTGATCTCGTGGTAGATCCACTCTTGTAACACACATCATCAATATTAATCAAGCAGGACGAGGGTTTTACCTCCATCAAGAGGGCCCGAACTTGGGTAAAACATCGTGTCCCTTGTCTCCTGTTACCATCCGCCTAGGCGCACGATTCGGGACCCCTACCGAGATCCGCGGTTTTGACACCGACATTGGTGCTTTCATAGAGAGTTCCTCCGTGTCGCCGCCGCGGTAGGATGCCTCATCTCGTCTTTAAAGACGATACTATTGCCAAAGGAGCCTTGGCCACTGTCCAGACTCTTCGGCTAGGTGGTTTTCTTATGACCGCCAGTCCGGCCACCGCGCCGGCGATGACCTCTCGAGTCATCAAAACCAATCTCCAGGTTAGTTCGGAACTTGCCGAGCAGTTAGATCCGATCGAGCTCTCCTCCATAAACGAGCTCTTGGATCGCATCGCATACAGGAGTCGCCACAGACTCACGATG
Source organism: Aegilops longissima (assembly GCA_021605205.1). NCBI lineage: Eukaryota > Viridiplantae > Streptophyta > Magnoliopsida > Poales > Poaceae > Aegilops > Aegilops longissima. The sequence goes on along the minus strand of CM038677.1, from coordinate 600,411,454 downwards.
GATCGAGCCTAAAACCGATCGAGAGATCAACTCTCCCGTGCTACCCATCATGTTGCTGTGGTAGAGCAGCAATGCGGCGATTCTTCTTGTATCTTAAGGACTAGTTACGTCCGGATTCCCGATCCCTCCATGCCGGATTCCCGCAGAGGGACGGATGTCGATCAAGCCCTGAACTTAATGTCAGGCGGTGGGTTGGACTCATTGGATAACACTCAAAAATCCAAACTTCCAAGTTCGGAAAATTCTCGGCCCTTGAGTCCTAAATTGGACGGGGTTCCGGATCTAGTTCCACCCGCCCACCCAAACATTAGCGATCTCTCTCGAATTCGGCAAGAGCCCGCTGAAACAGTACATCATTACTGGGCCAGATTCCTCCTGGTTATGAACAGGATAAAGGACTGCCGAGAGGAGGACGCAATCCCAATTTTCTGCAATAATTGCACGGACAAGGGAATCCTAAACGCCATAAGTCATCGCGAAATTACACGCTTTACTGACTTGGTGACCATAGTACAAAAATCTTGTGCGATGGAGAGCGCTGGAAAATCGAAAATAAATTTTGGGATAATCCGCCCCGAATACATCCCTAGTCCGAAACAAAAGGGTGCATCATTATCAAGCACCGGGTTGAATACCAAAACCAAAACCCCTAAAAGTGCGGAACCGTCTTGGAGGGTTGGCTCAACGGACCCGCAAAATCCACAAGACGGAGGGCGCCACTCCAACACACAGCCTTCGAGCATGTTGGATACTACGGCAGTGGCCAAAAGTGGCGAGGCTTTTTAGCCCCGGCGACCAACCCAAAGATACCAAGACGGTATTAACAGTCTTGAGACTTTCGCATCAAATAACATGCGAAGCGAACAATCCGCAGCCTCGCCAAGTCTACCAAGTAGCAACAACAAATCCATGGAGCGACACGGCTATCACCTTCAATGCCAGCGACGAACCTAAATTCCGAACAGCTAGAGCACCAGCCGCATTGGTCCTCAGTCCGATAGTGGACGGTTTCTGTCTTACTATGGTACTCATGGATGGCGGCAGCGGATTAAACCTCATCTATGAGGAAACCCTTCAAAAAATGGAAATTGACTGGAGCCGCATTGACCGAAGCAGCACAACCTTCAGAGGGATAATCCCTAGTCGAGAAGTACGCTGCACAGGAAAAATCACACTAGATGTAGTGTCCGGCTCACCGGACAATTACAGGTCCGAGGAGGTCACGTTCCAAGTGGCCCCATTCGGCAGCGGATACCATGCTTTGTTAGGGCGAGAGGCATTCACAATCTTCCAAGCTATACCCCACTACGGGTACATGAAGCTCAAAATGCCCGGACCCAATGGGATAATCACTCTCGCCAGTGATACAGATACAGCACTGCGCTGAAAATAAGACAGCCGACTTTGGCCCTAGAGGCATTGTCCAAGCCCTAGCGGCAGAGGAACTAACTATGCTGCGCCCACGGTGGATAGGGACGATGTGATCCTCGATAAGAGGTCCAAGTCCACCTCTTTTAAACCAGCAGACAAAATAGTCAAATTTCAGGTCCATCCAACGGACCCCACAAGGACGGCCTCCATTGGGGCACAATTAAGTCCTGATGTCGAAGCCAAGACTACGAGAATTCCTTCGGAAAATTGGGACATTTTGCACGGCACCCTTCAGACATGCCAGAATCCCACGCAGGTGGCAGAGCACAGCCTAAATATCCTAAAAGGATTCAAGCCACCAAACAAACTCTTGGCGATTTTCGAACCCAAAAGACAGCAATGGAGAGGAGCTAGCCAAACTCTTAGAAGCCGGATTCATCAGAGATATAAAACATCCGGACTGGCTAGCCAATCTAGTAATGGTACCAAAAAAGGACAAATCCTGGCGCCTCTGCGTCGATTTTAAAGACCTTAACAAGGCCTGTCCAAAGGACCCTTTCCCCCTCCCTCGCATCGACCAAATCATCTATGCTACCGCAGGGCACGATTCATTGTGCTTCCTCGATGCATACTCCGGATACCATCAAATCAAGATGGCGAAAAAAGATCAGGCCGCAACGGCATTCATTACTCCATATGGGCCATTCTGCTTCAACACAATGCCCTTCGGACTCAAAAACGCCGGCGCAACATATCAGCGCATGATTCAAACATGTCTGGCTACCCAGATAGGCAAAACAGAGACGACACGAGAGCGATGTGGTCGTCAAGACCAAACACGTCGGAACTCTAGTAGAAGACTTGAGGGTGACATTCGACAACCTCCGAGCATATGACATTAAGCTCAATCCGAAAATGCGTCTTGGCGTACCAGCCGGAAAGCTCTTGGGCTTCATCGTATCCGGCGAGAGGAATTGAAGCAAACCCGCCAAAATCCGAGCTCTGTCACAATTGGATATTCCAAAAGACCTCAAGCAGATACAAAACTAACCGGATGCGAGCGGCCTTAAGTCGCTTCATCTCCCGTCGGGAGAAAAGGCTCGCCCTCTACCGCCTCCTCCGCAAGACGAACATTTCAAATGGACGGATGCTGCCACAGCCGGACTCGAAGAAATAAAGGCCATCGGCAACAAATCCGGTTACGGCGGCGCCCAAGCTGGGCGAACCTATGTTATTATATATCACAGCAACACATCAAGTTGTCGGTAGCGGTACTCGTCGTTGAGCGAGAAGCGAAGGGCACAGATTCCCTCTTCAAAAACCAGTGTACTACGTATCCACCGTTCTAACTCCATGAAAATCCAGTACCCACATTATCAAAAGATAGCGTGTCACGGTGTTCATAGCATCCGGAAGCTGCGACACTACTTTCAAGAGTGTTCAATAACGGTGGCCTCAAGTACCTCCCAACGATATTATAAACAATCGCGACTTAGCGGGCAGGATTGCAAAATGGGCTATCGAGCTCTTACCATTTGACATAACCTACAAACCACGGCGAGCTATAAAGTCACAGGTTCTGGCTGACTTCGTTGCTGAATGGACCGAGGCCGAACTCCCTAAAGAGTACGGCGCGTACTCTAACCGGATCATGCATTTCGACGGATCCAAAATGTTGGCTGGCTTGGGGCTGGCGTTGTCCGGCGTCCCCAAGCGGAGACACAATCAATACGTACTTCAAATAATGTACATGGACTCCAACAACGCAGCCGAATACGAGGCCCTTCTACATGGCCTCCGGATGGCAATCTCCATGGGCATTCAACGCCTAGAGGTGTGCGGGGATTCAAACCTCGCAATCTCCCAAGTAAATGGAGACTTCGACGCCAAAGATCCCAAAATGGCAGCTTACCGCAACGCCGTCCTAAAAATGTCAGCTCGGTTGAAGGACTCGAATTCCACCATGTAGCCCGGGATAATAACCAGGCAACAGACGTGTTAGCATGCATCGGCGCGAAACGAGACGCCGTCCCTCCAAATATCTTCCTGGAACGGCTCTTCAAGCCATCCTTATTATGGGAAGAGGAGTCCAGAAATAACAATCCGGAGCCAGCTGCATTACCTAACTCAGACCATTCTGACACAATCGGCGGCTCAGCCACGGAAATAACACCTTCAGCTCACGAAATAATGGCAGTAATTGCCCCGTGGACAGAACCATTCCTACCCTACTTAATGAGGCAGGAACTTCCCGAAGACCAAAATGAGGCCCGCTGCATAGTTTGGTGATCTAAAGCCTACAAGGTCCATGAGGGAGAACTTTATAAGAAAAGCACAACCGGAGTCCTTCAAAGGTGTATCTCCAAGAGGAAGGGCGAAATCTCTGGCTGAAATTCACGCGGACTCGGCGGGCACCACGCTGCAGCCCGGCCCTTGTAGGCAAGGCCTTCCGACAGGATTTTATTGGCCGACAGCCGGGCAGATGCTCAGGACTTAGTCCAACGATCGTCGGTTGCCGGCTCTTTGCTAATCGAGCCACATGCCACCCACCGCCCTCAAAACTATACCCATTACCGGCGTTCGCGGTCCGGGGCTTGACATGGTTGGACCCCTTAAAGGGGAACCCACAAGCACAAATACTTATTGGTCATGGTGGACAAATTCACCAAATGGATTGAGGCCAAGCTGGTTAAAACGGCAGAATCCGGACCGTGATAGACTTCATATCCGGGTAGTACACCGCTTTGGCGTCCCCACAACATCATCACCGATAACGACCACGAACTTCACGGCCGACGAGGTTAAACTCTGGTGCAAAACATGGGCATCAAGCTCGATTACGCTTGATCTATCACCCCAAACTAATGGTCAAGTCGAGCGAGCAAATGGTCTAATCATGGCGGCATCAAACCCGGACTAGTGCGGTCCCTCAAGGAATCTAACACGCCTTTGGGTAGAGGAGCTCGACTCCGTACTGGGGCTGCGGACCACGCCAAACCGAACTACTAGATTCACACCATTTTTTATGGTATACGGCGCAGAGGCAGTTCGCCTGCGATATAATTCATGACTCACCTCGTAATGCGCATGTACGAAGAAAGAGAAGCCGAGTTGGATTGGCAGGACAGTTTGACGCCTTAGAGGAGGAGCGGATGTGGCGAGGCTCGTTCCGCATTTTATCGCAGCAGAGCTCGAAGATATCAAAGCAAAGAAATACGGGCCAAAACTTACAATGTTGGCGAACTTGTTCTCGCTTCACGGACAAGAAAAAGGATAAACTAAAGCCCAAGTGGAAGGTCCTTCATCATCGACCAAGTCCCGACCGGCGGAGCATACCGCTCACGTAACGATCGACAACCGACTCGAGCCGAACCCATGGAACGCAGCCCGTCTCCGAAGATTCTACGCCTAACGCCGGACTCCGGGTTCGTCTCACTCCTCCGTCCACCCCTTTTTATATTTTTTACTGTCTCTTGTCCCCCTCCTTCTTCCCACCTTTTTTCAATACCTTTTATAGGCTGATTTGCGCTTTGTTCGCACACACTTGATGTGCTCCTGGCACTCATTATACCTGGGGGCTTCTTTAACAGAAGCTTATTCATACGGGCTTCATGCCCAATACATGTGTCATACTTACGCATGTACCTTTTATTCACCATTGTATGCATCGATATGACTTAAGTCTTGGCCAAGCTGGGTTGCCTGGCTCCTGTGCTTACCCCACGTTCCCGATTGTTCGGCTAGGAGGTAAAGGAGCACCTCTGCGATTACTCTTGCCGGGTCAGCGGATGTGTACCTCGACCGGGTGAAGCCGAAAGCTAGCGTTCTTAAGAGAATATTCGGTCGGTGATTTGAAAGATGATTTATTACTTACTTATTTATCTGCCCCCAAATGCTTTTTCTGCTATTTTCTCAGCCCGACATTGCACTTTAGGTCATGCCTCCCAGGGAAAGGAACCCTTAACGGAACTATTCTCCCTGGAAGATGTTTCTTACTAACCATGTAATATAACATAACTAGTTGGGCACTTGTCTGATAAAGCAATTATGACCCTGAGGCCTTGTCTCCATGCATGCCCCGGTTCTTTTATAACCATAAGGGTATTCGGACACACTCCAGACTGTTGGGTCCCGAGGTTGAAGGGAAACGGTCCGCAAAGACAAACGATCTACAATCCGGCTAGAAGGCATTTTACATGTCATTTCAAATTACATCGTCAAACCGACTGATTGTACTCCTCCTCAATCCCATCTAACCGGCTGTCTAATTTACAGTCCTGTTGGGAATATTTCGCGGCCAGTTCTACTTGGCCGTACATCAAGCTCACAGGGATCTCCTTCCCATCAGGCCCCGCAGGTCCAACCTCGCCATGTGGTTTGGGTCAGCCCGGTAACGTGTCTTCACCATGGCCCAGGCCTCCCTGGCGCCCTGACGGCAGGCCGATATCTTCCACAGACGGAGGCGTCGCCGTGCTCCCTGAAGCTTCTCAGCAAGCTCACCAAGGCCCTCGGGTAGGGATACGGATGGCCATAAAGCATGAACGACGCCACTCATCGCCTGCCGAACACGCTCGAGCAATTGCACCAGCTCGGGAAGTTGGTCACCCGTTGACTCAGGCATTTCCTCCGCAGGGCGACCTGTGAGCACATCTAAAGACATATTTCTGTCAATCGACTTCCTCGCCGAATTCTTATTTTCAAAGGAATTTGTCCAAGCACTTACTATAAATGTCGCGACGAAGCCGCTGATTCTCCTTCACGGAGCCAGACAGCTGGGCCCGAACACCTTCAGCTCTTCTCCTCGCTGGGTGTGGGCATCTTGGAGATTGTTTCTCTCCTGCTGCACCTTCATAAGCACCCTCTCACCGGCCTTTAGCTGACGCAGTAGCTGTTGCTTGTCCGGATCTAGTCCGGCGCCCTCTGCAATATTATTGTTAGATTCACGCCGCACTTTGTTAAATAATTATCTTTTCAAAGTACGTCTTACCAGTGGGGGTCTCTGTGGCTCCCCCTGCGACAGCCAGTGCGGCCTCAAGTTGGGCCTTGCACTCTTGGAGCTCCTGGGACAGGTGGGTATTCTTCTCCGTAAGATCCTGCATAATAATTGATCCTTAAATCAGTTATTTCAACTATTTTAAGTCTCGGGGGCTACTGGCATGTATAACTCTTAAAATTACTTACCCGTATGTCTTTCACATACTGCTCCGTGGCTCTGGCTAACCCATCTTGAGCGGCACGGAGGTGCGCGTTGTCCGCATCAAAGGCATTTAACGCCTCCCGGGAGAAACACGCGTCACGAAGAACTGTCCGGCGACGCTTTGTGATTCATGGCGCTCTCCACCTCGCACGGGTGGCGGACAGCCTGTCGGCATCCTCTGTCGGAGGAGCGTCCGGCTCATGCCTTGTATTCGCCTCCCCTCCCGGACCATGTGTTGGAGCATGGCTGGCAGAGGCTTGATTGGCAACCTCCCCGGACACTGTCCGGCGAGCGCTCTTTCTGGAAAAGTTATGAGCATTAATATACCTCCTGGGGATCCTTCCCTTAAAAATAGCGGTGCTCCGTACCGTTGCGGCGACGTTTCGGTCCGCGCTGCACTCCTCTTCCGCCTGCTGGGCCGGACTGACCCTTGTTGGTCGGCCGCCGCGGGTCCGGCTTCCCAACTTAAAGGCACCTCCTGCGATACACCATCAGCATGGGATGGTCAGAATTGAGCGCGGATCAAATGATGGTGTCAAGATCTTGGTCGTAGTCACCTGGGAGGCTGGAGACAAACCGGGGTAGTCAGCCGTAATGGCGACTAGGGCATTGTCCATGCTACGTTGGTGGAATACCCCGTCAATCAGCTCCACCTTTATGTCAAGATCCTCTTCGGAGGTCAGATCAAGGGATCATTCCGGATCCTTGGGCTGTGGAGTTAGGCTTTGTATGCCCTCCACGTCCCCGCGCAGCTCCTGCGTCGAAATCACAGAGTAAGAAACTTGACTTTAAAAGTATGGATCGGGTAGATGAACATACGCTTACCCAGCTCCGAGGGTTATTCATAGAGAATCCATTCAACAGATTCGTGCGGAGGAAGACCTCCTCCTCTCCCTTGTACAAGCCGGACATGATCTTTGCCAGATCGGCTGCCGAGCCTGGCCCTTTGCGGCCATGACGGGTGGCGTCATCTTCCCCGTTGAAATCCCACATAGGGTGGCCCCTATATTGGAGTGGCCGCACCCCTCGCCTAATGCACGTGGCCATGACTCCAATCATGGTCAATCCGGAGTGGGCCAGTAACCTAATCCGACCCATCAGATAATGGACGCTCCTATCATCTTCCCGTTGAGGGCTCCGCGGGCGCCAACTCAGGCGTTTCTTCAAGGGAGCATTGCTGAACTCCGGGAGGCCGATCCGAACTGGATCCGGCAGAGGGGTGTCCTCCATGTAGAACCATTCCGAAGGCCAGTCTTCGGACGCCTTCTTTGGGGTGCCGGATAGATATCCGGTCCCGGCGATGCGCCATATTTCGGCTCCGCCCACTTGATATATCGACTCCTCATGAGAACAGGGTACGAGACAAAACAGTCTCTTCCACAACGCAAAATGGGGCGCGATGCCCAAGAACAGCTCGCAAAAAGCTACGAAGCCCGCGATGTGCAAAATGGAGGCGGGCGTGAGGTGGTGAAGCTGGAGTCCGTAGAACTCTAGGAGCCCCCGGAGAAACGGATGTATGGGAAATCCGAGTCCCCTTATTAGATAGGGGACAAAGCATACCCGCCTCCCTTTGAAGGGTTGGGGACGCTCTCCGCCTGCTTTCCACCCTTGTAGGTGGCTAGTCCGCTCGAACCGGAACCATGAAAGCTGGGGAAGATATCCTCGGTTTGGAGTGCCACTAGCTCATTGTGTGGGACTCGAGCATCTCCCCAATCTCTGGCTTAGGGCTGGGAGCGCGAGAGGAGGAGCCGCGTCGGTTATCCATGATGGAATGGATTTTGTCAGAGGCGCTTCGATGAGAACTTGCGGATGGAGGATGGTGTGAGCTGGATCTAGATCCTCGCCTCTCTTATAGGTGGCTCGTTCGCACGGCTAGGGGGTAAAATATAAAAATACCCCAGCCTTTCGCATTCGTACGACACGTGGTAGAAGGCCATTATTGGGCGTAGAAGCCAAGGAGCGGAACTTTTATAAGGAAGCCGGACACTATTCGACGGGAACATGAAGTTTGAAGGAGAACCCACCTTGCAACGCTGTCGGGGAAGCTGATCTGATCCACGAACACCTATGGGACCGGCGGACCGAGCCCCTTTCGGTTCGGCGGGGGGCGGAGATCACACGAAGAGCAGATCGAGGCGAAGCACACGAGCGGTTTACCCAGCTTCGGAGCTCTCCGGAGAGATAACACTCCTACTGCTGCAAGTCTGAGTGTATTGAGTTCTTGCTAGGGAGCGCTGAGTGCTACAGTACACACCAGCTGCTAACGAGACCTAACGTGTGTGTTTTCTGCCTTCGAACCCCCCCTCTACGTTGCGCATGGGCCTCCTTTTATATGCTCAGGGGGTCTCCGACATGTGGCAACGTAGACAAGGGCAAAAATGGAAAAGGGATTGCAGTTGGTACATCTACCTGTACAGTGTATCATACCTAACCCTGACGGCAGGAGACAAAGGCATTAAATGCCCGTCACGCCGCCCAAACAAAGGCAAACAGGACCGTCGGGGCACCACCGCTTGCCACGATGGCAATCTTGTCGTTGTCGCTTGCCACCGCTCTGCTGGCCGCACAGACCTCTTGCCAGCGGCGCTACCGAAAGGTCCTGAGCGGCAGCGTTGGTGGATGTGCCGGAGCGCAGTACTGAGTGGTAGTTTGTCGCTGCAAGCGCTTTGCCGCGGTCGTCGCCTTGTCACGTCCGGAAGCTTGTCGCTGACGGGCCTCGCCGGGACGACGCGTGGCGTCATGCAAGTTCCTCGCGATGCCTTGGTTGGCCTTCCCGGCAAGCTCCTCTTGCCGGGGCCTTGTCTCCTTGGCTTGAATACTTTGTTCTTGAATGGCTCCAAAGGAACCACGGAGGACCTTGGCGGTCACCCGGCAAGCCTTGCCGCGGGTGCTGCAACTGCCCGTGCACAAGTTCGGGATACTAGGGTACCCCTACTTTAGTACACCGACAGGAGCCCCCGGGCCTGGGCCACACATGGTGCCGAGCGCTGTTGGGCCAGGCCCAAAACAGGGCACGGGCACGCGCGGCCTGGGTTACGCCCTATCTTGCTCCAGACCCACCGCGCCCTCCACGAACGGCACGTGTCGAATGCGGCGTCGTGGGAGAGATCGTGGGTGGTTTCTTTATTCGGAAAGACGGAGCGTCTTCCCCCTCCCTCTTTATAAGCAGGGGGCAGTTCGCCCATCTCGCCAGTTGCTGTTCCAATCTCGAAAAACCTCCGCCGCTCCCCCTTCTTCCCAAGGCTGAAAAGAGAGCAAGGTTCGCCCCCATCGCCACTCAAAGATCACCAACGCCGATCTCCCCACCACCTCCGCCATGGTCTGAAAGCCGACAAGGGAAGGTCGTGAAGTCGGCCGAGGCGCAGCTGCTCAAGGCGCTGCGAAGGAGCGGCAATCTTCCCCCCTCAGCTTGCCGCTGAAGGATCCGAGGGAGTACTACTACCTCTTCGGTCGACGGAGACACGAAGCGCATCCGTGCATGAAGGTACTCCCGGCTGCCGCCAGAATGGCGGCTCCAATGGATACCCTTTCAAGGCTGTTCTTCTTCCGCGGGTCTGCCCGCCTTTCTCTGAATTTTTCTGTGATATCATGAACACCTACGGGTTCCGCCTCCTTGACTTCACCCCCAATGCCGTTCTGACCATGGCAGTTTTCGCACATCTCTGCGAAAACTTTGTCGGAGTCTATCCAAATGTAGCTCTTTTCCGCCACTTCTTCATGCCCCGAGTTGAGAGAGGGGAGCCTCTTGCCGGCGGAATCGCTTGGATCTCGAGGACTGGCAAGAAGGAAGCTTATCTGGAGGGAGAGCTCTGCAACAAGTGGGAGGAATGGAGGGCAGACTGGTGCTGGATTGTCGAGGAGAACCCGCAGCCATTTACCGCCCAGCGCCAAACCCCAGTAGTGCGCGACAACGATTAGAGCAGCGTGGCCCCGGAAGACGCTAGGCTGAAGATTGCCGTCACCCGGATCCTACGCCTTAGACTTGCCGGGCTTACTGTAGGCGCCGTGGGCGCGGATTTTCTTCGTCGCCGCATCTCCCCCCTGCAGGAGAGGAGGAGACCCGCCTGGGAGTTCCAGAATGCGCCGGATATCATGAGGCTGCGCCCGGGCCTCAACTTCAACTTCACTGTCTTGGAACTGGATGCGATGCTCTTGGAACTGTTCAAGCACGATCCTGATCATCCCGAAATGTTCAGGTTGCCGAGGGGTGTCGTTCCGCTGTGCAACAATTCCTCGCTCGACCGCATCCGCGTTATGATGCGCTGTGCGACTCGCATGGAATTGTCCCAACTTGGCAAGAGCCTGCGGATGACGTCGTGCGGGAGTTCTTTGATGGCCTGGTAGAAGTGCCGGTCCGCCCTGATGAACAGAAGGGCCTCACCCGCGACACCATCGATGATGAGATGCAGCGCATCGCCACCAGGCTGGAAGAGGCGGCAGAATGCTGCCGCTGTGGCGAAGTTCGGATTCACCGTGGAGGAGGCAGAGGCAGCAGAGGCGGCAAGCCTTGTCGAGCGAGAGGAGCTTGCGGCGAGGAAGAGCTTGTCGGGCCCGAAGCTGAGTCGAGCGAGCAGCCACGAGGGCGCCTCCCCACCTCCGCATAGCTTGCCGCAAGCGGAGCCCCCAGCTCCACCAAGAAGGCGTCTCCGCAAGGCCGGAGACGTAGCGGGGCGGCAGACGGGTCAACAGCCGCCGCGCCGCGCGATGCGCTCCACCGCGGCAAGCAATGTTGCCGCGGGAGCACCTCACGCCGCTGCGGCAACTGGAGCGGGGCCCTCCCGGACCACCGCTTCTGCTCCCGCCAAGCGGCCAAGGGAACCCACTCCTCCGCCTCGTCGCACTGGTGGCGAGCCGGAATTGATCTCTCCGGCCAGCCCGACGAGGAAGAAGAAGAGTAAGATTCTTTGTTGTACTTGTAGTTCTTCATTTTTTGTTGTTTTGTCTTGTATCTGATTTGCTTCACTCTGAACCCATTCCTTTTCAGGACGCTGGCCCAGAGAGCGTCGAAGAGAGCCAAGGTCCCGGTGATTGTCATCGAGGACGAACCCACCGCGACAGCAGGAGGTGCGTCCGGGACCACCTTGCCGGACCCGGCAACCCTTCCTCAAAGCAGCCCCCAGCGCAGCCCCCATCGTAAGTATATGGTTTACTTCTTGCTATTAGGCGTGTATGGGTGCTCTTTCTTTGCTGATAACTGACTATTGGTTTGTGTAGGAGCAGAGCAGCCTCACCAGGAGTGCCCGGAAGCCGCTCCCGAAAAGCCATCTGCTTCGACTACACCGCCAAGGGAGGATTCCCCGGCGAGGGAGCGTTCTCCGGCAAGGGAGACTTCTCCGGCAAGGGACGGTTCTCCGGCAAGGGATAGCACCAGAGACCCTCCGGTGGCGGAGACCACGGCTGCAGATCCTAGTACAGGTAATCCTCTTGCTTGAAAACTTCCCTTGTGTTCTTCTTCTTCTGATTTTCTTTTTGGATATTCGCTTGACTTTTCTTTCTTTTCCGGTCGTCAGATCCATCTGCCGCAGAGCCGATGGAGACCGAGGTCGTCGGCGAGGAGGACGCGCGCGGCAATACCGACGACGCCGCTGTCACCGAAGAGGAAGCCGGCGCTGATGATCCCGCCGGCGGAGAGGCCGCCAAGGCTGCTGCAGCAGAAGCTGGCGAGGGGTCCGGCGATCGCAAAGACGGCCCCGAGGCCGCAGGAGCGCCAGGCGCTACGCCGACCGCTGATCCCTCCGCCGCTGCTGCAGCGTCAAGCTCCGAAGAGCCCCAGCCCGGCGCCTATTTGAAGGCCGGCGATGGCGTCTTCATCAAGCTCCCCTGGGCGCCGAGCTCCAGGGCGCCGATCGAAGGAGAGACCTTTGATGAAGAGTTGCTCGCCTCGCTGGATCGACGCTGGTCGACGCGCCAAGCAGCAAAGCAGGCGAAGTCCGAGGAGGAGCAGCTGCTGCGAAGCCGTTGTCGCTCTACCGCGCCCGACAGTGCAAGCTGGAATCCCGGAAGCGCTTGTCGCAAGGCGGAGCAGACATCGAGAAGCGCGGAGGAGCTCCGGCCTCAACCAGGAAGCTCTCCGGTCGCAAAGGAGCGAGAGCAAATCACCGAGGAGCGTAAAGCCTTCCTCCTCGAGAAGGCTGAAGCTGAAGAGCAACAATGCGCTTGCTGCCGAGAAGCTGTCGCGCAGAAGGCGAAGTTGGCGCAGCGGAAGGTTAACCTTGACAGCCACGAGGAGGATCTTGCCACGCGCGAGAAAACATTCGGCGGGGCTCTCAAGGAAGCAAAGGATGCTGCCGCAGCTGCCGAGGTCGCCAAGAAGGAGCTGGAGACGAAGGTGGCGCAGCTGGAGGCCAATCTCAAGGAGAGCGGTGAGGAGCTTGCTGCGCTCAAGCGTGAGCGCGAGAAGGACGCCTACACTCTTGGTGAGCTGCAGGGTCGTCTCGCCGAGAGGAGCAAGGAGCTTAGCGCCGCCAAGGACTCCAACGCAGATCTTGAGCTGAAGCTGACCACCTTGACTCAGAGGGCTGGACGCGCCAGGGGAGCAGGAGGTGGCCTTGAAGGAGAAGATCAAGGCCGACGAGGTGCTCTGGCGAAGTCGCCGCCGCCTGTAACACTTTTAGGGAGAATGTGGAGCTTTGGACCGAGGGTCTCGTGGATGTTGCCGCAGCCATCGGCGGGGGAGCTGGCGAGGCTGGGGATGGAGGATCTTGGGTATTCCTCCGATGAGCACCTCCAACCCAGCGCCAATCTCAACTTGTTCTCCAAAGGCGTGGCGACGACCCTCCAGCGACTCCGGGAAGAGATCCCAAAGCAGCTGGCCGACGAAGTCGCGCCAGATCTGCTGGAGCTCTTCAAAAGGTCTTGATGAAGGTGGCCTTCCGCAACCCAGGCCTCAACCTCACAAATGTCCTCAAGACCTTGCCGCCGGATGCTGATCTGGAAGCGCTCAAGACCCTTGTCGCACCCATTGTGGACAAGGTGAGCAAGATCAAGAGGGTTGAGGGTGATTGCGTAGATTAGGCCGCCCATTTTCTCTTTTTCTTGCCGCTGCTGGTCATGTTATGAGAACAATCTATTAGAGCTGCGACAAGCTATCTTGTAATATAACTCTATTTCGGGTAGTGATTGCTATGTTATTTCCTTTACTTGATTCCTTCCTTTGTATGTTTTTGCCCTACACTTTTAGGGAACTTGTCATGCAGCACTGGTCATGAAAGCGCTGAGAAAGGGACATCAAGAGCTGTCTTTGGCGGTGCCGCCCGACAAGTAACCTTGTCGCAACTAGTCGCAGCTCACTTAAGTTGTTGAGCGGACTCGAAACAAAGTAAGGGCGCAACTAGCTACGAGTTGGTTCCTCCGCGCACAGATTTTCCATACAAAGTACGGTCGTTCGAGGAAGATAACTTAAAAATTTTAAAACTGATTGCTCAAATTTTAGTAACTTAGCTTTTCTGTCGTTTGCTTCTCGGTAAGGCGAAATTTCCTCGAGCGATGCTTGGTCCACAACATTATCTTCTCCTTTCCCCCCGGCAAACTTGTGGGTGAGGGAACCTTCCTTTCTTTGAGAAAGAGAAATAAGAGAAAATAAAGATATGGAGCCTTGCGGCTCGTTATTGCTTACCGGGGGTAGGTGCTGCACAAAGTGTCAGATAATGCACGCAAAATAAAAAGTAGAAAGCATGAAATTGACAAGATGTGTGGAGCACATGAGCTTTTACTTATGCACGGGGTCTGCGCCCGGCTTAGTACAAAGGATTACATGCAACATCGGCAAGACTTGTACAAAAGGTCGTTGCCGGAACAGGTTCCGGCAACCGCGCCCTATGGGTAAAACTTACGAAGATGCTCAATGTTCCAGAGTTGCTCACCGAATGCCATCTTGGTCTCAAGGCGGACATCGCCAGCCTAGTGACTCGTTTCACCCGTAAGGGCCTTCCCACTTCAAGCGCCAACTTGTTGGAATTCTTGGCGGACTGAACGCGCTAAAGAACAAGGTCGCCTTCCTCGAGACTTCGGCATTAACTTTGCGGTTATGGTAGCGGCGCAAAGCTTGCTGGTATCGAGCAGCTCGTCATATGGCTCAAGACGGTCCTCGTCAAGGAGCAGCAGGTCATCTTGTCGCAATCTGCTGTTGCTCAAGCTCATCATAAGCGAGCACTCGAGGTGACCCGTATACGAAGTTCCGTGGGGAGAACCGCCTCGCTCCATAGACTAGAGCGAAGGTGTCCGCCGGTGGCTCGATTTGGCGTCGACCGATCGACCAAAGAACCACCGGCAGCTCCTCAATCCAGTTCTTTCCGCACTTGTGCAGCCTGTCGAAGTCCTGGTCTTGAGCCCGCAGCACTTCAAGATTCGCCTCTCCGCTTGACCGTTACTTCTCGGATGAGCAGCGAAGTATTAAGCGCACTTTGCGCCAAGATCTTGGACGATCGCATGATGGTGCGGCTCGTGGACCGCGTGCCGTTGTCGGTGATGATCTGTTAGGGATCCCAAACGGCAAACAATCGACCAAGAACTTGATCGCTGACCGTGCTGTCACCTTCCTCATCGCTTCCACTTCCGCCACTTTGTGAACTTGTCGATTGCAACGCATAAGTACTCAAAGCCCCGACAGCTCGGGAAAGGGGCCGAGGATGTCGAGCCCCCAGACCGAAAATGGCCAGGATAAAGGGATCGTCTGGAGAACTTGAGCTGGCTGGTGTATCTACTTGGAATGGAACTGGCACGCTTCACACTTGGTTACTTGTGCAGTTGCATCCTGGAGGGCTGTCGGCCAAAAGAAACCTTGCCGGAATGCTTTGCCGGCAAGTGCTCTTGCGCCAATGTGGTGACCACATATGCCTCTATGTATCTCTGCCAACAGCTTTTGTCCGTCTTCCCCGTGAATACACTTCAATTTCATGCCGTTGAGTCTTCTTCTGTACAATGTGTTGTCGACAAACTGGTACATACTTGACTGCCGGGCTACTCTTTCCGCTTCTTCTTGCTCTTCGGGAAGTTCTCCTGTTTGAAGGAAACGGACAATTTGCTGTGCCCATGCTGGAGCTTGCGGCTCGACAACAAGGACTAAAGGCACATCTACCGCTGCGGGAACATCCGCTTCTACGGCGAGAACCTGCGGCTCAGCCGGAGCTTGACATTCCCCAGCAAGCTTGCCGGAGCAAAACTTGTCGGGAGCGTCTGCTTCAACGGAACAAACCCTAGGGCTTGCCGGAACAGACTGCTCCTCAGCACTCTTGGTGTTGATCTTGGGGACCTTCTTGGCAGCGGCTTCGGGGAGCTCTGCCGGAAAATAGTCACCAGAAATTAACTTCCTCTTCTTGTTCTGTCCAGTTGATGGTGCTACAGACGGTTGAGTCAGTTTGAGCACAAAGATCCCTGGTTCCATTGTGTAACTTAAGTGCAGCGACTTCGACGTGCCATCAAGAATGTCGTTCGAGCTCTTGGAACATATTCCATCGTAGGCCGTCAAAGTGCTCTTCTAGCTTTCTTACTTCATCAACATAAGCTTCCATCAACGGACTCTAATAATTTTGTTTACTTGGCGGACGACAAGCTGTGAGTCACCCCGACAATGAGCTTCTTGATCCCAAGGTCTGCTGCGATCTCGAGACCGCAAGCAAACCTTCATACTCTGCAGATTTTTCGTTGCTTGCTCCTTGGGAAAGTGCATCCGGACTATGTACTTGAGGTGCTCTCCGTGGTGCAACAAGTAGCACGCCAAGACCGCACCTTGCAGCGAGAAGGCACCATCAAACTACATCAGCCACTCTTTGCTTGCTTCCTTGACGGGATGCTCGTTTCGAATTTCTTCATCTTGTGTTGGCGCCCATTCTGCTATGAACTCGCCAATGCTCGCTTTTGATAGTTGAAGTGCTCTCAAACTTGAGGCCAAAGCTTGCAGCCCAAAGGCCCACTCGACAATCCTGCCTGCTGCTTCCGGATTTTGCAGATCCTCTTCGCCGGAAAACGAGTGACGATCGTGGATCTCATGTGCTTGGAAGTAATGGCGAGCTTTCGAGGCCATGAGAAGGCGAAAAGCAATTTCTGCACACCGTAGTACCTTGACCTAGCCCCCGCAGAAGGGAACCGACAAAGTAAACCGGGCGCTGCACCATTCTTTTTTCAGATCTTCTCACGCTACTGCTGCAGATCCATCTTTGTCGGGACCAGAGCTTGCCGGTGAAGTCCCTTGCTTATCGCTGGATGCATCTGCCATGGTTGCCGGCTCATCATCCGCCTCCCTCTCCGCTACTAACGCAGCACTAACCACTTGATTGGTTGCCGCTATATATAGGAGCAACTTCTCTTGTGGCTTAGGTGCGACAAGTGTTGGAGTGGAGGACAGTATCTCTTTAAGTCCTGCAGCGCAGCCTCACGCTCGAGTCCATTTCATTGGACCCGCCTTTTTCAATATTTTGAAAATGGCGGTGGCGCTCAGCAGACCTAGAGATAAACCTGCCGAGAGCAGCTACGCAACCGCAAGTCTTCGTACATCCTTGACGTGCTTTGGTGCTTCAATCTGCTCAATGGCCTTGATCTTGTCGGGATTGGCTTCAATTCCCCGCTGAGACACGAAGAACCCGAGAAGCTTGCCGGAGGGGACTCCAAACACACACTTCTCGGGGTTAAGCTTGAGGTTGATCTTGCGCAGATTTGCAAAGGTTTCGTCTAAATCTTGAATCAGAGTCGCCTTGTCTTTGCTCTTGACCACTATATCATCCATGTAGGCTTCCACATTTCTGTGTATCTGCGGCTCAAAAGCGTCATGGACCACCCTTGCAGATGTTGAACCAGCATTCTTTAAACCGAAAGGCATCCATACAAAATAGTAGGTGCCACATGGGGTGATGAATGCGGTCTTCTCCTCATCCTCTTCTGCCATGAAGATCTGATGGTATCCTGAGTATGCATCAAGAAACGAAAGCAAATCACATCCGCCGTGGAGTCAATAATTGTCGATGCGCCGCAAGGGAAATGGGTCTTTGGGACAAGCTTTATTAACATCGGTAAAGTCGATACAAAGCCTCCATTTCCGCTTGCCTTTGCGACGACTACAAGGTTGGCCAACCACGAGGATGGAGCACTCCTCCGACAAGGCCTGCCACTTCCAATTTCTTGATTTCTCCTCGCGATGAATTCTTGGCGCCCACCACCGCTTCTCGACTTTTCGCTTGACGGGCCGCGATGAGGACAGACGGCAAGATGGTGCTCGACACTTTCAGGAACACCGGGATGTCGACGGTTGCCACGCAAACACATCGACGTTCGCCCGCAGAAAGCAACGAGCACGCTTCCTATTTAGGGTCGAGAGTGGCATCGATGGTGAAGGTACCACCGGTGCCATCCTCCTGGCGACACCTTCTTGGTCTCGTGGAGCTGCCATTGTCTTCTTACACTTGCCGGTGGAGCTCAATGGTGCGTCCTCGACGGTAGCGCAGCACTCAAGAGGTGCGCTTGCCGGAGTGGGCATCGTAACTCTTGCTGGACTTGGTCTTCTTCTTCGCCCCGGGAGCTTCAACGGAAAGTGACTTGCAATCTGTTGCGGCTGCTGCTTCGGTAGATCTTGTCGGTGCAGATAAGAGCATCCTTCTTGTCTCCGTGGAGAGAAATGACACTTATCGGGCTGGCATCTTCAAAGATGTTGTATGCATAATGAGAGGCTGCCATGAATTTGGCGAGTGCCGGGCGACCAAGTATCCCATTGTAAGGCAATGGAAAGTCAGAACGCCAAAAGTGACCCTCTCGCCCTGAAGTTCAACTCGCTGCCAAATGTCACCGCAACGTGATCTTTCCTTCGCTTGCTCCTTCCCGGATTGATTCTTGAATGTGCCGGTCTCTTCGAGCTCGCCATCGGGGATCCGGAGTTTCGAGTACCGCGGAGGAGATCAGGTTCAAGCCGCCCCGCCGACAACTAGCATCTTAGTGACCTTGAGGTTGCGGATAGTTGGTGAAACCAACATCGCAAGCACCGACCGCAGATTATGCGATCGTGGTGGTCCTCAACATCAAAGATGATAGGCGTGCTGGACCATTTCAGAGGCTTGCGTGACTCGACGGATGGTTCTCGCCAGATTGACTTCCGCATCCACCGCTTGAGCTGGCGGTGTGAAGTATGCGAGAAGCACCGCCGTCAACGCACAAGACCTCCGTGGCTTTCGAACTCCCTGCTCATCGGTCTCTTCATCATCCATATCTTCATCGTCGCCGTCATCTTCATCCTTGTCGCGCCGCGGGAGGTCTATCTCCTTGCCGCTGCTTGGCCTTGCCGGCGCCCTCCTCGGCCGGGCGCTTTTGCCGCTCCTCTAGCACCTTCTGGGCCTTCTCCTTGTCGCTACGTCAGATTCAGCCTTTTGCTGCTCGACAAGCTGCTCGACCTTCTTGTAGTTCGGAGGTCATGGTCCTTGGTGCGGTGGATCTTGCAATATCGCTTGTTGGCGCCGTCCCGCTTGTCGGCGATCGCCACACCGGTAGTTGGTGCCAGCGGCAATCTCCTTGCCGGAGCTACCAGCTTTGGCTTTCTTGGCGCCACCTCCGTTGCCGGACTGCTCAACGACTAGCACATCTTTGCCTTTCTTCTTCCGTTGTTCCGCCGCCGGTTTTTCTTTGCCGGGCAGCCTCCTCACTATCGATCCTCCTACTCAGATTCTCTCCGGGAGTTTCTCCTTCCTCAAAGACGTGCACACTTGTCGGCCAGGCATACAGCTCACCGACGCCTCTCGATCTTGCACATCGCCATCTCCTCCCGTGATCTCGCGGTTTCGCACGCTCGATGGAACGCGCTAATTACATGGGTAGGGTGGACATCCGATGTTGTATTGTACGCGGCTGAATCTCTGAATATACTTGCGCAGGGCTCTCCTTCCTTCGGGCGTGCAGATGAAGGTCGCTCTCTTGGCTATGAGGCTTGTGGTCACAGAAGGCGCCGACAAAATGATGGCATAGGTCTGCCAGGAGGATATGGAGTTGTCCGCAAGTGCATGAGCCAGATCGACATTGGGCTTGAGTACCGCGGAAGTAGTTGGCTAGGATCTTGTCGCCCGCCCCGCAGCTTGCACCGCGATGGTGTAGATGCCGAGGAACTCCGACGGATGCGTCTTGCCGCCGCATTTATCCGTACGTCTGGCTTGAATTCTTTTCTTGCCGGGCCATCGACTTGCCGCAGCTCACGAGTGAACGCAGGGAAACCTACCGTGATACGGCAAGTCGCTCGTTCTCTCGGGCGCATGCATGTCGACAGTGGGCCCAGCGCTGGTCGGATTGACGCCGCTTTCTTCGGCGCCGATGCGAGTTCGAGCGTCTTCTTGCTGTCGTTCGTGAAGAACTTGGCGCTGATCGCGACGAGCTCGTGGATCTGATGATGCAGTGGAGTCGCTATCGAGGTGGATCCGGCGAGTTGGTGATCTTGGCCTTCAGGGAGAGTGCATGGTGGTTGCACCCCCACCGGTTTCGTCGCCACCGGCTCGTGCCTGGCAGTCCTGCCGTGGCAGCGATGTACTCGGCTGCCGCGGAGTGTCGCCATTGGCAAAGCCGATGAGAGTCTGAATGGTGGCCCTCCATTCATCGATCTTGTCGGCCGTTGGAGGGTAATCTAGGAGCAGTTGAGCTCTCGCCAAAGCTTCTGCTGGAGTGGCGGGCTGCAGTGGCGAACGGCGCGAGGAGCGGATATGCTCGGACTTCTAACTATGTTAGAAGGAGCAGATCCCGTCCAGCGATCCGTGCCTCGCCTCGTGCTCGCATGTTGGCGTGCATGCTGGTCTTGAGCACCCGAAATCCACCAGCTCGATCTTGGTCCAACGAACGATGGTACTGTGAATACCATGACGTTGCCGGTCCCGCGCCTCCTGAGATGGGCGCGGGGCATGTACGGACGCCGAGGTCTGAGCAGCCTTGTCCTTGGACCTGGCAGCACCGTGGACTCCCTCGTCGACGCCCGTTCTTCCACCGGCGTCTACCCCACCACCCGTTTGCTCCGGTGGCGGTGGGTTTGACGTGGACGGAACATCTGCCGCCGAAGCCTTCTTCTTCGGTGGCATGTCGATGAAGACGATGAAGATCTAGCTCGTGTGAACGCCGGATCAGGTTCACACAATCTCGACGCCCCCTACCTGGCGCGCCAAAGATGTCGGGGAAGCTGATCTGATCCACGAACACCTATGGGACCGGCGGACCGAGCCCCTTTCGTTCGGCGGGGGCGAGATCGCACGAAGAGCGATCGAGGCGGCACATGAGCGGTTTACCCAGCTTCGAGCTCTCCGAGAGATAACACTCCTACCGCTGCAAGTCCGAGTGTATTGAGTTCTGCTAGGGAGCGCTGAGTGCTACAAAGACACACCAGCTGCTAACGAGACCTAACGTGAGTGTTTTCGCCTTCAACCCCCCCCACGCTGCACATGGGCCTCCTTTATATGCTCAAGGGTCTCCGGACAGTTGGCAACATAGACAAGGGCAAAATGGAAAAGGGATTGCTGTTGGTACATCTACATGCATGATGTATCATACCTAACCCCGACGGCAGGGGACAAAGGCATTAAATGCCCGTCACGCCGCCCAAACAAAGGCAAACAGGACCGTCTGGGGCGCCACCGCTTGCCACGATGGCAATCTTGTCGCCGCTTGCCTCCGCGCTCGCTGGCTGCACACCTCTTGCCACGGCGCTACCGAAAGGTCCCGGCAGCGCTGGTGGATGTGCCGAGCGCAGGTACTGAGTGGTAGTTTGTCGCGCAAGCGCCTTGCCGCGATCGCCGCCTTGTCGCGTCGAAGCTTGTCGCTCACCGGCCTCGCCGGACGCGTGGCGGCGTCGCGGCAAGTTCCTCGATGCCTTGGTTGGCCTTCCGGCAAGCTCCTCTTGCCGGGCCTTGTCTCCTTGGCTTGAATACTTTGTTCTTGAATGGCTCCAAAGGAACCACGGAGGACCTTGGCGGTCACCCGCAAGCCTTGCCGCTGGGTGCCGTGAATCGCCCATGCACAAGTTCGATAGTAGGGTACCCTACTTTAACCAGCTGCTAACGAGACCTAACGTGAGTGTTTTCGCCTTCAAACCCCCCCACGCTTGCGCATGGGGCCTTTTATATGCTCAAGGGGTCTCCGATAGGTGGCAACGAGACAAGGGCAAAATGGAAAAGGGATTGCGGTTGGTACATCTACCTGACAAAGGTGTATCATACCTAACCTCGACGGCGGGGACAAAGGCATTAAATGCCCGCTCACGCCGCCCAAACAAAGGCAAACAGGGACCGTCAGGGCGCCACCGCTGCCACGATGGCAATCTTGTCATTGCCGCTTGCCACAGCGCTCTGCTGGTCAAGACACCTTTGCCACGCTGCTACCGAAAGGTCCAGGCGACGCGTTAGTGGATGTCTTGGAGCGCAGTACAGAGTGGTATTTTGCCGCTGCAAGCGCCTTTGCCGCGTCGCCGCCTTGTCGCGTCCGGAAGCTTGTCGCCACGGGCCTCGCCGGACGCGTGGCGCGCCGCGGCAAGTTCCTCGATGCCTTGGTTGGCCTTCCGCAAGCTCCTCTTGCCGGGCCTTGTCTCCTTGGCTTGAATACTTTGTTCTTGAATGGCTCCAAAGGAACCACGGAGGACCTTGGCGGTCACCCGGCAAGCCTTGCCGCGGGGTGCTGCAACTGCCCGTGCACAATTTCGGGATACTAGGGTACCCCTACTTTAGTACACCGACAAACGCCGAATACAATACACGCGCCGGACTCGTCGTCGCTGAAGCCCGGTTCGGGGGCTACTGAGGGAGTTCCGGACTAGGGGGTGTCCGGATAGCCGAACTATCATCATCGGCCGGACTCCAAGACTATGAAGATACAAGATTGAAGACTTCGTCCCGTGTCCGGATGGGACTTTCCTCGGCGTGGAAGGCAAGCTTGGCGATACGGATATGTAGATCTCCTACCATTGTAACCGACTGTGGTAACCCTAACCCTATCCGTGTCTATATAAACCGGAGGGTTTTAGTCCATAGGACGAACAACAATCATACCATAGGCTAGCTTCTAGGGTTTAGCCTCTTTGATCTCGTGGTAGATCCACTCTTGTAACACACATCATCAATATTAATCAAGCAGGACGTAGGGTTTTACCTCCATCAAGAGGGCCCGAACCTGGGTAAAACATCGTGTCCCTTGTCTCCTGTTACCATCCGCCTAGACACACAGTTCAGGACCCCCTACCCGAGATCTGCCGGTTTTGACACCGACAGTGGTCAACGAACGACATCCATCGGTCATGGACTGTACGCGCAAAATAATGATTCCTCCACCTGACAGCTAGGACCCACCAGAAGGGCCTCTTTATTTCGCGAAAAAACGTTCCCCCCGCTGACATGTCAGACCCACCAGCTATATCTTCGCATGCAAGGAAGTGCCTCCTTATTACGCACAAAAAAATGAATACCCCTCGCTAGCTGGGACCCACCATAGTGGGAGGATGACTTAGCGCCAACTAAGTTGACGGGACGGAGGGCTTTGTCAACTTAGTCAATATGAACGATTCTAGCTCCAAAGGACCGATGATGTCCATCCAACGACCGTAGTGCTTCTTCAACCTCGGTCTTCTTGCTCCACCACCCAAAGCAGCGCCCGGTCGTGCCACATGCTCTTGCCTCCCGTGGTCACTCAGGTTGCCGCGTGAGGCCTCACCGCCCTACTATTCCCACGGCTGGCCGGGCCTTGCGGCGACGGCAACCTCACACCGCAGCCGAACGGTGAACCTCGTACTCCTCTCCGTGCGGGCTTCCACCGCCGAAGTCTTCCCGGCCGCGTCGCCCCTTCCTAGGCCTCGCCATCGCCCACCGCCGTGGTGCTCTCGGCGCGGTCTCGTCAACGTGGTCAAGGAACGACTTCCATCGGACGTGGATCTGACGTGGAGAGGTCGATAGTGGGTCCACGGCCGCAGCAAGGAAGTGCCTCCTTATTACGCGGAAAATAATATTTCCTCCACCTGACAGCTGGGACCCACCGGACGGGCCACTGTTTTCGTGGAAAAATGTTTCCCCCTGACTGCTGGGACCCACCAGCTTCATCTTCGCACGCAAGGAAGTGCGTGTGGGCAAAAAAAAAAACGATTCGCCCCCCTGACTGCTGGGACCCACCAACTACACCTTCGCATGCAAGGAAGTGTGTCTGTGCAAACAAATAACGATTTGCCCCCCCTGACTGATAGGACCCACCGGCTACATCTTCGCACGCAAGGAAGTGCGTCCCGCAAAAACGGTTCGCTTCGACCGCTGGGACCCACCAGCTACATCTTCGCAGCAAGGAAGTGCCCGATACGGGACCCACCTGGTCGAAGCGC
This sequence comes from Aegilops longissima, assembly GCA_021605205.1. Taxonomy (NCBI): domain Eukaryota; kingdom Viridiplantae; phylum Streptophyta; class Magnoliopsida; order Poales; family Poaceae; genus Aegilops; species Aegilops longissima. The sequence goes on along the minus strand of CM038677.1, from coordinate 600,387,587 downwards.
GACGTGGCGTTGTCATTCTGGTCGCGAATGTGTACGTACATACCGGTCGATGTAGAGGCGCCGACGCAGTAGTAGTAGAGGCGCGCGACGTAGCATGTACATGTACGTACAGCGGCCAGGGTGCAAGAAAGAAAATACGACCACATATGTGTACATACGGGCCGGGTCTTAAACTCCTACTCGCGCATACATATGGCCAGGGCTCGTGTACATGGCTAGGTCGGAACGGAGAAACAGCGCCGTCGTCGTGTTCATGGGGAGGCAACGGAATGCGCCGTGTTCATGGGGAGGCAACGGAATTCGCCGTGTTCATGGGGAGGGTGCGCGCATCAGAACGGAGGAAACGGACCTCCTACGGTCAAACGGGGTCCCGTTGATCGGGAGGAGTGTGGCGAACGCAAAATGGAGGAAACGGACCTCCCACGGTCGAAACGGGGTCCTGTTGATCGGGAGGGTGTGGCGCATCGCAAAACGAACTAAACGGACCTCCTACGGTCAAACGGGGTCCTGTTGATCGGGAGGGTGTGGCGATCGCAAAAAAGCATTTAAATGGACCTCCTACGGTCAAACGGGGTCCTGTTGATCGGGATGGGTGTGCGCATCAAGCAAAACGGATTTAAACGGACCTCCTACGGTCAAAACGGGGGTCCTGTTCATTGGGAGGGGTGTGGCGTACCGCAAAACGGGACTCCACGGGATACTGTTCATCTCCACCGTCGACCTCCTCCAGCCTCCACGGGCTCCTGTTCATCCAGCCTCCACCGTGCGCTACTCCACCGGCTACTGCTCAACCACCCCTCCATGGGCAACCCTCCACCGTCTACTGTTCATCCAGCCCTCCACACCACGGGGTCCTGTTCAACCACCCCTCCACGAGCACCCCTCCACCGTCTACTGTTCATCCAGCCCTCCACACCACGGGGTCCTATTCATCCAGAGGCAACGCCACTGCTCACTGTTCATCCAATCCCCCCTCCCCCGCAACTCTCACTGTTCATCCAATCGATCGGCTTGATTAGCAGCAGAGCGGCGAACCGCTTCGATCGGGTTCATTAACAGCCATCGATCGATCGCCGAGTTCAAGAACGCGTAGCTCGCAAAGGCAATCGCCGGGTTCGATTAGAGCCCAACGCCTCGCTCGGGTTCAGTTAGAGCCAACGCCTCGCACACACGCGCATACATGTACGAGAGAAACGCGCATCACTCGGCCCCCAACCTCCCACCGTAACCGGGAACTCCCCGAAATTTTCCTCCCCCTCGCTTCTACCACGGTTTTTTCTGTCATGGACGGCCCAAAGAATGTCATGTAGCTGCGTCTCCGGCTCGCCCAGGACGAAAAGCCCATTTTCTGTCATGATTTTTTGTCATAGAAGTAGGAGCCCACCACATCTATGATGATACCGGGTTTTGTCACAGTTATCGTCATAGAAGTGTCATATGTATGACAGGAAAAAAATTCGTTCGGTCCAAAATGTCACGGATGTGTCTTTTTTTGTAGTGTGTCGCATGTCCCAAGGTAATGACATGGTGAGTTTAAATATCATTTGTGATGATGATGATGATGTGCTCAACATTGATGATCTTTCATGCATAAATTCTAATGTTGTAGCTTCTTTGGACTTGAACACATCTAGGAGAAATGACATACATTCTTGTGTTGATAGTCCATGCATGTCATATAGAGATTCCTCGAATACATTGTACGATGATATGCTTGATACTCCTTGTTGCCATGATCTATATGCTTCTATTTCCTCTAGTTGTTATTTGACTAACCATGTAGAGGAAACAAGAGAAATTAGTGCACACAACACTAATGGAGAAATTGCTAGAAGAGCAAAGAAGGAAATCACCATGTTGGAGAGGAAATGCTATGAACGTCGAGAGGATGGAAATGAATCTCCTACTCTTGTTTATGAAGAATCTTCCTCTCCAAAAGAATCATTATCAACCTCCAATGTTTATATGTGCCTCATGGCAAGAGGTAACACCGAGGTATCATCTACTCTTAGTAATGATATTGATGAGAGTGATGATGAATGTCATAGGGATATGAGTCAAGAAATATTTGAAATTGGTAATTCTCTTCGTGGGATAAATAAGAACACTTATTTGATGTTTAAAGATCTTATTACTCACTTTGGTAAGTGTAATGATTTACTTCACGAAGAGCAAGAACAAAATGAAAAACTTGATTGTAACCTTCTTGATTCTCTAGAAACTCTTAGAGATTTAGAATCTTCCAAAGAAGAGATTGAAGTTGCTCATGATCAACTTTAAGAGGATTTTGAGCACCTTGACCTTGGCTACAAGAATGTCAAAGGAGAGCTCATCAAACTCTCTAAGCCTTATGGGGAACTTCAAGCTACTTATGTGAAATCTCTAGTTTCTTCTAGCTCCTCCCATATTATCAATGATGCTTGTGCTACTAACTCTACTTCTTGTGAAGCATCTATCTTGAAGGAGAATGTTGAGCTAAGGGCTCAACTTTCTTTGCTAACTAGCAATTATGGGAAATTAGAGAAAGTCATGAAAAGCTCTCGGGCTCTCATGATGACCTTCTAGTCTCCCATGAAAGGCTAAAGTTAGCTCATGAGGCTATTGTGACTAAGGTACCATCGCGTGAGCCTCAGGTGGACATTACCACTGTTTCTACTCAAAATGTTTTATTAACATGTGCTAGTCCTAGTAATTCATCTAGACATATTATAACCAATTCTTGTGATGAATTTCTCTCCTTGCCTTGTTGCTCTAACAATGAAGCTTCTACTTCTAGTACTTATGTTGATACTAACCTTGTAGAGGAAAACAAAGAGCTCAAGTCCCAAGTCACTAATTTGAAGAAAGACTTGGAAATATTTCATGAAGGAAATACCTCTCTCAACGCTATCTTGAGTGTTCAAAAATCTACTCATGACAAGGGCGGACTTGGTTTCATCGCCAACAACAATAAGTCCAAGAAAAAGAAGAAGGGACAAGATCAAGTTAAGAATCCGGCCAACATTACATGCTTCAAGTGCAAGAATGTTGGACACCATGTGAGATCTTGTCCATTGAAGAAGAAGGCTTCAAATGTGAAGCATCAAGGGAAGTGTCCTCAAGTTCAATCTCAAGGTCAACCTCATGTTGAAGAAAGGCCACTACCAATGATGAACAAAGATAATGCTCCCCAAGTTGTTGAAATAAAGAAGAAGAGAAGCGGGAGCACATGTTGCTATATTTGTTGTGAGAAGGACACATATCCTCATCTTGTCCCAACGGTAACATCCCTAAGCCTTCTCTAGTCAATGATCATTATTCAGTTATGAAGGGTGTTGTTGGCAATTTGTTTGCCAAGTTTGTTGGTGCCTGATGCGGCTTGAAGCTAGCTCGGTATTTCCCCAAAGAGGAAGGGATGATGCAGCACAGCGGCGGTAGGTATTTCCCTCAGTTATGAAATCAAGGTTATCGAACCAGTAGGAGAAACAAGCAACACAAAGTAAACAACCCCTGCACACAAATAACAAATACTCGCAACCTGACGTGTAAAAGGGGTTGTCAATCCCTTTCGGGTAGCGGCGCCTCAAGATAGGCAAACATACGTGAATAAAATTGTAGTAGATTGATAGATCGAACGCCAAACAAAATAAATAAGAATAAAATGCAGCGAGGTATTTTTGTATTTTTGATGTAGTAGATCTGAAAATAAAAGCAAAGGAAAAGAGATGGCAAAGCCAAATAATATGAGAAAGAGACCCGGGGCCGTAGGTTTCACTAGTGGCTTCTCTCGAGAAAATTAGCAAATGGTGGGTAAAAAAATTACTGTTGGGCAATTGATAGAACTTCGAATAATCATGACGATATCCAGGCAATGATCAATACATAGGCATCACGGCCAAGATTAGTAGACCGACTCCTGCCTGCATCTACTACTATTACTCCACACATCGACCGCTATCCAGCAAGCATCTAGTGTATTAAGTTCATGGAGAAACAGAGTGATGCAATAAGAACGGTGACATGATGTAGACAAGATCTATCTATGTAGAGATAGACCCCATAATTTATCCTTAGTAGCAACGATACATACGTGTTGGTTCCACTTCTGTCACTGGGATCAAGCACCGTAAGATCGAACCAACTACAAAGCACCTATTCCCATTGCAAGACAAATAGATCAAGTTGGCCAAACAAAACCCAAATATCGGAGAAGAAATACGAGGCTATAATAAATCATGCATATAAGAGATCAAAGAAACTCAAATAACTTTCATGGATATAAAAAGATAGATCTGATCATAAACTCAAAGTTCATCCGATCCCAACAAACACATCGCAAAAAGAGTTACATCATACAGATCTCCAAGAGACCATTGTATTGAGAATTCAGCGAGAGAGAGGAAGCCATCTAGCTACTAACTACGGACCCGAAGGTCTACAAAGAACTACTCACGCATCATCGGAGAGGCACCAATGGAGGTGGTGAACCCCTTCGTGATGGTGTCTAGATTGGATCTGGTGGTTCTGGACTCTGCGGCGGCCGGAATTGATTTTCGTCGACTCCCCTAGTGTTTCTGGAATATTGGGGTATTTATAGAGAAAAGAGGCGGTCCGGTGGGCACTTGAGGTGGGCACAACCCACCAGGGCGCGCCTGGGCCTCCTAGCGCGCCCTGGTGGGTTGTGCTCTCCTCGGAGCACCCCCCAGGCGCAGCCTTGGCCCATTAGGTGTCTTCTGGTCCATAAAAAATCTCCGTGAAGTTTCGTTGCATTTGGACTCCGTTTGGTATTGATTTCCTGCGATGTAAAAAACATGCAGAAAACAACAACTGGCACTTGGCACTATGTCAATAGGTTAGTACCAAAAATGATATAAAATGACTATAAAATGATTATAAAACATCCAAGATTGATAATATAACAGCATGGAACAATAAAAAAATTATAGATATGTTGGAGACGTATCAAGCATCCCCAAGCTTAACTCCTACTCGTCCTCGAGTAGGTAAGTGATAAAAATAGATTTTTTATGTGGAATGCTGCCTAACATGTCATATCATATTTCTTTTCTTCATAGCATGGACATTTGGACTTTTTATATTGTTCAAAGCAATAGCCTAGTTTTGACGGGATAACTTAAATACTCAAGCATATCAACAAGCAACCATGTCTTTCAAAAAAGTTATCCCTAGCCCATCATGCTCAATCATTGATCCATTCATGAAACACACTCGCATATTAGCTACACCCAATACTCAAGTACGATCATAGTGCCTCCTAGTTGGTGCTTTTATAAGAGAAGATGGAGACTCAAATTCAAAAATAAAAAATTGCATAAAGTAAAAGAAAGGCCCTTCGCAGAGGGAAGTAGGGATTTGTAGAGGTGCCAGAGCTCAAAGCGAACAACTGAGAGATAAAAACATTTTGGGAGGTGTATCCTTCCCACCAATGAAAACGACTTAGAGTCCCCAACACTTTCCATGCTAGATATATCATAGGCGGTTCCCATATAGAAAATAAAGTTTATTCCTTTTTCAACCATACTTTCACTTTCCATGGCTAGCCGTATCCACGGTTGCCTTCCATACCAACACTTTCCAAGGAATTTATTATTGGACAACATATATTAAATTAAATTTTCATTTCGGGACTGGGCATCCCTAATACCTTTTCCTTACTCTCGTGTAATGACAAGTGAATAAACCCTCATCGTGACAATAACACGTCTAGCATGGAAAATATTAGCCACCCCTCACCGCTCCGCGAGCGGAATAAACACACAAAAGAGAAGTTTATTTTGAAAATTAGAGATGGCACATAGAAATTTGCTTAGAACGGCAAAAGAATACCGCATACAGGTAGATATAGTGGATTCATGTGGCAAAACCGGTTTAAAGGTTTTTGGATGCACAAGTAGAGATCATACTTAGTGCAAAATGAAGGCTAGCAAAAGATTGAGAAGCGACCAACCAAGAAACGAATAATCTCATCAGCGAGCATTAAGCATAATTAACACCGAGTAATGCACCACAAGTAGGATATAATTTCATTGCATAATTATTGATTTTCGTGCTTGCATAGGGAATCACAAACTTTAACACCAATATTCTTACTAAAGCATAATTACTCATCAATATAACTCACATATCACATCATCATATCCCAAAACTATTACTAAGAATCAAGTTTATTTTGTCCAATGATCTTCATGAAAGTTTTTATTATATCCTTCTTGTATATCTATCACTTTGGAACTAATTTTCATATGTTGCTTGATAAGCTCAAACAAATATAAGTGAAGATCATGAGCATAAATTTTATTTCTCTCAAATTAATTTAAGTGAAGCAAGAGAGAATTTCTTGAAAATTTTACTAACTCTCAAATAAATCTATGTGAAGCAAGATAGCATTTCTTAAAAAATACTAAAGCACACCGTGCTAAAAAATATATAAGTGAAGCACTAGAGCAAGTCCATAGCTCATAAAAAATTTAAGTGAAGCATAGAGAGCAATTCTAACAAGTCATGACATAATTTTGGCTCTCTCAAATAGGTGTGTCCAGCGAGGAATCAAGACTTAAAACACAAAATAAAACAAGCGAAGACTCATATCATACAAGACACTCCAAGCAAAACACATAGTATGTGACGAATAAAGATATAGTTTCGAGTAAAATATCGATGGTCGTTAGAAGAAAGAGGGGATGCCACTCGGGGCATCCCCAAGCTTAGTTGCTTGCTCACTTTTGGATAATAGCTTGGGATGCCGGGGCATCCCCAAGCTTAGGCTCTTCTTACTCCCTATTCCTTCATTCATCATAAGATAACCCAAAACTTGAAAACTTCAATCACACAAAACTCAACAAAACCTTCGTGAGATCCGTTAGTATAAGAAAATAAATCACTAATATAACTGCTGTTGCAACCTATTCGTATTTTTTCTTGCATTATATCTACTGTATTCCAACTTTTCTATGGCAAAAACTCATCAAAGAAAACCATAGAGCCATCAAAATAAGCACACAACACAAAGAAAACAGAATCTGTCAAAAACAGAACAGTCTGTAGCAATCTGATTTGTTCGAATACTTCTCAAACTCCAAAAATTCTGAAAAAATAGTAAAAACCTGAGCAATTTGTATATTAATCTTCTGCAAAAATAATTGGCATTTTATCACGCTCTGGTAAAAAATAAGAATTTTTTCGTGAGCGCAAAAGTTTCTGTTTTTTCAGCAAGATCAAACAACTATCACCCAAGAAGATCCTATAGGTTCTACTTGGTACAAACACTAAATAAAACACAAAAAACACAATCATAACAGTATCATAATTGTGCAAACACTCAAAAACAGATAGCAAAAAGCAAAAAATAAATTTTATTCATTGGGTTGCCTCCCAACAAACGCTATCGTTTTACGCCCCTAGCTAGGCATCAAATTTCAACGATGCTCACACAAAAGATAATAATTGAAACACAAAGAGAGCATCATGAAACATGTGACAAACAAATTTAAGTCTAACATACTTCTTATGCATATGAATTTTATAAGCAAACAAATTATCAAGACAAGAAACATATGGCATATGCAAAGGAGAGGAATAAAACATTGACAATCTCAACATAACGAGAGGTAATTTAGTAACATTAAAATTTCCACAACCATATTTTCCTCTCTCATAATAATTACATGTAAGACATAATAAAATTCAACAATATAGCTATCACATAAAATATTCTCTTTATGATCCACATCCATGCGAAGTTGACACTCTTCCAAAATAGTGGAATTATCATCAAATAAAGTCACGACCTCTCCAGACCCACTTTCATCAAAAATTTCATAAGACTGAACACTCTCCAAATATATGGGATTATTTTTACTTAAAATTGACTCTCTTCCAAACCCACTGTCAATATTATTGCAAAACATATTCATCATCAGGTTTAAATAAATTTTAAAGATCATAAGAATCATTATCACCCCAATCATGATCATTGCAACAAGTAGTGGACATAGCAACATTAGCATCCCCAAGCGTGGGGTTTTGCGTATTATTAGCACAATTGACATTAATAGAATTTATAGTAAAATCACTGCAATCGTGCTTTCCATTCAAAGAGCTATCATGAATCACTTCATAAATTTCTTCATCACAATTTTCAGATTCATGAATCTCAAGCAAAACTTCATAAAGATAATCTAGTGTACTCAATTCACTAGCAATTGGTTCATCATAACTGGATCTTGTGAAAGTATTAGCAAGTGGATGAGGATCCATATCAATAGATTACTAGCAAGCAAAAATGCAAGCAAATATAAGGCACATGGTAACACTAGGAAACATGAGATGTGACGAGAAAAACGGCGAACGGAAAAAGAGGGCGAATAAAACAGAATTTTTTTGTGAAGTGGGGAGAGGAAAAAAGAGGCAAATAGCAAATAATGTAAACTCCAAGGAGATGAGATTTGTGATTAGGAACCAGGTAGATGTTGATGATCCTCTCCGGCAACGACACCAGAAATTGGCACGTGGCCGGGAGACTATCTTGACTTGATCCTCCCCGGCAACAGCGCCAGAAAGTCCTTTTGATGCGTCTTGAAGCTACGTCTATATTGTCCAAAGAGGAAGGGATGATGCAACACATGGGCGGTAGGTATTTCCCTTAGTTATGAGACAAAGTTTATCGAACCAGTAGGAGAACCAAGAAACACAACGTAAACAGCCCCTCGACACAAATAACAAATATTCGCAACCCTACGTGTAAAAGGGGTTGTCAATCCCTTTCGGGTAGCGGCGCCTCAAGATAGGCAAACAGACGTGAATAAATTTATAGTAGATTGATAGATCGAACGCCAAACAAAATAAATAAGAATAAAATGCAGCGAGGTATTTTTTATTTTTGGTTTAGTAGATCTGAAAATAAAAGCAAAGGAAAAGTAGATCGCAAAGGCAAATAATATGAGAAAGAGACCCAGGGGCCGTAGGTTTCACTAGTGGCTTCTCTCGAGAAAAATAGGAAACAATGGGTAAACAAATTGATATCCTTTGTTTGCTTGCTTCAATTGGTATCTTTTGATTGCTTGATCGCTTGTTTCTCTCTTTTTTATGTCTTTGTGGCATATCATTCTTTTGCTATCTTTGTGCCTCAATATAGTTTGTGCTCCTCCAAGTATTTACCTTTGGATATGTTTGTTGCATTCCACTCACTTGTTGAGAAATACACAATTTATGGAGGACCACAATTTATATTGGCCTTCTAAGTTTTTCGCCCATTTTGGCAATCGATGCCAATGGGGGAGAAGTTTCAGAGAGTTTTGTGGAGAAGTTTAGAGAGTTGTCTCCTCTTGCTTTGGTTTTGTTCCTTAGCATTTTCATCTCATACACATGGTGATGCATAATTACTTATATAAACTCTCTTGAAAGTGATTGTCATCAATTACCAAAATGGGGGAGATTGAAAGGACATGTGGTGCCCCCATGTGTGGTTTTGGTAATTGATGACACTCTCTATGGACTAATGGTTGCATTGAGTTATATTTGAAGGATTTGTTCATAGGCTCTTCTTGAAGTCCATGTGTTGGTTTCAAGGAGTTTATGAGTTGACCAAGGTGCTATTAAGGAATTATCCAAAGATTGGTTATGTGAGTGTTGAGCTTATTGCAAGCATGTCTTGAAGAATAAGATTGTGTGATCATTCATGTTTACCTTCAAGACATCATCCAAATGAAAAGAGTTTGAAAGATTCAAGGTTGATCAAGACTAAGTCAAGAGTGAATCAAGTTGATCAACTCACAAAGCGTAGAAGATGTACCGAGAGGGATCAAGTGATCCCATGGTATGGTAAGCATTGTCCATTGTGCTTTTGTGTACTAACCCATGGTCTATGTGAGAGTTCTATGTGGGGTTAGGTACGTGTTCATGGGCTTGCGTTCTCAACCCATGGAGGATGACATCAAATCAAGGTTGTGTTGTGCAAGTTCAAGTGGAGCATCACGAAGAAATCATGCTTGTAGCTTGCCATACATTATGGTATCAATGGACTTGTGAAGTTGTGCCAAAGAGTGGCTCACCCATAGTGGAGTATGGGGGAGCAATCAACTAGTCTTCATCGAGCGAATGCAATCAAGAAAGGTGGTCCAACTTGAGGGAGTCAAGATCGTCATCATCTAGCTCAAGTGGACTTTGTGGAAGGCAAAGGTTTGCCCTTGATAGGTTTTATATTTTACCGGTCTCATGGTGATAGTTTGGAGGCCAGGTCATAGGATTGATAGTCGTACTATCAAGGGGGGATCTCAAGTGAGTAGCTTGATTGTATCGTTCGTCGAGAGATCAATCCATTGCATCCTTGCATAATGTTTCTTGGTTCTTGTTTGGTTCTCTTTGTGAGTCTTAGAGCTTATGGTCATCTTGATGACAAGCTTGAGTTCATCGAAAATGGAGTTTGCATGCGTCTTCTATGATGTTTTCGGTGTTGGAGGTTTTACCGGTCTTATCCGAGGAAGGGTTCTCACCATTTTCTTTTGGGACTTTTCTCATTTGATTCTTATTGGTATTTATATCATGATTGTGTTAGCCCTTGTCGCTAGCTTTACAACAAACTTGGTTTCGTCGAATTCGGAGTCCGTTTGCATAAGTTGTGTCAGTTTTGGTATGCTTAAAAGGGGCTGCTGCGGATGTAATTTTAGTACCGCTCTTGGGAGCGGTACTACCGCGACTACTTCCGTGGCTACTTCCGCTCGGGACCAAAAACTCGTCACAAGTCCAGCGGTGGTAGGCACAGATGTAATTTTTTAGTACCGCTCGCAAGCAGTAGTACCGCTACCCCTAGTGGTAGTACCGTGAGGTCAAGCGGTACTACCGCTCCGACGGTACTTCTTACTTTTTTGCCTCCTCGTTGTTGTGTTTCAAAGGGCTACTACAGCCCTAGTGGTAGTACCGCTCGGTGCGGGCTGTGAGCATAACGGTTGGATTTTTCCCCACCTATAAAAGGGGGTCTTCTTCCCCAATGAACCTAATCCTTTGAGCTCGTGTTCTTCCCCCATTGTTGACCTTCTTCGAGCTTGCTAACTCTCAATCCCTCCATGGATTCTTGCTAGTTTTTGAGGGAAAAGAGAGAGGAGATCTAGATCCGCATTTCCACCAATCACTTTATCCTCTGTGTTAGGGGAACCCCTTGGATCTAGATCTTGGAGTTCTTGGTGTTCTCCTTCTTGTTCTTCCACTCATTTCCTCCCTAGCATTAGTTGCTTCAGTGGGATTTGAGAGAGAAGGACTTGGGCACTCCGTGTGCCCTTGCCATTGCATTTGGTGCATCAGTTTGAGTTATCCACGGTGATACGTGGAAGTTACAAGTCGAGAAGCTTATTACTCTTGGGTGCTTGGTACCCTTGAGCTTGTTCCTCTTGGGTGCTTGGGCGCCCTAGACGGTAGGTGGTGTTCGGAGCTCAATCATTGTGGTGTAAATCTCTGGGCAAGCGTCGGGGTCTCCAATTAGGTTGTGGAGATCGCCCTGAGCAATTTGACGGGTAACGCTGACCACCCCCAAGGGTTGCCAAAGTGTATGGGTTCGGTGACCGCCCCCAAGGGTTGCCATTTGTACGGGTTCGGTGACCGCCCTCAAGGGTCCCTTAGTGGAATCACGGCATCTTGCATTGTGTGAGGGCGTGAGGAGATTACGGTGGCCCTAGTGGCTTCTTGGGGAGCATTGTGCCTCCACACCGCTCCAAACGAAGATTAGCATCCGCAAGGGTGTGAACTTCAGGATACATCATCATCTCCGCGTGCCTCGGTTATCTCTTACGCGAGCCCTTTACTTATGCACTTTACTTTGTGATAGCCATATTGTTTCTTGTCATATATCTTGCTATCACCTAAGTAGTTTTTTTTGCTTAGCATAAGTTGTTGGTGCACATATGTGAGCCTAGTTGTTGTAGGTTTTGTGCTTGACAAATTAACCGCTAGGTTTATTCTACATTTGTTCAAGCCTCAACCGTAATTATTTTAAAGCGCCTATTCACCCCCCTCTAGGTGACATCCACGATCTTTCAATTGGTATCAAAGCCTCGTCTCTCTTTATAGGCTTAACCGCCTAGAGACTAAGGATGTCTACTAGGGGTTTAGGATTCTCTGACACTCTTAGTTTCAATGGCACAAATCTTGATGTTTGGGTAATTCGCATGCTTAATCTCTTTAGGGTCATGGACCCAAATTTAGAGTGAATTGTAGATATGGGTTTTTCTCCTCCAAAGGATCCCCAAAAATTATCTTTAGAGGATGAGAAAAACTCTTATCTCAATGCTCAAGCTTCTAATGTGCTTTTTGATGCTTTGAGCAATGTAGTTATTTTTCAACTCATGCCGTTTCGGGATGCTCATGAGTTGTGGACAAAGCTTCAAGATAAATATGGCGTGTCCAAGTTTTGTGGGGACGATTGTTCTCCCTCCACCTCCGGCCGTGTTGCTTTCTCAACTTCTTCTACTTCACCTACATGTAGATTGCCACAAGGTAATGTTATGGTGAGTAGTGGTGTTCATTGCAATGATGATAGTGTGCTTATCGTTGATGATTCCTCATCACTATCTTATTGCAATGCTCCATCTTTGGACTTCAACACTTCAAGCTCTCTAAATGTTTCACATGCTTGTGTTGATAGTCCTGGCATATTATGTAGAAATTTCTTTACTAAATCTCATGATGATATGCTTGCTATGTCTTGTTGCCATGATAAAAATGCATCTATTTCCTCAAATTGTTGTGCTAACAATGTAGAGGAAACCCAACACCCCATGGAACAAGATGTGGTCTTGAATGGTGCCTCAAGGGATCCTACATCATCATCGATTGCGTTTTGCCTTATGGCTAAGGCTTCAAAGGTATCTCCCACTTTGAATCCCAATATATCTTGTGATGATGTTGATGATGACAAGAGTGATGATGATGATGTTGATAGTGATGAAGAGAATGATTATGTTGCCTCCTTAAAAATTAAGGGGGAAATGATTTTTAAATCTCTTCATAAGAATAAAATTGCTCATTCCAATTTCATGGAAATCATGTCTATTGCTATTGAGGGCAAGAAATATATTGATGAGTTGGAATCTCATCTTGAGGAGTATGAGGTCACCATTGACAAAATGGAAGGTCATGAGCGTGATTACACTAATGAGATTGCGGACCTCTCCCAAGCTCTTGAACTTGAACAAACCACCAAGGAATCTCTTGAGGAGACTTTTGCTCTAGAATTATCTAGAGTGAAGGAATCTCATGATAGAGCTCTTGAGGTGGCCAATGTTTTTAAAACTAAAAATGCTAAGCTTGAAGTTGCTCATTCTAGACTCCTTGAGGATTTTGAGCACCTCGAAAATGGCTCAAGGGTCATTAAGGGTGAGCTCATCAAACTCACCGAGTCTCATGATCAACTTGAAGCTTCGTATTCAAAAGAGCTTGCCAAGTTGTCTTCTCCTCTTGTTTTTAATGATGATTCTTGTGCTACTAACTCTATCTCTTGTGAAGCATCCATATTGAAGGAGAATGTTGAGCTAAGGGCTCAACTTGAGTTGCTATCTAGCAATTATGGGATGTTGGAAGAAAACCATGTGAAGCTCCCAATCTCTCATGATGATCTGCTAGTATCCCATAATGTGCTAAAGATAGCTCATGAGGCCATGATTTCTAAGGTAACATCTAGTGAGCCTCATGTGGATACTAGCACTACTTCTAGTCAAAATGCTATTTTGACATGTGCTAGTCCTTGTAATTCATCTACTCACAACATTGGAACATCTTGTGATGAATTGCTTTCCTTGCCTTGTTGCTCTAACGATGAAGCTTATACTTCCTCTAGTGCTTGCGTTGAGACTAACCATGTAGAGGAAATCAAAGAGCTCAAGGCCCAAGTCACTTCTTTGAAGAAAGATTTGGAAAAATGTCATGAAGGGAAGGCCACACTCAACAATATATTGAGTGTACAAAAATCCCCCAATGACAAAGGTAGACTTGGATTCAACTCTAATAAGAAGAAGAAGTTCAAGAGCAACAACAAGAAGGGCCAAAAACAAGTCAAGAATTCGGCCAAGATCATTTGCTTCAAGTGCAAAATTGAAGGGCATCATGTTAGATCTTGCCCTTTGAAGAAGAAGGCCATTAGTGACAAGCAACAAGGGAAGCGGCCACAAGTTCATTCTCATTCTCAACCTCAAGTTGAAGAAATGCCTCTTCCCAAGAAACCTCAAGCTAATGCTTCTCAAGTTGAGAAATCAAGTGAGAAGATAGTGAAGAGTAGACGTTGCTACCTATGTCGCGAGAAAGGTCACCTTGCTTCCTCATGCACTAGTGGTAACTTATCCAACCCAATTATTATTGATGATATCTATTCTCTTGGGAAGGATAAGGTTGGCAATGTGTTTGCTAAATTTGTTGGTACTCAAAGTGGCGCCAAGAAAAGAACCATTTGGGTAGCCAAGCCTATTGTGACTAACCTCTTAGGACCCAACTTGGTTGGGGACCAACTAGCTCAAACTTGATCAATAGGTGTTGTTGGAGGGCATTGGAGACTTGGCTACATTATGAAGAATTAAGGGAACTTCATCACTCTTATTGTTCAAGCCAAGTCAATTGAATTATCAAGTTTATATCTTATATCCAATGTGCCTCCTTGCGGTAACTTGTACTTAAATTGCTTACATTGAAAGTTACTTGCCCCCTTGCATGTTTTGGTTTTGTTCCTTGCATGTGTTTGTATATGATGTGTCTCCAAATTGCTTATGTGTATGTTGGGTTGCACATCATGTACGTGTGTGTCGTGCGTTGAGCCTTAATGCTCCTTGTTTGTATCTTAGTTGGCTCTTGTGAGAGATTAATGGAATATCCCATTGTGGGGGAGTGACGTGCTTTGTGCACCTCACAATCCTATAAATCGGTGTACATGATTAATACCATCTAGTATTGATATTACAAGATTATCTAGTCGCTATGTGGTATGTATTCTCATGAGAAATTCAAATTCTAAATAGTCCATTAATTATCTCTTGTTGGATCCTTTTAATTTCCTCTTGTCTATCTTTAATTGGTATCACATTATGTGGGAGTAATATGTTACGTGCATATTACAAGCCTAGAAAATGTGTACATTTGAGATATTGTCACCTAGAATTGATATTGTAAATTATCTTGTTCCTAGGTGGCATGTTAGCTCTACAAGTTGCAATTTGATTGTGTGTGGTGTTAAGATGATGTTTGATATCCTTGCTATCTACCAACGAGAATTATTTCCAAATACTTCTTGTCTTTTGAAAATTGGTACTCACTTATGTGTGGTAGAAATTATTGATCATCTTTACATTGGCCTTTACTTTTATTTGCCTTATCTCTTGCCTAGGAATGTATCAACTCCCTTTGTCTTCCATACCACTTGTGGATCTTGTTTATTTCTTGATCTTGTCTAGTGTTTTCTAGATATAGTGAAAGTGGTGATCCCACCTTGTGCATTTTGCATTCAAATACAAATTCTCTATAATGCACTAGTCTTGGGGGAGCTATCCTATTTTCTATAAAACACTCATCTTGCGATACTTATGAAGTGTGTGTTGGAGGAAGGCAAGCCATTTTCGTTTTGGTACTTTGTGCCATCATGAAACTTTGTAGAGAGCTTGGTTTGTTTGGAACCATCCTCTCTTTTGGGAGTTTGATATCTTTTATTTTGAGTGTATCAATGGATATCTCATTCCTTGATGTATCTTTTATGGATATCCTCCAAGTGATGTTTTATTCATTTGGTATCTTTTCTTCACTTGGTTTTTCTTTGTCATTTGGTATCGGTTCTTGAAGGTCTTGAGCATGCATATTTACTTCATGTAGTCTCTGTGGCATGCCTTCTTTATTTGACCCAATATATAAGGAGACTCCACCAAGTCTCAAATTGGATGAGATGTGCATGAAATTCATTTCCTTCTCTATATGCACATATTTATGTGGAGTTTGTCCTATGTATATTGGTGTTTCTAACTCTTTGGTCCCAATGAGTTTGGGTACCATTTTGTTTGTGTTGTTGTTCTAGGAACAATTGGAGATGCATTGGATGCTCGGCTCACTCACAAGGAAGGTGGTGTCACCATGTGCTTATTGGAGTCAAGCTAGGATGCTCAATGAACTACTATCTACTACCTTCCATTGGTTTCTTCTACATCCTTCCAATGATATCTCGGTAACAAGTATCTATTCATGCATTATTTTCTTGCATTCAACCTTGTGTAGGTTGCATCTTGGCATGCTATTCATTCCATCTTGTGATACTTGTTTCCTTCCTCAAAGGATCTCAACGACGATCTCATGTTGCTAGTTGTGATGTCTTTGATGGTTGTATGGTAGGAATTCATTTATATACAATAAGACCATATCTAGCCATGTGCTACGCTTCCAAGCAAATATCTTATTGGTATATGTATGACTTCCTTTTGAATATCTTGTTCCTCGTGTTGTAACTATTTCGGGTGTACATCCTTCTTTGTAGATATATATCATCATGATTTCGTCTACCTAGAACCTTATACACTTGAGAGAAATTACATCTCTAGATGATATCCTTTCTTTCACATCCACCTTGTCTTTCTTATGTTATTTCTTTGGTGGCTCCGTGAAAGCTTTTGCCTTGAGTGCGTGTCTTATCTTGTTGCATCTTGATGCACTCTTGTGTGGTGAAGATTATTTTCCTCATGCTTATCTCTATGAGGCTTTTGCCATCTTAATTAGTATCCCTCGTCATGATGAGGCTTTCATTTTCTATCTTCACCATGGGTTGTCGCAAGCTTTGTTGTTATCTTCTTAGTGAGCTTGTGAACCCACTTGCTAGTGGGTGTGTGTGGGAAGGAATGTCATGCACCGTGTGTTGGGGATATTACTAGTGGGTGTAAACTGGCCAGGAGAGGCCGTGTTAACTTCATCAGTGGTTATTATATCTGAAGCCCATGAAGATAGACGAAGATGCTTCAAGAAGGCCCAGGGCCCAAAACCGGTTTATGGCCCGTAGACATAAACCGGCATTGGCAATGTAACTTGTATTGTAAGGTAGAAAGAGCAGATACCGGGTCGGACACGTTTATGAGCCGGCCTCGGGACTCTGTAAACCGACGGGTGTCAACCCATGTATATAAGGGGACGACCTGGCGGCGGTTCAAGAGGACAGACAACAACTCGAGACCCGGGCAAAGCGTATTTGCTCCCTGGTCATCGAAACAACATCAATTCCGTCACAACTAGACGTAGGCTTTTACCTTCATCATAAGGGGCTGAACTAGTATAAAACTTTCTTGCGTCCCTTCTCCGCTTTAACCCCTCTAAGCTAACCCGTCGCGATGGCTCCACGACTAAGTCCTTTCATGAGGACATCTGCCGTGACAAAACCACGACAGTTGGCACCCACCGTGGGGCTATCGCACGATGGTTTCAAGTTCTTGGAGGGCAACATCGAAGGACTCAAGGGTTACGCTGTGGGCCGGATGATCAAGAGTCGTCGCGGCAAGTTCTACATCGGTGATGCAGGCTGGGGTCCTGAGGCCGGCTCGATCGAGTACGGGTACCGGGTCCCCTTTGGTGGCATACACATCTTCATCGACAAGATCGGCGAATCGGGCCCTGAGCCGGACATCTACACCGACCTCGTCGAAACGGCTCAGCGTGCGAGATCTGCCCGGGTTAAGCCTGTCGTGAAGCGTGCCTTCATGGGAGTCATCCATGGAGGAGAATACGAGGACAGATCGGAATCTGGTGATGAGACCGTCGTTTATTCCGGCAATGAGTCATCGACCAGAGAGACCGAGTCGTTATATCAGCTGCAAGATGGCCGGATTGGGTGCTGTTCCGACGGCGACAGTATTCCGGACCCCTCTGATCTGCCAAATCGGGTTGCGATCTTTATGGCCGGTATGCAGCCGGCACTCCACTCTTCGACTGCGGCAGCGATGAATTCCGGATCAGCGGCGGCGACGGCGGCCGGGGCAGGAGGTCCTGTGCAACCGCCGGCTCAGGTCTTATCTGATTTATTTGATGCCTTGGCAACACTGATGGCGGACGCTAATCCGGCGGATCAGAATGCACACAATGTGGAAGTTGCGAAGGTGAAAGATCAAATCACGCAGGCCAAGGCTGATTTGGCAGCCGAGGATACCAGGATGGCCACGGAACGGGCCGCTTTGGACGCACAGGCTTATCGGCTTATGCTGGATCAGAACGCGTCACACGAAGTCCTGAAGAGGAGGTACCGATCTCGCCTGCCTCCAGTTTATGACGCTAGGAACCTCTTTAATACCCCAGAAGTGGGGACCGGTAATCCGCCGGTGGCAAACCGGGCGGAGGCTCCAGGAGCAGGGGGCCGGTTCAGCCCCGAATGATGGATCCACCTCGTCAGAACAACATTGTGACTCAGCCTATGCCAACACCACCGGGCCATTACTCCACTCCGATGGACAATCTTGTTGCTGCCGCTTCACGGTTGGAGGCTATCCCGGCTGAAGGTGATTCTCCGGCGGCGGTTCAGACGCGTCGGGTTAAGGAGCTTCTTCGCACAGCCTTGGTTCAACAGGAGGCATATTCATACAGTCATGATCGGATTCATTCCACTCCCCATCCAAGCTGGAGCTACAGCAGGCGTATAGATGAACCCGCAGGGTCAAGCACCACACAAAACCGTGATCCGCCCCGTGGCAATAACCCAGCAGGTGATGCCCAGGAAGTGGTGGACCGGGCTCAGACTCACAGAGAGGCAGAGTTACGGCACTGCATGAAGCCCGTCAGCTCACCTCGGTTCGTCCAACCACGTCGGCGGGACCAGGGGTTACTTCTAGCTCCTTGGGAGTGCCGTGTCTTGTCCCGGCACTATGCAATGTGCGCATGCCAAAGGATTTCAAGGGTCCGCACAAGGTGCCGAATTACACCGCCGATTTATCTCCTGAGGCGTGGGTCGAAAGCTATGAGATGGCTATGGAGATGCTGGATGTGGATGATGCGGCGTGTGCGAAGTACTTCACCATGATGCTAGAATGGATGGCCCGTACTTGGCTAAAGAGTTTACCGGCCAATTCTATCAGATCATGGGCCGAGTTGAGAGCCGTTTTATCCAGAATTTTAAGGATACATGCAAGCAACCCATGTCGATTGTGGACTTAGTTGCCTGCGTCCAAGAGGAAGGAGAATCAACAACCCATTGGGTGTGCCGGGTTTCGAAAATTTTGCATTCGTCAGATCGCATCAATGCAGGCACCGCAGTCCTAACATTGGAAGGTAACTGCCGATTTCTGCCCCTGAAGTTGAAGTTGGTACGGCTCAAACTTCATTGTGATGACATGGGAACCCTCATGGCTGCTCTGGTGAAGTATGCCGATTCTGATAGTACCAAGGATCCCGAGTCTGACGATGATAAGACAGGGAAGGGAAAAAGGAGCAGCAACGCCAAGGGGCAGCACCACAGCCCGGCGGGTCATGGAAACGGCGGCAAGCGTAAAGCGGACCATAGCCTAGACTTCGTGGCTAATACCAACACGCAAGACAGGGGCCAACGGCGTAAGCGTAAACCGCCCCGGCGCAACCCGAATCCTAACCCGGACCGCTTATCGTATCTGTTGAATCAGCCCTGTCCGAAACACGGGACGAAGGAGATGCCAGCCACACACCTCTGGAAGGACTGCTACATCATGCAGGAGTTCAAAAATTCTAATGCTTTCTGGTATGATCACGGACCAGGTGGGGGTTCAGGCCCCGGATCCCATGGGCCGGGTTATGGCGGAGGCGGCTCCGGTTCAGATTTCCATAGCAACCAGAGTGGGCATGGTAATCAAGGCAATCAGGGCAACCAGGGCGGCTATAACAACTAGGGAAACCACCAACATCAGCAGTCGGGTTACCAGAGCCACCCGAAGCAGTTAAATAGTGGGCAGTATCATGTCTTTACCACCAGCCTAGACAAGCGCGGTCGAAAGCTTCATAAAAGGGCAGTGAACGCCATTGAACCGGCGGTACCTCGTTACCTGCGCTGGTCGGAGGAGCCAATTGTGTGGAGTAGAGAAGATCACCCACCCCGGGTTGACAATACGGGTCATCTGGCATTGGTGGTGGCACCTCAGGTGGGAGGTTATAAGTTCACCAAGGTACTCATGGATGGAGGAAGCAGTATCAACATCCTCTGTTATGAGACTTTCCGTCGCATGGGGTTAACAGATAAAAATCTTAAACCGTCCAATACGGTGTTCCATGGTGTGGTGCCTGGTAAATCGGCTTATCCTGTTGGTAAGATAGCTCTGGAAGTGGTTTTTGGTAATGAGCATGACTCGAGATCAGAGACTTTAACCTTTGAGGTGGTGAAGATCAAGAGTCCGTATCACGCCCTGTTTGGACGGCCGGCTTATGCTAAGTTTATGGCACGGCCTTGCTATGTCTATCTGCAGCTCAAGATGCCGGGTCATAAGGGAACTATAACCGTACATGGGAGCCGCAAGATTGCCCTGGAGTGTGAAGAAGGTGATGCGGTGTATGCTGAGTCGGTTTGTGCCACAGAAGAGTTGAAGTTCTCTAAGGACAATGTTGATCCGGTGGATATGACTCTGTTGAAGAAGCCAACTACCGAGCATGATCCGGCCCTGAAGTTTAAATCGCTAATGAGACTAAGCTTGTTGACTTCAGACTGGCGATTCGTCCAAGCAGTTCAAAGATCGCTAACTTGATCCGAAATAGGAAAGCACGCCATCAAGTTCATCCGTGAGAATCGGGACATCTTTGCGTGGAAGCCTTCTGACATGCCAGGTGTACCGAGAGAACTCACTGAGCACACACTTAATGTTGATCCTAAGTATAAACCGGTCAAACAGTTTCTCCGCCGGTTCAATGAAGAAAGACGCAAAGCTATTGGGTAAGAAGTGGCCAGACTCTTAGCGGCTAGATTCATTGTTGAGGTATTCCATCCTAAGTGGTTGGCTAATCCGGTGCTGGTTCTTAAGAAAAATGGCACTTGGCGTATGTGTGTGGACTACACAGACCTGAACAAAGCTTGTCAGCAGATCCTTTTGCTCTCCCCCGTATTGATCAAATTATTGATGCTACGGCGGGTTGCGAGGGTTTGAGCTTTTTGGATGCATATTCCGGTTATCATCAGATCAAGATGGCAGTTTAGGACCAGGAGAAGACGGCCTTCATAACTCCCTTTGGAGCCTTCTGCTATGTGTCCATGCCCTTTGGGCTCAAGAGTGGCCAGGCAACTTATCAAAGGTGTGTGCAGAATTGTCTTCATAAACAAATCGGCCGTAATGCTTACGTAGGTGATATTGTGGTCAAATCAAGGAAGAAGGAGACATTGATTGATGACTTAAAGGAGACCTTTGATAACCTGCGGGTTTACAAGATGATGCTTAATCCGGCCAAGTGCGTTTTTGGTGTACCGGCAGGTAAGCTCTTGGGCTTTTTGGTGTCTAACAGGGGCGTTGAAGCTAATCCAGAAAAGATTAAGGCTATCACCTCCTTGGCGAAATCGAAGTGTATCAATGATGTTCAACGCTTGGCAGGCCGGATTGCCGCGTTGAGCCGGTTTATAAGTCACCTTGGCGAGAAGGCCATTCCTTTGTATCAGATGCTAAAGAAAACGGATGACTTTGTCTGGAGTGACGCTGCAAACGAAGCATTTGAAGATTTAAAGCGGCAGCTCGGTAACCCGTCGGTTCTTGCTGCTCTGGTTGACAAGGAACCATTATTGCTATATGTGGCAGCTAACGCTTGAGCAGTTAGTGTGGCTATTGTGGTGGAGCGCAAGGAGGCAGGAAAGGAATATCCGGTTCAGCATCCGGTTTATTACATCAGCGAGGTTCTTATTGAATCCAAGCAGAGGTATCCGCACTGGCAGAAGCTAGTATACGGAGTTTCCATGGCAAGCCGGAAGCTCAAGCAATATTTCCAAGGACATCCCATCACGGTGGTCAGCTCTGCTCCTTTGGGAGATATAATCCAGAACAGGGAAGCAACTGGCCGGATTGCCAAGTGGGCTATCGAGCTCGGTCCTCACGAGTTGAAATACATACCCCGAACGACGATCAAATCTCAGGCACTTGTGGATTTCATTAATGATTGGACGGAACTACAAGCACCAAAAGAGAAGCCGGATCACACTTATTGGACTATTCATTTTGACGGGTCCAGGCAATTGGAGGGCTCGGGGGCTGGAGTCGTATTAACTTCCCCACAAGGTGATAAGTTTTGTTATGTTCTCCGCTTAATGTTCCCCTGTACTAACAATGCAGCTGAGTATGAGGCCTTACTCCATGGTCTTCGGATGGCTAAGGAGATGAACTAAAGCCGAGTTAAGTGCTTTGGTGACTCAGACCTGGTAGCTCAACAGGTGTCTGGCACTTGGGATTCCAAGGACCCACTCATGGCAGCATATCGTCGTGAGGTAGATATTGTTGCAGGCCACTTTAAGGGTTATCAGGTGGATCATGTGGACCGGCGGAAGAACGAAGTGGCAGACGCTTTAAGCCGCCTGGGTTCCCAACGTAAACCGGTTCCACCTAATGTCTTCTTGGATGTTTTGCATAACCCATCAGTCAAGCTCCCTGGTGAAGAGGATATGGCTATTCCTGATCCGGAAGCTCAGCTGGTGGCGGATCTTCATGTTATCCCGGATTGGACGGTTCCTTATCTGGCGTATATGAACCGGGGCGAGTTACCAGAGGATGAGACTCTGGCCAGGCAGATAATCCGGCGATCCAAGTCCATGACCATTATCCATGGGGAGCTGCACCATTGCAGTGTGACAGGGGCGTTTCAACGTTGTGTGTCTCCTGAAGAAGGACCTGAAATTTTACGTGAGATCCACAAAGGAGATTGTGGTCACCACGCCTGTTCAAAATCTTTGGTGGCTAAGGCATTTTATCACGGGTTTTATTGGTTGACAGCTCATGCTGACGCCGAAGACTTGGTCAGACGATGTGATGGCTGTCAGAAATTCTCAAGGCACGCTCATGTGCCGGCTCAAGAATTGAGGATGATTCCAATTACTTGGCCGTTTGCAACTTGGGGGCTGGATATGGTTGGGCCTTTCAAGAGGTCCAAGGACAAGAAGACCCACCTTTTGGTGGCGGTTGACAAGTTCACAAAGTGGGTAGAGGCAGAGCCAGTTAGCAAGTGTGATGCAGCCACGGCGGTTCAATTCATCCAAAAGGTGATATTCCGGTTTGGTTTTCCGCACAGCATTATAACAGACAATGGCACCAATCTGTCAAAGGGTTCCATGGAGGAGTTCTGTCAGCGTGAACACATCCGGCTTGATGTATCATCAGTGGCTCACCCACAGTCCAATGGTCAGGCAGAGAGGGCCAATCAAGAGATTTTGAGAGGCATCCAACCCCGGCTTATGGTTCCTTTGCAGCGGACGCCGGGTTGTTGGGTGGAGGAGCTACCTTCGGTCTTATGGAGTATCAATACCACGCCCAACAGAATGACAGGATACACGCGGTTCTTCATGGTTTATGGAGTGGAGGCGGTTCTTCCTAGTGACATACGTCACGACTCACCTCGGATGGCGGGATATGTTGAAGCTGACAACAAGAAGGCACGCCAGGAAGCGCTGGACCTGTTAGATGAGGAGCGTGACATAGCGGCGGCCCGTTCAGCGATTTACCAGCAAGATCTACGCCGTTATCACAGCCGCCGGGTTAGAACCAGAACCTTTCAAGGAGATTTGGTGCTTCGGCTCATCCAGGATTAGACGGATATGCACAAGTTATCACCCCCTTGGGAAGGACCTTTTGTGGTCAGCAAGAATTTACACAATGGGTCATACTACCAAATTTATGTTCGAGAGCGCAAAGACTCGCGTAAATCGGAGGAGGAGTGTCGGTGTCAAAACCGGCGGATCTCGGGTAGGGGGTCCCGAACTGTGCGTCTAGGCGGATGGTAAGAGGAGACAAGGGACACGATGTTTTTACCCAGGTTCGGGCCCTCTCGATGGAGGTAATACCCTACTCCTGCTTGATTAATATTGATGATATGGGTAGTACAAGAGTAGATCTACCACGAGATCAAGGAGGCTAAACCCTAGAAGCTAGCCTATGGTATGATTGTTGTTCGCCCCACGGACTAAAACCCTCCGTTTATATAGACACCGGATAGGTTAGGGTTACACGAGTCGGTTACAATGGTAGGAGATCTACATATCCGTATCACCAAGCTTGCCTTCCACGCCAAGGAAAGTCCCATCCGGACACGGACGAAGTCTTCAATCTTGTATCTTCATAGTCTTGGAGTCCGCCGTGATGATAGTTCGCTATCCGGACACCCCTAGTCCAGACTCCTCAAGAGCTCCTGAACCAGGCTTCAATGACGACGAGTCCGCGCGATATTGTCTTCGCATTGCAAGGCGGGTTCCTCCTCCGAATACTTCATAGAAGGTTTTGAACACCAGGATAGTGTCCGCTCGCAAAAAAGTTCCACATACCACCGTAGAGAGAATAATTTTGCACATATCCGCCGACGATTCCGCGGGCGTGACATCACACCACGGCCAGGCCTTTATATGAATCGCTTTTTACTGTTCCACCTCAGTAGCGTTTAGCGAGGCGGTTTCCCTGGCACGTTTTATCAAAGCATAGATCGTGCCCCCTTATTCCGGGATTCCCATCAATACGGACGTGGTAACCCAGCCGTGCTCGTTGGCGCGCCTCCTCTATCAAAGGCGAGTCCTAATCGACCACGGGGAGGGCTCTTGGTATTCAACCTCTTTATAATGAGACCAAGGCCCTCTTCTTTTTTACACCCTCCATCGAGTTCGCCTCGCGCTTCGAGTTCTAACACCCAAAGCTTCAGATTTAGGCGCTTCGGACCTTCGACGATGTCCGGCTCCGACCAGCACGGCGGATGGATGTCTTCTTCCGTCACAGAAGAAGTTATGCTAAAGCTGCGAGACGCCAGGTATCTAACCGACGATATTTCGCATAGGCTGCCTGCTCCAGGGCAGGTCATTCCCACCCCCGAGCCCGGCGAGAGCGTGGTGTTCGTGTCTCACTTCCTTCGGGGTTTAGGCTTCCCGACGGATCCCTTTGTGCGGGGCTCATGTTTTATTATGGGCTGGATTTCCATGACTTGAACTGAGTCCATCCTCCATATCTCGCCATTCATTGTCGTATGTGAGGCCTTCCTCCATATTACCCCTCACTTTGGATTGTGGCTCAAGACCTTCAAGGTGGAGCCAAAGATGATCGAGGGGCAACGAGCAGAGTGCGCAGGGGCGGTCATAAGCAAGTGTGTTGATGCTCCGTGGCCCGAGGGCTCTTTTCAAGAGGAGCTTGGTTTGTGGCAACGGGAGTGGTTTTATATCACCGCTCCCAGGGGCACCAAATGGGTGGCGCTTCCGCCTTCCGCCAGTCCACCACAGCGGGCTGGCGCCATGGGTTAACAAGGGCTCGACTGGGGCCGCCCAAGGACGTTCCTTTGTTGCAGGACCATATTCGAGACCTCCAAGAAAGAGAGATCAATCTGGTTGCAGTGGCGCAGGATATGTTGATTCGGCGCCTTCTGCCCTGCAAACGTCGCCCCCTCCACCTGTGGGAATTTAGTCCGGAGGGACCACGAGCTCTCCAACATTTCGTGGGTACGGCGCTCGTGGAGATGTATAAACCGTTCTTCGGATCACAAGAGAAGTGTCCGGACCTGACTGAGGACGCAGGACTGAGCTGCAATCACCTAGATACTCAAGTAAGTAGTCCTGTACCCGGACAGGCTGTCCGTTCATTTATCGTAAACTTGCCCTTAAAGGAGCTGTTTCTTGAACAGGAGTGGATAGCGAAGGAAAAGTTGATAAGGTGTCCGGCTCCCCTCCCAGAGACCACGCCGGATCCCATGCTGACCAAGATGTTGAAGGCCGCGCCTTTTGAAGAAGGCGAAGGGGGGAGCAGGGAAGCAACTGCCTCCACGAAGGAGGCTTCTGAGGAAGGAGGGATCAAAAGTCCCACCCTCCAAGGAGAGAAGAGGACCGCTTCGGAAGATCCGGAGGTCAAGGCCTCAAAGAGGGGAAAGAAATCTTCGTCAAAGAGTCCAGCGTTGGGAAGTAACACAGCTGCACTGTTTCCCCAAGGGGATCAGCCCTCCAGCGAGCCGTAAGTAAAAAAGAAGGGGTCTTGTAAATAAGGAACATCCCTTCATTTATTTCTAAAGATAACCGAAATTGTACCTTGTAGTTCGGATCTCAGCCCTTCTCAAAGAAAGCTCGTCTTCGGGGATCTTCTTCCGAGATGATGGAGAGCTAAACGCCCCACTGCCGCACCCTCATGCGAGGCGGACGACCCCGAGGTGTCGTCCGGAGGGTTTCCCAAGTCCCGCGGGCCGGAAGGTCCGCGCCAACTAGCGCGGCGGTCGGAGGAGCTGAAGGATCTGCTCGGGCGAGCGGCTATCTCGGAAGATCACTGTGCTCTAATGGGTACGGTGATTGAAAGAATTGCATCCGCTGAGAGCAGATTGCATGAAGCTGCCAGAAGTTTACTGACGGGGTTTGAGGTACGCAAAAATGATGTACCTTCTGACAGTTATGCATATAGAATGCGCCCTGTATAGATAGTAGCCCTTGAGACTCGGTATGTTGTCAAAATTGACGGCGTGCCGAGGATCATAATCTTAGTTATAACATATCTCCACTCCTAAATAGGAGGCGAGGCATCCGGTGGCCAGCCGGACTGATGAATATGCCGAACTAAAGCGGCAACTTGACGAGGCGGATGCGGACATCGCGCTGGTAAATAAACGGTTTGACGAGTCACATGGTATGTGACTGCGGGCACCTGGTAAGGGAGCTTGACGCCCATGCCTTACTACTTGTATGCTTAATGCAGGTGGTGCCGCTGCTGTGGAGGAGCTGCTGGCGGAACTTGCCCGAGCAAAAGAGCAAGCTGTAGTAGTAATGCGTCAGATTAAGGGCGGTCAAGAGCTAAAAGCGAACGGGCTGCTCTCGCCAGCAAAGAGGAAATGGCCGATATGGCCATAAAGTTGAAGAATACTACCGACCACCGCGAGGTTCTTGAAAAGAACGCAAGCGGAGCAAGAGGGCTCAAAAGGCTACCGCCGAATCCAAGGATGCCCGCTCCGCTTTGAGAGCTGCCAAGGAGGAGCTGAGTAAGGCCGGGCTATTGCGGCTGGAAAACCATTTCGCTGCGGAGGAAATATACGGATCCAAGTATGCTCGGCTGGACAAGTTGTGGAGTTCAAGGATGCTTATCTCGACTTAGTGGCGAAGCGCCGCAGACGCGATTGAGCACTTCCGAGGCCGAAGGGGGCTGTAAGGGAAGAGCTATATTGGTCGCAATTCCATAGTCCGGAGCGCCCTCTTCCGCTGACCGATCGGTTGGCCGAATGGGCCGAGCTGAATCGATTATCCGGACTTGCCATGAAGCATGTCATGACTCATTTGTGGCCAGCGGACCCCAGCCAAGAGTTATTTTGGTTTAGTGCAGCAGTTCCTTGTGCGGTACAGCGCAGACGACGCAATGAAGCGGTCGGCGTGTATTGAGGGAGCGCGGATGGCTCGCCCGTGTCAAGACATATGGCGGAGATGAAGGCCACCGACGTTGCATCCCAAGATTCGGACAGAAGCCGAGTACCCGCCGAGCACTATTTTGAGGAAGTCCTACAGGGCGCTCGTTTAATAGAGACGCAGTGCTCGAAGGATATTATGTTTAAATGACATGTATGATTTGTGAAAACAATGTTTCAATATAATATAAGAGCTTTTTATACTTGTGCGTTCAAGTAGTAAACTACTCCCTGTGCGACCGTAGATGATATGTATATATAACCTGAAAGATGGCAGTCCTTGGCTTCAGCCCCCACGCACATAGTGCGGGGGTGTTTGCAAAGAAGGCGCTTTTGCACACTTAATCCAATGTCTTGGTCCTATTAAGGAGGTGGTAGCGTAGCAAACTAGGCAACCGGACTATAATGCTTTATCACTTTCACTTAGCCATAGGAGTTCGAGGTGGGGCTACTATATAGCCCTCGGGGCACCGCACTCTCCCGAATTCGGGTGCGATGTGCCTCGACCAAAACCGTCCTTCGTTAATGCGGAGGAATTCTAAACATTCCGTGAGTCATCGAGTGGTTGACCAGTCTCTCTCTATATCATGACATCAGTTTTCGCTTTCATCGAGGTGCTCGCCGGCCAACCGGGCACAATCGCAGAGTTCTCCGGTGCCGCGTTAGCCGATAAAACGGAACGTAAGGCAGCAAAACACAGGTGCCGGGCAAACCCAACATTTGACCAAAGACATGATTCGGAGCTGATGCATATAAGGCCTAACTCGAGACGCTGAACACACCCTAAGGTATTCGGTCTTTATAAAAACGGGCAGAATAATGCCCTAAGCCCCTGGTGTCCAGGTACGCGCAAAAATTCTGGTGCGGCCAATGCCAAAACGCCAGCCTCCTCCTCGGTTATAGTAAGAAACCGGGGATGTATATCAACAAGAGACAGTAAAAAGGTTTACGCAGGCCTTAATCAAAAGAATACCGCAACGGGTCCCTATCGCACGCTCTGCTACCGTGTCTCCGTTGTTCCGTATCCTGGACGGGTGTAGCACGTTGTTCATCTGTAAAAGAGAGGAACTTAGTTTAAAATAAAAAAGATCGTGCGAAAGATGTACTTTATATTAAATAAATAGAGCACGATTCGAAGAAGTGAATAAAATTGAGCTTTATTATCTCTTGTTGTACATGCATGCAGCCCCTTGTATGGGTGTATGCCGCTAGTAGGCGCCGGACTCGTCTAGCCGTGTCCGGGGTTCGAATTACCTATTCAGGTGCTTTGGTTAGCGGAGCCCGATTGGTGTGGGGCTGTTAAGGCAGCCTCGCATTCTTCCGTGCTCGAGTGACACTTAATACTCCCTTTTAATGAGATGATGCCGCGTGGGCCGGGCATTTTAAGTGTAAGAGATGCATAATGCGGTATTGCGTTAAAGCGGGCGAAAGCTTCGCGTCCCAATAGTGCTTGATAGCTACTTTTAAATGGGGCGACATGGAAGACTAACTTTTCGCGACGGAAGTTGTCGGATGAACCGAACACAACTTCTAGCAGAGGGAGCCCGCATAATGGCAAATGGGCCTAGCATTACCCCTTTGAAGGAGGTGTTGCTATGGCGAATTTTGGTTGGTCTATCCCCATCCTGCGGATTGTGTCCTCGATATATCGGTTTATGTCAACGCCACCATCCATGAGGACTTGTGTAAATTGGAATCCGCCAATTATAGGATCCAATATCAAGGCAGTCCATCCTGCATTCCGGATACTTTCGTAATAGTCCCGATGGTCGAAGGTGATTGGTTTTGACAACTCGTGTTGGTACTCCGCTAGGGTAGTTTGTGCGGCGCGCATTTTAGCGGGCGCCACTGCTTTTTCCTTTGATCATGTGAAGTGAGTTTACTGTTTTAACCTCTTGTGGGAAATTCTTTTGTTTTCCGGGGCTCGCTTGTGGTGCTCGCCATCGCCTTCACTTGGTGTGTCGAGCCCTTGTGTTCGGGCGTTGAGTCTGCCGGACTGTTTGAAGACCCAACAATCTCTGTGGGTATGGTTTGCGTGCCTCCCGGAGTACTGTGGATTTGACATATCTTGTCCAAGATTTTGTTTGTTGATAGCTCATCGCTATTGTCCTTAAGGGCAGTTTTTTATTGTTCTGCCGTGAGCTTTTGATTCCGGCGTTTACTGCCGCGCTCTTTGGACCGTTTCCTTTAATTCGGCGCTGGTCCTTGTTGCGCCGTGGTTTCCCATTTCCATCCCTGACTTCGGATGTACTTGGGTCGCTGGTGCTGCATCTTGCTAGCCAGCTATCCTCTCCTGCGCAAAAGCGGGTCATGAGGCTTGTTAATGCGGCCATGGTTCTCGGCTTCTCCTGGCCGAGGTATCTGGCGATCCATTCGTCTCGGACGTTGTGTTTGAAGGCTGCTAAGGCTTCGGCGTCCGGACAGTCGACTATTTGGTTCTTTTTGGTGAGGAACCTATTCCAAAATTTGCGGGCTGACTCTCCGGTTTGTTGAGTTATATGACTTAAATCGTCTGCATCCGGAGGACGGACATAAGTGCCTTGAAAATTTTCCCGAAAAGCGTCCTCGAGCTCTTCCCAACTTCCGATGGTATTTTCGGGGAGGCTTTTAAGCCAATGCCGAGCTGGCCCTTTGAGTTTGAGGGTAAGTATTTTATGGCGAGAGATCGCCTCCTCTAGCTATGTGTATGTGGAGGATGTAATCCTCAATCCGCACTCTGTGGTCTGTTGTTCCGTCAGATGCCTCTATGTTTACGGGTTTGAATCCGCTGGAAATTATGATCCAAAGACCTCATCGGTGAAACATAGGGGATGTGTGGCGCTCTGTATTTGGGTGTGCCGTGATGTTCGGATATTTGGCGGTTGCATTGCTTTGAAGAGCTTGCTTTTCGCCCATAGATGGACCTAATCGACCATCCTTTGATGTGAATCCTTATGCGGATCGCGATCGCTTATGTGCGCGCCATTTGCCGCTCTCTTTTTGCCGTGGGGTCGCCCATCCGACCGGTGGTTTTCTTACTTTTTGATTGTGGGGCTTTATGGCCTCCTCATCAAATTCGAGCAGAGCTTTCTTTGGGTAGCTTTTTGTTCGGGCGATCGCGCCAGATTTGTCTCATGTGTTGAATACTTTGCTCCATCCGATTCTCGAGCGCATCTTCCTCTGCTTTTGAGCTTCCGCTTCGCTTTTTCAGCTACGCGCAGATGGCGGCGAGCCTTTGTGGAGGTTATTCTGCTCCAATGATTTGTCCGGCGTGAGATCGTCCAGACTGTTATCTTCGCCGGGGACGGGTTGTTTATCCAAGTTGTCCTGTTCGGACGGTTGCTCGATGGCATGTTCGTCGTCCACCGGTTCGCCCTGCTCTATGGCTGGGTCTTTGTTCAGGCGGGACTTGGTGTGGCGTTTACGTTGCCGTTTTGACTGCTTCTCGAGGGATTTATCCTTCATAGCGTCCCGTTGTTCCTCATCGTCACTTCCTTTAGGTGTGTCCACCATGTATACATCATGGGATGAGGTGGTTGTCTAGCGTCCTATAGGCGCTAGTTCATGGTTGTCTCCTACATCATCGTCCATACCGTCGGTGTCTTCAGAGTCGAAATCGAGCACGCCGTAAGCTCGGCGCTGGCTACGGCGGGTGGTGGGTGGGCGTTGAATTTCTTCGCCGTCCGCGATCCAACCTTCCCGACCGCATTCGCCAGGCTCTCCGGATAAAGAGAGAGACTTTAGTGAATTCAGGATGTCGCCAAAGGGCGAAGTGCCGAAAGATGTCTCGCGGCAGTGAACTCCATGACCGGGCGCCCAATCGGATTCGATTGGCGGGGCGCGGAGGGTTCGAGTCCGGAGAGGAGTCCGACACCGGAGTCAAGGTCTTCGCAGCGATGGATGGAGTTCGCTCAATCGCCGAGAGATCGTGAGTTCTCGAGGCGCGCGCACAACCACTGCCCTCGATCGGGGAATCCGGCCCGGATTAAGGGTCCGAAGCGGATGTTGGTGCGGCCTGTGGTACTGCTCGCAGCAGAGCTAGATCATACCCATCGAGACAAGGCGGCACGCTGGCCGTGGGCTCGAATCCGTCGAATATCAAGTCTCCGCGACATCGGCCGATAGTTCAAACTTCCAAATCTGACTGATGGCTGGGGCGAGCTTCGATCTGCTCCAGATGGCTGCTTAATTGGCCCACGAAGGCAAAGCCGCCGAATATTTAAGATCTGTCCGGGAGAAAAGTCTCACCGACCGCATCGTTGTTGATGATCAAGGAGCCATCAGGCCTATAGGTGACGGCTACTGAGGAACTCTCAATGAAAGCACCAATGTCGGTGTCAAAACCGCGGATCTCGGTAGGGGGTCCCGAACGTGCGCCTAGGCGATGGTAACAGGAGACAAGGGACACGATGTTTTTACCAGTGTTCGGGCCCTCTCGATGGAGGTAATACCCTACTCCCGCTTGATTAATATTGATGATATGGGTAGTACAAGAGTAGATCTACCATGAGATCAAGGAGGCTAAACCCTAGAAGCTAGCCTATGGTATGATTGTTGTTCGCCCCACGGACTAAAACCCTCCGGTTTATATAGACACCGGATAGGTTAGGGTTACACAGTAGTCGGTTACAATGGTAGGAGATGTACATATCCGTATCACCAAGCTTGCCTTCCACGCCAAGGAAAGTCCCATCGGGACACGGACGAAGTCTTCAATCTTGTATCTTCATAGTCTTGGAGTCCGCCGTGATGATAGTTCGCTATCCAACACCCCTAGTCCAGACTCCTCAAGAGCTCTCGAACCAGCTTCAATGACGACGAGTCCCGCGCGATATTGTCTTCGCATTGCAAGGCGGGTTCCTCCTCCGAATACTTCATAGAAGGTTTTGAACACAAGGATAGTGTCTGGCTCTGGAAAACAAGTTCCACATACCACCGTAGAGAGGATAATTTTTGCACGGATCTGCTGACGTATTCCGCGGCGTGACATCACACCACGGCCAGGCCTTTATATGAATCGCTTTTTACTGCTCCACCTCAGTAGCGCTTAGCGAGGCGGTTTCCCGCACGCCTTATCAAAGCATAGATCGTGCCCCTTATTCCGGGATTCCCATCAATACGGACGTAGAACCCATCCGCGCCATTGATTACGGCGCTTGGGAGATAAGCGAAGTTTTACCAGGCTGGTCGGGGACGATAGCTTCATCTCATCCATATAAGGGATAAGGATCCACCTTTTCACCCACGCCTTCTTCCTCCTTTGCTCATCCATTCTCACAAGACTCGAGCTCCAGCGCCTTGTTCGCAGACACCCCGCCTCAACCTTCTCCAACCATGTTCGAGCGGAGGCAGGTGGATGGCCTCCGCCACGGAGGGGCACATCACAAAGCTGCGGGAGGTCGGATACTTGTCCAGCAACATCGCGCACAGGCTGCCTGACGCGGGGCAGCTCATTCCAAAACCCAGGCCCCATGAGAGGGTGGTGTTTCTCCCCCACTTCCTCCGCGGACTAGGTTTTCCACTTCACCCATTTGTCCGGGGGCTCATGTTCTACTACGGCCTGGACTTCCATGACCTGGCCCCGAATTTCATCCTCAACATCTCGGCTTCATCATCGTGTGCGAGGCCTTCCTTCAGATCCAGCCCCACTTCGCTTATGGCTGAAGATCTTCAATGTCAGGCCGAAGGTAGTGGGCGGCCGCCAAGCGGAATGCGGAGGCGCCATGGTTGGCAAGATGGCCAAAGTCCTATGGCTCGAGGGCTCCTTTTTGGAGACAATAAAGGGGTGGCAATCGGGGTGGTTCTATATCACTGAGGCGCGTGTCCCCAAATGGGTGGCGGCCCCCGAATTCAGATCTGGCTTCCCCACACAGCTCTTGTCATGGAAAGAGACGGGCCTGACGTGGGGGAATTCAGAGGAGCTATCCGGACTCCAAACATGCGTCCGAAACCTGGTGGACGAGAATCTCAGGCTTGTCAACGTAATCCAGGTGATGCTCATCCGCCGGATTCTCCCATGCCAACAACGAGCCTTCAAATTGTGGGAGTTTGATCCGCACAAAGCACCATCTCTCGACAAGGCTCTTCGACACTACGCACGAAGATGCCCGGAAGGTGCTGTTCAAGGGCGCCGAGGTTCTACATCCGCCATCAAGATTGCGGATTCAGCTCGCAGCGCCAAGCCAGCGAGGTGAGTTATTTTACCCTTTACGGGACTCTTTTTTCATAGTTTGACTCTATGCGGATCTAAAACTCCCTAACATTTAACAGACTGGTTGAAGACGCCCGGACAGGTTAACTGTCGGGCCTTTGCCGAAGACCCAGCGGACGCCTGATTGACGGGCTGCTGGCTCCGCACCTCATGTGGTGCCGGAGAAGAAGGTTAAGAAGGAGGCAACGGAACTCAAGGAGCTCCCGACGCCTGGTGCTGCCGATTCTCAAGCGTAATCTTCTCCTGAGAACGAGGAGGAGGAAAAAGAAGCCTCTCCCCCAGCGGTGGAGGAGAGGAAAAGGAAGGCCGCCCCAACTGGGGAGGCCGGAGGGTCAAAGAAGGGAAGAACCCTTCCTCCGGACGAAACTATCACCCAGCTCTCAATGAGGATATTGGTGTCAAAACCGGCGGATCTCGGGTAGGGAGTCCCGAATCTGCAAGCGCCTAGGTGGATGGTAATAGGAGACAAGGGACACGATGTTTTTACCTGTGTTCGGCCCTCTCAAGGAGGTAATACCCTCACCGAGGGAGTCCTGGACTAGGGGTGTCCGGATAGCCAACTATCATCACGGCCGGACTCCAAGACTATGAAGATACAAGATTGAAGACTTCGCCCCGTGTCCGGATGGGACTTTCCTTGGCGTGGAACGCAAGCTTGGTGATACGGATATGTAGATCTCCTACCATTGTAACCGACTGTAACCCTAACCTATACGGTGTCTATATAAACCGGAGGGTTTTAGTCCAGAGGATGAACAACAATCATACCATAGGCTAGCTTCTAGGGTTTAGCCTCCTTGATCTCGTGGTAGATCTACTCTTGTACTACCCATATCATCAATATTAATCAAGCGGGAGTAGGGTATTACCTCCATCGAGAGGGCCCGAACCTAGGTAAAACATCGTGTCCCTTGTCTCGCTGTTACCATCCGCCTAGACGCACAGATTCGGGACCCCTACCCGAGATCCGCCGGTTTTGACACCGACATTGGTGCTTTCATTGAGAGTTCCTCCTGTCGCCACCTATAGGCCCGATGGCTCCTTCGATCATCAATAACGATGCGGTCCAGGTGAGACTTTTCTCCCGGACAGATCTTCGATTCGGGCGGTTTTGCATGCGGGCCAATTCGCTTGGCCATCCGGAGCAGATCGAAGCTACGCCCCTCGCCATCAGGTCAGATTTGAAGTTTGAACTATACGGCCGATGTCCGCGGAGACTTGATCTTCGACGGATTCGAGCCACAGCCGAGCGTGCCGCACTATCTCGATGGGTATGATCTAGCTCGCCACGAACAAAGACTCGAGGCCGCATCAAAGATCCGCTACGACCCTTAATCCGGAGCCGGATTCCCGATCGAGGACGAGTGGTTGGACGCCACCGGGGCTACGATCTCTACGGCGATTGAGCGAACTCCATCCTTGTCCTTTGCGAAGACCTTGACTCTGTGGTGCCGGACTCCTCTCCGGACTCGAACCTCGCGCCCCGCCAATAGAATCCGATTACGCGGTCATGGAGTTCAATGTCGCAGACATCTTTCAAAGACTCGCCTTTGGCGACATCCTGAATTCACTAAAGTCTCTCTTTATCCGGAGAGCCTGGCCGGACTACGGTCAGAAGGTTGGGATGCGGACGACGAAGAAATTCAACGCCCACCCACCACCCACTTCAGAGCCATCGCTGAAAGCTTACACGACGTGCTCGATTTCGACTTTGAAGACATCGACGGTATGGACGACGATGTAGGAGACAACCATGAACCAGCGCCTATAGGACGCTGGACAACCACCTCATCCCATGATGTATACATGGTGGACACACCTAAAGGAAGTGACGATGAGGAACAACGGGACGCTACGAAGGATAAATCCCTCGAGAAGCAGTCAAAACGGCAACGTAAACGCCGCACCAAGTCCAGCCTCAACAAAGACCCAGCCATAGAGCAGGGCGAACCGGTGGACGACGAACATGCCATCGAGCAACCGTACAAACCGGACAACTTGGATAAACAACCCATCCCCGGCGAAGATAACAGTCAGGACGATCTCACGCCGGACAAATTATTGGAGCAGAATAACCTCCACAAAAGGCTAAATCGCCACTGCGTTCTGAAAAAGCGAAGCGGAAGCTCAAAACAGCGGAAGATGCACTCAAAATCAGATGGAGCAAAGTATTCAACACCATGAGACAAATACGGGCGATCGCCAACAACAAAGAGCTACCCAAAGAGAAAGCTACTGCCCGAATTTGATGAGGAGGCCATAAAGCCCCCACAATCAAAAAGTAAGAAGGCCACCCGGTCGGATGGACGACCCCACGGCAAAAAGAGAGCAGCAAACGGCGCCACACACAAGCCGGTACGCGATACGCATAAGGATTCACATCAAAAGGATGGCCCAGTTAGGTCCATCTATGGGCCGAGAAAGCAAGCTCTTCAAAGCAATGCAACACGCCAAATATCCGAACATCACGGCACACCCAAATACAGGGGCGCTGCACATCCCCTATGTTTCACCGATGAGGTGCTGGATCATGAATTTCCAGCGGGATTCAAACCCGTAAACATAGAGGCATACGACGGAACAACAGGCCCTGGAGTCTGGATTGAGGATTACATCCTCCACATACACATGGCTAGAGGAGACGATCTCCATTGCATAAAATACTTACCCCTCAAACTCAAAGGGCCAGCTCGGCATTGGCTTAAAAGCCTCCCCGAAAATACCATCGGAAGTTGGGAAGAGCTCGAGGACGCTTTTCGGGCAAATTTTCAAGGGACTTATGTCCGTCCTCCGGATGCAGATGATTTAAGTCATAGAACTCAATAAACCGGAGAGTCAAGACAAATTCGAACAGGTTCTCACCAAAAGAACCAAATAGTCGATCGTCCGGACGCCAAGCCTTAGCAGCCTTCAAACACAACGTCCAAGACGAATGGCTCGCCAGACACCTCGCCAGAGAAGCCGAGAACCATGGCTGCATTAACAAGCCTCATGACCCGTTTTTGCTAGAGAGGATAGCTGGCTAGCAAGATGCAGCACCAGCGACCCGGTACATCCAAGTCAGGGATGGAAATGGGAAACCACGGTAGCGACAAGGACCAGCGCCGGATTAAAGGAAACGGTCCAAAGAGCGCGGCAAGAACGCCGGATTCAAAAGCTCACGGCAGAACAATAAAAACTGCCCTTAAGGACAATAGCGATGAGCTATCCAACTTAAAAAATCTTGGACAAGATATGTATAATCCACAAGATTCTGGAGGCCCGCAAACCATACCCATAGAGATTGTTGTCTTCAAACAGTCCGCAGACTCAACGCCGAACACAAGGGCTCGACACACCAAGTGAAGACGATGACGAGCACCACAAGCAGAGCCCCGGAAAACAAAAGAATTTCCCACAAGAGGTTAAAACAGTAAACTCACTTCACGTGATCAAAGGGAAAACAGAGTGGCGCCCGCTAAAATGCGCGCCGCACAAACTACCCTAGCGGAGTACCAACACTGGTTGTCAAAACCAATCACCTTCGACCATCAGGACTATTCCGAAAGTATCCGGAACGCAGGATGGACTGCCTTGATATTGGATCCAATAATTGACGGATTCCAATTTACACAAGTCCTCATGGATGGTGGCAGTGACATAAACCTGATTTATCAGGACACAATCCGCAGGATGGGGATAGACCCAACCAAAATTCGCCATAGCAACACCTCCTTCAAAGGGGTAATGCCAGGCCCATTTGCCCATGGTACGGGCTCCCTACTGCTAGAAGTTGTGTTCGGTTCATCCGACAACTTCCGTCGCGAAAAGTTAGTCTTCCATGTCGCCCCATTTAAAAGTAGCTATCAAGCACTATTGGGACGCGAAGCTTTCGCCCGCTGTAACGCAATACCGCATTATGCATCTCTTACACTTAAAATGCCCGGTCCACGTGGCATCATCTCATTAAAAGGGAGTATTAAGTGTCACTCGAGCACGGAAGAATGCGAGGCTGCCTTAACAGCCCCACACCAATCCGGCTCCGCTAACCAAAGCACCTGAATAGGTAATTCGAATCTCGGACACGGCTAGACGAGTCCGACGCCTACTACGGCATACCCCCATACAAGGGGCTGCATGCATGTACAACAAGAGACAATAAAGCTCAATTTTATTCACTTCTTAGAATCGTACTCTGTTTATTTAATATAAAGTACATCTTTCACATGATCTTTTTTCTTTTAAACTAAGTTCCTCTCTTTTACAGATGAACAACGTGCTACACCCGTCCAGGATACGGCACAACGGAGACACAGCGCAGACGCGCAGAGGGACCCGCTTAAGGATTCTTTTCAGATTAAGGCCCCGCGTAAACCTTTTTTACTGTCTCTTGTTGATATACATCCCCCGGTTTCTTACTATAACCGAGGAGGAGGCTGGCGTTTTGGCATTGGCCGCACCAGAATTTTTTGCTGCACTGGACACTGGGGCTTAGGCATTATTCTGCCCGCTTTTATAAAGACCGAATACCTTAGGGAGTGTTCGGCGTCTCGAGTTAGGCCTTATATGCATCATCTCTGAATCATGTCTTTGGTCAAATGTTGGGTTTGCCCAGCTCTTGTGTTTTGATGCCTTACGTTCCGTTTTATCGGCTAACGCGGCACCAAGAGAACTACTACGATTGTGCCCCGGTTCGGCCGGGCGAGCACCTCAGTAGAGAAAGCCGAAAACTGACTGTCATGATATAGCGAGAGACTGGTCAACCACTCGATGACTCACCGGAATGTTTAGAATTCCTCCGCATTAACGAAGGACCGGTTTTCGGTCAGCACATACGCACTCGAATTCGAGAGTGCGGTGCCCTGTGGGCTATATAGTAGCCCACCCTCGAACTCCTATGGCTAAGTGAAAGTGATAAAGCATTATAGTCCGGTTGCCTAGTTTTCTACGCTACCACCTCCTTAATAGGACCAAGACGTTCGATTAAGTGTGCAAAAGCGCCTTCTTTGCAAACACCCCCGCACTATGTGTGTGGGGGCTGAAGCCAAGGACTGCCATCTTTCAGGTTATATATACATATACATCAATGGCTGCACAGGGAGTAGTTTACTACTTGAACGCACAAGTATAAAAAGCTCTTATATTATATTGAAACATTGTTTTCAAAAATCATACATGTCATTTAAACATAATATCCTTCGAGCACTGCGTCTCTATTAAACGAGTGCCCTACAGGACTTCCTCAAAATAGTGCTCGGCAGGTACTCGGCTTCTGTCCGAATCTTGGTATGCAACGTCGGTGGCCTTCATCTCTGCCAGTATGTCTTGACAAGGGCCAGAGCCATCCGCGCTCCCTCAATACACGCCGACCGCTTCATTGCGTCGATACACGGTGCCGCACCAAGGAACTGCTGCACTAAACCAAAATAACTCTTCTACCGGGTCCGCTCGCCACAAGTGAGTCATGACATGCTTCATGGCAAGTCCGGATAATCGATTCAGCTCGCCCATTCGCCAACCGATCGGTCAATGTAAGAGGACGCCCGGACCATGGAATTGCGACCAATATAGCTCTTCCCTTCAGGCCCTTCCGCCTCGGAAGTGCTCAATCGCGTCGCCGCAGCTTCGCCGCTAAGTCCAAATAAGCATCCTCCTAACTCCACAACTTGTCCAACCGATCATACTTCAGATCCAGATATTTCTCCGCAGCATGTAAACGGTTTTCCAGCCGCAATAGCCCCGGCCCGACTCAGCTCCTCCTTGGTAGCTCTCAAAGCGGAACAGGCATCCTTGGATTGGCGGTAGCCTTTTTCAGGCCCTCTTGCTCCGCTTTGACGTTTTTTTCAAGAACCTCGCAACGGTCGGTAGTATTCTTCAACTTTATGGCCATATCGGCCATTTCCTCTTTGCTTCGGCAGTGAGCAGCCCATTCGGCTTTTAGCACTTCGGCCGCCCTTAAAGCGCCGCAATACTACTTCTGGCTTGCTCTTTCGCTGGGGCAAGTTCCGCCCGCAGCTCCTCCACAGCGGCAGCACCACCTGCATTAAGCATACAAGTAGTAAGGCATGGGCGTCAAGCTCCCTTACCAGGTGCCCGCATAGAAGTCACATACCTTGTGACTCGTCAAACCGTTTATTGACCATCGCGATGTCCGCATCCGCCTCGTCAAGTTGCCGCTTTAGTTCGGCATATTCATCAGTCCGGCTGGCCACCGGACGCCCCGCCACCTATTTAGGAGCGGAGATATGTTATAACTGAGATTATGATCCTCGGCACGACGTCAATTTTGACAACATACCGAGTCTCAGGGGCTACTATTTATACAGGGCGCATTCTATATGCATAACTATCAGAAGGTACATCATTTTTGCGTACCTCAAACCCCGTTAGTAAACTTCTGGCGGCTTCATGCAATCCGCTCTCAGTGGATGCAATTCTTTCAATCACCGTACCCAATAGAGCACGGTGATCTTCCGAGAGAGCCTTCGCCCGAGCAGATCCTTGACTCCTCCGACAAGACGCCGCTTGGCGCCGGACCTTCGGCCCCGCGGACTTGGGGAAACCTCCGCGACGACACCTCGTGGTCGCCCGCCTCGCATGAGGGTGCGACAGTGGAGGCGTTCGCTCTCCATCATCTCCGGAAGAAGATCCTCAAGACGAGCTCACTGAGAAGGGCTGAGATCCGAACTACAAGGTACAATTTCGGTTATCTTTAGAAATAAATGCAGGATGTTCCTTATTTACAAGACCCTTCTTTTTTACTTACGGCTCATTGGAGGGCTGATCCCTTGGGGAAACAAAGGCGGCTGTGTTACTTCCCAACGCGGACTCTCGACGAAGATTTCTTTCCCTCTTTGAGGCCTTGACCTCCGGATCTTCCGAAGTGGTCCTCTTCTCTCCTTGGAGGGTGGGACTTTGATCCCTCCTTCCTAAGAAGCCTCCTTCGTGGAGGCAGTTGCTTCCTGCTCCCCCTTCGCCTTCTTCAAAAGGCGCGCCTTCAACATCTTGGTCAGATGGGATCCGCATGGTCTCGGGAAGGAGCGGACACCTTATCAACTTTGCCTTCGCTATCCACTCATGTTCAAGATACAGCTCCTTTAAGGGCAAGTTTACGATAAATGAACGGACAGCCTGTCCGCATGCAGGACTACTTACTTGAGTATCCAGGCGATTGCAGCTCATCCTGCGTCCTCGGCCAGTCGGACACTTCTCTTGTGATCCAAGAACAGTTTATACATCTCCACGGGCGCCGCACCCATAAAATGTTGAGAGCTCGTGGTCCCTCCGGATTAAATTCTACAAAGGCGGGGGCGACGTTTGCAGGCGTAGGCGCCAATCAACATAACTCGCGCCATCGCAACCAGATTGATCTCTCTTTCTTGGAGGTCTCAAACACGGTCCTGCAACAAAGGAACGCCTTGGACGGCCCCCAGCCGAGCCCCTTGTTAACCCATGACGCCAGCCGCTGTGGTGGACTCTGAGCGGAAGGCGGAAGCGCCACCCATTTGGTGCCCCCAGGAGCGGTGATATAAAACCACCCGTTGCCACAAACCAAGCTCCTCTTGAAAAGAGCCCTCGGCCACGGAGCATCACCACACTTGCTTATGACCGCCCCTCCGCACTCTACTTGTTGCCCCTCGATCATCTTTGGCTCCACCTTGAAGGTCTTGAGCCACAATCCAAAGTGAGGGGTAATATGGAGGAAGGCCTCACATACGACAATGAATGACGACATAAGGAGGATGGACTCCGGAATCAAGTCATGGAAATCCAGCCCATAATAAAACATGAGCCCCCGCACAAAGGGATCCGTCGGGAAGCCTAAACCCCGAAGGAAGTGAGACACGAACACCACGCTCTCGCCGGGCTCGGGAGTGGGAATGACCTGCCCTGGAGCAGGCAGCCTATGCGAAATCTCGCCGGTTAGATACCTGGCGTCTCGCATCTTGTAGCGACCCGACCTCAGATGGTCAAGTCTCTGTGCTTCCGTGTCGTCCCTGGATCGGTAATGCTAACACACACAGTACTCGAAGGATTTATAACAGAGTAGCAATCACACACTTATTACATCGAATGTCTCAAAAGAGAACTTATTACAATAATATGGCTTAAGGCCATCTAATGCGATAACAACGGAAGGCTTGGAAGGTAAAGTGAGTCCATCAACTCCAACGGCATAACTGAGCTGCACGGCAACGACCTATCGAACCTTACTCCTCGTCTGAAAAGTCTGCAACATAATATGTTGCAGTCCGAAAACGGGTCAGCACATGGAATATGCTGGCAATGTAACATAATAGAGCAACAACAAAATAATGATAACACTACATGCATATTTAGCTGGTGGAAAGCTCTACGGTTACAGTTTTTGCGAAAAGCCAATTTTTCCCTACATCAAAGGAATATATTTTTTACTTTAACTATCATGGTGGTTGAAACATCATTGAGAAGGTATAACCCCA
The DNA here is from genome assembly GCA_021605205.1 of Aegilops longissima. Classification (NCBI taxonomy): domain Eukaryota; kingdom Viridiplantae; phylum Streptophyta; class Magnoliopsida; order Poales; family Poaceae; genus Aegilops; species Aegilops longissima. The sequence continues at coordinate 600,345,428 of CM038677.1, read as the reverse complement.
ACTCAATCCCAATTAAAATAATTAACAACCCAACAGTATTAACTTAGAGTGATGAGATACATGTGAATACTCAAGTACTAGATACTCAGAATTGTCCATAACCGGGGACACGGCTAACCATTATTAGATTGTACACTCTGCAGAGGTTTGCGCACATTTCCCCACAAGACTCGATCGCCTCCGTTGATTTCTCGCACTACATGGTTTTTGAGAAACGGATGACCGAGACACGGTCTTTCAGAAACATTAACTCTCTACTCCGGATAGATCATACCAAACCTATAAAACCCACTACCTGCTGATCTACCTCTTCGAGAGCTTCACGTAACTTACTCAACTACGCTAGAGCCCATAATAGCTTGTGGCTGCACATGGAAGTTTCTAGCATGAATAATCTCAGTTCCCTTTGAGCCTGGGTGGCGGTCCATAGGAAGATCACACGGGTACCCCGGGATTTCCAAAAAAATAAAACAGACAACACTGGGTTCCCCAGGTGCCTCAATCCACCCAGATGTGTATTAAAGTTTCCACCTTAAAGTAAACCATTAATTAGCAATCTCACATCTGTCGTGAATATCTCTCAAACCCAAACCACGTCTACGAGCATAGCATAGCAATATAAGCATAACGTAGAAGTAACTCCCAAGGGTTTGATAGTAACAGGGCAATAGGTTCCTACCTCATCATCTACTTCCCAACCCACAAATTAATGGCATCCTAACCATGCAATGTTTGAGGGTTGAAACAAATGCATAAAAACTGGGTATGAAAAGAGTATGATCAAGTGTTACTTGCTTTGCTGACGATCCGTGAATCCTAGAGACTCGTAGTAGCACGCTTCGCACTTCGGGAATTCTATCGCAAGCAAACAATACATACATAAGCAACAAGCAAAGATGCACAAACGAAACTTCAACTGAAAGAGGTTGACCGGAGAGTTCAATTTAAGAACTCCGGTTTACAAAAAGAATCAAACCAAACGGAGCAACGAAACTCAAACGGCGAGAGAAACAAGATCCGTTTACTAATCCGAACTAGGGTCAAATTTTACAGAATCAAAAACTGGTTTGAGTTGGTTATTCGGAAAGAGGGTTTCGAGATGAAACTCCAGGCGCTTGAATCGCCTGATTCCGATAAACGAGCGAAAAGTTATAGTAATTCGAACATCAGATCAGAAATCGCGAGGAATAATCGCGGAATAAATCCGATAAAAAGAAAACGACGAACGGCTAAACGAACGAACGTTCGTTAGCAGAAACTAAACGACAAACATGTTCGTAAAAACGAACGAACGAGCGATCGCTCGCAAAATAAATAAACCGGAAAAATAAAATCGATCTATAAAAAAACATGCTAGGGTTTTTTAAAAAAACCGAAGGGTTCTTTTAAAAAAAACCGGCGACGAGGGCTACCTCCGGCGAGGGGCGGGCGGCTCGGGCGAGGTCCGGCGAGGGGCGGCGGGGCGGCTAGGGCTCGCGGGCGGCTCGGCGAGGGCGGGAGGCACGGAGGCGGCGGCGACGGCCAAGGGCGGCGGCGGCTCGGGCTCGGCTCGGTCCGAGGTGGCGGCGGTGGTGGCTAGAAGGGGGGGGCTATTTAAAGGGGGCTGGTGGCTTGGATGAGGGGGGCAGGCGGCGGGGAGGAGAGTCCGGCTCAGACTCTAGTCCGGGCGGGTGGGCGGCGCTTGGCAGAAGCGGAGGCGGTGGCTGGGCCGGGCTGGCTCTGGTGGCCTTTGGCCGATCGGTATGGGTTCTTTTTTTAAACGTTACCGACACTTATAAAATTGCTAGAAAAATAAATAAAAATCTAAAATGCCAAAACAAGTTTTCTTTGCCTAAATAAAATATTTAGGATAGGATGAACTTTTCTTGGCCCCTAAAATGCAATTTTAAATATATGCAAATTTTTCTCTAGGCAACAAAATTCCAAATAAATAAAATAAAAAATCCAAATAATGATTTTAACATTTTTCCTCCGATATTTCAATTATTTTTGGAGAAGTCATATTATCTCCTCTCATTTATTTTTAAACATGTATTTTTCGGAGAGAAAAATAATAAAATCCGAATTCCTCGTCTTCATTATTTGATAAAATTCAAATATGAAAATCGGAAAATTCCCAACTCTCTCCGAGGGTCCTTGAGTTGCTTAGGATTTCGAGGATGGCAAACGAGAATGCAATAAAATATGATATGCATGGATGACCAATGTATAACATGCCAAATTGAAAATTTGGGATGTTACAAACCTACCCCCCTTAAGATGAAGTTCGCCCTCGAGATTCGGGTTGGCTAGAAAATAGGTGCGGATGGTCCTTGCGAATATCATCTTCTCGTTCCCAGGTGGCTTCCTCCACTGTATGGTGGCTCCATTGAATTTGCAGAACTTGATAACCTTGCTGCGAGTGACTCGACTGTCGAAATCCAGAATCTTTACTGGTTTCTCCTCATAAGTCAAATTACTATCCAACTGTATCGCCTCTAGGGGCACTGTATCCTTTAACGGTATATCGGCCATCTCAGCGTGGCACTTCTTCAGCTGTGATACGTGAAACACATCGTGAACTCCTGACAATCCTTCGGGTAACTCCAGCTTGTAGGCAACTTCTCCCATCCGTTCCAAAACGTGATAAGGTCCTACAAATCTTGGGGATAACTTTCCCTTTACTCCAAAATGTTTCACTCCCCTCAAGGGTGATACTCGCAGATAGGCTCTATCTCCAATTTCATAGGTTACTTCCTTGCGTTTTGAATCTGCGTAACTCTTCTGTCTAGACTGAGCAATCTTTAGTCTGTCTCTGATCAGTTTAACCTTCTTTTTTGATTCCTTGATCAAATCTGGTCCAAACAACTGACGGTCTCCTACCTCATCCCACATCAATGGTGTTCTACATCTGCGTCCATACAGAGCTTCGAACGGTGCCATCTTCAAACTGGCCTGGTAGCTGTTGTTATATGAGAATTCTGCGTACGGCAAATTGTCATCCCAACTAGATCCATAATCTAGCGCACAGGCTCTTAACATATCCTCCAGAATCTGGTTAACTCTCTCTGTCTGTCCATCCGTCTGTGGGTGGAACGCTGTACTAAACTCCAATCTGGTACCCAAAGTCTGGTGTAGCTGATGCCAAAACTTTGAAGTAAACTGTGTTCCTCTATCTGATACGATGCTCCTCGGAACTCCGTGCAAACATACGATCCTGGTCATATATATCTTGGCCAACTTGGCACTTGTATAAGTTGTTTTCACTGGGATGAAGTGAGCTACTTTGGTCAAACGATCCACAACTACCCATATTGAATCATATCCTGCTTTGGTTCTGGGTAATCCGGTGATAAAATCCATGCCAAGTTTGTCCCACTTCCATTCGGGTATTGGCATAGGCTGTATGATCCTGCTGGCTTTTGATGCTCTGCCTTCACTCTCTGACATACATCACAAACGGCTACATACTCGGCAATATCCTTCTTCATACCAGTCCACCAGAAACGTTCCTTCAGGTCCAAATACATCTTGGTGTTTCCGGGGTGAATCGAGTATGGTGAGTCATGGGCCTCAAGTAGTAACTTCCTGATTTCAATTGTTGGGCACATAAACCGGTCCTCAAACCACAAGGTATCGTGCTCATCCTCGCGAAAACCTTTGGCTTTTCCTTTGCCCATCTTCTCTTTTATCTCGGCAATCTCTTTATCCTCCTTCTGAGCTTCTCGAATCTTGTCTAACAATGTCGACTGAACCTCCATTGTTGCAAGAAAACCCCTTGGAACAATCTCCAACTGAAGTTCCATAATATCCTCTGCTAACTCCTTTGACAGTCCTCTACTTTCAAGGATATTGGCATAGCTCTCTCGACTCAAAGCGTCTGCTACGACGTTGGCCTTTCCTGGATGGTAGTGTAGCTTCATATCGTAATCCTTTATAAGCTCCAGCCATATCCTCATCTCGAGGTTCAACTCTTACGTGTGAAAATGTACTTCAAACTTTTATGATCCGTGTACACATCACAACGGTTTCCCATGAGATAATGTCTCTGTGTCTTTAACGCATGCACTACAGCTGCTAACTCCAAATCATCGTGGCATAGTTCAACTCATGTGGCTTCAGTTGTCGTCAGGCATACGAAACCACTTTTCCGTCCTGCATAAGAACACATCCAAGTCCCAAGCGAGAGGCGTCACAATACACTTGAAACTCCTTATGTATATCTGGCAAGGTCAGCACTAGGGTTGTAGTCAACCGTTTCTTCAACTCTTGAAAGCTTGTCTCGCAATCCTCTGTCCATTTGAACTTAGTATCCTTCTTTAGCAATTCTATCATTGGTTTAGCAATCTTGGAAAAATTCTCAATGAATCTCCGTAATATCCTGCCGGTCAAGGAAAGCTGCGAATCTCATTGGTGAAGTGGGTGCCAACCATTCAAAGGATCGACTGAATTTTACAGGGATCTACTGCTATACCCTCTCCTGATATAACATGCCCAAGAAATCCTACTTCCTTCAACCAAAACTCGCACTTGCTGAATTTGGCGTATAACTGGTGTTCCCTGAGTTTCTCGAGAACCAAACATAGGTGTTCTGCGTGCTCCTCTTCGTTCTTCGAGTAAACCATAATATCATCAATAAACACCACAACAAACTTGTCCAAATACTCCATGAACACTTTATTCATCATAGTCATGAAATAGGAAGGGGCGTTAGTCAGTCCAAACGACATGACCGTATACTCATATAATCCATACTGCGTGGTGAACGCTGTCTTGGGTATATCCTTCTCTCGAATCTTCAACTGATGGTATCCTGATCGTAGATCAATATTTGAAAACACCTTAGCTCCTTGCAACTGATCAAACAGATCGTTAATCATCAGTAAGGGATACTTGTTCTTTATCGTTACTTCATTCAGAGCTCGATAATCAACAACCATCCTTAGGGATTTATCCTTCTTCTCCACCAAAAGTACTGGGGCTCCCCAAGGTGATGAACTTCTATGAATGTAACCTTTCTCCAATAGCTCCTTGATCTGCTTCTTAATTTCCTCCAGATCATTTGCGGGCATCCGGTAGGGTCTCTTTGATATTGGCCCTGTACCTGGCAATAGTTCTATCAGAAACTCGATGTCTCAATCCGGTGGCATGCCTGGTAACTCCTCTGGAAAAACATCTGGATAATCCTTTACTACAGGTACTTCCTCCTGTACAACTCCCGTGAGGGTATTCACTTGGCTCCTCCTAGGCACATGCCTAGATACATACTTAATCCTTTTTCCCTCTGGGGTGTTAAGATAAATCGACTTGCTAGCACAATCAATACTTCCTCCAAACTTTGACATCCATTCCATACCTAATATCACATCCAATCCTTGCGACTCCAAGATAATTAGGTCAGACGGAAAAACATGCGTGCCAATGATTAGGGGTATCTGGGTGCACCATCTGCTAGCCATGTACTCTGCTCAAAGCGAGCTCACTAAAGAGGGGTCCTAAGGGTGCGGGTTGGTAACTTAAACTTATCCACAAATCCCTTGATATGTATGAATGCGATGCACCAAGATCGAAAAGAACAATAGCGGTAAATGGTGAACCAAAACTTACCTATTACGCGTCCGCTGCTCTTCAACTTCCTCCACGTTAACGTGGTTCACTTGTCCTTTGTTGAATGGATTGGGCTTCTTCCCAGCGCTTCCATTTCCGTTTCCATTCTTTCCTTCAGGGTAGTCATTGGCATAGTGCCCTGTCTTCCCGCACTTAAAGCAAATAACTTGGCTTAAGTCCCTCTTGGCGGGTGTAGCTGGGTTTGAGCGATTCTGATTATTGTTGGCCCCATTCCCATTCTTCACACTCGTTTGATTATGCGATCCTCCTCCAGTATGGTTATGTCCTCCATGGTTATGAACAAGTCCTCCCGAGTTCGGGTTTAAGCGAGGCTTCTGGTGAGCTCCTGAGTTATACTTCCCTTGTCCATACTTCGTCTTACGACTCTCAATTTGCTGCTGCTTTCCTTCAATCATCAGGGCCTTATCTACCAACTCCTGGTAGTTGTTGAAAGTTGCCACCATCAACTGCATACTCATCTCATCATTCAGCCCTTCCATAAACTTCTCTTGCTTCGCGGCATCTGTGGCTACATCATCGGGGCATAGCGTGATAACTTGCTAAACTCATCCACGACCGAGCCTGTCTACGGTTCCCCGGGCGTAAGTTGCGAAACTAACGCTTCTTTATCTGCATGGCTCCGGTTGAAACATGGGCGTGCGAAAAGCTTGTTGGAACTGGTCCCAAGTGACATTGGCTATAGGAAAAGTAGCGTGTAATTCTCCCACCATGCGACTCTTGGTCCATCCAATTGATGTCTGCAAAGCGCACTCTTTCAAACATCCGTGCATCCTGCGGTGGTTAACTCCTTCCAATACGGGCGTAGCCAATCATCGCAACTATTGGCTCGGTGCTCTTTGAAAACACCGCGGTTGTAACCTCGAAAATGGGCTAAATTGTCCCTTTGGCGGCGGGTTGTTGTTGTTGTTGGCATTGCCCTGGTTACGAACTAGCAATTGCATTAAGGCATTCGCTGCTTTGGATCAACTGGGTGAGCTCGGTGGGAAAACAAAACTGGGGTCACGTCTCGGAGGCATCTGAAGGTTTAGATGGAAGAGATTAGAATAGAAAGAGGTCTAGCGAGAAAACACTACCCATATGCACATGAGGCAAACACAAACATTCATTCAATCAAGCAAGCAAGGGCATACAAAACGGTCTAGGACTATCGCATAAGTGCTCAACTACTACTAGTTACATGGGGGAAATACTACTATTATATGGTGGTCATCTAGAAATTTTGATCGGTGGAAGACTCCATGATGTCTGCTCCAGCTTCGTCTTCATAGTCATCATCACTTGGATCTGAGTCGGTGTCGTCGATGATGATGTAGTTGTCCGGACAAGTGGGATATTCTTCCTCTTCTTGCTCCTCTTCTTTGGGTGCTGGTCCTCCCATGAAGACTCCGATCTTCTTGACTAGGTCGTCATTCTTCTCCAGTAGGGTCTTGATTTCTTCCTCATATCCATCGCGTGTAGACTTGAGTTCTTCCTCCAGCTCGATGATCCTAGTTTTCGCCTTCTTCAAATCCATCATGTCTGCGCACATCTGGTTCTCTTGACGTCGAATGTGCTGGTTTAGCTCTGGATGTAGCTGCAATGGATCTATCCTTCTTGGTGCTGATTACTTCCCATTGCTCGTCTCGGCGCCCACATATTTGGTATATGGTGTCTTTAAGCTCCTTATTGTAGACTTCTCCAATGCATCCCATGGTAATGTGAGCTGCCATACTCTTTCCAGCATTCTTCTTCTGGTAAGGTGGCGTCGTACATCCCGGTGAAGCTTGGTATTCCAATATTCAGGTACCTAGTGACTTCCTTCAAGTGGCGCCCAAAAGGTGTGTCTTCATCCGGTTGTGCAAACTTGTACTTCATCTCCGTCATCCTAAAGAGTGGAAAAATGGAGAGGGTCAGAAATGAGTAGAGAGGAGTGACCTATGGTTTTATCTTAGTGGTCGTGTCCTACACTCAGCGTGTGCTCTGATACCATCTTGTAGCGACCCGACCTCAGATGGTCAAGTCTCTGTGCTTCTGTGTCATCCCTGGATCGGTAATGCTGACACACAGTACTCGAAGGATTTATAACAGAGTAGCAATCACACACTTATTACATCGAATGTCTCAAAGAGAACTTATTACAATAATATGGCTTAAGGCCATCTAATGCGATAACAGCGGAAGGCTTGGAAGGTAAAGTGAGTCCATCAACTCCAACGGCATAAGCGAGCTGCACAGCAACGACCTATCGAACCTTACTCCTCGTCTGAAAAGTCTGCAACATAATATGTTGCAGCCCGAAAAAGGGTCAGCACATGGAATATGCTGGCAATGTAACATAATAGAGCAACAACAGAATAATGATAACACTACATGCATATTTGGCGGTGGAAAGCTCTCTGATTACGCTTTTATGTAAAAGCCAATTTTCCCTACATCAAAGGAATATTTTTTACTTTAACTATCATGGTGGTTGAAACATCATTGAGAAGGTATAACCCCAACTCAATCCCAATTAAAATAATTAACAACCCAACAATATTAACTTAGAGTGATGAGATACATGTGAATACTCAAGTACTAGATACTCAAATTGTCCATAACCGGGACACGGCTAACCATTATTAGATTGTACACTCTGCAGAGGTTTTGCACTTTTCCCCACAAGACTCGATCGCCTCCGTTGATTTCTCGACTACATGGTGTTTGAGAAACGGATGACCGAGACACGATCTTTCGAAACATTAACTCTCTACTCCGGATAGATCATACCAAACCTATAAAACCCACTACCGCTGATCTACCTCTTGAGAGCTTCACGTAACTTACTCAACTACGCTAGAGCCCATAATAGCTTGTGGCTGCACACGGAAGTTTCTAGCATGAATAATCTCAGTTCCCTTTGAGCCTGGGTGGCGGTCCATAGGAAGATCACACGGGTACCCCGGGATTTCCAAAAAAAACAGACAACACCTGGGTTCCCCAGGTGCCTCAATCCACCCAGATGTGTATTAAAGTTGCCACCTTAAAGTAAACCATTAATTAACAATCTCACATCTGTCGTGAATATCTCTCAAACCCAAACCACATCTACGAGCATAGCATAGCAATATAAGCATAACGTAGAAGTAACTCCCAAGGGTTTGATAGTAACAGGGCAATAGGTTCCTACCTCATCATCTACTTCCCAACCCACAAATTAATGACATCCTAACCATGCAATGTTTGAGGGTTGAAACTAATGCATAAAAACTGGGTATGAAAAGAATATGATCAAGTGTTACTTGCCTTGCTGACGATCCGTGAATCCTAGAGACTCGTAGTAACACGCTTCGCACTCCGGGAATTCTATGCAAGCAAACAATACATACATAAGCAAGAAGCAAAGATGCACAAACGAAACTTCAACTGAAAGAGGTTGACCGGAGATTTCAACTTAAGAACTCCGGTTTGCAAAAAGAATCAAACCAAACGGAGCAACGAAACTCAAACGGCGAGAGAAACAAGATCCGTTTACTAATGTGAACTAGGTTCAAATTTTACAGAATCAAAAACTGGTTTGAGTTGGTTATTTGGAAAGAGGGTTTCGAGATGAAACTCCAGGCGCTTGAATCTCCTGATTCCGATAAACGAGCGAAAAGTTATACTAATTCGAACATCGGATCAGAAATCTTGATCGGAATAATCGCGGAATAAATCCGATAAAAAGAAAACAACGAATGGCTAAACGAACGAACGTTCGTTAGCAGAAACTAAACGACGAACATGTTCGTAAAAACGAACGAACGAGCGATCGCTCGCAAAATAAATAAACCGGAAAAATAAAATCGATCTATAAAAAAACGGGCTAGGGTTTTTAAAAACAACCGAAGGGTTCTTTAAAAAAAACCGGCGACGAGGGCTACCTCCGGCGAGGTCCGGCGAGGGGCGGCGGGGGTGGCTAGGGCTCAGCGGCGGCTCGGCGAGGTCGGGGAGGCGCGGGAGGCGGCGGCGATGGCCAAGGGTGGCGGCGGCGGCGGCTCGGGCTCGGCTCGGCTCGGGTCCGAGGTGGCGGCGGTGGTGGCTAGAAGGGGGGGCTATTTAAAGGGGTGGTGGCTTGGAGGAGCGGGCAAGGCGGCGGGAGGAGAGTCCGGCTCGGACTCTAGTCCAGTCTTGGCTTGTGTGTGCAAGTGGCGGAGGCGGTGGTGGCTGGGCGGGCCGCTTTCAGTGAGCCTTTGGCCCGATCGAGGGCGGTTCTTTTTTAAGCGTTCATGAAACTTATAAAATTCCTAGAAAAATAAATAAAAATCTAAAAATGCCAAAACAAGTTTTCTTTGCCTAAATAAAATATTTAGGATAGGATGAACTTTTCTTGGCCCCTAAAATGCAATTTTTAATATATGCAAATTTTTCTCTAGGCAAATAAAATTCCAAATAAATAAAATAAAAAATCCAAATAATGATTTTAACATTTTTCCTCCGATATTTCAATTATTTTTGGAGAAGTCATATTATCTCCTCTCATTTATTTTTAAACATGAAATATTTTCCGGAGAGAAAAATAATAAAATCTGAATTCCTCGTCTTCATTATTTGATAAAATTCAAATATGAAAATCGGAAAATCCCCAACTCTCTCCGAGGGTCCTTGAGTTGCTTAGGATTTTGAGGATGGCAAACGAGAATGCAATAAAATATAATATGCATGGATGACCTATGTATAACATGCCAAATTGAAAATTTGGGATGTTACAGCTTTAGCACATCTTCTTCTGTGACGGAAGAAGACATCCATCGGCCGTGCTGGTCGGAGCCGCACATCGTCGAAGGTCTGAAGCGCCTAAATCTGAAGCTTTGGGTGTTAGAACTCGAAGCGCGAGGCGAACTCGATGGAGGGTGTAAAAAAGAAGAGGGCCTTGGTCTCATTATAAATAGGTTGAATACCAAGAGCCCTCCCCGTGGTCGATTAGGACTCGCCTTTGATAGAGGAGGCGCGCCAACAAGCACGGTTGGGTTACCCATGTCTGTATTGATGGGAATCCCGGAATAAGGGGGCATGATCTATGCTTTGATAAGACGTGCCAGGGAAACCGCCTCGCTAAACGCGTTGAGGTGGAACAGTAAAAAAAGGTCATATAAAGGCCTGGCCGTGGTGTGATGTCACGCCGCGGAATACATCAACAGATCTGTGCAAAAATTATTCTCTCTACGGTGGTATGTGGAACTTGTTTTGCAGAGCCGGACACTATCCTGGTGTTCAAAACCTTCTATGAAGTATTCGAAGGAGGAACCCGCCTTGCATTGTCAAAGACAATATGCGCGCCGGACTCGTCGTCATTGAAGCCTGGTTAGGGGGCTCTTGAGGAGTCTGGACTAGGGGTGTCCGGATAGCGAACTATCATCACGGCGGACTCCAAGACTATGAAGATACAAGATTGAAGACTTTGTCCGTGTCCGGATGGGACTTTCCTTGGCGTGGAAGGCAAGCTTGGCGATCTGGATATGTAGATCTCCTACCATTGTAACCGACTGTAACCCTAACCTATCCGGTATCTATATAAACCGGAGGGTTTTAGTCCGTGGGACGAACAACAATCATACCATAGGCTAGCTTCTAGGGTTTAGCCTCCTTGATCTCATGGTAGATCTACTCTTGTACTACCCATATCATCAATATTAATCAAGCGGAGTAGGGTATTACCTCCATCGAGAGGGCCGAACACAGGTAAAAACATCGTGTCCCTTGTCTCATGTTACCATCCGCCTAGACGCACAGTTCGGGACCCCCTCCCCGAGATCCGCCGGTTTTGACACCGACATACCTGCTGTTACCCAGATGAGCAAGTTTCGTCCGAAGTCGGCGCTCGTCCTTGACTCTATTTGACATTGTTGTAGGTCCAAAGGCTACACTTCACCCCCTAGTCCAGGACTCCCTAAAGGAGACCAACCGGTCGTGGAATATTGCTCATCTTCGGCCCTGCTATACCTAAGCTATAGGCTCTGCTTATGTACATATTATGACAATGTATATATTATGATCAATATAATAAACCAGAACCTCAGTTAAAGCGGGGTATCTGTTGTTTTCCTATATCATGTGTGGTTACATGGAGCTTCTGTTTTTAAAAGCGGCCTCCGGTTTACCCCTTGATTTAGCTTCTCAAAAGCTTTATATGACATCATTTGGGGGCTATGGTCGTATCCGAACCATAGCTACACCTTTTGATAGGCGCAATGCCACATCATCATTTGGGGGCTATGGTCGTATCCGAACCATCGCTACACCTTTTGATAGGCGCAATGCCACAACATCACTTGGGGGCTACGATCATATCCGAACCATAGCTACACCTCTTGATCGGCGTAATGCCACAACATCACTTGGGGGCTATGGTCGTATCCGAACCATAGCTACACATCTTGATCGGTGTAATGCCACAGCATCACTTGGGGGCTTGGTCGTATCCGAACCATAGCTACACCTCTTGATCGGCTCAATGCCACAGCATCACTTGGGGGCCTTGGTCGAACCCGAACCATAGCTACACCTTTTGATCTGCGTAATGCCACAGCATCATTTGGGGGCCCGGTCGACTCAGACCACAGCTACGCCTTTTGGTGGCTTGGTCGTGTCCGAACCATGGTCACGCCTCTTGATCGGCTCATAGCCTCGACTACAATGGTTTATTTGCCTTTGTTTGAGTTTTGTTCTCTTTTTGATAACAATTTTTTTCGATTGCTTTTTTAAAACCAGAGTTAACAACCCGGCCCTACTATCAATTACAAGTTGACGGTACACGATCAGACCATCATCCAGAGACTATCAGCCCTGTCTGGTTTTCAGTCAAAATTGAACCGGCGTTTATCATAACCCGGCACAGTTTATACTATAAGCCGGCATTATGTCCACATGAGTTGTTTTTCCTCCAAGAGTTGGGTCCTGCCCCTCGCTACAATGCTGGTTGGCCAGCCTTATGCCTCAAAGTCATAGGTATTACATATATGTCTGCGTTTGATTATCTTTTATCGCCTTGGTTATACACCTTGGTCGTATATATATATATATATATATATATATATATGATGCTATTTATCACCCAGGGTGCAGAATAAGTTATTCTTCACCCGGGGTAATCTTACGATCACTTCATAATGAAATTACATTTGGAATTTAAATAGTTATATTCCTATTGATTCACTACGTAAAATTTGGCATAAGAAAATAAAAATATAGGTCATAAGACAAGAAAATATGTAGTTTATGTGTATTTTACACTATTTTTTACGTTTTAATTTTACACAACATAAAATATTTTTACTGACGATTATATATTTTCTTACGGTCACTTTTTACATCAGACATAAGACAAAACTTATAGAACGTAAAATTACAGTGGATTGATGGTAAAATAAAGGGGGTGAAGAATAACTATTCCTCACCCAGGGTGACGAATAGTCAATCCTATATATATATATATATATATATATATATATATATATATATATATATATATATATATATATATATATATATATATATATATATATGTGTGTGTGTGTGTGTGTGTGTGTGTGTGTGTGTGTGTGTGTGTGTGTGTAGAATAGCTTATTCTACACCCTAGTAACGCTATGTACAAAATCTAGTAAAGCGTGTACAAAATGTAGTAATTCGAAAAATAATTTTTTTATCATCTAAGTTTTTAATTTACTACATTTTTACAAAAAATACTATATTTTACATAGTGTGTTACTGTATTTTGTATGTGCTGTTACTGGGGTGTAGAATAAGCTATTCTACACTCACGCTTAGTTTAGCGTTAATATATATATGAGTATCATGACCCGCCCGGAGGTAAACCGCCAGGGCACTTTGAGCTTTTTATCTGCAGGAACAGCTCAAAATAGATGGCTATGGATTATGAATCTCATAAAGCATGTTGGTTTGAGCAAGCAGATAAACATGCACGAAGGCATACCAGACCAAATGTTTTAACTAGCCTATTACAAGGCGATTTGATGCCCAAAAGAATAATCATTTTTTCTAGCACATGATGCAGCACATAGCAGATTAAAACCGGCCTCCGGTTTATGATTGGTTCCCAGCTCGGCTTGACGGCTGCGGATCATCTCGCACTGGTTCAGCTTCCTCTTCTCTACCCAGCGGCTGGAAGTCAGCAGTCGCCTAGTTGATCCCGGTTAAAGCTTGGAAAACAGCCTCATCACTTATAAGTGTGGACGGGTCAATGTCAAGGGCATAAGTGTGCTTATGAATTGGCGGGATAAGACTTTGAGCTTCAGGAATTGGTGCAGCAACCCGTTTATTTTTGTCATCATAGCTGGCTTGATAGTATGAAAGGTCTACTTCTTCCACCAATTGACAAGCTAGTGGGCGTACTTCACGGTTTATGGTCCGGAGATCACCTTCGCCAAATTCTGCTCCGTCTTTCTTCAAGCTGGGATAACCTTGGGCCGCCTCAACAGGATCAAAGTCAGGTACCCAAGCCTTTGCCCGGGTCAGTGCAGCCAAAGCGCCCGTCCTAGCAGCAGACTTTTTCAGTTTCGTCAACCCGGGCAGGAAGCATGGATAACCTTTCTAAGGTATCCTTAATCAAGGTGGGAGGAGGATTGTTGTGAGAAGCAGTGTAGATGATCCGCTGTGCGCCGGTATACAGCTGCTCTATCAGAGTGTAGGCTGCTTTCAACTTCTTCTGCACATCAGATCCCAAGTGGCTAATGCGAGTTCCTGTATCATTGCAAGTATTAGTCAAACCGGCAAATACACACAAGGATATATTAAGGTCAGGGGTCAAGGTTGCTTACCAAATACAGCTGCAGTCATGGCATGAACCTGCCGCTTTACGCTTGTCAGTTCATCAACCACCGGTTTAAGAGCGGCCTCTGCCTTCTCAGCCCTTTTGATCAACTCAGATTTTTCATTCTCCCAATCTGTCCGCTCCTTGTTGAAGCCTTCTTTCAATTTTTCTATAGCGCCTAGAGCGCTGGTCAATTCGTCCTTTGCCTTGGAGGTTTCGGTTTGTTGCAATTTCAGATTTTCCTGCAGGTCAGCGGTTTGGCTGTCTTTCTTGCTCAGCTCAGCCTACAAAGAGACAGTCATATGGTGAGGTGACAGTACATATTTAAAGTACCGAGCACACAACAAGTTATGCCCTCGGTACTTGGGGGCTAATGCATATTTTCTCTTCATCATACATTTTCTACAAGTCCCAAGCACAATACAAGTATTCAACTTGGCACTTGGGGGCTAATGGATATTTGCTCAACAAAGACTGATAAGAGAAGTCCCGGTTCATCTTTATAAAGTTAAACCGGCACTTGGGGGCTACTTCAGGAAAGTTCATAGGCAAAGCATACAAGTTTTACTAAAGTCCCGGTTTAGATTGATATCTTAAACCGTCACTTGGGGGCTACTGGAGTTTGATAAGTTGCAATTAAGGAAATAAAGTAAAGAGGCAATACTTATAAAATTACCTCATATCGTTCCTTCATCATGTTCACCAAACTGGCTTCATAGTCACGACTGGTATATAGCCGGCTCAGATAGCCGGAATGAAGGTCCTGAGCATTCAGATGGGCGTAGGTGGACAGATCAGCATTCCATTTGTCTTTGCCAA
The DNA here is from genome assembly GCA_021605205.1 of Aegilops longissima. NCBI lineage: Eukaryota > Viridiplantae > Streptophyta > Magnoliopsida > Poales > Poaceae > Aegilops > Aegilops longissima. Next base: position 600,330,235 of record CM038677.1, on the reverse strand, counting down.
ACGTAGAAGATTCCTCTTTGGCGGTATGTCTTGACAAGGCAACGGGGTTTCCCGGTTCAGTATGGCCAACACCAGTAACTATAACATCATCATCCTTCTCCTCCTTAGCAGCTTGTACTGGAGTTGCCGGTTTGTCAGTATCCTTCACAGGGCTGACCGATTTGTCAGCCCGGATTGGGCTTATAGGCTGGTTGGTATGGCCGGTGGTATCAACCTCTGCCTGCTCAGCAATAAAGTCATGATCTTGTGGTGGTGGGTCATTCAGCATATCGTCAATATTCGCCTGTTCAGTATCTGGAGTTTTCTCCGGTTTAGCGGCCGTGTTTTCCTCTGTTGGTTTATCCAGACGAGCCTTTTTGCTGGGTCTGGGCTTGGCACTAAGAAAAACAAAAGAAGGATCAGTACAGCATATATTGAGTAAAAAGTCAAGAACACAAGTGAGTACGGCTTACCCAAGCATAGTTTTAAGCGGTAGAAGTTTTGTGGCAGACGACTCGCCTGAGGATGAATGAGAAGTGCCCTGATAATTCGAGTCAGGCGGGTTAAGAGGTTGACGAATACAACCCGCTTTGGGGCGTGAAATGTTGAGAGAATTAGAGACCTCTGATCGGCGTTTCCGAACCGGACTATTCGGTAAACCGGCGGAAGTAGCTACCTGGCCGCTATGCCGGGTTGTGCGGCGAGCCTCACGCTGTTGTGTCTTCACAAGAAAGTTCGAATCCAAGTAAGCAAGAGGATGAGAAAATTTAACTTTCTGGTTTGCTTAATGGGTTTTTACGGTTGGCAAAGGATCTGAATCGGAGGAAAGAACGATTACCACTACAGCATCGGCATGACTGACTTCAGCGTCGTCCTGACAATAATCATCATCAGTAAGGTGTATGAAAAATAAGCCAGGTAAATCAAGTTTTACATCTACATCGGGGTTACCCACGTCATCATCATCATCAGCTGGTGGATCGGAGGAGGCAGTGGTTCTCTTCTGGTTAACAGTTTTCTTCACCGCTTTGGTCTTTTGTCGGGTTGGTTTCGCCGGTTTATCTTGCGGGGCTTTCCTGTTCCAGAACGGATCATTGCCCTGTCAAGAAAATAATCACACTTTCAGAGAATATCGGAATAGAAGCAATTTCAGATAAATAGGTTATATAATTCTTACAGCTGGAGGTTTGTTGGTGGTGAAGAAAGGTAATAGGCCGGTTTGAGCACAAGCAGCCTCTGTTTCGTTCAACATCTTTTTGACAGCTTCAGTGACTTCGTCGTCTGTAAGCTGAATGTCAATATGCCGCTGAGCATCTTTCAAGTCCCAAGTATACTCGCACATCAAACCGGGGCGCTGGCTTAGGGGTAAAATGCTCCAACTTATCCAGCAGCGAGCAAGATCCACTCCTGTCAAGCCATTGGCCATGAAAGCTCTAAGCTTTGATAACTGAGGGGCATATTTGGATCTTTCCTTTGTCGTCAATCTTGCAGGGAAAGGATGTGTGTTTCTAAGATGTTCAGGGCGATAACCCGGCAGGGGGTTTTCTTCAGGAGGAGATGTATTTCCTTGCAGTAAAACCAAGTAGCATTCCACTCCTTGGGGTGACTATGGAGATTGGGATGAGGAAAAGTGGCTTCCTTCCTTTTCTGAATCGCCATTCCGCCCAATTCTGTGTTGGGTCCATCTTTGAATTCTGTGCGACGGTTTAAATGAAAGAAATCTCGGAACAATTCTACTGTAGGCTCTTCTTGAAGATAAGCCTCACAAAAAACTTGGAAGTGGCAGATATTAGTCACAGAGTTAGGACCAATGTCTTGTGGGTGCAGTTGAAAACTGGCCAGTACATCCCGGAAATTTTTTGAACCGGGAGGGTTGAAACCCCAGCTTAAGTGATCAGCAAAGACAACGACCTCTCCATTCTTGGGTTCAGGAGGACATTCCGGGCCAGGGACCCTCCAGTGAATGACATCCTTTGGGGACAAAGCGCCAGTCAGGACAAGGTTATTTAACTGTTCCTCTGTTACGCGAGAAGGGGCCCAGTTGCATTCATACACTTGCTTGGCCATGGCAATGACTGATCTACAACATGACAGTTACGGGTTTAAGAATTACAGTGGACAACTATGCAACGGTTCAAGGATATAAGCATGTGGTTAAACCGGAGTTGGTACTCCTAAACCGGTATTTAATAAATAAAGGCTATAAGTGGAAGTACATTGGCGGTTCTACAAGGGAACTAATGATATATACCGGTTCATCATTTTTTCAAAGTTAAACCACCTAGTCTGACATTATAGATGCAAATCTACAGATGCGTACGTGAAGGACAAACAGGTTTCACTATATGGAAGTATATCTTTGGATCTACCGTATGTCAGAAAAGGAAACATATTCAGGCCCAGGAAGCGGTGCCGAAACAACGGATAAAAGTTCAGATGAGATCTTCTCTTTGCATAGAGGGAAACAGAGGCTAAAGGCTACCATTATACAGAACAGATGATTCAGGAGATTACCAAGAGCCATCATATGAACAAGGAACATTAACGAACATCGAAGAACACCGAAGAACACCGAAGCCCTAGAAACAGATCTATGGTGGAGGAGCGGAAAGCTTACCGATGTTAATGGAAGAGCGGAGGAGCACCACGGATCTCTGAAACGCTCAGGGTGATGCAGTGGCCGGAGTTGAGGCAGAGACGAAGGTTGACGGTGGCGGCGGAGCTCCAGAGGTCGAGCGGCGCATGGAAGACGACGAGGCGAAGAGGCACGAGGGGGAAAAGGGGAAGATGACCCCTCGGCCCTATTTATAAAGACAAGGGATAAGTGTCAGGCGCGAAAATCAAGGAGCCAGAAAATTTGGAAAAAAGGAAGAGCTGTCGCCTCGGTTGTTGGAGGCCTATTAATGAAGATGGGTCATACACAGTTTTTAATAACAGATGACGTCACGGTGGTTTAACGCGGTTCGGGAGAATGACGTCACAATGGTTTACAAAATTATGAGAAGATGTTGAAGACGAAGTTTTATTAAGAATGAAGGATTGACATGAACCTGTTCAAATCAATTTGGGCCCTAATGTTGGGGATATTACTAGTGGGTGTAAACCGGCCAGGAGAGGCCGGGTTAACTTCATCAGTGGTTATTATATCTGAAGCCCATGAAGATAGACGAAGATGCTTCAATAAGGCCCAGGGCCCAAAACCAGTTTATGGCCCATAGACATAAACCGGCATTGACAATGTAACTTGTATTGTAAGGTAGAAAGAGCAGATACCGGGCCGGACACGTTTATGAGCCGGCCTCGGGACTCTGTAAACTGACGGGCGTCAACCCATGTATATAAGGGGACGACCCGGTGGCTGTTCAAGAGGACAGACAACAACTCGAGACCCAGGCAAAGCGTATTTGCTCCCTGGTCATCGAAACAACATCAATTCCATCACAACTAGACGTAGGCTTTTACCTTCATCGTAAGGGCTCGAACTAGTATAAAACTCTCTTGCATCCCTTGTCCACTTTAACCCCTCTAAGCTAACCCGTCGCGATGGCTCCACGACTAAGTCCTTTCATGAGGACATCTGCCATGACAAAACCACGACACCATGTATCTCATTTATCCAAGACTATGTTGATGCTAAATGCTCATCCTTATTTTAGTCTTCTCAAGTGCTTTGCCATGACTCACACACATCATGTTGGTTGAGCCAATTCTTAAGTTGCCTCTTTTACATGTTGCTCAACCATGTGTTGTTGCAAGTGCTAGGCTTTGTTTCCTAGATGCTCACTTACACTTGTTGTGAGTTTCTATTGATTTTGGGGGACTATGATCCTATTTAGTGCACTTGGTATCCTAATACAAAAAATTCTTATGTGTGCACAAATCATGGGGAGCTCCTCTAGTTTTCTTTAGAACACTCCTTTACTCATATCGTAATATCCTTATTCATGTGTCTCATAGGATCTTCAGTCTAGTTGGTTCAATTGATATCCTTTGTTTGCTTGCTTCAATTAGTATCTTTTGATTGCTTGATTGCTTGTTTCTCTCTTTTTTATGTCTTTGTGGCATATCATTCTTTTGCTATCTTTGTGCCTCAATATAGTTTGTGTTCCTCCAAGTATTTACCTTTGGATATGTTTGTTGCATTCCACTCACTTGTTGAGAAATACACAATTTATGGAGGACCACAATTTATATTGGCCTTCTAAGCTTTTCGCCCATTTTGGGAATCGATGCCAATGGGGGAGAAGTTTCAAAGAGTTTTGTGGAGAAGTTTAGAGAGTTGTCTCCTCTTGCTTTGGTTTTGTTCCTTAGCATTTTCATCTCATACACATGGTGATGCATAATTCCTTATATAAACTCTCTTGAGAGTGATTGTCATCAATTACCAAAATGGGGGAGATTGAAAGGACATGCGGTGCCCCCATGTGTGTTTTTGGTAATTGATGACACTCTCTATGGACTAATGGTTGCATTGAGTTATATTTGAAGGATTTGTCCATAGGCTCTTCTTGAAGTCCATGTGTTGGTTTCAAGGAGTTTAAGAGTTGACCAAGGTGCTATTAAGGAATTATCCAAAGATTGGTTATGTGAGTGTTGAGCTTATTGCAAGCATGTCTTGAAGAATAAGATTGTGTGATCATTCATGTGTACCTTCAAGACATCATCCAAATGAAGAGAGTTTGAAAGATTCAAGGTTGATCAAGACTAAGTCAAGAGTGAATCAAGTTGATCAACTCACACAGCATAGAAGATGTACCGAGAGGGATCAAGTGATCCCATGGTATGATAAGCATTGTCCATTGTGCTTTGTGTACTAACCCATGGTCTATGTGAGAGTTCTATGTGGGGTTAGGTACGTGTTCATGGGCTTGCGTCAAGAGGAAGATATCACTCAACCCATGGAGGATGACATCAAATCAAGGTTGTGTTGTGCAAGTTCAAGTGGAGCATCATGAAGAAATCATGCTTGTAGCTTGCCATCCATTATGGTATCAATGGATTTGTGAAGATGTGCCAAAGAGTGGCTCACCCATAGTGGAGTATGGGGGAGCAATCAACAAGTCTTCATCGAGCGAATGCAATCAAGAAAGGTGGTCCAACTTGAGGGAGTCAAGATCGTCATCATCTAGCTCAAGTGGACTTCGTGCAAGGCAAAGGTTTGCCCTTGATAGGTTTTATATTTTACCGGTCTCATGGTGATAGTTTGGAGACCGGGTCATAGGATCGATAGTCGTACTATCAAGGGGGGTCTCAAGTGAGTAGCTTGATCGTATCGTTCGTCGAGAGATCAAACCATTGCATCCTTGCATGATGTGTCTTGGTTCTTGTTTGGTTCTCTTTGTGAGTCTTAGAGCTTATGGTCATTGTCGGTGTCAAAACCAGCGGATCTCGGGTAGGGGGTCCCGAACTGTGCGTCTAGGCGGATGGTAACAGGAGACAAGGGACACGATGTTTACCTGGTTGGGCCCTCTTGATGGAGGTAAAACCCTATGTCCTGCTTGATTGATATTGATATTGTGGATGTTTACAAGAGTGGATCTACCACGAGATCAAGGAGGCTAAACCCTAGAAGCTAGCCTATGGTATGATTGTAAGGGTTGTTGTGATTGTTGTCCTACGGACTAAAGACATCCGGTTTATATAGACACCGGAGAGGGCTAGGGTTATATAGAGTCGGTTACAATGGTAGGAGATCTACATATCCGTATCGCCAAGCTTGCCTTCCACGCCAAGGAAAGTCCCATCCGGACACGGGGGGAAGTCTTCAATCTTGTATCTTCATAGTCTTGGAGTCCGGTCGATGATGATAGTCCGACAAATGATAGTTCGGCTGACGATGGTAGTCCGGCTATCCGGACACCCCCTAATCTAGGACTCCCTCAGTAGCCCCTGAACCAGGCTTCAATGACTATAAGTCCGACGTGTATATTGCTTGGCATTGCAAGGCGGGTTCCTCCTCCAAATGATAGAAGATTGGGAACACCAGGATAGTGTCCGGCTCTGCCAAATAAATTCCACATTCCACCGTAGAGAGAATAATAATATATACACAAGTTCAATCTGCTGACGTTTTCCGTGGCATGACGTCACACCGCTACCAAGCCATTACTCGAATTGTTTTTTACTTTACCACCTCAGCGCATTTAGCGAAGCGGTTCCCTTGGCACGTCTTGTCGAGCGAGATCGTGTTTCCCTTAATCCGGATTCTCATCAATACGGGTGGGTAACCCAACCGCATCATTGATGGTGACGCTTGGGAGATAAGCGAGTTTTACCAGGCCAGCGGGGGACGCGTGAGATTTCGCCCGCCCATATAAGGGATAAGGATTCACCTTCTCGCCTACGCCTTCTTCCTCCTTTGCTTATCCATCTCCAAGACTTTTCGAGCTCCAGCGCCCAAGTCCGCGCATCTCGTCTCAACCTTCTCGGCCATGTCCGAGGCGGGAGGTAAATGGTTGGCCTCCAGCGTTAAGGAGGAGCAAATCGCTAAACTTCTGGCGGCGCGGATACCTCTCCAGCGACATCGCAGACCGGCTGCCGACGAGGGCAGCTCATCCCCACCCCAGGCCCCATGAGAGGGTTGTCTTTCTTTCCCACTTCCTCCATGGACTGGGCTTTCCACTTCACCCCTTTGTCCGGGGCTCATGTTCTACTACGGCCTGGATTTCCATGATCTGGCGCGAACTTCATCCTCAACATCTCGGCGTTTATCGTCATGTGCGAGGCCTTCCTGCATCCAGCCCCACGACTTGGCTCAAGACCTTCAATGTCAAGCGAAGGTAGTGAAGGGCATTCAAGCGGAGTCGGAGGCGCCATGTTGGGCAAGATGCCCAATGTCCTTTAGTTGAAGGGCCTTCGTGGAATCCGTCAAGGGTGGCAATCGGGGTGGTTCTACATCACCGAGCAGCGACCCTGAATGGGCGGCGGCCCCAGTTTAGATCTGGTATCCCCACGCAGCTCACCTCCGGAAAGAGAAGGGCTTGCTGTGGGGCAGTTTGAAGGAGCCGACGGGACTCTGCACTGTATCAAGAAGCTGGTAAAGAAGCTTAGGCTGGTTAACGTGGTCAAGTCATGCTCGTCACGGATACTCCCATGCCAAGAGCGGGCAGTCAAACTGTGGGAGTTTGATCCGGAACAGCACCAAAGCGCTGAACAAGCTCTTGACACAATGTCTGAAGGCGCTGGAAGGTGCTGTTCAAGGCGCGAAGGCCCGCATCCGCGATCGAAGATCGCGGATTTCACTCATGGCAGCCTTGGTGACGAGGTAAGTGATTCTACCCCTTTACGGGACACTCGTTTTCCATAGTCGACTCTATGCGGTTTTAATTTCCCTTTTCCTTTGACAGACTGGATGAAGAAGGCGGAGCAGATTACTGTCCGGCTCCTATGCCGAGAAAATCCAGAGACCTTTCGTCTAGCGAGGCTGCTGGTTCCGGCACCGCACGTGGTGCCGGAGAAGAAGGCCAAGAAGGAGGCCACGGGTGCTCGAAAGAGCTCCCATTTTCAGGTGTCCGACGACTTCGGGGCTGACTCCTCCCCTGAAAATGAGGAGGAGGAAGAGGACTCTCTCCCATAGGAGGGAGAGAGGAAGAGGAAGGCTTCCCCAACTGGGGAGGCCGAAAGGTCCAAGAGGGGAAGGACTATTCCCCCGGACAGCTCTGCCAACATCAACGTTGGCGAGGAAGAATGGCCTTTAAGGGCCAGGCCTCCGGCGAGATCGTAAGTATCCGGATTCCTGAATGATTTATAATTTCTTTTCTTTGCGTCACATAGTGTCATTCTAACGCCGCATGCTACCCGTAGTCCGGCGGTGATGATCTCCCGCTTCATCGGCGGTCGTTGGCTCGTCGGATGTAGACTCCATCCCGACCGCCTCCACCTCGCGACGCCGAAGACGCCGAGGTGGGGTCCCCAGAGGGACCCGCCGGGAGGCTCGGGCGCCACAAGGCGCCCTCCGGTTCGCGCGGACTCCACAGCGGAACCCGCAGTGGTTCCGGAGTCCGGCAGATCCTTCGATCGAAGGGCAAGACCGTGACGCCGGCGGCTTCCGCCCAACCGAGGCGCTGGGCAATTTGTTGAGGCGCGCAGAGCGCTTCCATCGAGGAAGAACACCGCACTATTATGAGTGCGGTTATTGAAAGGTGCAGCTTCGCCAAAGGCGGGCTGACCAAGCCTCGCAATAGCCTTCTATCGGGCTTTGAGGTAAGAAGTTAAAATATGCAATATAATACCGCATAGACGGTAGCCCTCGATGCTCGGTTCGGTTTTGGAAAGAAAAGCGGGTGAGGATCTTAAAATATATCTGTGAGGTTGCTAAAAATTATGTCAATATGGGTTGCAAGCTTGCGCTGCTGACCTCTGCCCAGACCGACGGCGGAGGTCGGTCTTGTGAAGCAGAGCTTGAGTGGTCGGGCAAGAGCTCGGCCGCGCCAGAAGCAGCTCCAAGATAAAGAAGGTGAGTAACACCACTTTGAATTTGTACCTTATGAGAAAAGGATTTAGGTTGCGACAAAAATAACAAGGATAACATGGTACTGCGGGGGCCACGAGCGAGGTGGCGGCCCTGAAGGAGGCCGTGTCCATGACGAGCATAATGCGGCCACGGGCAGGCAGAGCGAGAAAAGCAAGAGGCAAGGGTGGCGGTGGTTCAGCAAGAGCATGAGAGTTTGGGCGTGACTCAAGACTCGAGAGTCCGAGCTTGCCTCGGCTCTCGAAGTGCCAAAACCGCCAAGGCCGAAGCCCATAAGGCCCTTGGGAGGTTGAATTGATGAAGAAGATAGCGGCGGGTAAGGCATTTTTCATGCAAAGCAAGCATGTGAATGTAAATTACGTGATACTTACCGAATTGGAGCTCTCCGAGGCGTTGCAGATCTGCCTCGTGGCGTGTACGATGCGCCGCATTCTACCGAGCGGAGGAGGGAGCTCAGCGGAGAAGGTCTTCGGTCTCGGTATCTTCGAGACCGGCCATCCCAGTGCCCCTAGCGACCAGTGAAGCAGCTGGTCGAGCTTCAAGGTGGCCGAGCAGGCCATGAAGGGCTCATAGTCCGGTGTGGCCGGAGAGGCCATGCACAGGAGCTACTTCGGCCTCGTCGACGGCTGGTGGATGCGTGCCCCAGGTGGAGGCTGTCAAGCGCTCCGCCTGTATTGAAGGTGCTCGTCGGGCCCTTGCCCACGCAAAGGTGCATTGGGGCAAGCTGGATGCGGAGAAGCTAATCACTGACGCGCCACCAGCGGGCAAGGAGCATCGTACGCCCGAACTTTACTATAAGGCTGTCCTGAAGGGTGCCCGCAAGATTGCGGATGAATGCCCCAGGATGTAATTATTGAGTGAATTCGCAATGTGTTATCTGTGCGCTGAAAACTTTGTTCATATCGCTAAGCAACGCTTGTTTAATTTAAAATATTACCTTACGTGTGGCCGTTTATTAAATCGAGAGATGGCAAGTCGTCGGCTTCAGCCCCCATGCCTCGAGTCTGGGGTGTTGGGATAAACTTGAGCACTCTTGTTCCCATTTTGGGTCCATCTAGGAGGCGCTCAACACAACGAACCAGGCAACCGGACTTATAGTGCTTGAACACTCTCACTTAGCCATAGAATTCTATAATTTTAAATTTGGTGAAGCCCCTAGTATTCGGAAGACCGAATTGGGGCGCTATCCACGCCTTCATCGGACATAATCCGAACTTCGCTCGAGCGGCGAGGTCTTTAAGGACCCAAAAGACCTCTCGAACAGCGACCAGTCTCACGCCTTATCATGCCGGTCAGTTTAGCTTTCTCCTTCGAGGCGTTAACCGGCTCAACCGAGGCGCAATCGCGATGGTTCTCCCAGTGCTACCTTAGCCGATAGAACGGGAACGTAAGGTGCCAAACATGGGAGCCAGGCAAACCCAACTATTGACCCAAGACATGATTCGAGCCGATTCATATAATGCTATAAGTTGGGTGCCGCACTTGTGAAAGTGTCGGACTTTATCACACCATAAAGCGGAGGACATAAGCCCCGTGTGTTTGGCCGTACCAAGATGCACGGGTGCAACATGTAAGTAAATGAATATATATATATATATATATATATATATATATATATATATATATATATATATATATATATATATATATATAAAGTAATGCAATTAAAGGCAAAAGTGCTGCATTTTATTCGAGAAGATATGCTATCAATGGAGTGATACAAATAGTGCGGAAAGCAAGGGATTGGGCGAATTAAAGGCATCTCCCTCGAGGGTAGGCCATGAATGTTGTATTTTAACAAATTTAATGCTCGTGATGGAGATAACCTGAGTGTTCCTCGCGGCCTTAGTCCTTCCCTGGCTGTTGCATCATGAGTTCGGCCGGTTTGCCGCCGAACTGAGTTCTGTATAAAAAAGAGAAAAATGAAACAAAAAGGGGCGACACACTTGGGAGCCCCTGGTGTGGTCGAACCACTCTGGGTCTGTTGTGGTGGTGCCTTCCCCTATGCCCATGGTATCTCCAGGCGTAATTATGTGTGGAGAGTTTGTCTTGCAATTTTGCGAGGGCTGGGGTTAGCCGCATTTACGCTGCATGCGGAACGTGCGGGTGGTCTTGGTTGATGTTGCTACGGCGCGTTTGGTCATGTCCGGTCGTTTAATGGCCGGACTCGAGAATTGCCTCAAAAGGCTGCTCTGTACTTCTGCCGCGAGAGCCGCTGTATGTTCCTCCATTCGGAGGGAGCGTTTCGTGTTTCCATTGACCATGATGACTCCACGAGGGCCTGGCATCTTGAGCTTAAGGTATGCATAATGCGGCACCGCGTTGAACTTTGCAAACACAGTTCATCCGAGCAGAGCGTGATAGCCGCTGCGGAACGGGACTATGTCGAAGATTAACTCCTCGCTTCAGAAATTATCCGGGATCGAAGACCACTTCGAGTAATCGAGCCTGTACAATTGGCCTCTACACCTGGTATGACGCCTTTGAAGGTCGTCGTTGTAGGTTTAATCCTTGAAGGGTCTATGCCCATCTTGCGACCGTATCCCGATAAAGCAGGTTCAGAACTCTGCCGCCGTCCATCAGGACTCTCGTGAGGTGAAATCCATCAACGATTGGGTCTAAAACCAATGCGGCGAATCCGCCATGGCGGATACTTGTCGGATGGTCTCTTCGATCGAAAGTAATCGGGCAAGAGGACCATGGGTTAAATTTTGGGGCGACTGGCTCCATCGCATATACGTCCCTTAGTGCACGCTTTCGCTCCCTCTTGGGGATATGCGTTGCGTATATCATGTTTACCGTCCGAACTTGAGGGGGGAATCCCTTTTGTCCTCTGTTGTTCGGCGGCCGGGTCTCTTCCTCGTCATCGCTGTGTAGCCCCTTGTCACTGTTTTCGGCGATTAATTTGCCTGCCTGCTTGAATACCCAACAATCTCTGTTGGTATGGTTAGCTGGCTTTTCGGGGGTTCCATGAATTTGACAAGAGCGGTCGAGTATTCGGTCCAGATTGGATGGGCCCGGAGTGGTTCTTTTGAATGGCTTCTTCCGTTGACCGGGTTTGGAGCCTCGGAATCCGGCGTTAACTGCCGTATCCTCATTGCTGTCGCCGTTAATGCGGCGTTTGTTTTTGTTTCGACGCAACCTGCCATTGCGGTCCTTTGTATCCGGACTGCCAGCGCTTTTTCTTTGAGGTTGTTATCGCGAGCGAGCCAGCTATCCTCTCCCGCACGAAGCGGGTCATGAGGGATGTGAGGGCTGCCATAGATTTCGCTTCTCTGTCCTAGGTGCGGGCCAGCCACTCGTCGCGGATGTTATGTTTGAAGGCAGCGAGTGCCTCGCATCCGGACAATCGACGATTTGATTTTTCTTTGTTAGGAACCATGTCCGAATTTCTGGCCGATTAAATGCGGCTGCTGGATTACGTGGCTTAGGTCATCTGCGTCGGTGGTCGCTACACGCGCCACGGAAGTTGTCGAGGAATGCGGCTTCCGTGTCTTCCCAAACATCAATTGACTCTGCGGGCAGGCTGTTAAGCCAATGCCGAGCTGGTCCTTTAAGCTTGCGGGAGATATTTGATGGCGTGAAGATCATCGCCGCGGGCCATGTGTATATGGAGAAGATAATCCTCAATCCGGACCGCGGGTCTGTTGTGCCATCGTAGGATTCGATATTAACGGGTTTGAACCCTTGAGGATTTGATGATCCATTACTTCGTCGGTGAAGCATAGTGGGTGTCTGGCGCCTCAGATTGAGCAATATCGCGACGTAGCTCGAGAGAGCGTTATGCATTGTGTTCGCCCGCCGAGTAGTTGTATCCGGTGCGACGGTATTCGTCGTGGGTCGTGGGGCGTCCACGTGATCCATAGATAGATCTGGATTGTCTTGCCTTGTCCTCCAATATATCTCGCAAGTCCGGTGCGTTCCCCCGCGGCTTCTTGCTTTTAGAGCGATGCCGGGGTACGGTTTTGGTGGAGGGTTTACACGCCTCTCTATCGCGGCCACGGGGTGGTCGGTCTGTCAGACAGCTTGTTGGTGATGCTGCCTCCTCTAATCGGGGGAGCAACTTGCGTTTTGGGTAACTTTTGGAGGGGCGTTCGAGTTCGTACTCTTCGGCCGCGAGGACCTCGGTCCATCTGTCGGCCAGTAGGTCTTGATCAGCTTGAAGCTGTTGTTGCTTTTTCTTTAGGCTGTTTGCCGTGGCTATTAGCCTGCGTCTAAAACGCTCTTGATCGACGGGATCCTCAGGCACGACAAATTCGTCGTCGCCGAGGCTTGCCTCGTCTCCGGAGGGAGGTAAGTAGTTGTCATCCTCGACCTCTTCGTCTGCCGCCCTCTCCTGAGGGCTTACTTCTGCCTCCTCCTGCGCTGGATCGTGCTGGAGGGAGTTGTCTTCACCACTTTCTGGGGTGTTATTATCTCCTGTGCCGGAATCTCCATTCTTGCTGTGGTGGGATTTAGAGCGGCGCCACCGACGTCGGCGCTTGGGCTGTTTCTTTAAGGAATCGACCGCTTCTTCTTCGCCGTCCCCATCTTTTGGGGTGTCCACCATGTATCGTCGATGACGAGGTGGTTTTCGGTGTCTGTAGGCTTTGGTTCTTGGTAGTCTCGGCATCGTCGTCCATACCGTCGATGTCTTGAGTCATAGTCGAGTACGTCGGTTAAATCGTCGACGGTGGCTACGAAGTGGGTGGTGGGTGGGATCTGAATTTCTTCGTCATCCGCGTCCCAACCGTCCTGGCCGAAGTTCGGCTAGGGCTCTCCGGATAGCGAGAGATGCTTCAATGAATTTATGATATCGCCAAAGGGCAAGTGTTGAAAGATGTCCGCAACGGTGAATTCCATGATCGGCGCCCAATCGGATTCGACTGGCAGGGGCGCAGGAGGTACGGAGTCCGGCAGGGAGTCCGCACCTCGAGTCATGGGGTTTATGCAGGACAAAGTAAGTGTTCGCTCCATCGCCAGAGAAATTGCGGCTCCGAGGCGGTGTCCAGCCATCCGTCCTCGATTCGAGCGATCGGCTCCGGACTATGAGTCGGAGCGGATCCGGTGCGGACCTCAAGGTGCTGTCCGCGGCGAGTTAGGTCATGCCCATCGTGACAGCGGGCGCGCTCGGCTGTGGCTCAGATCCATCGAGGATCAAGTCCCCGGATATCGGCCGTGAAGTTTAAGCTTCAAACCTGACTCGACGGCGGGGCGTAGCTCTCGATCTGCTCCAGATGGCCAAGGAGTTGGCCCGCGATCTGAAGCCGCCCGAATACGAAGATCTGTCTGGGGAGAAAGGTCTCACCCAGACTGCGTCGTTGTTGATTGAAGAGGCCATCAAGCCTATCGGTGGCGACACGAGGAACTCTCAATGAAAGCACCAATGTCGGTGTCAAAACTGGCGGATCTCGGGTAGGGGTCCCGAATCGCATGCGTCTAGGCGGATGGTAACAGGAGACAAGGGACACGATGTTTACCTGTGTTCGGGCCCTCTTGATGGAGGTAAAACCCTACGTCCTGCTTGATTGATATTGATATTGTGGATGTTTACAAGAGTGGATCTACCACGAGATCAAGGAGGCTAAACCCTAGAAGCTAGCCTATGGTATGATTGTAAGGGTTGTTTTGATTGTTGTCCTACGGACTAAAGCCATCCGGTTTATATAGACACCGAAGAGGGCTAGGGTTACATAGAGTCGGTTACAATGGTAGGAGATCTACATATCCGTATCGCCAAGCTTGCCTTCCACGCCAAGGAAAGTCCCATCCGGACACGGGGGGAAGTTTTCAATCTTGTATCTTCATAGTCTTGGAGTCCGGTCGATGATGATAGTCCGGCAAATGATAGTTCGGCTGACGATGGTAGTCCGGCTATCCGGACACCCCCTAATCCAGGACTCCCTCAGTCATCTTGATGACAAGCTTGAGTTCATCGAAAACGGAGTTTGCATGCGTCTTCTATGATGTTTTCGGTGTTGGAGGTTTTATCGGTCTTATCCGAGGAAGGGTTCTCACCATTTTCTTTTGGGCATTTTCTCATTTGCTTCTTATTGGTATTTCTATCAAGATTGTGTTAGCCCTTGTCGCTAGCTTTCCAACAAACTTGGTTTCGTCGAATTCGGAGTCAGTTTGCAGAAGTTGTGTCAGTTTTGGTGTCTTTAAAAGGGGTTGCTACGGATGTAATTTTTTAGTACCGCTCTTGGGAGCGGTACTACCGCGACTACTTCCATGGCTACTTCCGCTCGGGACCAAAAACTCGTCACAAGTCCAGCGGTGGTAGGCACGGATATAATTTTTTAGTACCGCTCGCAAGCAGTAGTACCGCTACCCTTAGCAGTAGTACCGCTACCCCAAGCGGTAGTACCGTGAGGTCAAGCGGTACTACCGCTCCGACGGTTCTTCTTGCTTTTTTGCCTCCTCGTTGTTGTGTTTCAAAGGGCTATTACCGCCCTAGTGGTAGTACCGCTCCTTGGAGCGGTAGTACCGCTCGGTGCGGGTTGTGAGCATAACGGTTAGATTTTTCCCCACCTATAAAAGGGGGTCTTCTTCCCAAATGAACCTAATCCTTTGAGCTCGTGTTCGTCCCCCATTGTTGACCTTCTTTGAGCTTGCTAACTCTCAGTCCCTCCATGGATTCTTGCTAGTTTTTGAGGGAAAAGAGAGAGGAGATCTAGATCCACATTTCCACCAATCACTTTCTCCTCTATGTGAGGGGAATGTTGGGGAACGTAGTAATTTCAAAAAAAAAATCCTACGCACACGCAAGATCATGGTGATGACATAGCAACGAGAGGGGAGAGTGTATGTCCACGTACCCTCGTAGACCGTAAGCGGAAGCGTTATGACAACGCGGTTGATGTAGTCGTAGGTCTTCACGATCCGACTGATCCAAGTACCGAACGTACGGCACCTCCGAGTTCAGCACACGTTCAGCTTGATGACGATCCCCGGACACTGATCCAGCAAAGTGTCGGGGATGAGTTCCGTCAGCACGACGGCGTGGTGACGATGATGATGCTCTACCGGCGCAGGGCTTCGCCTAAACTCTGCGACGATATGACCGAGGTGGAATAAGGTGGAGGGGGGCACCGCACACGGCTAAGGAACGATCACGCAGATCAACTTGTGTGTTATGGGGTGCCCCCTGCCCCCGTATATAAAGGAGCAAGGGGGAGGTGCGGCCGGCCCCCAAGGGGTGCGCCTGGAGGAGTCCTACTCCCACCGGGAGTAGGACTCCCCCCTCTTGCCTTGTTGGAGAAGGAAAGGGGGGAGGGGAAAGAGGAAGGGGGCGCCGCCCCCCCTCCTTGTCCTATTCGGACTAGGGGAGGGGGCGCGCGGCCTGCCCTGGCCGGCCCTCCTCTTCTCCCTCATGGCCCACTAAGGCACAATATCCCCGGAGGTTCCGTAACCCGGTGTTCCAGTAAAATCGATTTCATCCGGAACCATTCCGATATCCAAATATAGGCTTCAATATATCAATCTTTATGTCTCGACCATTTCGAGACTCCTCGTCATGTCCGTGATCACATCGGGACTCGAACAAACTTCGTACATCAAAACTTATAAACTCATAATAAACCGTCATCGTAACGTTAGCGTGCGGACCCTACGGGTTCGAGAACTATGTAGACATGACCTAGAACCATTCTCGGTCAATAACCAATAGCGGAACCTGGATGCCCATATTGGTTCCTACATATTCTTCGAAGATCTTTATCGGTCAAACCGCATAACGACATACGTTGTTCCCTTTGTCATCGGTATGTTACTTGCCCGAGATTCGATCGTCGGTATCCAATACCTAGTTCAATCTCGTTACGGCAAGTCTCTTTACTCGTTCCGTAATACATCATCTCACAACTAACTTATTAGTTGCAATTCTTGCAAGGCTTATGTGATGTGTATTACCGAGAAGGCCTAGAGATACCTCTCCGACAATCGGAGTGAAAAAACCTAATCTTGAAATACGCCAACCCAACATGTACCTTTGGAGACACCTGTAGTACTCCTTTATAATCACCCGATTCGTTGTGATGTTTGGTAGCACCAAAGTGTTCCTCCGTAAACGGAGTTGCATAATCTCATAGTTACAGGAACATGTATAAGTCATGAAGAAAGCAATAGCAATATACTAAACGATCAAGTGCTAGGCTAACGGAATGGGTCATGTCAATCACATCATTCTCCTAATGATGTGATCCCGTTAATCAAATGACAACTCATGTCTATGGCTAGGAAACTTAACCATCTTTGATTCAACGAGCTAGTAAAGTAGAGGCATACTAGTGACACTATGTTTGTCTATGTATTCACACATGTATTATGTTTCCGGTTAATACAATTCTAGCATGAATAATAAACATTTATCATGATATAAGGAAATAAATAATAACTTTATTATTGCCTCTAGGGCATATTTCCTTCAGTATCCCACTTGCACTAGAGTCAATAATCTAGTTCACATCATCATGTGATTCAACACCAATATTCACATATGTATGTGATTAACACCCATAGTTCACATCGTCATGTGACCAACACCCAAAGTGTTTACTAGAGTCAATAATCTAGTTCACATCGCTATGTGATTAACACCCAAAGAGTACTAAGGTATGATCATGTTTTGCTCGTGAGAGAAGCTTAGTCAACGGGTCTGTCACATTCAAAGCCGTATGTATTTTGCAAATATTCTATGTCTACAATGCTCGCACGGAGGTACTCTAGCTAATTGCTCCCACTTTCAATATGTATCCAGATTGAGACTTAGAGTCATCTGGATCAGTGTAAAAAGCTTGCATCGATGTAACTCTTTACTGACGGGCTCTTTTATCACCTCCATAATCGAGAAATATTTCCTTAGTCCTTACTAAGGATGTTCTTGACCAATGTCCGATGATCTACTCCTAGATCACTATTTTACTCCTTGCCAAATTCAGAGCAAGGTATACAATAGGTCTGGTACATAGCATAGCATACTTTATAGAACCTATGGTGAGGCATAGGGAATGACTTTCATTCTCTTTTCTATTTTCTGCTTTGTGGTGGGATTTGAGTCTTACTCAATTTCACACCTTTGCAACACAGGCAAGAACTTTTCTTTGACTGTTCCATTTTGAACTATTTCAAAATCTTGACAAGGTATGTACTCATTGGAAATCTTATCAAGCGTCTTCATCTATCTCGATAGATCTTGATGCTCAATATGTAAGCAGCTTCACCGAGGTCCTTCTTTGAAGAACTCCTTTCGAATACTCCTTTATGCTTTGCAGAATAATTCTATATTATTTCCGATCAACAATATGTCATTCACATATACTTATCAGAAATGTTGTAGTGCTCCCACTCACTTTCTTGTAAATACAGGCTTCTCCAAAAGTTCGTATAAAACCATATGCTTTGATCAAATCATCAAGCATATATTCCAACTCGAGATGCTTGCACCAGTCCATAGATGGATCATTGGAGCTTGCACATTTTGTTAGCTCCTTTAGGATTGACAAAACCTTCGGTTGCATCATATACAACTCTTCTTTAATAAATCCATGAAAGAATGTAGTTTTGACATCCATTTGCCAGATTTCATGAAATGTGGCAATTGCTAACATGATTCGGACAGACTTAAGCATCGCTACAGTTGAGAAAATCTCATTGTAGTCAACACCTTGAACTTGTCGAAAACCTTTTTGTGACAAGTCGAGCTTTGTAGATAGTAACACTACTATCGGTGTCCGTCTTCCTCTTGAAGATCCATTTATTTAACATGGCTTGCTGATCATCGAGCAAGTCAATCAAAGTCCATACTTTGTTCTCATACATGGATCCTATCTCAGATTTCATGGCCTCAAGCCATTTCGCGGAATCTGGGCTCATCATCGCTTCCTCATAGTTCGTAGGTTCATCATGGTCTAGTAACATGACTTCTAGAATAGGATTACCGTACCACATTGGTGCGGATCTTATTTTTGAAGATCTACGAAAGTTTGGTAGCAACTTGATCTGAAGTTTCATGATCATCATCATTAACTTCCTCACTTCATCATTAACTTCCTCACTAATTGGTGTAGGAATCACTGGAACTGATTTCTGTGATGAACTACTTTCCAATAAGGGAGAAGGTACAATTACCTCATCAAGTTCTACTTTCCTCCCACTCACTTCTTTCGAGAGAAACTTCTTCTCTAGAAAGGATCCATCTTAGCAACGAATAACTTGCCTTCGGATCTGTGATAGAAGGTGTACCCAATAGTTACCTTTGGGTATTCTATGAAGACGCTTCTCCGATTTGGGTTTGAGCTTATCGGTGAAAACTTTTCACATAAGCATCACAATTCCAAACTTTAAGAAACGACGACTTAGGTTTCTTTGTTAAACCATAGTTCATACGGTGTCGTCTCAACGGATTTAGATGGTGCCCTATTAAACGTGAATGCAGCTGTCTCTAATGCATAACCCAAAAACGATAGTGGTAAACCGATAAGAGACATCATAGATCGCACCATATCAAATAAAGTGCGGTTATGACGTTCGGACACACCATTACGTTATGGTGTTCCATGTGGCGTGAGCTGTGAAACTATTCCACATTGTTTTATATGAAGGCCAAACTCGTAACTCAAATATTCTCCTCCACGATCAAATCGTAGAAACTTTATTTTCTTGTTACGATGATTCTCCACTTCACTCTGAAATTATTTGAACTTTTCAAATGTTTCAGACTTGTGCTTCATTAAGTAGATATACTCATATCTGCTCAAATCATCTTGTGAAGGTCAGAAAATAATGATACTTGCCATGAGCCTTAATACTTATTGGTCTTCATACATCAGAATGTATTATTTCCGACAAGTTTGTTGCTCGTTCCATTGTTCCGAAGAACGGAGTTTTAGTCATCTTGCCAAAAAGGCACGGTTCGCAAGCATCAAATGATTCATAACCAAGTGATTCCGAAGATCCATCTTTATGGAGTTTCTTCATGCGCTTTACACCGATATGACCCAAACGGCAGTGCCACAAATAATTTGCACTATCATTATTAACTTTGCATCTTTTGGCATCAATATTATGAATATGTGTATCACCACGATCGAGATCCAAGAAACTATTTTTATTGGGTGCATGACCATTGAAGGTTTTAATCATGTAAACAGAATAACAATTATTCTCTGACTTTAAATGAATAACCGTATTGCAATAAACATGATCAAATCATATTCATGCTCAACGCAAACGCCAAATAACATTTATTTAGGTTTAACACTAATCCCGAAAGTATAGGGAGTGTGCGATGATGATCATATCAATCTTGGAACTACTTCCAACACTCATCGTCACTTCCCCTTCAACTAGTCTTTGTTTATTCTCAGAACTCCTGCTTTGAGTTACTAATCTTAGCAACCGAACAAGTATCAAATACTCAGGGGCTACTATAAACACTAGTAAGGCACACATCAATAACCTGTATATCAAATATATTCTTGTTCACTTTGCCATCCTTCTTATCCACCAAATATTCAGGGCATTTCCGTTTCCAGTGACCATTTCCTTTGCAGTAGAAGCACTTAGTTTCAGGCTTTGGTCCAGCTTTGGGCTTCTTCGCGGGAGTGACAACTTGTTTGCCATTCTACTTGAAGTTTCCTTTCTTTCCTTTGCCCTTTTCTTGAAACTAGTGGCCTTGTCAATCATCAACACTTGATGCTCTTTTCTTGATTTCTACCTTCGTCGATTTCAGCATCACGAAGAGCTTGGGAATTACTTTTGTCATCCCTTGCATATTATAGTTCATCACGAAGTTCTACTAACTTGGTGATGGTGACTAGAGAATTCTGTCAATCACTATCTTATCTGGAAGATTAACTCCCACTTGATTCAAGCGATTGAAGTACCTGGACAATCTGAGCACATGCTCACTAGTTGAGCGATTCTCCTCCATCTTTTAGCTATAGAACTTGTTGGAGACTTTATATCTCTCAACTCGGTATTTGCTTGAAATATTAACTTCAACTCTGGAACATCTCATATGGTCCATGACGCTCGAAAGGTCTTTGAAGTCCCGATTCTAAGCCGTTAAGTATGGTGCACTAAACTATCAAGTAGTCATCATATTGAGCTAGTCAAACGTTCATAACGTCTGCATTTGCTCCTGCAATAGGTCTGTCACCTAGCGGTGCATTAAGGACATAATTCTTCTGTGCAGCAATGAGGATAAATCTCAGATCACGGATCCAATCCGCATCATTGCTACTAACATATTTCAACACAGTTTTCCCTAGGAACATATTAAAATAAATATATGAAAGCAACAAACATAGGGAAGCAACAACGTGAGCTATTGATCTACAACATAATTTGCAAAATACTACCGGGACTAAGTTCATGATAAATTTAAGTTCAATTAATCATATTACTCAAGAACTCCCACTTAGATGACACATCTCTAGTCATCTAAGTGATCACGTGATCCAAATCAACTAAACCATAACCGATCATCACGTGAGATGGAGTAGTTTTCAATGGTGAACATCACTATGTTGATCATATCTACTATATGATTCACGCCGACCTTTCGGTCTCCGTGTTCCGAGGCCATATCTGCATATGCTAGGCTCGTCAAGTTTAACTCGAGTATTCTCGTGTGCAAAACTGGCTTGCACCCGTTGTAGATGGACGAGAGCTTATCACACCCGATCATCACGTGGTGTCCGGGCACGACGAACTTTGGCAACGGTGCATACTCAGGAGAACACGTCTTGATAATTTTAGTGAGAGATCATCTTAAAATGCTACCGTCAATCAAAGCAAGATAAGGTGCATAAAGGATAAACATCACATGCAATCAATATAAGTGATATGATATGGCCATCATCATCTTGTGCTTGTGATCTCCATCTCCGAAGCACCGTCGTGATCACCATCGCCACCGGGCGCGACACCTTGATCTCCATCGTAGCATCGTTGTCGCCTCGCCAATTATTGCTTCTCGACTATCGCTACCGCTTAGTGATAAAGTAAAGCAATTACATGGCGTTGCATTTCATACAATAAAGCGACAACCATATGGCTCTCGCGATTGCCGATAACTCGGTTACAAAACATGATCATCTCATACAATAAAATATAGCATCACGTCTTGACCATATCACATCACAACATGCCCTGCAAAAACAAGTTAGACGTCCTCTACTTTGTTGTTGCAAGTTTTACGTGGCTGCTACGGGCTGAGCAAGAACCGTTCTTACCTACGCATCGAAACCACAACGATAGTTTGTCAAGTTGGTGTTGTTTTAACCTTCGCAAGGACCGGCGTAGCCACACTCAGTTCAACTAAAGTGAGAGAGACAGACACCCGCCGGTCACCTTTAAGCAACGAGTGCTCGCAGCGGTGAAACCAATCTCGCGTAAGCGTGACGCGTAATGTCGGTCCGGCCGCTTCATCTCACAATACCGCCAACCAAAGTATGACATGCTGGTAAGCGGTATGACTTGTATCGCCCACAACTCACTTGTGTTCTACTCGTGCATATAACATCAACGCATAAAACCAGGCTCGGATGCCTTTGTTGGGGAACGAGTAATTTCAAAAAAAAATCCACGCACACGCAAGATCATGGTGATGACATAGCAACGAGAGGGAGAGTGTATGTCCACGCACTCGTGAGACCGTGAAGCGGAAGCGTTATGACAACGCTGTTGATGTAGTCGACGTCTTCACGATCCGACCGATCCAAGTACCGAACGCACGGCACCTCCGAGTTCAGCACACGCTCAGCTCGATGACGATCCCGGACTCCGATCCAGAAAAGTGTCGGGATGAGTTCCGTCAAGACGACGGCGTGGTGACGATGATGATGCTCTCGCGCAGGCTTCGCCTAAACTCGCGACGATATGACCGAGGTGGAATATGGTGGAGGGGGCACCGACACGGCTAAGGAACGATCACGCAGATCAACTTGTGTGTTATGGGGTGCCCCTGCCCCGTGATATAAAGGAGCAAGGGGAGGTGCGGCCGGCCCCAAGGGGTGCGCCTGGAGGAGTCCTACTCCCACCGGGAGTAGGACTCCCCTCTTGCCTTGTTGGAGAAGGAAAGGGGAGGGAAAGAGCAGGGGGCGGCGCCTCTCTCCTTGTCCTATTCAGACTAGGGGAGGGGCGCGCGCCTGCCCTGGCCGCCCTCCTCTTCTCCCTCATGGCCCACTAAGGCCCAATATCCCCGGAGGGTTCCGTAACCCCGGTGTTCCGGTAAAATCCCGATTTCATCCGGAACCATTCCGATATCCAAATATAGGCTTCCAATATATCAATCTTTATGTCTCGACCATTTCGAGACTCCTCGTCGTGTCCGTGATCACATCCGAGACTCCGAACAAACTTCGGTACATCAAAACTTATAAACTCATAATAAACTGTCATCATAACGTTAAGCGTGCGGACCCTACGGGTTCGAGAACTATGTAGACATGACCTAGAACCATTCTCGGTCAATAACCAATGGCGGAACCTGGATGCCCGTATTGGTTCCTACATATTCTACGAAGATCTTTATCGGTCAAACCGCATAACGACATACGTTGTTCCCTTTGACATCGGTATGTTACTTGCCCGAGATTCTATCGTCGGTATCCAATACCTAGTTCAATCTCGTTACCGGCAAGTCTCTTTACTCGTTCCGTAATACATCATCTCACAACTAACTTATTAGTTGCAATGCTTGCAAGGCTTATGTGATGTGTATTACCGAGAAGGCCTAGAGATATCTCTCCGACAATCGGAGTGACAAAACCTAATCTCGAAATACGCCAACCCAACATGTACCTTTGGAGACACTTGTAGTACTCCTTTATAATCACCCAGTTACGTTGTGACGTTTGGTAGCACCCAAAGTGTTCCTCCGGTAAACGGGAGTTGCATAATCTCATAGTTACAGGAACATGTATAAGTCATGAAGAAAGCAATAGCAATATACTAAACGATCAAGTGCTAGGCTAACGGAATGGGTCATGTCAATCACATCATTCTCCTAATGATGTGATCCCGTTAATCAAATGACAACTCATGTCTATGGCTAGGAAACTTAACCATCTTTGATTCAACGAGCTAGTCAAGTAGAGGCATACTAGTGACACTATGTTTGTCTATGTATTCACACATGTATTATGTTTCCGGTTAATACAATTCTAGCATGAATAATAAACATTTATCATGATATAAGGAAATAAATAATAACTTTATTATTGCCTCTAGGGCATATTTCCTTCAGGGAACCCCTTGGATCTAGATCTTGGAGTTTTTGGTGTTCTCCTTCTTGTTCTTCCTCTCATTTTCCTCCCTAGCATTAGTTGCTTCGGTGGGATTTGAGAGAGAAGGACTTGGGCACTCCGTGTGCCCTTGCCATTGCATTTGGTGCATCGGTTTGAGTTCTCCACGGTGATACGTGGAAGTTACAAGTTGAGAAGCTTATTACTCTTGGGTGCTTGGTACCCTTGAGATTGGTCCTCTTGGGTGCTTGGGTGCCCTAGACGGTTGGTGGTGTTCGGAGCTCAATCATTGTGGTGTAAAGCTCTGGGAAAGCGTCGGGGTCTCCGATTAGGTTGTGGAGATCGCCCCGAGCAATTTGACAGGTACCGGTGACCACCCCAAGGGTTGCCAAAGTGTACGGGTTCGGTGACCACCCCCAAGGGTTGCCATTTTGTACGGGTTCGGTGACCGCCCTCAAGGGTCCCTTAGTGGAATCACGGCATCTTGCATTGTGCGAGGGCATGAGGAGATTACGGTGGCCCTAGTGGCTTCTTGGGGAGCATTGTGCCTCCACACCGCTCCATACGGAGATTAGCATCCGCAAGGGTGTGAACTTTAGGATACATCGTCGTCTCCCCGTGCCTCGGTTATCTCTTACCCGAGCCCTTTACTTATGCACTTTACTTTGTGATAGCCATATTTTTTCTTGTAATATATCTTGCTATCACCTAAGTAGTTTTTCTTGCTTAGCATAAGTTGTTGGTGCACATATGTGAGCCTAGTTGTTGTAGGTTTTGTGCTTGACAAATTAACCGCTAGGTTTATTCCGCATTTGTTCAAGCCTTAACCGTAATTATTTTAAAGCGCCTATTCACCCCCCTCTAGGCGACATCCACGGTCTTTCAACTGGGATCAAGCACCGTAAGATCGAACCCACTACAAAGCACCTCTTCTCATTGCAAGATAAATAGATAAAGTTGGTCAAACAAAACCCAAATATCATAGAAGAAATACCAGGCTATAATAAATCATGCATATAAGAGATCAAAGAACCTCAAATAACTTTCATGGATATAAAAAGATAGATCCGATCGTAAACTCAAAGTTCATCCGATCCCAACAAACACACCGCAAAAAGAGTTACATCAGATGGATCTCCAAGAGACCATTGTATTGAGAATTCAGCAAGAGAGAGGAAGCCATCTAGCTACTAACTACGAACCCGAAGGTCTACAAAGAATTACTCACGCATCATCGGAGAGGCACCAATGGAGGTGGTGAACCCCTCCGTGATGGTGTCTAGATTGGATCTGGTGGTTCTGGACTCTGCGGCGGCTGGAAGTGATTTTCGTCGACTCCCCTAGGGTTTCTAGAATATTGGGGGTATTTATAGAGAAAAGAGGCGGTCCGGGGGGCACCCGTGGTCGGCACAACCCACCAGGGCGTGCCAGGCGCCTGGGCCTCCTGGCGCACCTTGGTGGGTTGTGCTCTCCTCGGAGCACCCCCCAGGCGCAGCCTTTGCCCATTAGGTGTCTTCTGGTCCATAAAAAATCTTCATGAAGTTTCGTTGCATTTGGACTCCATTTGGTATTGATTTCTTGCGATGTAAAAAACATGCAGAAAACAACAAGTGGCACTTGGCACTATGTCAATAGGTTAGTACCAAAAAATGATATAAAATGATTATAGAACATCCAAGATTGATAATATAACAGCATGAACAATAAAAAATTACAGATACATTGGAGACGTATCAGTGCCCAAAGTGGTTTGGAAATGGAAAAGACCATTTGGGTTGCCAAGCCTATTGTGACTATCTTCTTATGACCAAACTTGGTTGGGGACCATCAAGCTCAAACTTGATCAATAGGTGTGTGGAGGACATTGGAGATTTGGCTAGTTCTTTAAGAAAAGGATATCCACCATTTATTTGTTCGAGCCAAGTCATGTGGTTTATTTTCATATTATCTATCCAATGTTCCTCTTTGCGGTAACTTGTATTCATATTGCTTACATTGAAAGTTACCCGCCCCTTGCATGTTTAGGTTTTGTATCTAGCATGTGTAGGTTGCTTTGCACATCATATAGTGGTGTTTGTAGGCCTGAGCCTTATTGTACCATATTGGAATCTTGCTTGGCTTTTGTGAGATATTAGTGGATCATCACATTATGGGGGAGTGTTATGTTTTGTGCACATCACAAACCCGATATGTGAATATGAGAAATACCACCTAGTATTGATATTCAAAATTATCTAGTCATTAAGTGGTATGTCAAGCTCATTTGAAATTCAATTTCTCAAAGTATCCATTAATTATCTCTTGTTGGTGTTTATCTTGCCTTCATAGTGTACGTCGCCGTGGTGTCCTTAGAGTTTCACATAATCTTCTGGACACTCCGTGCACATGGGGTGCCGCGTAACTCTCTGGACATCCCGTGCACGCAGGGTCTGTTGAACCCCGTGCGCACGGGGTGGGTTTCAGTCTCTAAGTACCCTGTGCGCACGGGGCTGACTTAGCCCATGCGCACGGGGTCCAACAGGCAAAAATGCCCACCCAGCCAAGAACACTATGATTCTCTCTTCTTGAAAGTGCGTTATATCGACTAGAGGGGGTGAATAGGTGATTTTTATGAATTCTTCACTGAGGAATTAGCGGGTGAGGAAATTCCTTAATGAAGAACTACTTGCAGTGGAATAAGTACTCAGAAATAAACATAACAGAACACAAGCATGGTCATCATGAAGACAAGCACAGAGTACAGAAAGCGTAAACACAGGATGAAGACAAACAGACTAAAAAAAGTTGAACTGAGGAAATTGATAAAGTCTTCAGTCAAAGTCTTCAAACACAGATATGAACAAGCACACACCACAGTAATGAGGAACTGAAAGAGTTGAGGAAATAAAACCAGTAAGCTTGGTGAAGACAATGATTTGGTAGACCAGTTCCAACAGTTGTGTCAGTTGTATATCTGGTTGGAGCGGCTAGGTATTTAAACCTGAGGACACACAGTCCTCACCGTATTCTCCTTGAGCTAAGGTCACACAGACCTCGCCCAATCACTCGTGGTAAGTATTCAGGTGACTTCCAAACCTTTGCAAACTCGGCCACTCGGTGATCCAAATTTCCTCTTGGATGCTCTAGACCATGACGCCTAACCATCTGGAAGAAGCACAGTTTTCATGCTTCTTCGACCTTCATAGGTTCAATGCTAGAGATGAAAGAATAGTTTTCACAAAAGTTAGCTAAACGAGTTTTAGAGCGAGTGATTCTCCCGGTTTGAATATCATTGTAGATTTGCTCGACGGGATGGTCTTTAGCAATTCTTGCTCAAACTCGTGAAAGCTTTTGCTTGGGTCTTCGTTGAACATCTTCTTCATCTTGTTCTTCCTCTTGGCCTTCTTCATTGTTGGCGTTGTCGTTCTCTTGTCGTGGTGGAGAAGGAGGTTGTTGACGTTCATCTTGATGCACTTCCTCGTTTTCTTCATCTTGGTGTGTCCCACTTGTGGATGCTTCCGTATCAACTCTTGGTTCACCTTGTCATGAAGTAGAAGCTTCCACTTGGACGGACGAGGAACTCTCCTTCACCTCCGTTGGACGGACCTTGCCAATAGACAAGTCTTGGATTGCATCTGAAGGATCTTTGTCTCCTACATCAATTGGCAATTGCTCTACTTGCGAGCCGTTAGATTCATCAAACTTCACATCTACCATCTCTTCAACCTTTCGGGTGAAATTGTTGTAGACACGGTAAGTGTGAGAGTTTGAGCCATAACCTAGTAGGAAACCTTCATGAGACTTAGGAGCAAATTTAGAACGACGATGCTTATCAAGAATTTAGCACTTTGAGCCGAATACTCGAAAGTATCCAACTTGGGGTTTGTTACCGATGAGTAGCTCGTATGCCGTCTTGCCAAGTAGCTTGTGAAGATACAAGCGATTTGTTGCATGACAAGCTGTCTCAACCGCTTCTGCCCAAAAGTGCTTCGACGTCTTGTACTCATCAAGCATCGTTCTCGCCATTTCGATGAGCATCCGGTTCTTCCTCTCAACAACTCCATTTTGTTGAGGTGTGTACGAGTCGAGAACTCGTGTGAAATCCCTTCTTCGTCAAGAAAGGTGTCCACATTTGCGTTCTTGAACTCGTTCGTTGTCGCGCTGAACCTTCTTGATCTTCACTTCAAATTGGTTTTGGGCCTTCCTAGCGAAGTTTTTGAAGATTTTTGGACCTGTGATTTATCATCGAGAAAGAACACCCACGTAAATCTGGAAAAATCATCAACTATAACTAGACCAAAAGAATTTCCACCGAGACTCTTGTAAGAGTTGGGACCAAAGAGATCCATGTGAAGTAGCTCGAGTGGCCTCTTCGTGGTCATGATGTTCTTCACGGGATGCCTTCCTCCAACCTGTTTACCTGCTTGACAAGCACTACAAAGTCTATCCTTATCAAATATGACATCATTAACTCCAAGGATATGATTCCCCTTAATAAGCTTGTCAAGGTTTCACATACCAACATGACCTAATCGTCTATGCCATAACCAGCCTTTTGAAGATTTAGCAATGAAGCAAGTTTTAGGTTGAGCCTTTTTAGTGAAATCAACAATGTATAGATCACCTCTACGCACACCAGTAAATACCATTTTATGATTATCTCGACGAAACACTTGGCAATCTACTTCAGTAAATAGAACATTGAAACCGAAATCAGCAAGTCTAGATCTGAAAGTAAGTTGTAGCCAAGAGATTCAACGAGCATAACATTTGTATGGAGCTATCATGTGAGATGGCCACCTTACGAGGCCAACCACCTTACCCTTCGAGTTGTCACCGAAAGTGACAAACTTTCGAGGACCATCATTTTCAGCAAGCTCACGAAACATGTCTTTATCTCCGGTCATGTGATCGGTACATCCACTATCAAGAACCCATTCCTTTCCTGCTGACATATATCCCCGAAGATTTTCCATAAGACCAAAATGTCTCATTGCATCATCAAGATCGAAGTCACTATCATCATCCTCATCATAGTATCCATGTTCAACATCGTCATGTGGTGGATCAAATCCTAGAGAGGGTGATTCATTAGAATGAGTTTGACAATAATCTTTTCTATGAATTCTTATAGCTTCGGAAATAATGTCACTAATAATACCAACATTTCCTTTGGCACGCATAAGGTTTGTAAGCTCAAATAGACGATCACCAAACATAGGATCACTAGTATTCATTTTACTCAAGGCAATAGATTTATGGAGTATTTCATCTAGATTTTTCAAGGAATAATCTGGAAATCGTTCCTCAAGAAATTTCCATATAGTGTAGGCACACTCAAAAGTAGGCAAGATTCTAATCAAGTTTCTAGGCAATCCTCTAATGATAAGTTCGGCAGTTCTAAGATTTCTAGTCATGTCAATAGCTTCATCAAGGGTAGGATGCATAGGATCAACATAAGGTGCACAAGGGCTAGCAATGTACTTGTTAAAATGATATTGATTGAAAATAACAAGCATCTCATTTTTCCACTCATGAAAATACTCTCCATCAAGAATAGGCACTCTATGTCTAAGACTCACCAAAGTAGACTCATCCATCTTCCTCCAATAGTGATTAAACCAAGGCAATGGAGACCAAAGCTCTGATACCACTTGTAGGACCTTGAGAAGAGGTGTCTAGAGGGGGGGTGATTAGACACTAAGTACCAAAGTTGCAGTTTTTAAGTTTCTTTAAAGTTTGAGTAGAGTTTAGGCACAAGTTTAACATTCACAACATATAGCAAGCAAGCATGCAAAGAGAATATGAGCGGCGGAAAATAAAGCATACAACTTGCAAGAATGTAAAGGGAAGGGATTGGAGGATTCAAACGCAATTGGAGACACGGATGTTTTCGGCGTGGTTCCGATAGGTGGTGCTATCGTACATCCACGTTGATGGAGACTCCAACCCACGAAGGGTAACGGTTGCGCGAGTCCATGGAGGGCTCCACCCACGAAGGGTCCACGAAGAAGCAACCTTGTCTATCCCACCATGGCCGTCGCCCACGAAGGACTTGCCTCACTAGCGGTAGATCTTCACAAAGTAGGTGATCTCCTTGCCCTTACAAACTCCTTGGTTCAACTCCACAATCTTGTCGGAGGCTCCCAAGTGACACCTAGCCAATCTAGGAGACACCACTCTCCAAGAAGTAACAAATGGTGTGTTGATGATGAACTCCTTGCTCTTGTGCTTCAAATGATAGTCTCCCCAACACTCAACTCTCTCTCATAGGATTTGGATCTGGTGGAAAGAGGGTTTGAGTGGAAAGCAACTTGGGGAAGGCTAGAGATCAAGATTCATATGGTAGGAATGGAATATCTTGGCCTCAACACATGAGTAGGTAGTTCTCTCTCGAAATAGGATTTGGAAGTGTAGGTTCAGTCGATGGCTCTCTCCACGAATGAAGAGGAGGTGGAGGGGTATATATAGCCTCCACACAAAATCTAACCGTTACACACAATCTACCAAACTCGGTGGGACCGAATCGTTAAACTCGGTCGGACCGAATTAGTAAACCTAGTGACCGTTAGTGATTTTCGGTGGGACCGGAATGCAACTCGGTGGGACCGATTCGGTTAGGGTTAGGGCATAACGTAATCTCGGTAAGACCGATTACACAAACTCGGTGGGACCGATTTTGGTAATAAGCTTTCCAGAGAGTTGGTCAGGCAAACTCGATTTGACCGATTATCAAACTCAGTGGGACCGATTTTGATAATAAGTTAACCAGAGAGTTTGCATTGTAATCTCGGTAGTACCGATTGCTCAAACTCGGTGAGACCGATTTTGATAATGGACATACACAGAGAGATTACAATCCCATCTCGGTGAGACCGAGATCCCTGTCGGTGAGACCGATTTGCCTAGGGTTTGTGGCAGTGGCTAAGACATCCAAACTCGGTGGCGCCAGATAGAAATAATCAGTGGGGCCGAGTTTGACTTTAGGTTTAGGACATATGTGGAAGTGGGAAAGTAGTTGAGGGTATTTGGAACATATCACTAAGCACATGAAGCAAGAGGCTCATTAAGCAACACCTCATCCCTCCTTGATAGTATTGGCTTTTCCTATAGACTCAATGTGATCTTGGATCACTAAAATGTAAAATGAAGAGTTTTGAGCTTGAAGCTTGAGCCAATCCTTTGTCCTTAGCATCTTGAAGGAGTTCCCACATCCTTTAGTCCATGCCACTCCATTGTTGAACTTATCTGAAACATACTAGATAAAAGTGTTAGTCCAACAAGAGATATGTTGTCATTAATTACCAAAACCACCTAGGGAGCACTTGTGCTTTCAATTTCACTTTTGCCACTCTTAGCTTTTGACAATATATCACTTTTGCCATTCCATGGCAAAAGCAAAAATTTCATAGTGGCAATTGTGCTACATGTCAAAAGCTAAGAGTGGCAAAAGTGAAATGAAAATTTATTGTTTTTGCCACAAAATGGCATTTATGATGTATTGTCAAAAGCTAAGAGTGGCAGAAGTGAGATGTCAGATTCTAGAGTGGCATAAGTAAAGTTGGCATAAACTAGAGTGGAAAAAACAAAGTTTTCCCAAATACTTACGCTACTTTGCCGCATCACCCTTTCCTCTTCAAGGAAAAACCAACGCATGCTCAAGAGGTAGCAAGAAGGATTTCTCGCGCTGTTGCCGGGGAGATCTACGCTCAAGTCAAGACATACCAAGTACCCATCATAAACTCTTCTCCCTCGCATTACATTATTTGCCATTCGCCTCTCGTTTTCCTCTCCCCCAGTTCTAAAATGATTTTCAAAAAACCTTTGCCTTTTTTTCGCCTTTTTTCCGTTCGCCTCTTTTCGCTTGCTTTTTGTGTGTTCGTTTTTAGTGCGGTTTGTTGCTATCATGTATGAAACTGGGGAGGTTATCATTGAAAAGGATAATAGTAACAATGGGGGAAACTTTGATGCTTTTGATAATCCTCATGAAGAACTTACTATTTTACACACTAAAATGTTTCGGATTGGTAGTGGTAATATTATTGGAAAAGGAGTTATTCAAGATTTCTTTACTTGTGCCGGTGCTCTGCTCACTATGGGTGGGTCTATTCTTCATAGAACTAGTAGTCTTGCGGATGCTATACCTTTGCTCATAGTTGAACTTGAAAGACAACTTATTCATATGCATCCTTGCATACAAAGGATTTTTCTAGAATTTTCCAATATTGAGCATTCTTCTGTTAAGCGAGCAGCTACTATCTTTTTAGCACATGAGTTCAGATTTATAATGAAAGAGGCCAATGAAATTTTTGCGCATTATAGGGTGGATTCTGGCCGTCCTCCCATAGAAGCTATCCTTTTTAATCAATAAGACATAATGTGTTTATGATTGTTAGATCATGTTGCTTATAATGAAAACCTTAGAAAGAAGGTTCCTACCGATGTTATAGTTGATAGGATTTCTGTACTTAATGATAATTTTGCTATTCAGAAAAATGGGTTAGGTTTTTCTCTTGAACAAAGGCTCATGACTTTTTGCCAAAAGAATGCTCATAATGTTGAATTGGTTGTGCAATATGAGGGGCCAAAGGAGGAACCAATACCTCCCGAGCTTGATCTTGGGGACTTTTGTCCCATTAAATTTAGCCCTTTTGATTACGTTTGCCTGCCGCAGATAAAGCTTGCTGCTGAACGTAGGGAATATGAGATGAGTTTTCGCGATTTCCCTATCATTATTATGGCAATACCTAGATCTATTCTTGTTTTATGCCTAGCTAGGGGCGTTAAACGATAGCGCTTGCTGGGAGGCAACCCAATTTTATTTTTGTTCCTTGCTTTTTGTTCCTGTTTAGTAATAAATAATTCATCTAGCCTCTGTTTAGATGTGGTTTTATGTTTTAATTAGTTTTTGTGCCAAGTAGAACCTTTGGGAAGACATGGGTGAAGTCTTTGCAATCTTGCTGTAAAAAACAGAAACTTTTGCGCTCATGAGATTAGATGCCGTTTTTTTACTGGAGAGTGATTTTAGGTTGATTCTTTTTGCAGATGATTAATAGAAAATTTCCTCACGTCCACCAATTTATTTCAGAATTTTTGGAGTTCCATAAGTATTCATTTGATACAGATTGCTACAGACTGTTCTGTTCTGACATATTCTGTTTTTCGTGTGTTGTTTGCTTATTTTGACGAATCTATGAGTAGTATCGGGGGGTATGAACCATAGAGAAGTTGGAATACAGTAGGTTTAACACCAATATAAATAAAGAATGAGTTCGTAACAGTACCTTAAAGTGGTGGTTTATTTTCTTATACTAACGGAGCTCATGAGATTTTCAGTTTAAGTTTTGTGTTGTGAAGTTTTCAAGTTTTTAGTAATAGATTTGATAGATTTTGGAATAAGGAATGGCAAGAGCCTAAGCTTTGGGATTCCCAAGGCACCCCAAGGTAAAATTCAAGGACAACCAAAAGCCTAAGCTTGGGGATGCCCCGGAAGGCATCCCCTCTTTCGTCTTCGTCTATCGGTAACTTTACTTGAGGCTATATTTTTATTCACCACATGATATATGTTTTGCTTGGAGTGTCTTGTATTATTTGAGTCTTTTCTTTTTAGTTTACCACAATCATCCTTGCTGTACACACCTTTTGGAGAGACACGCATGAACCGGAATTTATTAGAATACTCTATGTGCTTCACTTATATCTTGAGCTAGATAATTTTGCTCTAGTGCTTCACTTATATCTTTTTAGAGCGCGGTGGTGGTTTTATTTTATAGAAATTATTGATCTCTCATGCTCCACTTATATTATTTTGAGAGTCTTTTATAACAGCATGATAATTTTCTTTGGCTATAAAATTAGTCCTAAGATGATGAGCATCCAAGACGGGTATAATAAAAACTATCATATAAAGTGCATTGAATACTATGAGAAGTTTGATTCATTATGATTGTTTTGAGATATGAAGATGGTGATATTAGAGTCATGCTAGTTGAGTAGTTGTGAATTTGAGAGATACTTGTGTTAAAGTTTGTGATTCCCGTAGCATGCGCGTATGGTGAACAGTTATGTGATGAAGTCGGAGCATGATTTATTTATTGATTGTCTTCCTTATGAGTGGCGGCCGGGGCCGAGCGATGGTATTTTCCTACCAATCTATCCCCCTAGGAGCATGCGTGTAATACTTTGCTTTGATAACTAATAGATTTTTGCAATAAGTATGTGAGTTTTTTATGACTAATGTTGAGTCCATGGATTATACGCACTCTCACCCTTCCACCATT
This sequence comes from Aegilops longissima, assembly GCA_021605205.1. Lineage (NCBI taxonomy): Eukaryota > Viridiplantae > Streptophyta > Magnoliopsida > Poales > Poaceae > Aegilops > Aegilops longissima. Next base: position 600,296,297 of record CM038677.1, on the reverse strand, counting down.
TCTAGCCTCTCTAATACTGCGCACCTTTCGCCGGTATCATACACCCACCATATACCTTCCTCAAAACAGCCACCATACCTACCTATTATGGCATTTCCATAGCCATGCCGAGATATACTGCCATGCAACTTTCCACCATTCCGTTTATTATGACACGCTCCATCATTGTCATATTGCTTTGCATGATCATGTAGTTGACATCGTATTTGTGGCAAAGCCACCGTTCATAATTTTTATTACTTGTCACTATTGAATCATTGCACCCGGTACACCGCCGGAGGCATTCACATAGATTCATATTTTGTTCTAAGTATTGAGTTGTAAGTAAATAAAAGTGTGATGATCATCATTATTAGAGCATTGTCCCAGTGAGGAAAGGATGATTGATACTATGATTCCCCCACAAGTCGGGATGAGACTCCAGACGAAAAAAAGAGGCCATAATAAAAAAAGGAGAAATGCCCAAATAAAAAAAAGAAAAAATGAGAGAAAAAGAGAGAAGGGACAATGCTACTATCCTTTTACCACACTTGTGCTTCAAAGTTGCACCATGATCTTCATGATAGATAGTCTCCTATGTTGTCACTTCTATACTAGTGGGAATTTTACATTATAGAACTTGGCTTGTATATTCCAATGATGGGCTTCCTCAAATTGCCCTAGGTCTTCGTGAGCAACCAAGTTGGATGCACACCCACTTAGTTTCTTTTGTTGAGCATTCATACACTTATAGCTCTAGTGCATTCGTTGCATGGCAATCCCTACTCACTCACATTGATATCTATTGATGGGCATATCCATAGCCCGTTGATACACCTAGTTGATGTGAGACTATCTTCTCCTTTTTGTCTTCTCCACAACCACCATTCTATTCCACCTATAGTGTTATGTCCATGGCTCACGCTCATGTACACTACTAGGAAAACAGTTTTTAACGACGATATATGTGATAGTTAATGGGTTGGATTGTGGTCATTAAAGGTCAATAACGACCATAATCTGCTGGTCGTAGTAGGCTCCGTCGTTAAAAGTATAACGACCACGTACCTTTCATGGTCGTTATTCTTATAACGACGGGATGGTGTGTCGTCGTCGATCCCAAGGCAATAACGACCACTTTTGTCGTCGCTAATAATAGTGGGATGGTGTGTCGATCCCAAGGCAATAACAACCACTTTTTTCATCGCTAATAATGTTACCATGCTGGCCAAAGTATCATTACCGACCACTCTCTTCACACCTTCATATCCTTCAGAACCACTTATATTATAACATTCCTTCAACAATCACTTTATGAAGCATCCAACATTTCAATATTAACATCCACATTAGTATAGAAACAAAAGAATCTTAATTGAAAGGATCATAACCTATTTTATTAATAGAAGTACCAATATTCTGACATACAATTCTGAAACTAAAATATCTTGTAAGAAATTTGAGTCAAAAGCACTCCTTATATCACCAATGTACTTGATCATATCTATATGGAAAATGAGACAAGTAGAAAAGATAATATTTATCGCGTTGGTTGCAAGGTTCTTGATTGTTTGTGCAGGTACTAGGTGACTTGCGTGTAATCTCCTACTGGATTGATACCTTGGTTCTCAAAAACTGATGGAAATACTTACGCTACTTTGCTGCATCACCCTTTCCTCTTCAAGGGACTCAAGAGGTAGCAATGATCCTATTGGATACTTCTCGTATATCTTGCCCAAAATATGTTCTTTGGATCTTTTGATTGTGTGACTCTCATGTTTTATATTCTTGTCACATTCTATGGATCCCCAATATAGTTTGAGCTCCTCCCTTTATACATAAATGGGTATGTGCATTTGATTCCACCCACATTTGAGAAATGCACAAATTAAGGAGGAACTCATACTATATTGGCCTTCTAGATTTCTTCCATTTTGGCATTTGATGCCAACGGGGGAGAAGTTTAGATGGTTTAGGAGAAGTGTGTTGGTTCTTATCATTCATGCATGTTTATATTCGGTGTGTTTGCTTGTTGCATGAATTTGTATATAGAGAAAACTCCTCCAAGTTCTTTCATGTGCATATATTATGGGGGAGTTTGCTCTATATAGTATGGTTCTACTGACATCAAATTCTTGTGTAGTATCTCGATGCTAGTACAACCAGTTTTGATAACATCAACTATCTTTGTGATATTTGAGGCTATCAAAACCACCGCAAGTATACAATTTATTCTCGGATAGATTGCATACTTGTTTTAAATTCATTATATAAACCCTCTTGTTGATTTTGTGATCAATTGTCAAAATGGGGGAGATGGAAAGGGCATGTAGCCCCTAAGTGTGGTTTTGGTAATTAATGACAATCTCTATGGACTAATGTTTTCATTGAGATATATTTGAAGGGATTGTCCATAGATGATGCATTAAGGATATTAGATGGAATCAAGGATAAAGTCCATATATATGAAGATATTTTTGCTCTAAGAGTTGGTATTATTTGACAAATTCCTATGGAGCATCAAGTGCATTGAATCCTATATGAAGAAATGTTCCATAGTGATGCATGAAGCATGTTGGATTTATGTGGGAAGAATGCCATCAAAACATTCGAAGAAGTCCTCATGGTATCCCTCTCTGGATACCCCGTGCGCACGGGCCTCCTGACCCCGTGTGCACGGGCCTCCTGACCCCGTGCGCACGGGGTCAAGTGTCAACTCTCTGGATACCCCATGCGCACGAGGTCCCTGACCCCCGTGCACACGGGGCCTAGGTTTTGGCACTCGAGGTCACATATCCAGTAAGGTTTGAAGTTGGTCTTTGGGGATTTATGTTGACGCCATCAAGATTGATTTTAATGTCTAACCAACTATATTCAAGGTGGAGTTCGTTAGAGGATCTCAAAGATTGGCATATGTGTGCTTTTAAGGATCAAGAGTTTGAGAGTATAATCAAATAGAAGATTTCAAGTTATGGTTTCAAGACAAGATCATGGTAAGCTCATGTGTTGGGTTTTCGGTTGATCAAGTCTTGAAGCAAGCAACTAGAGTGATTATGATGGAGTTTTTAGAGAGCAAATGATGACCAATATGATATTCATAGTGAAACTTGATATGGTCATGAAAGAGTCTTTGGTGATCTCTTTCTTGAAGCAATGAAGGGAAATGAAGAGTTCATTGTGGCTTTCAAGAAACCAAGATGGGACATGAAGTAAAGATGTTGGCTGACCAAGATGAAGCTCGAAGATTATCTAGATGGTCAACTCCGAAAGCGCAATCTTTGTACCACATGCGATCAAGTGATCTAGTGGTATGGTAAGTAATTGTGAATTGTGCTTTGCTACCTAACCCGTGCTATGTGCTTTCTATGTCTATGTGAGTTAGGTGTTTCTAATGGGCTTGCATCAAAAGAGAGATTTCAAGTAGCCTATGTGTGGATGACATCAAGTGGTGATGGTCATCGGGTTCGAGGAGTCCAAGTGCAAGATGAGAAGCCAGAGGTTATATGCTTTGAAGCTTGCGGTCCACATCATGATAATGTTCATGTGAAGATGGGCTTAAGTTAAGGCTTCCCTCATTGCAATATGAGGAAGCATTTCGAGTATGTTCACCAAGTGGTTGTGTACAAGAAAAAGATTCCAACTTGAGAAATCATCAAAGTCATCACCAAGATCAAGTTGAATATGCAAGGCAAAGGTATACCTTAGCTAGGTTTTCCTAGTTTTGCTGGTCTCATGGTGCTTGGAGGGAGACCGGATTATAGGTTTGATAGCCGTACTATAAAGAGGGACTTTCAGGCGAGTAGCTTGATCACGTCGCATGTAGAGAGCTCAAACCTTTGCATTACTTGCATCATTATTTCTTGTTGATCTTGGGTGGTTCTCTATGTGAGGACCTTGGGATTTTCCCTAGCTTCAAAACGAGTCCAAGATCATCGAATTCTGAGTCCGTATGCCAAAGTTATCACTGCTTTAGTGGGCTGCTGCAGGCTGTTCTGGGTACCCCGTGGACACGGGTTTTTTGACCCCCGTGGGCACGGGGCCGTACCGTGGACACGGGGTGTCCAGGAACTGCCCATTGAGCCCCAACGACTAGTTTTGGGTTTTGGCTATTTAAGGGCTCCTTCCTCCCACCGGTTGGGGGGGCTGTTCATACACTTTCCTAACACCATTTTGAGCCTCTTACCACCTCTCCCAAAGCCCTATTTCCCCTCTATGTGAACAGGGATTTGTGGATGGATTTGTGAGCCATTTGTTGATCCTATCCATTGCATCCCCTCTCCTCAATCTCCTACTTTCGAGAGTGCATCTTGTGAGATTGAGAGAGTGAGTTGAGCATTTGTTGCTTGACCTTGCATTGCATTTGTTGCATTGGTTTGAGCTCCCCACATTGATTAGTTCGAGTGAGAGCCCGTGAGTTTATTACTCTTGGAGGCTTCCGCCTCCTAGACGGTTTGGTGATACATTGCGAAGATTGTGAAGAGGTGGCCAAGGTTCTCCCGGAAGCTTCCTTTTTTGGTGTGCTCTGGGGAAGGGTGTTGAAGTGGCCTAGGTGGTCAAGTTCCTCCGGAAGATTCCGTGTCTGTGGTGTGCTCCGGAGAAGATTGTAAAGGAGTGGTGGTCGCCTTCAAGACCAACCCCGAGTGAATTTAGACTCATTCGTTGGGGGTGACTCGAAAGGGAGAATACGGTGAGACACTTGGTGACGCCCTGGAGCTTTGGCTTCGGCACCGTTCTAACGGATATTAGCACTCTCACGAGTGTGAACTTCGGGATAAACCCGCGTCCCCGACTCCCTTGTGGTTAGCTCATACCCACACCCTTTACTTTCTACAATTCATTCTTGCTCATATTGATATATCTTGTGCTAGTTGAATTGCTTAATTGTTCCTACATTTCCATATCTTGTGATATAGTTTGTGTTTGCTAGTTTGCTTAAGTGCCTATCTTGTTTAGCATAGGTTGTTGGTGCATTTAGTTGAGCCTAGCATATTTAGGATTTGTGCTTGAAAAGTATCCGTTAGTTTAATTCTGCATTAGGATAAAGCCAAATCCGTAAAAGTTTAAAACGCCTATTCACCCCCCCTCTAGTCGTCATCTAGATCATTTCACTTAGTTTTTCATAGTGCAGAGGCACTCCTAAGTACTTAATTGGGAAATTCCCAAGTTTACAGCAAAAGATTTGAGAAAATTCCCAAGCAGTCTCATTATGCACATTGATGGTTGATAGGTCACTTTTATGGAAGTTAATCTTCATACCCGACAGATTTTCAAAGCAAGATAGCAACCATTTAAAGTTCCTAGCTTTATCTACAGAATTTTCCAAGAACAAGATAGTATCGTGTAACGCCCTCGATGCGGCTATATCTCCCACGTGTCGAAGCACGACTTAGAGGCATAACCGCATTGAAAGCAATGTCGCAAGTGAGGTAATCTTCACACAACCCATGTAATACATAAGGGAAAGAGATACATAGTTGGCTTACAATCGCCACTTCACACAATACATGAGTAAAGCATTACATCATACAGATACAATCAAGGTCCGACTACGGAACCAAAATAAAAGAAGACTACCCCAAATGCTACACAGATCCCGATCGTCCCAACTGGCTCCACTCTTGATCAAGCGTAACGAACAACACAATGAACAAGATCTTCATCGAGCTCCTCCTTGAGCTCGGGTGTGTCACCTGCACGGTTTCATCGGCACCTGCAAACTGGTTTTGGAAGTATCTGTGAGTCACGGGACTCAACAATCTCACACCATGAGATCAAGACTATTTAAGCTTAAAGGTAGGACAGGGTAGGGAGGTGGAGCTGCAGCAGCGACTAGCATATCTGGTGGCTACATTCGCAAAAGAGAGCGAGAAGAGAAAGCAAAAGCACGGTCGAACAACTATGATCAAGAAGTGATCCTAGAACAACCACGTCAAGCATAACTCCAACACGTGTTCACTTCCCGGACTCCGAGAAGAGACCCTCACAGTTACACACGCAGTTGGTGTATTTTAAATTAAGATCAACTTCGGGTTTTCTACAACCGGACATTAACAAATTCCCATCGCCTCATAACGCGGGCACGGCTTTGAAAGATAATACCTGCGGGGTGTCCCAACTTAGCCCATTATAAGCTCTCACGGTCAACGAAGGATATTCCTTCTACGGGAAGACCCGATCGATCTCGGAATCCCGGACTACAAGACATTTCGACAGACAATAAAACAAGACCAGCAAAGCCGCCGGATGTGCCGACAAATCTGATAGGAGCTGCACATATCTCGGTCTCGAGGCACACCGGATGAGCCAGACGTCGGGTTGGCATAGACCCTGATTGCCCGGGCGCGGACATCGCTCGGTTTGGGCCAGCACTCGAAGGAGCACTGGTCCGGGGTTAAAATAAAGATGACCCTTGAGTCTGCAGAACCCAAGGGAAAAAGGTTTAGGTGGCAAATGGTAAAACCAATGTTGGGCCTTTTTGGAGGAGTCTTATTCAAAGCGAACTGTCAAGGGGTCCCATAAATCACCCAACCGTAAGGAACGCAAAATCCGGGAACATAACACCGGTATGACGGAAACTAGGGCGGCAAGAGTGGAACAAAACACGGGCATAAGGCCGAGCCTTCCACCCTTTACCAAGTATATAGATGCATTAATTAAATAAGATATATTGTGATATCCCAACAAATAAGCATGTTCCAACAAGGAACAACATCTCCATGTTCCAACAAGGAACAAACTTCATCTTCACCTGCAACTAACAACGCTATAAGAGGGGCTGGGCAAAGCGGTAACATAGCCAAACAACGGTTTGCTAGGAAAGGATGGTTAGGGGCTTGACATGGCAATATGGGTGGCATGATATAGCAAGTGGTAGGTATCGCAGCATGGGCATAGCAAAAGAACGAGCATCTAGCAAGCAAAGGTAGAAGTGATTTCGAGGGTATGGTCATCTTGCCTGAAATCCCGCAAGGAAGAAGAACGAGTCCATGAAGAAGACAAAAGGACGTAGTCGAACGAATCCTCACAATCGCAACATTACCGGAACCAAGAAGCAACACCGGAAAGAAACAAACAACATGGTAAATGCACAAGCCTAGACATGGCACGATGCACAATCAAGTATGATGCATGTCCGGTTTAATGAGGCATGGCATGGCAAAGTGCAACAAACAATACTACAAATTAAGTGGAGCTCAATAAGCAACGAGTTGCATATTGACGAAACACCACATCAATTATTTAGTTCTCTCTCGGTTATGTACCCAACAATATTAAATGTTGATTATCATGGCAAGGGGTGAAGCACAACAAAACTACCTAACTAGGCAAGTTTAAATGAGGCCGGAAACAACGAACAACAAGTCCGGAAATCCCCATATGCATATTTTGAATTTGCTACTGTTCTGCCCTAAACACAATTTTATTGTTGTTAAACAGGAAAATAAAGTGGACCATGTTAAACTAGGCATTTTTCTACCCCATTTACATATATAATTTATTAAAATCCGAGCTACGGTTATTTAGTTATGAATTAAAGCATTTTAACATGGCATATTAGCAAATTTAAATAAACAGCAAGTTAAACATTTTAACATGGGATGAAAGTGGCATATTATTAATCTACACAAAATTCTAAGCATTTTTCATGTTTAAATCATTTTAATCCAATGCACCAATTGTGAGTTATGATATGCATGAACATGAGGGTTTTTCTGTAAAACAGTAAATCCTAGGATAATTAGTAAATTCGCAGATCTGAAAAAAAAACACATCGGGCTAAATCTGAGGCTGGCCCAAGAATGCATGTATGGGCTGCTCACCAGGCCTCATGGGCGGTCGGTGGAGGAGGTGAGGCCGGAAGAGGGCCTGGCCTTGGCAGTGCAAGCGGCCCAAGGCGAAGAGGCCACGCGATCTTTGCCGGGCTGGAGCTGGGAGGCCCACGCGGGGAAGGCCCACGCGGAGGGACGCATCGGTCAACGGCGAGAGGGACGAGCTGGATCGGGCTCCTCCCGATCCGCTGCGCAAGCGCTTGGCATGACGAACTTCGCCGGCGGCGAGCGAGGGTTCGGCGGGGACCGGGAAGGGCGGATCCAGCCGCGAGAGGAGGTGGGGCCCCGGTTCCGGCCGGGTTTGAGCAACGACGGCGGCTGGACGGAGCTCCGGCGACGGATGCGAAGGACCCGAGGCGGCGACGGCCATGGCGAACTCTCTGCAAGGCATGAGGAGAGAGAACGTGGGGAGAGACAGAGGAAAGGAGGGAGGAGGGGGGCGCAACTGCAGGCGGCGGAGCTGTTCGGTGGCGGGCGACGACCGGCGAGGTGGCGCGACCGGCGAAGCGGGCGGACGGCCACGCGGGCGGGCGCTGCGAGGGGAGGCGCCGGGCGCAGCGAAGCTGGAGCCGGGCCCAGATGGGCTTCAAGCGGCCCCGATCTGAGCCTCATGGGCCTGAGGTGGAGGAGGCCTACTGGGGAGGCGAGGTGGCGCGAGGAGAGGTGGAGGCGACGGCGCGGTGGCGGCTGACCTCTAGGGAAGCGCCAAGTGGCGGAGGGAGGCTGGCCGGGCGCGGAGACGGAGGGAGTTTGGTGGCGCGGGGCTCGAGGAGGGAGGCTTGGCTGCCAAAAATGGAAGGAGGGGTGTCCATATATAGGCAGGGATGGCTAGGGTTTGGGTTTAGGGGGGTTTCGGGACCTTCGGATCGCGATCGAGCGGCTCCGGATAGAGGGGGAACTAGGTGGGCTGCGAGTGGGCTGTGACGAGAGGGTCTGGACTGAGGGGAGAGAATAGAAATGCAGCCCGGCAACTGTTTCCGGAGACCGAAAACGTCCGATGAAGGTACCGCAACGGTATGTGCGCTATGTTTAACGGTTGGGCTATCAAACGGACTCGAATGCGACGAAACTTGACCGCGGCCTGTCTACACTATAATAAGACCGCACGACAAGTTGCAGCCCATTCCGAGAACATTTTATGCCACTTATAAAATAATATTTGGAGGTGCAGCGCTGCGCGTGCGAGTGTGGTCGGGCTCGAACGGACAACGGAGAGAACCGGCGGAACAGAAGCGGATGCAAGTTTTGAAAAACATGCAGATGAAATGCAGATGATGCTATGAGACGAGATGCATAACAAGAACAAAATGCAAAACAACAGACAAAAACCCAACCACGAAGGAAATATCATATAGCATCTCCGGAAAAGGCAAGAGTCGGAGTTACGAATATGGAAAGTTGTATCCGGGGCGTTACAACACTCCACCACTACGAGAGGATCTCGTCCCGAGATCTAGGATGGCACCGGATAGAAAAACAAAAGAAGAAAGAGGTAAAACTAAGTTGCTTCTTTGACGAACGAGTGAAACCACGAACCTTGAGAGGTTGAGCAAATTGAAAGAAAGAATACAATGGAATGAACGAGATTGCGAACAGTCCGTTAGAAAAGAGGAACACGGAACATTATGGGAACTTGAAGGTTGCAAAGACATGAATCAAGAGTTTAAAGGACAAAATAGAATTCGAAACCACTCTGGTTGAAATGAGATAAGAATGAACAAGAATGATATAATTTGGGCAGCACTCCGACTGAAAATGGAAGGAATTGAACATGATCTTGACAAGATGAGAGGATACTTGATGAAAGAAAAGAGGATACTTGATGAGATCAACAAGACACTACCTCCGAAACTATTGAAAGAATGGCACAAGGGGTAAGAAAGATTTCAGATAGCTCTCCGGTTGAGGAAAAAGGCAAAACCTTATAAGATGAGAAAACTTGAATGGATGACACAACACTCCGGTTAAATGGATAATGCAAGAAAAAGAACATGATCTTGACAAAACGAGACGATGGGTCGAAGAGAGCAACATCACAATGCCTTCGGAACGAAAGAATAGAATCTAGATTGTTGGGATAAAGGGACGGAGAAGAAAATGACAACTTCTACCACAAATGAGCTTGGAGAGCATCCTTGCAACGAAGAATTGAACGGAGTTTTTGCCAAATGAACAACGAAAAGCACAAGCTTGTTGTGGGCTTATGGCAAACATCTCAAAATTATGAGGTGAGTTTCTGCCACCAACGGAAACAAATGATTGGATTTATATCAACAAGGAGACGAGAAACTTATTTCACCGAGAGGACAAATGAAGAACTTGGGTCATTTATAAGCACCATAATTAGCAACAATCCTTAGGGAAAGCTTTAGGTGAAATATAGCCCAAGATAACTCCAATGAAGAGATTGATGGATTTAAAATACCTCATTCTTGACAACATGTGAATCATGAAGCATGAAGGAAAATTGTCAAGAATGACATAACACCATCTCAAGAGATAAGGTAGAAAGAAGTGCACTTCGGAATGCAAGATGAAGAATACTTGAGCTCCTCAAAACAAAACCTGTGTTGAATACCATGCTTATTTTAGAATATAGCTTGGCGGATCTTAACTCACGAGAAATCTTGATGAACAATTGAAGAATGAAAAGAATCCTTGAGGAAGCATCATGTAGAGCCTCCATGATGAACTCCGATAAACAAAAGGGTGATAGAAAGAAAGAGAAGTTGAAGACACAAGGTGAACCCTTGCAATGATTTAGGTGGAGCTTTGAAATGATATAACCGAGAAAACTTTGAACTCCGGAAAGAAAGATGAACAAATGAAATCAAGAATTTTGATGAACCTCCGGAATAAGGAATTGAACTTACTCGATGAAACAAGAATAAGAATTACATTATGCTCATCCTTCACCAATTAAATTGATGACAAGCAATGGATTTGGCATACTACTTATTCTCATAGAAAGGATTAAGATAGATATGGCGCAAACTTGGGAAGGTCTTCAACAATCCGCCGGTAGGATTGAAACAACGAATAAATTGATATGATAACAAAGGAAGTGAAATCTTGAATGAACCACCGTAAGAATTGAAGATGAAAGTAGCAAAGGCACAATTCACCGTGAAGAATTAGAAAACGAATAAAGATGCTTGACAGAATTTAGATACATTAGAACGAAGAGATCATGAACTGATTAGAGGATATTTCGACGATGCACCGGTGAGATTAGGAGAACGATAGCTACACGCTGAGAATGAGGAATTGTGACATGATGGCCAACGGAGGAAAGAAATGGGAACAACTCATGAAATGCTCCGGATGGGTGAAAAGAATTCCCACAACTGAAAACAATTATGAGAGGATGGCATCAAACTAGAACCATGAATCTTGAAGAGAATGGAACAAGATTTAAGAGAAACTCTTCTTCGGTCTTCAAATCGAAGAATGACGATGAGAAACACCACCATGAATTGTTGAGGCATTCCGGAATGAAAATTTGAAAGGTTGAACCAACGCTGAAAAGAATTTGGAAGATCTTGGAGAAAGACATTTGACTGATGATAACTCATTCTTACGTCAAACTTTGAAAAGAATTTGGGAATAGCTCCGGAAAATTAGAAGAGTCAGGTAAGATCCTGGGAAAAGACCTGTGGGTTAGGGCCCACTCAAAAGATCCACTGTTGAACGATTGTTTGAAAAGAGAGATTGCACCGGTTGAATTAAATGGCTTGAATGAGATAGCATCCTCAAAAGAACTTGAGTGAATTGAGAATGGAAACTTGAATCTTCAGAGATATCTTCAACACTTCGGAACAACTGAATAGCGAGAGGTGAATGATTAGGAGATACACCGGCATGAGAAAGCATTGTGAAAAGAGGAAAAGGGATAAGATCAACACCGAAATCTTGAACTAAATCCACCGGAGAAGAAAATTATAATGGAACAATGATAAGGTTGAAACTTCCTTTAGCATCTTCATGAGAATCACCGGATAAAACATTAAAGGAAAAGAATGAAGAAACTTCACTCAATAAAATGGATACTTGATTAAGAAATCTGAGTCCTTGAAGAAAAAGGGGTGGGAGGGCGGGAAAACAAAGGCAACTTGGGACGGATGAAACAAACACCGTTGAGAAAACTTAGAATTGATCTTGCGAATGTTGGAATGATCGGATTTAATTTGGAGAGAAGCACACGGTTGGAAAGGATTGAAAAGACGACCTTGATGAACAAGAAGGATTAGCATCCACATAGAAATATGAGAACACCGTTTAGGAAAGGTATGGAATCAACACTTGACATTGAAGCAACTCGAATACCACAAATAAAACAAAACAAAGGATTTGGCTTGCAGAATAAGCCGGAAACAAACACATATGATAGAGATTTACCCAGTCTCATATCATGCATCTGTCGAAAAGATATTTTAGGAGCTACTTGAATAAGCCAACTATGTATCTCTTTCCCTTATGTATTACATGGGTTGTGTGAAGATTACCTCACTTGCGACATTGCTTTCAATGCGGTTATGCCTCTAAGTCGTGCTTCGACACGTGGGAGATATAGCCGCATCGAGGGCGTTACACCAGCGCGTGGAAATACGTGTTGTTCTTATCCCCATCTTTAATTTTATGGTCTCTAGAACGTTGCCACAAGGCGATCTCTTCTTTATGCTAGATACGAGATAGCTCCTCTTTAATCTCGTTCATGCTAGCCCTATCCTTGTCATCTATTTGGTTTTGTTCCAGAGCACATCCAGAATATCGAATTCTATCATGAGATCTCTCTTTCTTTTCTTCATATTGGCCTCCAAATTAATACTCCAACCTTTCGCTTTTTTCCGAAACATTCTGGCTTTGTTCATCCAAATATCTAGCGCACATTTCCCCGAAACTATAGAATTCCAAACCTCACTGACCAGCTCTTCAAAGCCAGGTTGTTCAAGACGAAAAGGTTTAGGGGAGGTAACCCTCTGTAACACCCCGGATGTAACTTTCCATATTTGTAACTCCAACTCTTGCCATTTTCGGCATTGTGATATGATATTCCCTCCGTGGTTCGGTTTTGTCTTTCGTTTTGCATTTTGTTTATGTCATGCATCTCATATCATGTCATCATGTGCATCTCATTTGCATACGTGTTCGTCTCATGATTCCGAGCATTTTCCGTTGTCCGTTTTGCAATCCGGCACTCCTATGTCCTCCGGCGTCCCCTTTTACATTTTTTCCGTGAGCGGGTACTAAACTATCTCGGAATGGACCGAGGTTTGTCAAGTGGCCTTGGTACACCACCGGTAGACCACCTGTCAAGTTTCGTGCCATTTGGAGCTCGTTTGGTACTCCAACGGTTAACCGACTCGCAAAGGCCTCTTTTGAGTTGCAGCCCAACACCCTCCAAAACAGCCCAATAACCCATCTAAGTCACTTCCATGCTCTCCGTCGTCGGATCACGATCGTGTGGGCGAAAACTACACCTCATTTGGAGCTTCCTAGCTCCTTCTACCTATAAAAACACCTCCTCCTCCGAAATCCCAGATCAGATCCACCCTAACCATAGCTCCCCGCTCCTCTCCCCGCGCCGGACACGTCCGGACGGCGCCGGACGCGTCCGCCGCCACGCCGCAGCCAATCCGCGGCTGCCACGTGGCCTCCGCCGCGCCCGCCGCGCCGCTGCCCATGAGCCGTCACGGGCCCCAGCAACCCGTTCGCCGCCCGCCGCCCGCGCTCCCAGCAGCGCCCGCCGCGCATGCCGCCCCACCGCCGCCGAGCCCGTCGCCATTCGCTGCTCGGCCGCCGCCTCCGGCCACCTGCCGCCGGCCGCTGTCTCGCGTCGCCCGGCCGCCAAGGCCTCGACCGCGTCGTCCCCGGCGTCGCCCCTCGCGGCCCGCCCGCCCTCCTTCCTCCTCTCCGGCGCCTCTCCGGCGAGCCGCCGCCGGCCGCCTCGATCCGCGCCCGAGCCGGCTCGGATCCGATCTAGGTTGACTTTCCCCGAGCCCCGGGTTTCCTCTAAGTCATTTTCCTGTCATATTTGGTTGCATTTTCATCATGCCATAACTTTTCACTCGTGGCTCCGTTTCGGGCGTGTAGCATACCGAATTGTTCGCCTCGATGAGTACAGAATTTCATCTCATTGCATCATTTTCATTTGAGCTCATCTTGGTGCCCGAAATGCTGGTAGAAGAGGACTATGTGATGTTAGTTTCAGATTCTTATCAGAACATGCACTTTTGTCATTTTTGCCATGATTGATGTGTGCATCCTATGATCTTGAGTCCTACATGTGTTTTGTAATATGCCATGCCATCTTTACAGGGGTGTATGCCATGTATTTTTGTGATCTCTGTGGTGACTAGCACAAGCATGCAAACTAGGCTTCATGATGTTGCTGATTTCAGCCCTGTTTTCTTGATATTTTTATGCCATGTAAACTTGATGCTACAGAGAGATCCATGCTTATTTTGAGATACTTCAGTAAGGATGTTTTGAACATATGGTTATGCTCTATCCATCCATTCCCTTGTTTGAAATTATGGAGTGCCATAGATTGAGTCAATCGAGCTCTACTTTTGCTATAAAATGTTTCCTGGCAGATTGTTTACATGTTATTCAATTTTGCCAAGGTTGTTGTAGTTGATCCGTGTTTGCTATGATGTTGTTCTTGCCATGTATAGCTTCTATGCCATGTCTTCCTGATGGAGGTATGCTTAGTTTATCATGTAATGCTCTGTAGTGAGTGCATCGAGCTCGCGAAGATGCCTACATAATTCTGTCAATGTCATGCCCTGTTTGCTGAATATGTTAACGAAACTTGCTATATTGACATGGGTGCTATTACATTTTCTGATCCCTTTTGGCTCATGGTTAGTAAGGGACTTTTGTTCTATATTTTGAGTAGATTCATGCCATGCCTTGTTTTGCTATTATAAGTTCCTGTAGCATGTTGTTTGCTTGCTCTGAACATTGCTTCCTGATGCTGATTCTGCCATGTTCAGTATTTTCTCTAAGTCTGTGAAGCTGATATATTTTGCACTTTTGCCATGCTTGTTTGGACCTGTTATGGTGTGATTTAGCCGTAGCTCAGTGTTCATCTTTTGTCAAGCATCTTGAGTAGATCACTTCCATATGCTTTGTTAGTACGTTTGGGTGCAGTAGCTTAATTTCTTGTTGCTTGCTATGTGGCATCTTGCTGTTAATGGCAGATTTGTGTCATTCTTGTTTTGCTTGTCATTTGCAAACCGTGCATCCGATTCCGGTGATCTCTATATCGATTTCAACCGAAATCATCTCACCTTTCCAGCGGCATACTTGGTTTGCCAAGTTGATGCCTGGTTCATCATTTTCCTTCCGGAGCACGCATACGCATTGCATATCACATCTCGCGTATCATGCCATATATTGCATCATGTTGCTTGTGCATTGCACCGTGATTTATTGTGGTTCCATTGTTTGTGTTCTTGCTTTGGGTAGAGCCGGGAGACGAGTACGTGAACGAGGAACCTGTTGAGAACGCTTACGAGGATCAAGCTTTCGACAACTCTGAGAACCTTGCAGGCAAGATGACCATACCCTCGAAATCACTTCTATCTTTGCTTGCTAGATGCTCGCTCTTTTGCTATGCCTATGCTACGATTCCTATCACTTGCTTATCATGCCTCCCATATTGCCATGTCAAGCCCCTAACCATCCTTTCCTAGCAAACCGTTGTTTGGCTATGTTACCGCTTTGCTCGGCCCTCTTATAGCGTTGCTAGTTGCAGGTGAAGTTGAAGTTTGTTCCTTGTTGGAACATGGAGATGTTGTTCCTTGTTGGAACATGTTTACTTGTTGGGATATCACAATATCTATTGTTTAATTAATGCATCTATATACTTGGTAAAGAGTGGAAGGCTCGGCCTTATGCCCAGTGTTTTGTTCCACTCTTGCCGCCTAGTTTCCGTCATACCGGTGTTATGTTCCTTGATTTCGCGTTCCTTACGGTTGGGTGATTTATGGGACCCCTTGACAGTTCGCTTTGAATAAGACTCCTCCAAAGAAGGCCCAACTTTGGTTTTACCATTTGCCACCTAAGCCTTTTTCCCCGGTTTTCGCGAGCCCGAGGGTCATCTTTATTTAACCCCCGGACGGTGCTCCTTCGAGTGCTGGCCCAAACGGGCAGATCAAGGGCCACCACGGGCAACTCGAGGGCTGGTTTTACTCGAGGGTGACCTATCCGGTGTGCCCCGAGAACGAGATATGTGCAGCTCTTATCGGGATTTGTCGGCGATCGGGCGGCTTTGCTGGTCTTGTTTTATTCTTTGTCGAAATGTCTTGTAGTCCGGATTCGAGATCGATCGGGTCTTCCGGTAGAAGGAATATCCTTCGTTGACCGTGAGAGCTTATAATGGGCTAAGTTGGGACACCCCGCAGGTATTATCTTTCGAAAGCCGTGCCCGCGGTTATGAGGCAGATGGGAATTTGTTAATGTCCGGTTGTAGAAAACCCGAAGTTGACCTTGATTAAAACACATCAACCGCGTGTGTAACCGTGATGGTCTCTTCTTGGCGGAGTCCGGGAAGTGAACACGGTGTTGGAGTCCGGGAAGTGAACACGGTGATGGTCTCTTCTCGGCGGAGTCCGGGAAGTGAACACGGTGTTGGAGTTATGGTTGACGTAAGTAGTTCAGGATCACTTCTTGATCGCTACTAGCTTCACGACCGCGCTTTGCTTCTCTTCTCGCTCTCTTTTGCGAATGTAGCCACCATATATGCTAGTCGCTTGCTGCAGCTCCACCTCACAACTCTGTCCTTCCTATAAGCTTAAATAGTCTTGATCTCGCGGGTGTGAGATTGCTGAGTCCCCGTGACTCACAGATTCTACCAAAACAGTTGCAGTGCCGACGATGCGGTCACGAGATGACGCAACCGAGCTCAAGTGGGAGTTCGACGAGGAACGTGGTCGTTACTATGTGTCTTTTCCCGATGATCGATGAGTGGAGCCAGTTGGGACGATCGGGATCTGTGTAGCATTTGGGGTAGTCTTCTTTTATTTTGGTTCCGTAGACGGACCTTGAGTGTAATCTGGATGATGAATGTTTATTTATGTATTGTGTGAATGGCGACTGTAAGCCAACTATGTATCTCTTTCCCTTATGTATTACATGGGTTGTGTGAAGATTACCTCACTTGCGACATTGCTTTCAATGCGGTTATGCCTCTAAGTCGTGCTTCGACACGTGGGAGATATAGCCGCATCGAGGGCGTTACACCCTCCTAGCTCCAGTATCTAAAATCAAGGGGGCATGATCACTCATAATCCTGAGAAGTGTCGTCAAACATGTACTATTAATCTTGTCAATTTTATAAGGCGGTCTTAAAAAACGTATTAGGCCCTATATAGATGGAAGGAGGGAGTAGCTTGATAATGATATGGTGTCTTTGGAAATATAGTACTCTCTCCGTCCCATAATGTAAGACGTTTTTTGACACTAGTGTCGAAAAATGTCTTACCTTATGGGACGGAGGGAGTAGTAGTTTGCTCGACAGTGATGTGATGACATGAAACGCGTTTGGTGGAAAATTCTGAAAACGGTAAAAATAGGAAAACCCTGTGCCTGGTGCAACTGAAAGATCAAGTGGGTCTATTTTGCTCCCCCGCAGAAAAAGTGGATCTATTTTGCTCCCACATGTCGCCGGGTCGAGGACACCTTTGACAATACAGGGTGACTAGCTGCAGATCCCATCGTGCCTTGTGAGCTGGTTGTTTCTACACCCGAGGATTTGCCGCTTCTTTCTGAAGGCATACCGCGGGCTCTCAAGCTTGACGATGGAGGGGAACCACCCTCTCCTCCCCGAGGCAAGACTGATGAGAAGCATGTGTTCCTATGCCCAGCGTCCACACTGGAACTAGCTGCTGGTCGCCGACGCAGAGCGCAACTCCTGCAAAGAAGGCCAAGACCATCCCCTTGATGAAACTTTGATCTTGTCTATCTTAGCTGTGCTAGAGCATGCTCTAGTCGCTCTTTTTCACTTTCAGTTTCCCCTTCTTAGTTTTGGATTGCAACGCACTACGTTCTGGATCTTTGTTACTCTGTTTTGGATTGCAAGGTACTACTAAAAACAAGAGCGCACCGAGCGCCTCCCCATCTGGACTCCGGCCGGCTGCGCCGACGGAGCAGATCCGGGTTCGGGCCGGGCAACGAAGCTTGGAGACGCCGACTCTCAAACTGCAACAAACAACAGGATACCAGGCGCAATCTGCAATTTGTTCTTAAGATATCTCTCACTTCTGTGCCCTCACTAGCACAGGAGAGAATGGAAAAATATCCATGGGCTCAACCACGAGTGTTGAAATATGCTAAAGAATTGTACTGCTGGCAACTGCAAACTGCCCCTTCAGAGTTCAGAATATATACAAATACAATACAAGATGCTGAAATTTGATATAGAATAGATAAACTCGTGGCACCACGAAGGGGAATGCACAAGATACTGCCCACTGCGCAGCATGCCCAAAACCTCCCTGGTCTCCTGATTTACAACAGTACAACATCTGCTCATATATACACACCCCCAAGTTTCCGTCCAGCGGTATCGTCGATGAGCGGCTGGATACCTTACCTTACACAACAGGAACAAATTATGGAATGAAAGGAACTCTCTCATATGCTCCCACACCAATAAGGAATGAATCAAGCAAGCAACCCTCTGAGACAATATATAGCGCGGCAACTGACAAGAAGAAGGCAGAATTACTGACAACCAGCTGACAACTTCCTCTGTTCTTTTCTGTCCTCATACTTGAAAGTTTTCCTATTGATGCCACTTACTCCATCAGTACAGCTGCTGCTGTCGAGGGTGTCTGAACGACCCGCTGGCATAAAGCATCTGATAAACCGGCTTGATCCTCGCGATGAAAACTAGGCAGATCAGGGTCCCACAGCAGCACACCATGGCACAAACGTAGAAGGTGAGCCTGAAGCAGTCAGGTCCAAAGCAGTTTGAAGGGTCCAGCACGCCCGGGTTCTGCCTCTCCGCCTCCTTGTCGTAGACGTAACCGGCGAGGAGGGCCGAGAAAAAGAACGCGCCGATCGGGTTCACCATGAGCATGAAGTTGTACATCAGACCAAAGTCCTTGAGCCCGAAAAGCTCCGACACGGTCGGTATCATGACCGCGAACTGGACCCCGTAGCATATCCCCAGCAGCGTCGTTGACACGTAGATCAGGCCATGGAGGCCGGTCGCGAAAAGGAGGAAGGTTACCACCATGATTATTTGTGTGCACATCATCCAGAAAGGACGAGGAAGCATTCTTGTTCTGCAATATATCAAGCCAAATATTATTCAACTATTCTCAGAAGTAGCAATTCGAATCATTTCATGATGTTTAAACAGAAAAATCATTCAGATAATTTTGGATAACTGTGTGTTCAAACAGATGCAAAACATAAAAGATAATGAGATCAACAACTAGTACTATGTCAGAACGGCTATCAATAGTTAGCACAAGTGCACGAGCATTAGTGATTTTTCAACAATCTTTCAAGTAATTGTGGAAATATGTGTTCATCGTACAGATAACCCGACTCATCGAACGTAATCCTTCTGATGCATCATAAAAAAAAAGTTGCTGCAAACTAGTTAAAAGAGAGCTTACCTTACAAAATATTCTGAGATAGATCCACCAAGGATACGGCCAACAAAGTTGCAGAAGCCGAAGAGGCACAACAAAACAGTTGTGTCATTAGCACCAACAGAAGTCCCAATCTGAGCTAGGTTGTTCAGAGCAGTGACACCAGTGCCAACACCACAAAAGTATACGATGAACAGTAGCCAGAAATCTGCCTTAACCAAGGCTTCAGCAAATGTGAAATCGTCCCCTCTTCTTGGTCCTTTTCTCTTCTTCATATTCACTGCCCCCTCACCCTCAGCCAGCAGAAGATCCACATCGGTCTCATCAGAATCATTGTTGCCTGGAACAAACGTCGCCGACGTGCCACGCAGAAGTGGTTCTCCATTCTCTTGATCCGCACCGGACAAACTATCCGTTGAATAAGACGGAACAAGAAGGGTGCTGGCCTTCTCCTCCTTTGGTTTGCTTGGATAAAGTGTCATTTTGATTGGTATGGCAAGTGGAGAAAGGAGCAGGAGTATCATTATACCAAACAAAAGGTAGGTGATAGTCGCGCTTAGGTTCAAAGTGTCGCCAAGTATCGTAGCCACCATAAGATACACGCCGAGAACCACGCTAGAGACTTGCGTGAACACGAAGTGGCTGTGTTCTGTTGCATTATCCTCATCCAGTGATGGGGTGCAGGGCCTAACAAAATACATCACCACAACACATGCTACCGGGATCCCCAAAGCAAGCAACAGCAAAAGGTTTGTGGGCGAATTGTTAAGCATTCCATTGAACGTTTCCGTGTAGACAGCAGCACTGACAGCAACATAACCTTTGATGAGACCAGCAACGGTTCCTCGACTGAGGGGAAAGTTCCTCATGTTGGTCACAAGCGCCGCAGTTCCCAACCATGCACTGCTGTTTGTGCCGACACATAGAGCTATACACAACTGCAATAGCAAAGAGAAAACGTTCATGGTATATAAGACTATGCTGAAATTTTGGATACAAGATGTATAAACAATCGTGTGTGGATTATTCATCAAGCTGCCACATTACTCAGAAGAAAACATATATCGAGAGTAAATTTGATGCTTTTAAGATTTTTTGCCAAACGAAAAAACATTGTATCAACAGGTCATGCCGTCATGCATTGAGCATTCATGCTCATCATGAAGGATTTTTTTGGCACAGAACCCAAATACTAGAAGCTTAGAACAGGCTGAAATTCCTGATCACCTCAAACCGAAAT
Source organism: Aegilops longissima (assembly GCA_021605205.1). Taxonomy (NCBI): domain Eukaryota; kingdom Viridiplantae; phylum Streptophyta; class Magnoliopsida; order Poales; family Poaceae; genus Aegilops; species Aegilops longissima. The sequence goes on along the minus strand of CM038677.1, from coordinate 600,275,637 downwards.
TTGCAACCATACCAATTTTTTGGCCATATCCAAAATTTTGGCTCTTGCTTGGATGGTTGCTAATATTTTGGCATGCTCATATCCTTTGTCTCTAGCCAACTCCAGTTTGTTTTTCTTGACAACATTGGCGAAAACATGGGCAAACAAAACCTTAGCCGAATTTTGGTAGCGTTAGCTTGGGCTCAAACCAAACACGCCAAATCCCAAATATAAAACGAGATATAAGAACCATTATCAGTGCTTCTTTTGGCAGCTAACTACATTTCCGCGGGAAGAACTTTACAAAATTTATGAAAAAAAAATGAATGCAAATAAATCATTTTTTTTGCGACGGAAAGGGTGCTTGCATTAATCAAGCATTGGCCATGTCTGCAAGTAAATCATTGATCGCGCCCGGAAGCTAAATTGACGATCAAACAAAGAAGGGCTCACTTTTGTTCATAGAAACTTTAGTTTGTTCACTCAGATATTGAACATGCAAAAATATAGCTGGTGTTTGGACGGAAATTTCGATGAACTCAACTTCAGCAATATGAAAAGTTGAGCAGTAATTTCCAGATCATTGAGCACAAAAATTATAACCTTAAAAACTTGCTCTCTGCAATACCAGTGTTCTTGGTAGCAACATATATTCTGTAGGAGAAAGTTTAAATCACCCCTCCCCCCTGAGGTTTACTTTCAGCATCTATTCTGGTAAACCTACAGTACTGAAGTGATTTGCAGATGATCTTATAAAACTATATTAAGTAAAGTCAACTTGACCTTTTCATGAGAAAACAAGTCATTTTCACCAAATTTCTCTCTAGAAACTGGCATTGAAAAATATTCCCCGCATATCCAACATCATCTAAATCAGGTAGGAAGATCTGCTTCCATCTGTGGAGGCTATTGGGGTCATAATACATCAGTGTGAGCTGTCGGGTTGAACAGAATTGAAAACCCAGATTTATCACGCGGTCCAACGCCGAAACCAACTCTGGCCTACTACTTGCAGAAATGATTGGCAAGATAAACAATGCACCCATTTTGCCTGGAGAATGGGCCAACGAAATCACGACAAGTTCAGCTGATGAACATAATACTATCCCGATTAAAAACAAGTAGTATGTCTGCTACCACATTTAGCTTCAGGCCAGATTGATAGGAAAATGTCTACTGCCGGTGTTAACGTCAATCATACAATGGGAACACAATGATTTACTTACTTGAAAGGAGATATCATAAGGCACACTAAGAGCCATCTTGCTGAGTTCCACCAGACAATCAACGCACTGACACGCGTTTGATGCCTGACGAACTACCACCAAAACAGTAGCAATCATAGCCATTGGAAAAGAATAATGGCAATCATGCAGAGAATGGAATACTAGCAGTGGATTTGAATAATTGCGCGCTTCAATTCAAGGTCGGATTAATAATTAATTAGCTCATCTCGCCGTTCACCATGAAAATCAATGGAAGCAAACGGGGCATGCAGGCGGGATAACGGCGGATGTGCCGATGCAGAGAGGCGAGGGGGGAAAGGGGGAACGGAGCGTACCACCCAGTAGGGCATGGCGACGGTCTTGGTGACGGCGAGCCAGACGGTGCCGAAGCCGAAGAAGGCGCAGGCGGAGCCGATGAGGAGGATGAGCCAGGGCGGGAGGCGGTTGGCGAGCACCCCGGGGACCAGCCCGACGTTCTCGCCCACGTCGTTGGCGACGCCCAGCATGGTGAGCGCCTTCTGGTTGTACCCGAGCGCCTCCTTGACGGCGTGCGAGTAGAGCGGGAAGACGTAGGCGCTCCCGGCGGCCACCTGCACCCACACCGCGGCCGCCAGCCCCACCCACGGCGGCCGGCTCCCCGCCTTCACCTTCCCCAGCCCTCCGCCGCCCGCCATCTCGATCCCCCTCGGCGTCGCACTCGTCGAGCTCCCTAGCGATAGTAGCAGCTGCTAGTACTATGGCTGCGTGATTGATGTGGCCTGTCGGGCACTCGGGGCGTAGGCGTGGTGTGTGGGGGAGAGGAGGCCGTGCTTGCTTTTGGGCTTTTGGCTGAGGCAGAGGAAGCTCAGTTGGCACCACTCTGGTAGCGTGGCGCCGTCAGTTAAATAGTCCTGTCCTGCTTCGCTTTCTCCTTTGTGTGTCGCCTCGCCTCCTGGAACCGAGGAAAGCCAGCGAAAATATATTCATATACATTTATCAACACTTATAAGAACTGGTACTTGGTCACATTTCACCGAGACATGCATATGGGGTGATAAATGATAAATGTGCAGCTGATTCCCTCTCAAGTCGATAATATTTAAATGTACTCATTTTTTGACTAAAAAATCTGTAATATTTTTACCTTTTTGTGTCTCTACATGAGGAAGAGGAGATCGAGAATAGATGACGATGGTATTTCAATAAACTGTTCAATGGAGAGAACGAGACCTCTGCCATTGAGCTGGACGACTCCTTTGGTAGCATCAACTGATGTTTTTTATTTGACGAATCCGGAAAGCCTGAAGTCCTAGCTATGTGTCTTGAATGTATCTCTATTGAGATGTGAATTGTGAATATTGAAGGAAATATGCCCTAGAGGCAATAATAAAGTTATTATTTATTTCTTTATATTATGATAAATGTTTATTATTCATACTAGAATTGTATTAACCGGAAACATGATACATGTGTGAATACATAGACAAACAGAGTGTCACTAGTATGCCTCTACTTGACTAGCTCGTTGATCAAAGATGGTTATGTTTCCTAACCATAGACATGAGTTGTCATTTGATAAACGGGATCACATCATTAGGAGAACGATGTGATTGACTTGACCCATTTCGTTAGCTTAGCACTTGATCGTTTAGTATGTTGCTATTGCTTTCTTCATGACTTATACATGTTCCTATGACTATGAGATTATGCAACTCCCGTTTACCGGAGGAACACTTTGTATGCTATCAAACGTCACAATGTAACTGGGTGATTATAAAGGTCCTCTACAGGTGTCTCCGAAGGTACTTATTGGGTTGGCGTATTTCGAGATTAGGATTTCTCACTCCGATTATCGGAGAAGTATCTCTGGGCCCACTTGGTAATGCACATCACTATAAGCCTTGCAAGCATTGTAACTAATGAGTTAGTTGCGGGATGATGTATTACGGAACGAGTAAAGAGACTTGCCGGTAACGAGATTGAACTAGGTATTGAGATACCGACCATCGAATCTTGGGCAAGTAACATACCGATGACAAAGGGAACAACGTATGTTGTATGCGGTCTGACCGATAAAGATCTTCGTAGAATATGTAGGAGCCAATATGGGCATCCAGGTTCCGCTATTGGTTATTGACTAGAGAGGTGTCTCGGTCATGTCTACATAGTTCTCGAACCCGTAGGGTCCGCACGCTTAACGTTCGTTGACGATATAGTACTATGAGTTATGTATGTTGGTGACCGAATGTTGTTCGGAGTTTCGGATGAGATCACGGATATGACGAGGAACTCTGGAATGGTCCGGAAGTAAAGATTGATATGTGGATAGTAGTGTTTGATCTCCGGAAGGGTTCCGGAATCCATCGGAAGGGGTTCCGGATGTTTCCCGAAATGTTTGGGCACGAGAACACTTTATCTGTGCCAAAGGGGAAAGCCCACGAGGTTTTTGGAAAGTGTAAAAGGAAGTTTTGCGGAGTCCAAGGGCCAGACACTAGGGTCCCTGGCGTCTGGGTCCAGACGTTGGGAACGCTGGCGCCTGGCCCTGGAGTCCGAGAAGGACTCTTGCCTTTCGGGTGAAACCGACTTTGTGGAGGCTTTTACTCCAAGTTTCGACCCCAAGGCTCAACATATAAATAGAGGGGTAGGGCTAGCACCCAAGACACATCAAGTAACACCAAGCCATGTGCCGGCAACCCCGTCCCCTCTAGTTTATCCTCCGTCATAGTTTCCGTAGTGCTTAGGTGAAGCCCTGCGGAGATTGTTCTTCACCAACACCGTCACCACGCCGTCGTGCTGTCGGAACTCATCTACTACTTCGCCCGTCTTGCATGATCAAGAAGGCGAGGACGTCATCGAGATGAACGTGTGCAGAACTCGGAGGTGCCGTGCGTTCGGTACTTGGATCGATCGGATCATGAAGAAGTACGACTACATCAACTGCATTGATAAACGCTTCCACTTACGGTCTACGAGGATACGTAGACTACACTCTCACTCTCGTTGCTATGCATCACCATGATCTTGCGTGTGCGTAGGAATTTTTTTTGAAATTACTACGTTCCCCAACAGTGGCATCCGAACCAAGTTTATGCGTTGATGTTATATGCACGAGTAGAACACAAGTGAGTTGTGGGCGATACAAGTCATACTGCTTACCAGCATGTCATACTTTGGTTCGGCGGTATTGTTGGACGAAGCGGCCCGGACCGACACGCGTACGCTTACGCGAGACTGGTTCTACCGACGTGCTTTGCACACAGGTGGCTGGCGGGTGTCAGTTTCTCCAACTTTAGTTAAACCGAGTGTGGCTACGCCCGGTCCTTGAAAAGGTTAAAACAACACTAACTTGACGAACTATCGTTGTGGTTTTAATGCGTAGGTAAGAACGGTTCTTGCTCAGCCCGTAGCAGCCTCGTAAAACTTGCAACAACAAAGTAGAGGACGTCTAACTTGTTTTTGCAGGGCATGTTGTGATGTGATATGGTCAAGACGTGATGCTATATTTTATTGTATGAGATGATCATGTTTTGTAACCGAGTTATCGACAACTGGCAGGAGCCATATGGTTGTCGCTTTATTGTATGCAATGCAACCGCCCTGTAATGCTTTACTTTATCACTAAGCGGTAGCGATAGTCGTAGAACCATAAGTTGGCGAGACGACAATGATGCTACGATGGAGATCAAGGTGGCGCGATGGTGACGATGGTGATCATGACGGTGCTTCGGAGATGGAGATCACAAGCACAAGATGATGATGGCCATATCATATCACTTATATGGATTGCATGTGATGTTTATATTTTATGCATCTTATCTTGCTTTGTTTGACGGTAGCATTATAAGATGATCTCTCACTAAATTTCAAGGTATAAGTGTTCTCCCTGAGTATGCACCGTTGCCAAAGTTCGTCGTGCCCAGACACCACGTGATGATCGGGTGTGATAAGCTCTACGTCCATCTAGAACGGGTGCAAGACAGTTTTGCACACGCAGAATACTCAGGTTAAACTTTACGAGCCTAGCATATGCAGATATGGCCTCGGAACACCGAGACCGAAAGGTCGAGCGTGAATCATATAGTAGATATGATCAACATAGTGATGTTGAACATTGAAAACTACTCCATTTCACGTGATGATCAGTTATGGTTTAGTTGATTTGGATCACGTGATCACTTAGATGATTAGAGAGATGTCTATCTAAGTGGGAGTTCTTAAGTAATATGATTAATTGAACTTTAATTTATCATGAACTTAGTCCTGGTAGTATTAGAATATCAATGTTGTAGATCAATAGCTCGCGTGTAGCTCCCCTATTTTTATTTTTGATATGTTCCTAGAGAAAACTAAGTTGAAAGATGTTAGTAGCAATGATGCGGATTGGATCCGTGATCTGAGGATTATCCTCATTGCTGCACAGAAGAATTATGTCCTTGATGCACTGCTAGGTGACAGACCTATTGTAGGAGCAGATGCAGACGTTATGAACGTTTGACAAAGCTCGGTATGATAACTACTTGATAGTTTAGTGCATCATGCTTTACGGCTTAGAACCGAGACTTCAAAAATGTTTTTAATGCCACGGAGCATATAAGATGTTCCAAGAGTTGAAATTGGTATTTCATACTCATTCCCGTGTCGAGAGGTATGAGACCTCTGACAGTACTTTGCCTACAAGATGGAGGAGAATTGCTCAGCTAGTGAGCGTGTGCTCAGAATGTCTGAGTACTACAATCACTTGAATCAAGTGGGAGTTAATCTTCCAGATAAGATAGTGATTGACAGAGTTCTCTAGTCACTATCACCAAGTTACTAGAACTTCGTGATGAACTATAATATGCAAGGGATAACGGAAACGATTCCCAAGCTCTTCGTGATGCTGAAATCGACGAAGGTAGAAATCAAGAAAAACATCAAATGTTGATGGTTGACAAGACCACTAGTTTCAACAAAAGGGCAAAGGGAAGAAGGGAAACTTCAAGAAGAACGGCAAGCGAGTTGCTGCTCAAGTGAAGAAGCCCAAGTCTAGACCTAAGCCTGAGACTAAGTGCTTCTACTGCAAAGGGACTGGTCACTAGAAGTGGAACTGCCCTAGATACTTGGCGGATAAGAAGGATGGCATAGTGAACAAAGATATATTTGATATACATGTTATTGATGTGTACTTTACTAGTGTTTATAGCAACCCCTTAGTATTTGATACTAGTTCAGTTGCTAAGATTAGTAACTCGAAATAGGAGTTCCAGAATGAACAGAGACTAGTTAAGGGTGTAGTGACGATGTGTGTTGGAAGTGGTTCCAAGATTGGTATGATCATCATCGCACACTCCCTATACTTTCGGGATTAGTGTTGAACCTAAATAAGTGTTATTTGGTGTTTGCGTTGAGCATGAATATGATTTGATCATGTTTATTGCAATCTGATTATTCATTTAAGAGAATAATTGTTGTTCATTTACATGAATAAAACCTTCTATGGTCATACACCCAATGAAAATGGTTTGTTGGATCTCGATCGTAGTGATACACATATTCATAATATTGAAGCCAAAAGATGCAAAGTTAATAATGATAGTGAAACTTATTTGTGGCAATCGTCGTTTAGGTCATATTATGTAAAGCGCATGAAGAAACTCCATCTTGATGGGCTTTTGGAATCAATTGATTATGAATCACTTGATGCTTGCGAACCATGCCTTATGGGCAAGATGACTAAGACTCCGTTCTCCAGAACAATGGAGCGAGCAACTGACTTATTGGAAATATATACATACTGATGTATGCGATCCGATAAGCGTTGAGGCTCGCGGCGGGTATCGTTATTTTCTGACCTTCACAGATGATTTGAGCAGATATGGATATATCTACTTGACGAAACATAAGTCTGAAACATTTGAAAAGTTCATATAATTTCAGAGTGAAGTGGAAAATCATCGTAACAAGAAAATAAAGTTTCTACGATCTGATCGTGGAGGAGAATATTTGAGTTACGAGTTTGGTCTTCATTTGAAACAATGCAGAATAGTTTCACAACTCGCGCCACCTGGAACACCACAGCATAATGGTGTGTCCGAACATCGTAATCACACTTTATTAGATATGGTGCAATCTATGATGTCTCTTACCGATTTACCACTATCATTTTGGGGTTATGCATTAGAGAAAGCTACATTCACGTTAAAAAAGGGAACCATCTAAATCTGTTGAGACGACACCGTATGAACTGTGGTTTGGTAAGAAACCAAAGTTGTCGTTTCTTAAAGTTGTGGGGTTGCGATGCTTATGTGAAAAAGTTTCATCTTGATAAGCTCAAACCCAAATCGGAGAAATGTGTCTTCATAGGATACCCAAAGGAGACAGTTGGGTACACCTTCTATCACAGATCCGAAGGTAAGACATTCGTTGCTAAGAATGGATCCTTTCTAGAGAAGGTGTTTCTCTCGAAAGAAGTGAGTGGGAGGAAAGTAGAACTTGATGAGGTAATTGTACCTTCTCCCGAATTGGAAAATAGTTCATCACAGAAATCAGTTCCAGTGATGCCTACACCAATTAGTGAGGAAGATTAATGATGATGATCATAAAACTTCAGATCAAGTTACTACCGAACCTCGTAGGTCAACGAGAGTACGGTCCACACCAGAGTGGTACGGTAATCCTGTTCTGGAGGTCATGTTACTTGACCATGACGAACCTACGAACTATGAGGAAGCGATGATGAGCCCAGATTCCGCGAAATGGTTTAAGGCCATGAAATCTGAGATGGGATCCATGTATGAGAACAAAGTATACACTTTGGTTGACTTGCCCAATGATCGACAAGCCATTGAGAATAATGGATCTTTTAGAGGAAGACGGACGCTGATAGTAGTGTTACTATCTACAAAGCTCGAATTGTCGCAAAAAGTTTTTCGACAAGTTCAAGGTGTTGACTACGATGAGATTTTCTCACTCGTAGCGATGCTTAATGAAAGATCGAGGATGTCGCCTAGAGGGGGGGGGGGGTGAATAGGCGCTTTAAAATAATTACGGTTTAGGCTTGAACAAATGCGGAATAAACCTAACGGTTAATTTGTCAAGCACAAAACCTACAACAACTTATGCTAAGCAAGATAAGCAACTATGTGATAGCAAGATATATGACAAAGAACAATATGGCTATCACAAAGTAAAGTGCATAAGTAAAGGGGCTCGGGTAAGAGATAACCGAGGCACGCGGAGACGACGATGTATCCCGAAGTTCACACCCTTGCGGATGCTAATCTCCGTTTGGAGCGGTGTGGAGGCACAATGCTCCCCAAGAAGCCACTAGGGCCACCGTAATCTCCTCACGCCCTCGCACAATGCAAGATGCCGTGATTCCACTAAGGGACCCTTGAGGGCGGTCACCGAACCCGTACAAATGGCAACCCTTGGGGGCGGTCACCGAACCCGTACACTTTGGCAACCCTTGGGGGCGGTCACCGGAACCCGTCAAATTGCTCGGGGCGATCTCCACAACCTAATTGGAGACCCCGACGCTTGCCCGGAGCTTTACACCACAATGATTGAGCTCAACACACTAACTGCCTCTAGGCGCCCAAGCACCCAAGAGGAACAAGCTCAAGGGCACCAAGCACCCAAGAGTAATAAGCTTCTCAACTTGTAACTTCCACGTATCACCGTGGAGAACTCAAACCGATGCACAAATGCAATGGCAAGGGCACACGGAGTGCCCAAGTCCTTCTCTCTCAAATCCCACCGAAGCAACTAATGCTAGGGAAGAAAATGAGAGGAAGAGCAAGAAGGAGAACACCAAGAACTCCAAGATCTAGATCCAAGGGGTTCCCCTCACATAGAGGAGAAAGTGATTGGTGGAAATGTGGATCTAGATCTCCTCTCTCTTTTCCCCCAAAAACTGGCAAGAATCCATGGAGGGATTGAGAGATAGCAAGCTCGGAGAAGGTCAACAATGGGGAAGAACACGAGCTCAAAGGATGAGGTTCAATGGGAAGAAGACCCTTTTATAGGAGGGGAAAATCCAACCGTTACCCCACCGAAAATCTCGCATGCAGAGCGGTACTACCGCTAGAGAAGGGCGGTATTATCGCTGAGGGCGGTACTACCGCTACTGAAGAGAAAGACAAGCCATCGCCCCAGAGCGGTACTACTACTGCGGGAGTAGAGCGGTACTACCGCTCAGAGCGGTACTACCGCTTTCTGCCGCTGCTAGTGCCGCAAAACCCGACACGAGAAAACACCGTCTCGAATCGAGGCGGCAGAGGCGATACATTACGCGGTACTACGGCCGAAGCTCGCAAGCGGTACTACTGCTCTGCGTAGCGGTACTACCGCTTAGAGCGGTACTACCGCTTCGTGGAGCGGTACTACCGCTGGGGGGCTTCGGCGGTACTACCGTTGTAGACCGCAGTACTACCGCTGGCACCAACCTTAAGCCACAACCATGAAACAAAAGAATACTCCAAGAAAAACCAGAACTGCCATAACTTCTTCATATGAGCTCCGAATTGAGCAAACTCAAGCTTGTTTGAAACAAGACAACGAGTAGCATCAAAACAACGAGGCAGGGGAGGTATGCTTAGCAAACAAAGGAGTGAAACCTCCAACCGAGAAGAACCGGCATACCCTCCAACATCGAAAACATCATAGAAGATGCATGAGAACTCCGTTTTCGATGAACTCGAGCTTGTCATGAAAATGACCATAAGCTCCAAATCTCACAAGGAGAAGAACCAAACAAGAACCAAAAAGATGATGCAAGGATGCAATGGTTTGAGCTCTCTACGAACGATACGATCAAGCAACTCATCGAGAGCCCCCCTTGATAGTACGGCAAACGATCCTATAACCCGGTCTTCCACAACTACCATGAGACCGGTAAAATAGAAAACCTATCAAGGGCAAACCTTTGCCTTGCACATGGTCCACTTGAGCTAGATGATGACGATCTTGACTCCCTCAAGTTGGACCACCTTTCTTGATTGCGTTGGCTCGAAGAAGACTAGTTGATTGCTCCCCCATACTCCACTATGGGTGAGCCACTCTTCCAAGACATCTTCACAAGTCCATTGTCACCAAATGGACGGCAAGCTTCAAGCACTTGATCTCTTCGTGATGCATCACTTGAACTTGCACACCGCAACCTAACCCCACAAAGAACTCTCACGAAGACCATGGGTTAGCACACAAAGCGTAATGGACAATGCTTACCATACCATGGGATCACTTGATCCCTCTCGGTACATCTTCTACGCTTTGTGAGTTGATCAACTTGATTCACTCTTGACTTAGTCTTGATCAACCTTGAATCTTTCCAACTCTCTTCGTTTGGATGATGTCTTGAAGGTAAACATGAATGATCACACAATCTTCTTCTTCAAGACATGCTTGCAATAAGCTCAACACTCACATGACCAATCTTTGGATAATTCCTTAATAGCACCTTGGTCAACACATAAACTCCTTGAAACCAACACATGGACTTCAAGAAATGCCTATGGACAAATCCTTCAAATATAACTCAATGCAACCATTAGTCCATAGAGAATGTCATCAATTACCAAAACCACACATGGGGGCACCGCATGTCCTTTCACTTAAGTCTGTCCGAATCATGTTAGCAATTGCCACATTTTATGAAATCTGGCAAATGGATAAACAAAACTGCATTCCTTCATGGATTTATTAAAGAAGAGTTGTATATGATGCAACCAGAAGGTTTTGTCAATCCTAAAGGTGCTAACAAAATATGCAAGCTCTAGCGATCCATCTATGGACTGGTGCAAGCATCTCGGAGTTGGAATATATGCTTTGATAAGTTGATCAAAACATATAATTTTATACAGACTTGCGGTGAAGCCTGTATTTACAAGAAAGTGAGTGGGAGCACTACAACATTTCTGATAAATATATGTGAATGACATATTGTTGATCGGAAATAATGTAGAATTTTCTGGAAAGCATAAAGAAGTATTTGAAAAGATTTTCAAAGAAAGACCTCGGTGAAACTTCTTACATATTGAGCATCAAGATCTATAATGATAGATCAAGGCGCTTGATAAGTTTTTCAATGAGTACATACCTTGACAAGATTTTGAAGTAGTTCAAAATGGAACAGTCAAAGAAGGAGTTCTTGCCTGTGTTACAAGGTGTGAAATTGAGTAAGACTCAAAGCCCGACCACGGCAGAAGATAGAAAGAGAATGAAAGTCATTCACTATGCCTCAGCCATAGGTTCTATAAAGTATGTCATGTTGTGTACAAGATCTATTGTGTACCTCACCAAGAGTTTGGCAAGAGGGTACAATAGTGATCTAGGAGTAGATCACTGGACAACGGTCAAAATTATCCTTAGTGGAATAAGGAAAAATTTCTCGGTTATGGAGGTGATAAAGAGTTCGTCGTAAAGAGTTACGTCGATACAAGCTTTGACACCGATCTGGATGACTCTAAGTCTCGATCTAGATACATATTGAAAGTGGGAGCTATTAGCTAGAGTAGCTCCGTGCAGAGCATTGTAGACATAGAAATTTGCAAAATACTTACAGATCTGAATGTGACAGACCCGTTGACTAAAATTATCTCACAAGCAAAACATGATCACACCTTAGTACTCTTTGGGTGTTAATCACATAGCGATGTGAACTAGATTACTGACTCTAGTAAACCCTTAGGGTGTTGGTCACATGTCAATGTGAACTGTGGGTGTTAACCACATAAAGATGTGAACTATTGATGTTAAATCACATGGCGATGTGAACTCGATTACTGACTCTAGTGCAAGTGGGAGACTGAAGGAAATATGCCCTAGAGGCAATAATAAAGTTATTATTTATTTCCATATATCATGATAAATGTTTATTATTCATGCTAGAATTGTATTAACCGGAAACATGATACATGTGTGAATACATAGACAAACAGAGTGTCACTAGTATGCCTCTACTTGACTAGCTCGTTGATCAAAGATGGTTATGTTTCCTAACCATAGACATGAGTTGTCATTTGATAAACGGGATCACATCATTAGGAGAATGATGTGATTGACTTGACCCATTTCGTTAGCTTAGCACTTGATCATTTAGTATGTTGCTATTGCTTTCTTCATGACTTATACATGTTCCTATGACTATGAGATTATGCAACTCCCGTTTACCGGAGGAACACTTTGTGTGCTACCAAACGTCACAACGAATCGGGTGATTATAAAGGTGCTCTCTGGTGTCTCCGAAGGTACTTGTTGGGTTGGCGTATTTCGAGATTAGGATTTGTCACTCCGATTGTCAGAGAGGTATCTCTGGGCCCACTCGGTAATGCACATCACTATAAGCCTTGCAAGCATTGTAACTAATGAGTTAGTTGCGGGATGATGTATTACAGAATGAGTAAAGAGACTTGCCGGTAACGAGATTGAACTAGGTATTGAGATACCGACCATCGAATCTTGGGCAAGTAACATACCGATGACAAAGGGAACAACATATGTTATTTTGCGGTCTGACCGATAAAGATCTTTGTAGAATATGTAGGAGCCAATATGGGCATCCAGGTTCCGCTATTGGTTATTGACCAGAGCAGTGTCTCGGTCATGTCTACATAGTTCTCGAACCCGTAGGGTTCGCACGCTTAACGTTCGTTGACGATATAGTACTATGAGTTATGTATGTTGGTGACCGAATGTTGTTCGGAGTTTCGGATGAGATCACAGATATGACGAGGGACTCCGGAATGGTCCGGAAGTAAATATTGATATGTGGATAGTAGTGTTTGATCTTCGGAAGGGTCCCGGAATCCATTGGAAGGGGTTTCGGATGTTTCCCGAAATGTTTGGGCACGAGAACACTTTATCCGGGCCAAAGGGGAAAGCCCACGAGGTTTTTGGAAAGCGCAAAAGGAAGTTTTGCGGAGTCTAGGGCAGACGCGGGGTCCACGGTATGGGTCCGACGCCAGAACCATGGCGTCGCCCCGAGTCCGATAAGGACTCTTGCGTTTTGGGTGAAACCGACTTTGTGGAGGCTTTTACTCCAAGTTTCGACCCCAAGGCTCAACATATAAATTGAGGGGTAGGGCTAGCACCCAAGACACATCAAGTAACACCAAGTCGTGTGCCGGCAACCCCGTCCCCTCTAGTTTATCCTCCATCATAGATTTTGTAGTGCTTAGGCGAAGCCCTGCGGAGATTGTTCTTCACCAACACCGTCACCACACCGTCGTGCTGCCGGAACTCATCTACTACTTCACCCATCTTGCTGGATCAAGAAGGCGAGGACGTCATCGAGCTGAGCTTGTGCAGAACTCGGAGGTGCCGTGTGTTCGGTACTTGGATCGGTCGGATCGTGAAGACGTACGACCACATCAACCGCATTGATAAACGATTCCGCTTACGGTCTACGAGGGTACGTAGACTACACTCTCCCCTCTAGTTGCTATGCATCACCATGATCTTGCGTGTGTGTAGGTAAATTTTTGAAATTACTACGTTCCCCAACAAATATGCCTTCAAGACATAGTATGTCTAACTAAGAGCAACTCTACCTGATATCCTAAAATTTAGAGGAGTAAACGGTCAGGTATCCTTTAGTTGAGTATTTTTACTTCTCTAAATTTTGATCGTTTCTATCCGATCCCATAAACTTGGCCGTGCAAAAACGAATTCGGTGCATACACACACAAATTCGATTCAAAGAAGTACTTCTAAAACCCACTAAAACAAAATTCGATGTCGATCGATAAGAAACTTAGACTAAACTAATAGGAACTTACTTAATTAATCGATATCTATCTCTTCGGCGAGCTTCTTCCAATCACCTCTGGTCAGCCTACCAATCATGGGGTCGGGGCCTTGGTCGCTGTCGTCGTCGCCGGCGCCACCGTCTTCGTCGTTGCTGGACAGAACAATGACATTCGTCCCTCCTGCCACTAGCTGCTCGTACAAGCGGGGCTCCACCTCGAGTTGCTTCGGGTAGCGACAGTGGAGCCCCGCCATGTACGCCTCATCAGCGGCCTCTGCCGCAATGCGCTCCCGAGCCTCCCGGTCCTCCCTCCTATCCCGCGTGGAGACCACCTGCAGGTCGACGGGATCCAACCGCGGCATCTGTCCAAACTCGAAGTTTCGGTGGCCGTCGACGCCGTACAGGCAAATGGACATGATTTCGTATGTCCGCGTCACCTTCTCAGTGGAATGGAAGCTATCAATATAGATCTTATTGTGGGTGTGCCGGTCGGTTATCTTGGCCACCCACGTTCCCCAATTTTGCTATCGCATGCCGATGTATTGCCTCTATGACGGTGGCATTGGCGGGAGCTCGAGGAAGCCGAGCAGGCGGTCGCGGCAGGAAGAAGCGGCGACGCGGCGGGAGGAAGAAGCGGCATAATAGCCATGGCCTCGGGACCGCTCATGGTGGCGCAGATACGTGTTGCGGATGGACGGCGGGGAGCGGTGGCGGTGGGATCCCACCATTATCAATGAAGGAGTGGGTGCGGTACGGTGTGGGGCTCGCTGGCGGAGATTGGGTGATGGGGACTGGGTGGAGGAGAGGCGGAGAGGCGCAGTTGGATTTCACTCCACGACTGCGTGGAAGAGTAAATATAAGGGTTCGACACCACTCAGAGTATTTTTTTACTCCTGTAAGCACTTTTGGGCTTCGGCTCAGGAGAAAAATCAGATTTTTTCCCTCTCTTCTGACCGGTTTTAATGGATCGTCTAGAATTGCTATAATCTTTGCAACCTCATTTTTTGGTCAAAAAAGATATTTGAAGAATGGAGGGTGGGTTTATAGTTTACTATTACAAATTTTCAAGAAATAAGGGGATGTTCAAAGTAGTATTAATTACAGTGGAATTGAGCCATACAAAGAAGAATGACATGCGTGACAAAAATTCAGCTTCGGTTCATGCCTAGAAAGTCGACCATGGGAGTTACTTTTACAACATTTTATGAAAAGATACACAGAAAAAAAGAAGGACATGCATATGGTGTTCATTGACTTGGAGAAGGTCTACAACTATATATTCTGAAATGCCATGTGGTGCCTTGGAGAAACACATAGTCCCAACAAACTACATTCCCTTGTCAAGGACATGTACGATAATGTTGTGACAAGTATTCATACGAGTGATGGTAGACTGATGACTTTCCAATTGAAATAGGACTCAACTAAGGGTCGGCTTTGAACCCTTATCTTTTTTTCTTTGGTGATGGATGATGTCACAAGGGATATACAAGGAGATATCTCATGGTGTATGATCTTTGCGAATGATGTGGTGCTAGTTGATTATAGTTTGATGGAGGTTAATAGAAAGTTCGAGTTGTGGAGGCCGACTTTGAAATTAGAAGGTTTAGATTTAGTAGAACTAAAACTGAGCACATGAGGTGTGGTTTCAGTACTACTAGACACGAGGAGGAGAAGGTTAGCCTTGATGGACAAGTGGTACCTCAGAATGACACCTTTAGATATTTGGAACCAATGATGCAGAAGAATCTGAGATTGATAAATATGTGAGCTGTCGAATCAAAGCCGGATGGACGAATTGGCACCAAGCTTCTAGCGCCCTTTATGATAAGAAAGTGCAGCAAAAACTAAAAGGCAGGTTCTATAGGATGGCAATTCGTCCAGCAATGTTGTATGGCGCAACATGTTGGTCAGCTAAAAAGGCTACATGTCCAATAGCTAAGTGTAGCCGTGGTTCGCATGATGAGATGGTTATGTGGTCATACAAAAAAGAAATGCATCTATAATTACGATATACATGATGGAGTTGTGGTAGCATCAATTGAAGAGAGGTTTATCCAACATCATTTGAGATATTTTGGGCATATCCAATGCATGCCTCCTGAAGCATCAGTGTTGGCGGAGGAGTACCTATGGAGTAGGCCCACAGATACATATGGCCCATGCCCATGAAAAAGGAATATATTTTTAGAATATTTTGGAGTTACAATTTGTTTAAATTTTCATATTTTTAAGAACTTTTTGGAGTTACAGAAGTTTACTAAACTTCCAGATTACTACAGATTGTCCTCTTTTAGACAGATTCTGTTTTCTATGTGTTGATCGCTTATTTTGATGAATCTATGGGTAGTATCGGGGGGTATGAACCATGGTGAAGTTGGAATACAGTAGATATAGTTCTAATATGAAATTGGAATGAGTTTGCAATAGTACCTAAAGGTAGTGATTTGCTTTATTATACTAACGGATCTCACAAAGTTTTTGTTAAGTTTTTGTGGATGAAGTGTTCGAAGAACAAGGAGTTACCGATGTGAGAAGAATAAAGAGAGGCAAGATTTCAAGCCTGGGGATGCCCAAGGCACCCCAAGTAAATATTCCGAGGATACTCAAGCATCTAAGCTTGGGGGTGCCCCAGTTGGCATCCCATCTTTCTTCTTCAACAATTATCGGTATACCTCGGTTTTTGTTTTGTTCACATGATTTGTGTCCCTTGTGTTTTTATTTTTTCTTTAAGAACCATGCTAGTATGAGATATCCCTTCATCTATTTATAGAATAATCCATGTGCTTCACTTATATCTTTTGAGTATTACCTTATAGAATGCTCTTTGCGCTTCACTTAAATCTTTTGAGTATGGTTTTATAGAATGCTTCATGTGCTTCACTTATATATTTTGAGCTTGGATATCGGTTAGACTATATTAATTGTAGAATGATCCATGAACTTCACTTATATATTTTGGAGTATGAATAATACTATCATCTAAAGTGGGTTTGGAAGAGTGTCAACTTTAGGAATTAGTGACCCCACTATTCCGAATGAGAAGAATTTTGCTTATGTGGAGAGTAGAAAATTCTCTATGCTAGTAGATCATGAAAAGAATGCTTTATGTGATGGTTATATTGATGAATTCATTCATGATGCTACTGAAATTTATTATGAGGGAGGAATATATGCTTGTAGGAGTTGCACTAATATCAAGTTTCCTCTCTATGTGCTTAAAGTTTTGAAGTTATACTTGTTTTGCCTTCCTATGCTAGTTGATTCTTGTTCCTATAAATTATATGTTCACAAAATCCCTAGGCATAGCAAGTGGGATATATTCAAATGTGCTAGTCATATTCTTCATGATGCTCTCTTTATATTTCAATTCTTTTCTTTTATGTGAGCATCATTGAAATCATCATGCCTAGCTAAAAGGCATTAAAGAAAAGCGCTTGTTGGGAGACAACCCAATATTTACCCTTAATGTTTTTGTGTGTTTAGATAATTAAGATACTGTAGTAATCATGTTTTATAGCTTTTGTTTCAATAAAGTGCCAAGTAAGACCTTTGGGAAGACTTGGGTGAAAGTTAATGTGATCTTGCTGTAAAAAACAGAAACTTTGTGCTCACGAGATTAGCTGTCATTTTTTACAGAAGAGTTATTTTGAGTTGATTATTTTTTAAGAAGATTAATAGACAAATTCCTCACGTCCACCAATTTATTTCATAATTTTTGGAGCATCAGAAGTATGGTTTCTGTTCAGATCATTACAGACTGTTCTGTTTCTGACAGATTCTGTTTTCATTGCATAGTTTGCTTGTTTTCTAGTTTCTATGGCTTATATTTCTCAATATAAATTGTAGAAATGATATGGTACAGTAGGAATTGTGTGAGCCCAATTATGAACCTTGTATTTTACAGTACCAAAGTGAATGGTTTACTCTTTATCATACTAACCTATCTCACGAAGTTCCGTTAAGTTTTGTGTGATTGAAGTTTTCAAGCTTTGGGTGAGATATCGATATGAGGAGAATAAGGAGTGGAAAGACCCTAAGATTGGGGATGCCCAAGGCACCCCAAGGTAATACTCAAGGAAGACTCAAGCGCCTAAGCTTGGGGATGCCCCGGAAGGCATCCCCTCTTTCGTCTTCAAAACTGTCGCTATACCTTACTCGGAGCTATATTTTTATTCGTCACATGATATGTGTTTTGCTTGGAGCGTATTTTCAATTTTACTTGTTTTTTGAATGAAATCATTGGATCTGAAATCTTGAATGAAAAATAATCCTCCCATGTCTAGTTAATTATTTGACTACTCAGTGTTCTTTACTTATATCTTCTGGAGTAGTTTGTCATTTACTCATGTGCTTCACATATATCCTATGAGTAAATGGTTGAATGAATTGAATATCATAAATATGAATTTATATATGTTTCATATTCTTATACCATGGGGATTAATGACTTCACACAGGATAAGTATAGTTAGTAAAATTATTTGAAAGTTAGCAAACGCAGAATTGGTCACTTGAACAATTCATGAAAGAATATTGAAGGAAGAGAGATTTCACATATAAATATACTAGACATCTTTTGTAATTGTGAGCACTCATTACAATATGACATGCTAAAAGGTTGATTTTGGAAAATGAAGACAACATAATGGGTTATGTTTTCTTATATCCGAAATAAAGTATATTGTCATGGATCATCCAACATGCTGAGCTTGCTTTTCCCCCTCATGCTAGCCAAATTCTTTGCACCAAGTAGAGATGCTACTTGTGCTTCCGAATATCCTTAAACCTGGTTTTTCCATGAGAGTCCACCATATCTACCTATGGATTGAGTAAGATCCTTCAAGTAAGTTGTCACTGTTGCATGCAATAAAAAATTGCTCTCTAAATATGTATTATCTATTAGTGTGGAGAAAATAAGCTTTGTACGATCTTGTGATATGGATGCAATAAAAGCGACGGACTGCATAATAAATGTCCCTATCACAAGTGGCAATATAAAGTGATGTTCTTTCGCATTAAGATTTTGTGCATCCAACTATAAAAGCACATGACAACCTTTGCTTCCTTCTGCGAAGAGCCTATCTTTTATTCTTGTCTTAGACCTTATACAAGAGTCATGGTGATCTTCACCTTTCCTTTTTACATTTTATCCTTTGGCAAGCACATTGTGTTGGAAAGATCCTGATATATATATCCAATTGGATGCAGGTTTTCATAAA
Organism: Aegilops longissima; assembly: GCA_021605205.1. NCBI lineage: Eukaryota > Viridiplantae > Streptophyta > Magnoliopsida > Poales > Poaceae > Aegilops > Aegilops longissima. Next base: position 600,256,504 of record CM038677.1, on the reverse strand, counting down.
TTATTATTGTTGACATTACCCTTGAGGTAAAAGGTTGGGAGGCGAAACTATATGCCCCTATATTTCTCTGTGTCCGATTAAAACTTTGAACTCATAAATATCACATGAGTGTTAGCAATTGTGAAAGATTAAATGATAGTTGAGTATGTAGAGTTTGCTAAATCAAAGCTCTTACATAGACCCTTCCCGAAAATAAGATGAATTGCAATTGTTTGATGACTAAGAGCACTATTTGTTAGTTTTCAAGAAAGTTTATGATCTATACTTTAACATGTGAATAGCTTGTTACTTGATCATGAAATTTTTTATGAGATGAGCTACTGTTATGACATATAATGATGCTAGAAAAGGTGATTGAAATTATCATTGATCAAACTTGTGCACCTGCTAGCATTCACACTTCATAAATTATTTCTTTTATCATTTACCTACTCGAGGACGAGCAGGAATTAAGCTTGGGGATGATGATACGTCTCCAACGTATCTATAATTTATAAAGTATTCATGCTATTATATTATCCATCTTAGATGTTTTATATGAATTTATATGATATTTAATATGATTTTTGGGACTAACCTATTAACCTAGAGCCCAGTGCTAGTTTCTGTTTTTCCTTGTTTTTGAGTATCGCAGAAAAGGAATACCAAACGGAGTCCAATTGACGTGCCAATTTTTGATGATCTTTTATGGACCAAAAGAAGCCTCCAGAGTAAAAGAATTGGGCCAGAAGAGTCCCGGGCTGTCCACGAGGGTGGGGGGCGCGCCCACCCCCCTGGGCATGGGCCCCTATCTCGTGGACGACTCGGAGACCCCCCTGACGTCAGACCTACGCCAAAAATTCCTATAAATACGGAAACCTCCAAAAAATAACCTAGATCGAAAGTTCCGCCGCTGCAAGCCTCTATAGCCATGAGAAATCAATCTAGGCCCTCTCTGGCACCCTACCGAAGGGGGCCATCATCACTGGAGGCCATGGAGGAGGATCCCGGAGGGGCCATCATTGCCATGAAGGCCAAGGACCAGAGGGAGAACCTCTCCCCATCTAGGGGGGATGCCATGGAGGAGGAAGCACAAGGGGGAGAACCTCTCCTCCTCTCTCTTGGTGGCGCTGGAGTGCCATCGGGAGGGGAATCATCACTGCGGTGATCGTCTTCATCAACATCACCATCATCATCACCATCCTCATCTTTTTACGCGGTCCACTCTCCCGCACCCCGCTGTAATCCCTACTTGAACATGGTGCTTTATGCCACATATTATGATCCAATGATGTGTTGCCATCCTATGATGTTTTGAATAGATATCCTTTATCTTTGGGTTGATTGATGATATAGATTGGTATGAGTTGTATGTTTTATTTTGGTGTTGTCCTATTGTGCCCTCCGTGTCATGCAAGCGTGAGAGATTCCCGCTGTAGGGTGTTGCAATACGTTTATGATTCACTTATAGTGGGTTGCTTGAGTGACAGAAGCATAAACCTGAGTAAGGGGGTTGTTGCGTATGTGATAAAGGGGACTTGATGCTTTAATGCTATGGTTGGGTTTTACCTTAATGATCTTTAGTAGTTGCGGATGCTTGCTAGAGTTCGAATCATAAGTGCATATGATCCAAGAAGAGAAAGTATGTTAGCTTATGCCTCTCCCTCATATGAAATTGCAATGACGACTACCGGTCTTGTTAACAATCGCCTAGGACAATTCCGCACACCGATCCATCATTATTCCACACTCGCTATTTATATTATTTAGTAATATATTCTAAATTTATGATAACGACACCTACTTTTATATTTTAGCTCTCCGATACAATGCAAAGTTATCCTCTTCATACCCACAACGTAGTTTTATTTCTCGTTTCTAGTTGGAAGAAAACGTTCGGTGTGCGTAGAGTCGTATCAGTGGCAGATAGGACTTGAGAGAATATTGATCTTACCTTTAGCCCCTTGTGGGTTCGACACTCCATACTTATCACTTCCATCTTTGGGAATTGCTATGATGATTCCCTGCACTTGGGGATTATCAACACCTCAAGGCGGTCTTCCTGAAGATCAATTTCCATAAGGCCTACGACACCATCAGTTGGCCCTTCCTTCGGGAAGTATTGCTCCGGAAGGGCTTCAACAACCGTTGGGTCACCCGCGTGATGCAGATGGTATCCTGCGGTCGCATTGTCGTGAACATCAATGCTGAGGTGGGCCCTTACTTCCCCACCCTTTGTTGGGTTAGACAAGGCGACCCCTTCTCCCCATTCTTGTTCAACATGGTGGTGGACGTGCTTGCCGCTGTCCTGGACAAGGCTAAGGCGGCTGGCCATATTCATGGGATCACTCTGCACCTAGCCGGTGGCTCTGGGATCTCCCTCCTCCAATACGCCAACGACACCATCATTATGGTGGAAGGCTCGGAGGCGGACATCTCTCATTTGAAGTTCCTCCTACTCTGCTGCCAACAAATGTCTGGCCTCAAGATAAACTTCGACAAGAGCGATGTGATGGTGATGGGATACTCTCCGGATGAATGCCTGGGCATTGCCAACCGCCTTAACTGCCGCTTGGGCTCCTTCCCCACGACCTACTTGGGTACGCCCATTAGTGATTCGCGGCTCACCGTCGCCAACCTGCGTCCGACCGTGGTCAAGCTGCATACTCGCATTGAGCCTTGGCAGGGGAGGTGGTTGTTGAAGGCGGCCCAGACGATTCTCATCAACTCCTCCCTCTCTAGCCTCCTCATGTTCCTCATGAGCTTCTATAGTCTGCATGAGACTCTGCATCATGAGATTGCCAGAGTCCAGTCTCGTTTCGACTGGGCGGGCGACAATAATAAGTAGAAATACCATATGGTTAGCTGGCCGGACATCTGCAAGCCGCGGGAGCAAGGTGGCCTCGGGATCATGTGCTCTAAGCGCATGAACATCACCCTCTTATCCCGCTGGCTGTGGCGCATATCGCAAGGGCAAGGTGGCCTCTGGTTAGACATCATCCGGAACAAGTACCTACGTGGTCAGCCCCTCGCCTTCTGCCAGAGATCTGGCGGTTCCCAGTTCTGGCAGTCGGTCATCCAACTGCTCCTGGTCCTGTGCATCGGGACCTCCATTTCGGTTGGATCTGGGTCTTCGACTCTGTTCTGGTTTGACCAGTGGGCGGGAGACTCCCCCTTTGCCGCGCGCTTCCCCGACCTCTTCTGGATCCCCGTTGATCCTTGGATCTCAGTTGAGAAGGCCCTTATTGAATTAGGGCGCCTCGCCTTCCGGAGGCCATTTGGGCCTCTGGATGCTGCCGCCTGGCATGAGTTGCTCGACTGCGTAGCCATTCACGAGCCTGTGGTGGAAGCTGGCCCGGATTTGGTCCGATGATGCCTTGAGACGTTAGGCCAATTATCCACTAAGTCCATCTACCGGGCCATTGCCCCTTCCTCCGCCCCGCCTCCCCTCACGGCGATTTGGTCCATCCACCCGCCACTGAAGATTAGGATCTTCATGTGGCAATGGATTCACGGACGGACACCATCTGGGGTGGAGGTTCGCAAGTGTAATGGCCTTGGTAGTGGCCTTTCCCCGCTCTGTGTTGTCCCCGAAGACTCGAATCACATCTTCTTCTCTTGTGTCTCCGCTCAATTTATGTGGAGCTGCTTCAGAGAGGTGGTTGGTGGAAATTGGTGCCACACCAACTTCCCCGACCCATTCACCGAACTCCAGAACTCCCCCTGCCTTCTCGCCACATTAGGTGGCTGGAAATTGGGGCCCTCGCATGGACGCTCTGGACGATCCGCAATAGACTTGTGATTTAGTGCATTCTGCTTCGACGTGCTACTGGCTCCCTCTTCAAACTCTCGGGTTACTTCCAGCTTTGGCGGCTGCTTAGCCGCCCCAGGACCGAGACGCCATCCCTGCCTTCATCACCGACCTTTGCTCGATGCCTGTTCAACTGTCGCCGTCTTCTCCCCCCGAGCCATATTAGAGGCCCGGCGCTCTCTCTAGCCTCCCCCAGCCTTTTTTTCTTTTTTGTTTGGGCTTGTTGAGCTGTGCCCTCAGCAAAACCTTTGTACTCGGTGTCGTGCGACTTGGGTGTGTGTGTTGTGGACTAGTCCGTGTATGGTTGCTCTGTGGCGGTTTGCTTTATTTATAAAGCGGGGCGAAAGCCTTTTTCGGTATTCAGGAGTTTCTTTTGAAATATTTATTAACATTATGTTTGGTAGAAATATCATTTACTCAAGCCTGGTTGAAAGACTTTTTTAGGAACTTTGAAAGAACTATTTTTTTTACGGTGTCATCAACCTTTGGTGTAAAACTGTAAACTGAACCATGTGGCATTACATTGAGTATAACATTTGTGCTTTTATGTCATTTCTATATTTATTTTGACTCCTAGAAGTGCAAATGTCCTAAATTTCCTTCCTGGGTGTCAAAGTGAAGGATCCTTTAGACCACTCATCAAAAAGGGAGGGGGAGGGGAAAAATCTAAGACATTGTGAATGTTTATATTGATTTTGTATTTATGAATGTTGATATTTTTTCATATAAAGTTTGTCAAACTTGATGAAATTTAATTTTGGACAAATCTTATATGCAGAGTACAGAGAAACGGAGTGAGTACTATCTACATATATCTCACTAACACAAGGCCATGTAACAGTTGAAATATGCTCTAGGGGCAATAATAAATGTATTATTATATTTCCATATACATTATTAAGTTTAAATTTCTATGCTATAATTGTATTTGTTCTTGAATATGAGATTCAGAGAAAAACCCAAATACATTTGTGGAAACATGAACACCAATATGATCTCTAGTCGTGCCTCTTAGACTAGATCATGTATTGATGATGATCTTGCTTTTATGATCATGAGCATTGCTAGGATGCTATCAGCCTATCAACAATGAGAACATCATTGTCATCACAACATTGGAGTTGGATAGCCCCAACTTATGAACTACTGAGAGATCTATTCATTATTATGTTATTGGTGTTTTCATAATTCATGATTACATAGTCATTAGACCATGAGAATATTGTATATCAACATTCTTGATGGTTATTTTGGGGTTACGAATGTCACTCTGTAACTGAATGTGAATAAAGGTGACTTACGGGTATACCGGAAACATATGTCTCAATATCAATAGTTCAAGACTGGAATTTACTCCTCACCAATAAAGAGATACTTTATGGGCCCACTCGGTGTTACTGTATCAGTATCCTCTGGTGAGACACTTGTGATTATGATCACGGGATACCGAAACACGGATACGAGTAAAGAGAGCAAAACTGGTAACAAGGATAACCAATATAGTGATCAAAGTGTTGATCACAAGGATACCGATAATCTCACCTCGGGCTTTAAACATATCACAAAGCAAAATAATGGTATTCGTACACAAAAGGTTCACTCAAGAACTTTGTGAATATGCGGGAGTTAACAAGGGTGTCCAGATCCTGCTGTTAACTATTGACTGGAAAGGTTCTGGGTCATGTCTGCTTATTTCCGATCTGTATGGTCACACGCTTAACAGATAATAGTCATGTTAATTGGAGAAATAAGAAATGTAAATGAGCACCAAAAAATGTTTCAGAGAGTTCCGAAAGTGTTCCGGCTTGGGAATTCCAACAGGGTATACCGTGATTTCAAAATGTCTAGATTGATATATGAATTTTTTTAAGGGTCTACGAGTAGGTTCCGGAGACATGGGGAATATCTGGGATCTTATTATCGAAGAAAGTTGTGAGGTTTATTCATGAGACCGTCCATAGTGGGCCCCGTGGGGCCCACATGTGGCGCCACTTCCATTGGGAAGGGCTGGGCCGAACTGGACAAGGAGGGGAGTCATTCCCACCTTGGTCCATTTGAAGAGGAGAAGGATTCCTCCTCCTTTTGGCACCCCCTCCACCTTCTCCACCTATAAATACGTGGGGAGAGACCCCCCCTAGGGGGACACCAAATCCTAAGGGGATCTCTCCTGATAGCTTCACGCTCTCCCGATCTAATTGCTCGAAGTGTTTAGGCTCCTAATTACATGAGCTATAATCTCGGTCTAATTGGTCTAATAGAATTAGACTCTTAATTAGACAAGAAGCGCAGCTAGGCTTTCTCTCTCTCTCTCTCTCTCTCTCTCTCTCTCTCTATCTCTCTTTCTCTCTAATTTTTTCGAGATCTTCATCCTGGACGTCGAAGCTCTGTCAGACTACTAATTTGAAACACGTGGGTACCTTAGAGGGGTCGTCTACTTCGACTCTCATCACAGGGAATATTTTCGTGGGTGGGAGGTATAACGTAGTTGCGGGAATCGTCGTGCTTTACCAACTTCTTCACTGCTCCCGCTACTCTGCTCCGCGGTGAGTTTGATCGTTACCGCCATCTTCATAGTGTTCCTGGGTGTGACCGTGTAGCGTAAAGTTTTTTGTTGTGTAGCATGTTCCCAAACAGTAACATACACAAGGGTCAGAAAAATGTATGCCTGTGTGCCTCAAGGCTAGTACATATTTATGCGCCACTGAAGATGAGCTGGACCGCTACCTCAGAAACGCTCAACTACATGTGGTGCTGAGAAAGGCCAATGAAGTCTTGACTACCTTCTAAAATGTCCACACTAGAGTGTAAGGAAGGCTACATTGTTTTGTTAGGGCAAAAACATCCAAGAGGTATCCACCTATTTGGAATGAGAAAGTATGTTCATGAAGTTGAAACATTTTACAACAAGACTTATATATGTGTGTGTCAGTCGAGGACATATCTAGTAACTACATTCCACTATGGAGGTTAGGGTTCCAACAATAGGTGTGTTTCACTCGAGGAAGATTGAATAGCTGAACTTATAACCATTAGCGATCGACTAAGCATGATTCTAAGGTACCTTTCCACTGGCATTGCCATATGCTAGAGGTGCCAATGACTTGTGTAAATACTTTAAAGAACCTCAAGAAATAGTTGTGAACAACAAAACATAAAAATCTACTAATAAATCAAATATGGAAGAACATGAATAGCAAGGGACTGGCATCCAAACAACGACATGCGTAGAGAAAGCACATATTCATCATCCCTTGACAACTCCCCTTCCACTAGCATCATCATGGACAAGGGCTAAAGAAGGAAAAGAGATTAATGTTAGAAGCTGGAAATCCCATTCTAAACTATTTGAGGTAAGACCCTGTAATAGCCTAGTTTTTTGCCCTTTTCTTTTTCCTTTGATTTATTGGGGTTTTGCTATGTTTTTCTTTTTGGGGTGGTTCTGTGGCCTTGCAACTTGGGAGATCATCATCATTTCTTCTCCCAAGTGACTCAACATCCTCAAAACTTTCTCAAGATCATTCCATTTCCATCCTAGCCCAACTCCATAATTATTTTCTTGGGCAATATTCCTTTTTTCTATTACAGGAATAACCTCAAGTGCCCTAGGTTGTGAAGCAAACTATATTTCTGTCCATTAAAAAATTCCCAAATAATTCTCATAATTTTTTTTGGGTCATATGTTGATCAAATATGCCCAAACTTTCCTATCCTAGCCCAAAAATAATTCCCCAATATTTATTCTTCATTTCTGTCCAGTGTAGCTTTCTGGGAAGGAACTGCCACCTATCCTTTCCTGATTGCTCCCAAACCTTTTGGGCATTCTCTTATGTCCAAATCATTGCCTCATGCAAAAATTCAAATTTATTTGCCTAGCCAATCTTCCTCAGCAATTTTTCAAACTTTTTGTCAGACAGAAGGTATTGTGAAGGAAGTACTAGATAGGAGTTTCCAAATGAGTTGAAATTTTGCACACTCCTTCATGTGCTCATATTATCACACTCCTCCAAATTTCAGCTCCATCCCTTCATCTATGTGAGCACATCATCAAATGTTTGATTCTATTAATATTTTCAGGTTATGAAGCAAGTATAATTTTTATTGCTTCATTAATTCTGAGAAATTACCAGATTGTGATCTGCTACCTCTTGAGCACTGCGTTGGATTTCCTTGAAGAGGAAAGGATGATGCAGCAAAGTAGCGTAAGTATTTCCCTCAGTTTTTGAGAACCAAGGTATCAATCCAGTAGGAGGCTACGCGCGAGTCCCTCATACCTGCACAAAGCAAATAACTCCTCGCAACCAACGCGATAAGGGGTTGTCAATCCCTTCACGGTCACTTACAAGAGTGAGATCTGATAGATATGATAGATAATATTTTTGGTATTTTTTTGTGATAAAGATGCAAAGTAAAATAAAAGCAAAGGCAATAATAAAGTGTAGAAAGATTAATATGATGAAGATAGACCCGGGGGCCATAGATTTCACTAGTGGCTTCTCTCATGAGCATAAGTATTTTACGGTGGGTGAACGAATTACTGTTGAGCAATTGACATAATTGAGCATAGTTATGAGAGTATCTAGGTATGATCATGTATATCGGCATCACGTCTGAGACAAGTAGACCGACTCCTACCTGCATCTACTACTATTACTCCACTCATCGACCGCTATCCAGCATGCATCTAGAGTATTAAGTTCAAGAAAACAGAGTAACACCTTAAGCAAGATGACATGATGTAGAGGGATAAATTCATGCAATATGATAAAAACCCCATCTTGTTATCCTCGATGGCAACAATACAATACGTGCCTTGCTGCCCCCATCATGGCGGGAAAGGACACGCAAGATTGAACCGAAAGCTAAGCACTTCTCCCATTGCAAGAAAAACCAATCTAGTAGGCCAAACCAAACTGATAATTCGAAGAGTCTTGCAAAGATAACCAATCATACATAAAAGAATTCAGAGAATATTCAAATATTGTTCATAGATAATCTTGATCATAAACCCACAATTCATCGGTCTCAACAAACACACCGTAAAAAAGAAGATTACATCGAATAGATCTCCACGAGAGAGGGGGAGAACATTGTATTGAGATCCAAAAAGAGAGAAGAAGCCATTTAGCTACTAACTATGGACCCGAAGGTCTGAGGTAAACTACTCACACTTCATCAGAGAGGCTATGGTGATGATGTAGAAGCCCTCCATGATGGATGCCCCCTCTGGCGGAGCTCTGAAACAGGCCCCAAGATGGGATCTCGTGGGTACAGAAGGTTGCGGCAGTGGAATTAGGTTTTTGGCTCCATATCTGATCGTTTGGGGGTACGTAGGTATATATAGGAGGAAGGAGTACGTCGGTGGAGCAACAGGGGGCCCACGAGGGTGGAGAGCGCGCCCGGGGGGGTGGGCGCGCCCCCTACCTCGTTCCCACCTCCTTTCTTTCTTGACGTATGGTCCAAGTCTCCTGGATCATATTCGGTGAGAAAATCACGTCCCCGAAGGTTTCATTCAGTTTGGACTCCGTTTGATATTCCATTTCTTCGGAACTCGGAAATAGGCAAAAAACAGCAATTCTGGGCTGGGCCTCCGGTTAATAGGTTAGTCCCAAAAATAATATAAAAGTGGATAATAAAGCCCAATATTGTCCAAAGCAGTAGATAATATAGCATGGAGCAATCAAAAACTATAGATACGTTGGAGACGTATCAGGCATCCCCAAGCTTAATTCCTGCTCGTCCTCGAGTAGGTAAATGATAAAAACATAATTTTTGATGCGTAGTGCTATTTGGCATAATTTCAATGTAATTCTTCTTAATTGTGGTATGAATATTCAGATCCGAATGATTCAAGACAAAAGTTTAATATTGACATAAAAATAATAATACTTCAATCATACTAACAAAGCAATCATGTCTTCTCAAAATAACATGGCCAAAGAAAGTTATCCCTACAAAATCATATAGTCTGGCTATGCTCTATCTTCACCACACACAGTATTTAAATCATGCACAACACCGATGACAAGCCAAGCAATTGTTTCATACTTTTGACATTCTCAAAACTTTTTCAATCTTCACGCAATACATGAGCGTGAGCCATGGATATAGCACTATATGTGGAATAGAATGATGGTTGTGGAGAAGAAAAAAAGGGAGAAGATAGTCTCACATCAATTAGGCGTATCAACGGGCTATGGAGATGCCCATCAATAGATATCAATGTGAGTGAGTAGGGATTGCCATGCAACGGATGCACTAGAGCTATAAGTATATGAAAGCTCAACAAAAGAAACTAAGTGGGTGTGCATCCAACTCGCTTGCTCACGAAGACCTAGGGCAATTTGAGGAAGCCCATCATTGGAATATACAATCCAAGTTCTATAATGAAAAATTCCCACTAGTATATGAAAGTGACAAAATGAGAGACTCACTATCATGAAGATCATGGTGCTACTTTGAAGCACAAGTGTGATAAAAGGATAGTAACATTGTCCCTTCTCTCTTTTTCTCTCATTTTTTTTGTTTGGGCCTTTTCTCTTTTTTTATGGCCTTCTTTTTATTATTTTTTTATTTTTCGTCTGGAGTCTCATCCCGACTTGTGGGGGAATCATAGTCTCCATCATCCTTTTCCTCACTTGGGACAATGCTCTAAAAATGAAGATCATCACACTTTTATTTTCTTACAACTCAACAATTACAACTCGATACTTAGAACAAAGTATGACTCTATATGAATGCCTCCGGCAGTGTACCCGGATATGCAATGAATCAAGAGTGACATGTATGAAATAATTATGAACGGTGGTTTTGCCACAAATACGATGTCAACTACATGATCATGCTAAGCAATATGATAATGATGGAGCATGTAATAATAAACGGAACGGTGGAAAGTTGCATGGCAATATATCTCGGAATGGCTATGGAAATGCCATGATAGGTAGGTATGGTGGCTGATTTGAGGAAGGTATATGGTGGGTGTATGATACCGGCGAAAAGTGCACGGTATTAGAGAGGCTAGCAATGGTGGGAGAAAGAAAAGTGCGTATAATCCATGGACTCAACATTAGTCATGAAGAACTCATATACTTATTGCAAAAATCTACTCCCTCCGTCCGGAAATACTCGTCGGAGGAATGGATGTATCTAGATGTATTTTAGTTCTAGATATATTCATTTTTATGCATTTCTTCGACAAATATTTCCGGACAGAGGGAGTACAAGTTATCAAAGCAAAGTATTACGCGCATGCTCCTAGGGGGATAGATTGGTAGGAAAAGACCATCGCTCGTCCCGACCGCCACTCTTAAGGAAGACAATCAATAAATAAATCGTGCTCTGACTTCATCACATAACGGTTCACCATACGTGCATGCTACGGGAATCACAAACTTTAACACAAGTATTTCTCAAATTCACAACTACTCAACTAGCATGACTCTAATATCACCATCTTCATATCACAAAACAATTATCAAGCATCAAACTTCTCTTAGTATTCAACACACTCAAAAGAAAGTTTTACAAATCTTGAATACCAAGCATATTAAGATTTTTTTAAGAAAATTACCATGCTATTTAAGACTCTCAAAATAATCTAAGTGAAGCATGATAGATCAATAGTTTCTATAAAACAAATCCACCACCGTGCTCTAAAAGATATAAGTGAAGCACTAGAGCAAAACTATATAGCTCAAAAGATATAAGTGAAGCACAAAGAGTATTCTAAAAAATTCCAAATCATGTATGGCTCTCTCAAAAGGTGTGTACAGCAAGGATGATTGTGGTAAAATAAAAAGCAAAGACTCAAATCATACAAGACGCTCCAAGCAAAACACATATCATGTGGTGAATAAAAATATAGCTCCAAGTAAAGTTACCGATGGAAGTAGACGAAAGAGGGGATGCCTTCCGGGGCATCCCCAAGCTTTGAATTTTTGGTGTCCTTAGATTATCTTGGGGGTGCCATGGGCATACCCAAGCTTAGGCTCTTGCCACTCCTTGTTCCATAATCCATCAAAATATTTCACCCAAAACTTGAAAACTTCACAACACAAAACTCAACAGAAATCTCGTGAGCTCCGTTAGCGAAAGAAAACAAAAGACCACTTCAAGGTACTGTAACGAACTCATTATTTATTTATATTGGTGTTAAACCTACTGTATTCTAACTTTTCTATGGTTTATAAACTATTTTACTAGCCATAGATTCATCAAAATAAGCAAACAACACACGAAAAACAGAATCTGTCAAAAACAGAACAGTCTGTAGTAATCTGTAACTAACGCAAACTTCTGGAACTCCAACAAATCAGCCAAAATAGGACGACCTAGGTAATTTGTTTATTGATCATAATCAATTGGAATCACTATTTTATCACGTTTTAGTGATTTTTAATAATTGTTTCCGTGAACAGAAAGTTTCTGGAAATTACAGCAAGATCAAATAACTATCATCCAAGAAGATTCTATAGGTTTAACTTGGCTCAAAAACTAATTAAAACATAAAAACACATCTAACCAGAGGCTAGAACAAAGATTTATTCCTAAACATAAGCAAAAAACAAAAAATATAAAAATAAAATTGGGTTGCCTCCCAACAAGCGCTATCGTTTAACGCCCCTAGCTAGGCATAAAAGCAAGGATAGACCTAGGTATTGCCATCTTTGGTAGGCAATCCATAAGTGGCTCTCATGATAGATTCATATGGTAATTTTATTTTCTTCCTAGGGAAGTGTTCCATGCCTTTATTTAATGGAAATTGTAATCTAATATTCCCTTCCTTCATATTAATAATTGCACCAACCGTTCTAAGGAAAGGCCTACCAAGAATAATAGGACATGAAGGATTGCAATCTATATCAAGAACGATGGGCACATAATTCTTATTTGCAACAATAAGAACATCATTAATTCTTCCCATAGGTTTCTTAATAGTGGAATCCGCAAGGTGCAAGTTTAGAGAGCAATCATCAAAATCACGGAAATCTAGCAAATCAAACAAAGTTTTGGGAATAGTGGAAACACTAGCACCCAAATCACATAAAGCATAAAATTAATGATCCTTAATATTAATTTTAATAGTTGGTTCCCACTCATCATAAAGTTTTCTAGGGATAGAAACTTCCAACTCAAGTTTTTCTTCATAAGATTGCATCAAGGCATCAACGATATGTTTAGTAAACGCTTTATTTTGACTATAAGCATGAGGAGAATTTAGCACGGATTGCAACAAGGAAATACAATCAATTAAAGAGTGTCGGGGGTGAAGAGCTGATCGTGCCCCACGAGCACCTACGGGACCTGGGTCCCTTTGTGGTTCGGAGGGGGGCGGAGACCGCACAAAGAGCGGGTCGAGGCGGTGCGCACGAGAGGGTTTTTTACCCAGCTTCGGAGCTCTCCGGAGAGATAATACTCCTACTGCTGCTTTGTGGATTATCTGGTGTTCTTGCTAGGGAGCGATGCGAGCTAGAAAACCTAGCTCGAGTGTGATGAACTAAGCTGGAGCTAGACTAGAAACCCAGCCGAATCGAACCTCCTCTACGTTGCCCCCGGCCCTCCTTTTATAGGCTCAAGGGGTTACCACATATGGCAAGTAGACAAGGTTACAATGGTAATAACCTAGGTTGGTACACCGCTATGTACAAAGTGTACGAGAACCTATACCTAACTCGACGGCAAGGGACAAGGGTCATCAATGCCCGTCTCGATCGCCCGAAACGAGGTAACGGGGACCGTTAAGTGCGCCTCCGTCCGCCACGATGGTGGCTTGTCAGCGCTGCTTGTCGCTACTCTCCGCTGGCTGCGCAGCCCGTCGACGCGCGTCCTTGGGAGAGCCCCGTGGTAACACGTTGGCGGGTGAGCTGGAGCAGAGATGAAGAGGTCGCCCGCCCGGCAAGCGCCTTGCTTGGCAAGGGAACCTTGTCGCGCTTTGGGGTTCAGCGCCGCCAAGCCTTCCCGGCAAGCTCCTCTTGCCGGGCCTTCCTTTGTGCCCTGAGTGGCCTTCCGGCAAGCTCCTCTTGCCGGGGTCTTGACTGCTTTGTTCTTGAATGGCTCCAAGGGAGCCGCTGTGGATCTTGGCGGCCATCAGGCCGGCCTGGCCATGGGGTGCTGCAACTGTCCGTGCATGAGTTCGGGGTAATAGGGTACCCCTACTCTAGTACACCGACAGGAGCCCCCGGGCCTGGGCCACACACGGCGCCAAGCTTTGTTGGGCCAGGCCCAAAACAGTGCATGGGCGCGCGTGGCCTTGATTACGCCGTTACTCGCCTTGGACCCACCACGTCCCCCACGAACGGCACGCGCCTACCGCGTTTCTCTGTAACGGCACGCGTTAATTGTGGCGTTGTGGGTGAAGTGGGCGGCGTGTGAGGTCGCTTCATCTGTCGCCTCAGTTCTGCGTTTCTGCCACGTGGTTCCCATGCACTCGGGGTCACGGGCGGTGGGAGCGGGAATCGGGGCCGTCATGAGCAGAGGCAGCAGGTCTGCCCTGATTCCCTGCTCTTCCTGTGCCTTGATTCACCGAGCGGGGCGGCCGAGCCCCCGCCTTGCTTCTTTTTAAGAAGGGCGGAAGGGGGGGCGCATAAGCTCGCACTCTCCCATCCCTTCTTTTCTTCAGCTTCTGCTTCCCTCTCTCCCATTCCTCATGGAGAAGGGGAACCTTGGTTCTTCGTCGGTGGCGGCGAGGGTTGCAGATGGGCATCGCACCTCCCAATCCCACGCCGTGGTGGCTGAGCCAGCCGCGAGGGGAAGAGGGAGGGGCGAGGTCGTGGACGAGGCCGAGGAGCCCGAGGAGAGGCGGGCGAGGCGTGCGCCGTCTCCGCCTCCGTCGGCGGTTCCTCCCCGGGGGCGAGGCCGTGGACGGGCCCGAGGCGCTCGGGGAAGAGGCGGGCGGGGCGGCGCGCCATCTCCGCCCCCGCCGACGACTCCTTTCCCCGCGGAGGTCCATACGGGGGACGACCCCTGCGAGTTCTTCGTCAAGCTGCGCCGGGCGCCTCGTCGTCGTCTCCGGCTTCCAGCTCCGTTCGCGATGGCGATGGAGTCGGATCCGCCCGAGACGTTAAGGTTACACATGAGGGGCTGTGGGATCACCGGTACGCGAGTCCGCGTTGTATTCCCAGCCCCTAATGTGATGTACCTTGATCGTGGGTGGAAGACGTTCCCGCATCCACAACTCTGCTGGCGGGTTTACCCTCCATTTAAGTTAATGGAGGGTGATCTCCTCTCCGTCAAGGTCTTCGGGGATCTTGGCACTCGGGCGAGGTGCTGCGTGGATAGCTCCTCCGACGGCGACGATTCTTCCTCGAGCAAGAGTGACGAGGAGGAGAGCGACAGCGGCGACAAGGGTAGCGGGCCCAACTAGTTGTCGGGCGCCGCTCCGCGCGTTACCGGCGACCCCATCATCCGCGTCGCCGGCTCCTCGAACTCCCCGGGGTCGTCTCCTTGGGCGGCTGGCGTAGGGGAGGCTGCGGAAGGGAAGAGGGATGGCGACAAGGCCGTCGGAGTATCGAGGCGTAGTGCCTCGACAGCGTCTTGACGCCCCTGCCGCTCCGTCTTCGAGCTCTGCTTCCGTCGCCGCCGTCCCCGTCAAGCCTTTGGAGAGCCCCCGGCATGT
Organism: Aegilops longissima; assembly: GCA_021605205.1. Classification (NCBI taxonomy): domain Eukaryota; kingdom Viridiplantae; phylum Streptophyta; class Magnoliopsida; order Poales; family Poaceae; genus Aegilops; species Aegilops longissima. Next base: position 600,241,100 of record CM038677.1, on the reverse strand, counting down.
TCCCTTGGTGCCTTCTGGCACCTGTAGCTCGCGTAGGCGCTCCTTTTGCCCTTCCCGCCTCCTTAACCTACCTCCTGAATATAGGGACAGAAAAGGGATTACGGGCATCTTATCTTTTTAATATGTAAGCCTTCGGGCCTGATCTGCATTTAAGAACTTGTAATCCTCTCTTTCATGTTTTTCACTCTCCACGGACTGTATCCGAGTAGAATGTTTTTAATGAAAGATGGAAGTTCGAAAAAGGACGAAAGTCTTATCTGATACCGCAGCCTCCGGCAACTCTGGCTTGCCGCAGCCCCCGGCAACTCTAGTTTGTCGGAGCCCCCGGCAACTCTAGCTTGCCGGGGCTTGGACGTCGGCGCACCTTTCTTCTCTTTGCTGCTATTTCAGTTCCGAGAACAATTTAGCTCGTGCCATGATAGGTTATTTTTGTAATATACTCTATCTTAGGCAACCGAATGCAACGTTATTTCCTTTACTCGATTTCTTCCCTTGTATGCTTTTACCCTACGCTTTTAGGGAAACTTGCGGTGCGAGCACCCCGCCATGGCCGAAAAGCGGAACTTCAGCAACTTCTTTGGCGGGTCGCTACCGACAAGCAACCTCGTCGCAGACTAGTCGCAGCTCACTTAAATTGTTGAGCGGACTCGAAACAAAATAAGGGTGCGACCAGTATGATTTGGTTCCTCCGCGCAAAGGTTTTCCATACAAAGTACTTATCGTTTGAGGAAGATAACTTGAAAATTTAAAAACTGGTCGCTTAAACTTAGCAACTTAGCTTTTCTGTTGTCCATTCTCCGGCAAGGCGACAGTTCCTCGAGCGACGCTTGTCGGCCCACACCATTCTTTCCTCCTTCCCCCCCGGTTAACTTGTGGGTGGATGAACCTTCTTCTTGTTTGAGAAGAAAGAAGAGAAAAAGAAAGTTATGGAGCCAAATAGCTCAGTATCGCTTACCGGGTGCGGGTGCTGCACAAGACGTTAGTAACCGCATGCATATATGACTATGAAAGCATGCATTAACAAAAATGTGCGCAACCATAGGCTTTCTCGATGCATCGGGTCTGCGCCCGCTTTGTACAAAGGATTACATGCAACAGCGGCAAGACTTGTACAAAAGGTTGGTTGTCGGAACGGTTCCGCAACAGCGCCTCATGGGTAAAACTTGCGAAGATGCTCTATGTTCCAGGAATTGCTCACGGAAAGCCGTCTTGGTCTCAAGGCGGACAACGCGGGCCTAGTGACTCGTTTTACCCGATAAGGGCCTTCCCACTTCAAGCGTCAACTTGTTGGAATTCTTGGCGTATTGAACGCGGCGAAGAACAAGGTCGCCTTCCTCGAAGCTTCGGCATTAACTGCGGCTATGGTAGCGACGCAAAGCTTGCTGGTAACGAGCAGCTCGTGACAACAGCTGAAGACGATCTTCCTCGAGGAGCAGCGCGTCATCTTGTCGCAGCTGCTCTTGCTCAAGCTCATCATAGCGAGCACTCGAGGTGACCGTATACGAGTTCCGTGGGGAGAACTGCCTCGCTCCGTAGACTAGAGCAAAGGGTGTCCGCCGATGGCTCGATTTGGCGTCGTCTGATCGACTAAAGAACCACCGGCAGCTCCTCGATCCAGTTCCTTCGCGACTTGCGCAGCCTGTCGAAAGTTCGGTCTTGAGTCCTCGCAGCACTTCAGCGTTTGCTCTCTTCGCTTGACCGTTGCTTCTCGGATGAGCAACGGAAGCAAAGCAGATCTTGGCGCCAAGATCTTGGGCGTATTGCATGAAGGTGCGACTTCGTGAACTGCGTGCCGTTGTCGGTGATGATTCGATTAAGAATCCCAAACGGCAAACAATTGACTCAAGAACTTGACGGCCGATCGTGGCTGTCACCTTCCTCACTGGTTCCACTTCCGGCCACTTTGTGAACTTGTCGATTGCGACGCACAAGTACTCAAAGCCCCGACAACTTCGGGAAGGGGCCGAGGATGTCGAGCCCTGCACCGAGAAGGGCCAGGATAAAGGGATCGTCTGGAGAGCTTGAGCTGGCTGGTGTATCTGTTTTGAATGGAACCGCACGCTTCACACTTGGTTACTTGTGCGATTGCATCTGGAGGGCTTCGGCAGAAGAAACCTTGCCGGAAAGCTTTGCGGCAAGTGCTCTGCGCCAATGTGGTGACCACATATGCCTCCATGTATCTCCGCCAACAGCTTCATCCATCTTCCCGCGAATACACTTCAATTTCACTCCATTGAGTCTTCTTACATGCAGGATGTTGTCAACAAACTGGTACATACTTGACCGCCGGGCTACTTTTTCCGCTTCTTCTTGCTCTTGGGAAGTTCTCTGTCTCAAGGAAATGGACGATCTCTGTGCCCATGTTGGAGCTCGTGGCTCAACAACAAGGACTAAAGGCTTATCATCGCTGCGGGACCATCACCTGCGCAAGGACCCGCTGGTCCGCCGGAGTTCGATGATCCCGTCAAGCTCGCCGGAGGCAAGCTTGTCGGGAGCGTTCTTCAACGATACAAACCACGTGGTTTGTCGGAGCAGACTGCTCCTCAGTGATATTTGCATTGGTTCTAGGGACCTTCTTGGCGGCGGCCTCGAAGAGCTCTGCCGGAAAGTAGTCGCGGAAACCAATTTTCTCTTCTTGCTCGCCCTGTTGATGGTGTCACGGTTGGCTGAGTCAGCTTGAGCACAAAAATCCCTGGTTCCATTGTGCAACTTAAGTGCGGCACATTTGGAGAGGCCATCAGCTATATCATTCTGCTCTTGGAATGTGTTCCATTTGCGAGCCTTCAAAGTGCTCTTCTAGCTTTCTCACTTCATCGACGAGGCTTCCATCAACGGACTCTGGTAATCCTTATTTACTTGGCGGACGACAAGTTGTGAGTCTCCCTAACAATGAGCTTCTTGATCCCAAGGTCCACAAAGAATCAAGACCGGCAAGCAAACCTTCATACTCGGCCGTATTGTTTGTTGCTTGTTCCTTGGGAAAGTGCATCTGGACTATGTACTTGAGGTGCTCTCGGTGGGTGCGATAAGCAAGACGCCGCACCGGCGCTTTGCAGCGAGAAGGCACCGTCAAAGTACATCAGCCACTCTTTATTTGACTCCTTGACGGGATGCTCGCTCGAATCTCTTCATCCTGCGTTGGCGCCCACTCGCTATGAATTCTGCCAATGCCCTGCTCTGTATAGTTGAAGTGCTTTCGAACTTAAGACCAAAGCTTGACAATTCCAGTGCCCACTCAACAATCCTGCCTGTTGCTTCTGGATTTTGCAAAATCCTCTTCAGCGGAAAGCGAGTGACAACTGTTATCTCATGTGCTTGGAAGTAATGGCGCAGCTTTCTCGAGGCCATGAGCAGGCCGAAAAGCAGCTTCTGCACACCAGAGTACCTTGATCTAGCCCCCTGCAGAAGGGAACTGACAAAGTAGGTAGGCTGCACCATCTTCTTCCGTATCTTGTCGCAACCTGCGCTGATCCGCCCTTGTCGGGACGAGCTTGACGGCGAAGCCCTCGCTTGTCGCTGGGACTTTTGCCTCGGTTGCGGCTCATCATCCGCCTCCCTCTCCGCTACTAACGCAGCACTAACCACTTGATTGGTCGCTGCTATATACAGCAGCAACTTCTCTTGCGGTTTAGGTGCGACAAGTATTGGAGTGGAGGACAGTATCCTTCAAGTCTGCGCAGTAGCAGCGTCCGCTTCGGAGTCCATTTCATTGGACCTGCCTTTTTCAAAATCTTGAAAAAGCGGCAGGCGCTCAGCAGACTTAGAGATAAACCTGCTGAGAGAAGCCACGCAACCGGCAAGCTTCCTGACATCCTTGACGCGTTTTGGTGCTTCGATCTGCTCGATGGCCTTGATCTTGTCGCGATTGGCTTCAATTCCCCGCTGAGATACAAAGAATCCGAGAAGCTTGCCGGAAGGGACTCCAAACATGCACTTCTCGGGGTTTAGCTTAAGGTTGATCTTGCGCAGGTTTGCAAATGTCTCATCCAAATCCTGAATCAGAGTCGCTCTGTCCTTGCTCTTGACCACTATGTCATCCATGTAGGCTTCTACATTTCTGTGTATCTGTGGTCCAAAAGCATCATGGACTACCCTTGCAAAGGTTGAACCAGCATTCTTCAAACCGAAAGGCATCCGTATAAAGCAGTACGTGCCACATGGTGTGATGAATGCGGTTTTCTCTTCATCCTCTTCTGCCATGAAGATCTGATGATATCCTGAATATGCATCAAGAAATGAAAGCAGATCGCATCCGGTGTGGAGTCAACAATCTGGTCGACACGCTGCAAGGGAAATGGGTCCTTGGGACAAGCTTTATTAACATTTGTGAAGTCAATACAAAGTCTCCATTTCCCATTAGCCTTGCGTACCACTACCGGATTAGCCAGCCACGTGGGGTGGAGGACTCCTCGACAAGCCCCGCCGCTTCCAATTTCTTGATTTCTTCGCTATGAACTCTTGGCGCCCTCCTTTCGCTTCCTAACTCTTTGCTTGACGGGCCGTGGCGTGGGGACGAGACAGCTAGGTGGTGCTCAATTACTTTCACGGGAACACCGGGATATCGATGGTTGCCATGCAAACACATCGACATTCGCCCGCAGAAAGCAACGAGCTCGCCTTCCTATTTAGGATCAAGCGTGGCACCGATGGTAAGGTACCACCGGTGCCGTCCTCCTTGGCGGACACCTTCTTGGTCTTTGGCGGAGCTGTCATCGTCTTGTTGCACTTGCGGTGGAGCTCGATGGTGCGTCCTCGACGGTAGCGCAGCACTCAAGAGGTGCGCCGCCGGAGTGGGCAATGAGCTCTTGCCGGGCCTGGTGGTCTTCTTCTTCGCCCGGAGCTCCAGTGTAAGTGGTTTGCTATCCGTGGCGGCTGCTGCATCCGGTAAATCTTGTCGGCGCAGATAAGTGCATCCTTCTTGTCGCCGTGGACAGAAATGACACTTATCGGGCCGGGCATCTTGAGTAGGTTGTATGCATAGTGAGAGGCGGCCATGAACTTGGCGAAGCGCCGGACGGCCAAGTATGCCATTGTAGGGCAATGGGAAATCGGCGACGTCGAACGTGACCCTCTCGCCTGAAGTTGAGCTCACCGCCAAGGTTACCGGCAGATGTGATCTTCCCTTGGGCTTGCTCCTTCTGGGTTGATTCCTTGAAAGTACCGGTTTCTTCGAGCTGTTGTCGAGGATTTGAAGTTTCGGAGCACTATAGAGGAGATCAAATTCAGGCCGCCCCGCCGTCAACTAGCATCTTTGTGACCTTGAGGATGCGGATGGTTGGTGAGACCAACATCGGCAAACACCGACCGCAGTGATGCGATCGTGGTGATCCTCAATGTCAAAGATGATGGGCGTCTTGGACCACTTCAGAGGTTTGCGTGACTCTATGGATGGTTCTACTGCATTGACCTCACGCATCCATTGCTTGAGTTGGCGGTGTGAGGTATGCAGAGACGCACCACCGTCGACGCAAAGGACCTCCGTTGCCTTTTGAAACTCCTGCTCATCAGCTTCATCATCTTCATAGTCCTCGTCATCTTCATCTTCATCTTCTTCTTTGTCACGGCCACGGGAGGTCTATCTCCTTGCCGCTGCTTGGCCTTGCCATGGCGCCCCCCGACCGGGTCTCTTCTTACTTGTTGCACTGCACCTTCTTGGGCTTTCTCCTTGTCTCGCGCTCGATTCAGCTTTCGTAGCTCAACAAGCTGCTCGACTTTCTTGCAGCTTTGGAGATCATGGCCCTTAGTGCGGTGAATTTTACAGTACTGTTTGTTGGAGCTGCCGGGCTTGTCGGCGGCCGCCACAGCTTGGCGGTCGGTGTCAACGGCAACCTCCTTGCCGGAGCCACCGGCATTGGCTTGGTTGGCGGCACCATCCTTGCCGGACTGCTCGACAACTAGTACTTCTTGGTTTTTCTTCCTCCTGTTGTTCCGCCACGGCTATTCCTTGCCGGGCGGTCCCTCATCGTCGACTCTGCTCCCACACTCTCTCCCAGGAGCCTTCTTCCTTCTTCAAGACGTGCACACTTGTCGGCCAGGCGTATGAGCTCATCGACGTCTTTCACTTTGCACATCGCCATCTCCTCCTCATCCTGCGATTTCGCACATTACGATGGAATGCACTAATCACTGCAGCGGGGTGGACGTGCAGGATGTTATAGTGCACTCGATTGAATCTCTGGATGAATTTGCAGAGACTCCCCCTCCTTTTGGGCAAGCAGGTGGAGATCACTCTCTGGCCGTGAGGCTTGTGGCCGCCTGTGAAGGCGCCAACAAACTGGTGGCACAAATCTGCCCAAGAAGAAATTGAGCCATCCGGCAAGTGCATGAGCCAAGATCTGACGTTTGGCTTGAGCACCAAGGGGAAGTAGTTGGCGAGGATCTTGTCGTCTCGTCCCCCTGCAGCCTGCACCGCGATGGTGTAGATGCTGAGGAACTCCGATGGATGTGTCCTGCCGTCGTACTTCTCCGGCACGTCTGGTTTGAAGTTCTTCTTGTCGGGCCACCGGACTTGCCGCAGCTCACGAGTGAACGTAAGGCAACCTACCGCGTACGGCAAGTCGCTTGGTTCCCCTGGCGCATGCATATCGACGGTGGGCCCGGCGTGTTGGTCAGATTGATGGCGCGCTTCTCTTCGGCGCTCGATTCGGGTTCGAGCGTCCTCTTCTTGCCGCTCCCGAAGAATTTGGCGTTGGTCGCGACGAGCTCGTGGATCCGACGACGCTGTGGAGTCGCTGTCGAGGTAGATCCGGCGATTCGGCGATCTTGGCCTTCGGGAAGGGGAGTGTACGGTGGGTGCACCCCCGCAAGTCTCGTCGCCATCGGCTCGTGCCTTGTCGCCTCATCGCGGCTGCGAAGCACTTGGTTGCCGTGGGACGTCGCCGTTGGCGAAGCCGATGAGACTTTGAATTGTGGCCCTCCATTCGTCGACCTTATCGGCCGTTGGAGGGTAATTTAGGAGCAGTTGGGCTCTTGCCAAGGCTTCCGCTGGCGTGGTTGGCGGCAACGGTGTACGGAGCGAAGAACGGGATGTGCTCGGACTCCTAACCAAGTTAGGAGGAGCAGCATCCCGCCCCAGCGACCGTACCTCACTGCATCCGGCATCTTTGGGCGCATCACGGGTCCCGAGGGCCTCGGGACCTCCAGCTTGGCCTTGATCCAATGGCGTATGGCGCCACGAGTATCGTGGACGCTGTCATCCCGCGCCTCCTGCGATGGACGCGGTGCAGATTCGACGTCGACGCCGCGCGCGTTGTCCTTGGACCTGGCGGCATCGTGGGCTCTCTCGGCGCGCCGTCCCTCCGCCAGCGTTTCCCCCACCGCCTGACGGCTCCGGTGGTGGTGGGTTCGACGCGGACGGCTCAGCTGCTGCCGAAGGCTTCTTCTTCGGCGCCATGTCGACGAAGACGTCGATGGAGCTGCTAGTGCGACCGCCGGACCAGATTCAAGACAGCCTCGACGCTTCCCCCCTACCGGCGTGCCAAAGATGTCGGGGTGAAGAGCTGATCGTGCCCACGAGCACCCACGGGACCTGGGTCCCTTTGTGGTTCTGAGGGGGCGGAGACCGCACAAAGAGCGGGTCGAGGCGGTGCGCACGAGAGGGTTTTTACCCAGCTTCGAGCTCTCCGAGAGATAATACTCCTACCGCTGCTTTGTGGATTATCTGGTGTTCTGCTAGGGAGCGATCGAGCTACAAAACCTAGCTCGGCGTGATGAACTAAGCTGGAGCTAGACTAGAAACCCAGCCGAATCGAACCTCCTGTACGTTGCCCCCGGCCCTCCTTTTATAGGCTCAAGGGGTTACCACATATGGCAAGTAGACAAGGTTACAATGGTAATAACCTAGGTTGGTACACCGCTATGTACGGTGTACAAGAACCTATACCTAACTCGACGGCAAGGGACAAGGGTCATCAATGCCCGTCTCGATCGCCTCAACAAAGGTAACAGGGACTAAGTGCGCCTCCGTCCGCCACGATGGTGGCTTGTCGGCGCTGCTTGTCGCTACTCTCCGCTGGCTGCGCAGCCTGGCCGACGCGCCCTGGGAGAGCCCGTGGTGACACGCTGGCGGGTGAGCTGGAGCGGAGATGAAGAGAGGTCGCCCGCCTGCAAGCGCCTTGTCACAAGGGAACCTTGTCGCGCTTTGGGGTTCAGCGCCCGCCAAGCCTTCCGGCAAGCTCCTCTTGCGGGGCCTTGTTTCCTTTGTGCCTTGAGTGGCCTTCCGGCAAGCTCCTCTTGCCGGGTCTTGACTCTTTGTTCTTGAATGGCTCCAAGGGAGCATTTGTGGATCTTGGCGGCCATCAGCCGGCTTTGGCTGTGCAGGTCAGAATCGTGTCGTGCACGAGTTCGGGGTAATAGGGTACCCCTACTCTAGTACACCGACAAAGAGCAACTTTCATAATTAAATTCCTTGAAATCCAAAATAGTGGGTTTAGCAACATCTAGGGTTTTGCTTTCTTCAATCCCACTTTTATCAAATTTAGCATCAAGATCTAAAAACTCCGAATTTTTGGAACGCCTTCTAGGTAAAGGTGGATCATATTCAGTCCCATCATTATCAAGATTCATATTGCAAAACAAAGATTTAATAGGGGACACAACAATAACTTTTAGATCTTCATCTTTATTTTCATGAAAATTGGAAGAACACGCTTTAATAAAGGCATCTTTCGTAGCACGCATCCTAGCGGTTCTTTCCTTGCACTCATCAATGGAAATTCTCATGGCTTTGAGAGACTCATTGATATCATGCTTAGGAGGAATAGATCTAAGCTTTAAAGAATCAACATCAAGAGAAATTCTATCAACGTTCCTAGCCAATTCATCAACTTTAAGCAATTTCTCTTCAAGCAAAGCATTGAAATTATTTTGTGAATTCTTAAACTCTTTAACACTAGTCTCAAATTCAGAGGGAATCTTATTAAAATTTCCATAAGAGTTCTTGTAGGAATTTCCATAATTGTTAGAAGGATTACTAGGATAAGGCCTAGGATTAAAGTTCCCTCTATACGCGTTGTTACCAAAATTATTCCTACCAACAAAATTCACATACATAGGTTCATTATTATTCTCAATCAAAGTAGACAAAGGCATATCATTAGGATCAGAAGAAACACTCTTAGTAGCAAATAATTTCATAAGTTCATCCATCTTTCCACTGAAAACATTAATTTCTTCTATCGCATGTACTTTTTTATTAGTAGATCTTTCAGTGTGCCATTGAGAATAATTAACCATAATATTATCTAGGAGTTTAGTAGCTTCTCCTAAAGTGATTTTCATAAAAGTGCCTCCCGCTACCGAATTTAAAAGATTTCTAGAAGCAAAATTCAATCCGGCATAATTTATTTGTATAATCATCCACAAATTCAAACCATGAGTAGGGCAATTACGTATCATTAATTTCATTCTCTCCCAAGCTTGTGCAACATGTTCATGATCAAGTTGCTTAAAATTCATAATATCGTTTCTAAGAGAGACGATCTTAGCGGGAGGAAAATACATAGAGATAAAAGCATCTTTGCACTTGTTCCAAGAATCAATACTATTTTTAGGCAAAGACGAAAATCAAGCTTTAGCACGATCTCTAAGCGAAAAAGGAAATAGCTTCAATTTAACAATATCATTATCAACATCCTTTTTCTTTTGCATATCACACAAATCCACGAAGCTATTTAGATGAGTAGCGGCATCTTCACTAGGAAGGCTAGCGAATTGATCTTTCATAACAAGATTCAACAAAGCAGTATTGATTTCACAAGATTCAGTGTTGGTAAGAGGAGCAATCGGAGTGCTAAGGAAATCATTATTGTTGGTATTGGTAAAGTCACACAATTTGGTATTATCTTGAGCCATCGTGACAGACAAGCAATCCAACACACGAGCAAACAAAAAGCAAGCGAGAAAGAGGAAAACAGAAAAAGAGAGGGCGAATAAAATGGCAAGGGTGAAGTGGGGGAGAGGAAAACGAGAGGCAAATGGCAAATAATGTAATGCGGGAGATAAGGGATTGTGATGGGTACTTGGTATGTTGACTTTTGCGTAGACTCCCCAGCAACGGCGCCAGAAATTCTTCTTGCTGCCTCTTGAGCACCGCGTTGGATTTCCTTGAAGAGGAAAGGATGATGCAGCAAAGTAGCGTAAGTATTTCCATCAGTTTTTGAGAACCAAGGTATCAATCCAGTAGGAGGCTACGCGTGAGTCCCTCGTACCTGCACAAAGCAAGTAACTCCTCGCAACCAACGCGATAAGGGGTTGTCAATCCCTTCACGGTCACTTACGAGAGTGAGATCTGATAGATATGATAGATAATATTTTTGGTATTTTTTGTGATAAAGGTGCAAAGTAAAATAAAAGCAAAGGCAATAATAAAGTGTAGGAAGATTAATATGATGAAGATAGACCCGGGGGCCATAGATTTCACTAGTGGCTTCTCTCATGAGCATAAGTATTTTACGGTGGGTGAACGAATTACTGTTGAGCAATTGACATAATTGAGCATAGTTATGAGAGTATCTAGGTATGATCATGTATATAGGCATCACGTCCGAGACAAGTAGACCGACTCTGCTCGCATCTACTACTATTACTCCACTCATCGACCGCTATCCAAAGCATGCATCTAGAGTATTAAGTTCAAGAAAACAGAGTAACGCCTTAAGCAAGATGACATGATGTAGAGGGATAAATTCATGCAATATGATAAAACCCCATCTTGTTATCCTCGATGGCAACAATACAATACGTGCCTTGCTGCCCCTCATCACTTTGGGAAAGGACACCGCAAGATTGAACCGAAAGCTAAGCACTTCTCCCATTGCAAGAAAAACCAATCTAGTAGGCCAAACCAAACTGATAATTCGAAGAGACTTGCAAAGATAACCAATCATACATAAAAGAATTCAGAGAAGATTCAAATATTGTTAATAGATAATCTTGATCATAAACCCACAATTCATCGGTCCCAACAATCACAACGCAAAAAAGAAGATTACATCAATAGATCTCCATGAGAGAGGGGGAGAACATTGTATTGAGATCCAAAAAGAGATAAGAAGCCATCTAGCTACTAACTATGGACCCGAAGGTCTGAGGTAAACTACTCACACTTCATCGGAGAGGCTATGGTGATGATGTAGAAGCCCTCCGTGATGGATGCCCCCTCCGGCGGAGCTCCGGAACAGGCCCGAGGATGGGATCTCGTGGGTACAGAAGGTTGCGGCGGTGGAATTAGGTTTTTGGCTCCGTATATTATTGTTTGGGGGTACGTAGGTATATATAGGAGGAAGGAGTACGTCGGTGGAGCAACAGGGGGCCCACGTGGGTGGAGGGCGTGCCCTGGGGGGGTGGGCGCGTCCCCCTACCTCGTGCCCACCTCCTTTCTTTCTTGACATAGGGTCCAAGTCTCCTGTATCATATTCGGTGAGAAAATCACGTTCCGGAAGGTTTCATTCCGTTTGGACTCCGTTTGATATTCCGTTTCTTCGAAACTCTGAAATAGGCAAGAAACAGCAATTCTGGGCTGGGCCTCCGGTTAATAGGTTTGTCCCAAAAATAATATAAAAGTGGATAATAAAGCCCAATATTGTCCAAAACAGTAGATAATATAGCATGGAGCAATCAAAAATTATAGATACGTTGGAGACGTATCATGATCCTACCCTTATAACATCTCTCCACCAAATTTGGGACCATTTCATCAAGCCAATATTTCTCCAAAATTATTCCAAGTTTCTCATCAGTGAGGATGTTTGTGAAGCAAGTACCATTTTGGCTTGTCCATTTGGTATGAAACTTTTACAGCATCTTCATATAGCCAAATAACCCTGTCTTGCCAATTTCAGCTCAAGTGGCTTCTCCATGTGAGTGCACCTTCCTGATCAAGTATCTGGACCCAAATGTGTGTTGCACAACAACTATATTAGTTTGTGGTCCAAATCTCCTCATAACCATAGGATAATAGTCCTTCCTAAACTAATCACTCCAGACACCACCATTTGACCCAATCAAGTTCCTGTTGATCAGCAGTGCACTGCCAAGTTTGATGCAGCAAACTTGCAGCTATGCCACACTCTCCTCCTTGGCTCCTTCACTCAATCCATCAACTCCCACAGCCCCTTTGATGGAAAGAAAACACTCTGGACAATGTTTCCCTGCCTCTTGCATCCCCTCCTTGTCTTGTCTCGTGGTAACCGCGTGTATTTTTTTCCTGTGCAGGCGCTCTCACTGCATGGAGCGTGCTCTGCGCCTCTGACCTCATCGCATCGCGTTGTCCCAGCGGTGTCCGCGTCTCCGCTGGTGCCGACCTGACTCCCCGTGCCTCACCCGTCGCCCTCCGCCCTCCGCCCTGTCCGAAAGTGTTCTCGCCGGAGCTAGCCGACACACGGCCAGGGGTGCACTACGCCCTGTATGGCTCCGAGCTCGTTTCGGCCTCTTCCTCTGCACCCCCGCGTAACTTTCTTCTCCGTGACCCTCTGCATCGATCCCGCATCGTGTTGCCGTGCTCGCCCGTGCTCGCTGAGCGTGCTAGAGCATTGGCCGAGCTCGAGCGGCGACACTTGACCTCGGCCCTCACCCAACCGCCTCTCCTCGGCTATAAATAGCCACTTCCGCGGCACTCCGAGTTCATCCGCGGGCTCCCCATCCTTCTCTGTTCCCGCTTAGCTATCATTTGAGCTCGAGGAGCTCTCTTGCCCTCCCATCGTCGCCACGGCCATCGCCGGTCGCCGCTCAAATTCGAGCGCTCCAGCCCCTGCCACTCCATCTAGCCATCACCAAAGGAGGCCCTCCACCTCTCTGAAGTTACCCCACCCTTCGTTTCTTCCTCCGGTGGCCTGTGGGCTTGTGTTCAACTCTGCCCGAGGCCGCCGTCCGCCATGGCAGGGTACAATCTTGCTCCAAGCAGCCCCGGGCTCCTCCCCTCCTTCTTCCTCCACCAGAGACCCCCATCATCATCCTAGACCTCGCCCCGGAGCTCTCCCTTCACCTACGTCACTGGAGCGTCGTGCCCAACTCCGGCCGAAGCCGCCGTCCGCCATGATGGCTGTTCCTCTCAACCCCGAGCTCCTCGGCGGCTGCGTCACCCAGGGACGGGACCGCCTCGCTCTCCTGATTCCTCCGGTAGGTCGGGCGCCATCTATGGTGGCCGGAGTCGCCGGCGAGCCTCGTCAGGGCGGCCTCCTCCCTCGGCCGTAGCGGGCAGCATGTGAGGGAGAAGAAGGACCTGCCGCTGGCCTCAGATCGCCCGTCCCCATCTGGTCACCCTTGCAGGCGTTGACCCCGCCCGCCACGTCAGTTAAGTGAAGACGTATTCTTCGGAATATGTTTTCTATTTCTGAAAGCGTGATACGTCTCCATCGTATCTACTTTTCCAAACACTTTTGCCCTTGTTTTGGACTCTAACTTGCATGATTTGAATGGAACTAACCCGGACATACGCTATTTTCAGCAGAATTGCAATGGTGTTATTTTTGTGCAGAAATAAAAGTTCTCGGATTGACATGAAAATTCATGGATACTATTTTTGGAATTTATAAAAAAATACTGGCGAAAGAATCAAGACCAGGGGGGCCACACCCTGTCCACGAGGGTGGGGGCGCGCCCCCTATCTCGTGGTCACCCTTAGGCTCCATCGACCTCAACTCCAACTCTATATATTCACGTTCGGGGAGAAAAAATCAGAGAGAAGGATTCATCGCGTTTTACGATACAGAGCCGCCACCAAGCTCTAATCTCTCTCGGGAGGGCTGATCAGGAGTCCGTTCGGGGCTCCGGAGAGGGGAATCCATCGCCGTCGTCAACATTAACCTTCCTCTGTCACCAATTTCATGATGCTAACCGCCGTGCGTGAGTAATTCCATCGTAGGCTTGCTGGACGGTGATGGGTTGGATGAGATTTATCATGTAATCGAGTTAGTTTTGTCAGGGTTTGATCCCTAGTATCCACTATGTTGTGAGATTGATGTTTCTATGACTTTGCTATGCTTAATGCTTGTCACTAGGGCCCGAGTGCCACGATTTCAGATCTGAATCTATTATGTTTTCATGATATATGTGAGTTCTTGATCCTATCTTGCAAGTCTATAGTCACCTATTATGTGTTATGATCCGTTAACCCCGAAGTGACAATAATTGGGATACTTACCGGTGATGACCATAGTTTGAGCAGTTCATGTATTGACTAAGTGTTAATGCTTTGGTCCAATACTCTATTAAAAGTAGGCCTTAATATCCCTTAGTTTCCAATAGGACCCCGCTGAAGGAAATATGCCCTAGAGGCAATAATAAAGTTATTATTTATTTCCTTATATCATGATAAATGTTTATTATTCATGCTAGAATTGTATTAACCGGAAACATAATACATGTGTGAATAAATAGACAAACATATAGTCACTAGTATGCCTCTACTAGACTAGCTCATTAATCAAAGATGGTTATGTTTCCTGACCATAGACATGTGTTGTCATTTGATTAATGAGATCACATCATTAGGAGAATGATGTGATTGACATGACCCATTCCGTTAGCTTAGCACTTGATCGTTTAGTATATTGCTATTGCTTTGTTCATGACCTATACATGTTCCTGTAACTATGAGATTATGCAACTCCGTTTATCGGAGGAACACTTTGGTACTACCAAAGCGTCACAACGAATCGGGTGATTATAAAGGAGTACTACAGGTGTCTCCAAAGGTACTTGTTGGGTTGGCGATTTGAGATTAGGTTTTGTCACTCCGATTGTCGGAGAGGTATCTCTAGGCCTTCTCGGTAATACACATCACATAAGCCTTGCAAGCATTGCAACTAATAAGTTAGTTGTGAGATGATGTATTACGGAACGAGTAAAGAGACTTACCGTAACGAGATTGAACTAGGTATTGGATACCGACGATCGAATCTCGGGTAAGTAACATACCGATGACAAAGGGAACAACGTATGTCGTTATGCGGTTTGACCGATAAAGATCTTCGTAGAATATGTAGGAACCAATATGGGCATCCAGGTTCCGCTATTGGTTATTGACCGAGAATGGTTCTAGGTCATGTCTACATAGTTCTCGAACCCGTAGGGTCCGTGACGCTAACGCTTCGATGACACTCATTATGAGTTTATAAGTTTTGATGTACGAAGGTTGTTCGAGTCCGGATGTGATCACGGACATGACGAGGAGTCTCGAAATGGTCGAGACATAAAGATTGATATATTGGAAGCCTATGTTTGGACTTGGAAAGGTTCCGGATGAAAACAGGGCGTTATCAAACACAGGGGTTACTGGAACCCCGGGGTCAATGGGCCTTGATGGGCTATAAGGAGAAGAGGAAGGGCCGGCCGGGGCAGGCCGCGCCCCCCCTCTAGTCCGAATAGGACAGGAGAGGGGCGGCGCCTTCCTCTTCCCTCCCCAAGTCCTAGTCCAACTAGGAGAGGGGGGAGGCCTACTCTGGTGGGAGTAGGACTCCTCCAGGCGCGCGCCCCTAGGGCTGGCCGCACCCCCCTTGCTCCTTTATATACGGGGGCAGGGGGGCACCCCATAACACACAAGTTGATCTACGTGATCGTTCTTAGCCGTGTCGGTGCCCCCTCCACCATATTCCACTTCGGTCATATCGTCGCGGAGCTTAGGCGGCCTGCGCCGTGAAGTCATATCGTCGCGAGCTTAGGTGAAGCCCTGCGTCGGTGGAGCATCATCATCGTCACCACGCCGTCGGTCGACGGAACTCATCCCCGACGCTTTGCTGGATCGGAGCCCGGGATCGTCATCGAGCTGAACGTGTGCTGAACTCGGAGGTGTCGTGACGCTCGGTACTTGGATCGGTCGGATCGTGAAGACGTCGACTACATCAACAGCGTTGTTATAACGCTTCGCTTTCGGTCTCACGAGGGTACGTGGACGACTCTCTCCTCTCGTTGCTATGCCATCACCATGGTCTTGCGTGTGCGTAGGAATTTTTTGAAATTACTACGTTCCCCAACAAATGGCATCCGAGCCTGGTTTTATGCGTTGATGTCATATGCACGAGTAGAACACAAGTGAGTTGTGGGCGATATAAGTCATACCGCTTACCAGCATGTCATACTTTGGTTGGCGGTATTGTGAGATGAAGCGGCCCGGACCGACATTACGCAGACGCTTACGCGAGACTGGTTTCACCGCTTCGAGCACTAGTTGCTTAAAGGTGACCGCGGGTGTCTGCTCTCTCACTTTAGTTGAACCGAGTGTGGCTACGCCCGGTCCTTGCGAAGGTTAAAACAGCACCAACTTGACAAACTATCGTTGTGGTTTTGATGCGTAGGTGAGAACGGTTCTTGCTCAGCCCGTAGCAGCCACGTAAAACTTGCAACAACAAAGTAGAGGACGCCTAACTTGTTTTTGCAGGGCATGTTGTGATGTGATGTGGTCAAGACGTGATGCTATATTTTATTGTATGAGATGATCATGTTTTGTAACCAAGTTATCGGCAATGGCAGGAGCCATATGGTTGTCGCTTTATTGTATGAAATGCAAACGCCATGTAATTGCTTTACTTTATCACTAAGCAAGAGCGATAGTCGTAGTAGCAATAGTTGGCGAGACGACAACGATGCTACGATGGAGATCAAGGTGTCGGCCGGTGGCGATGGTGATCATGGCGGTGCTTGGCGATGGAGATCACAAGCACAAGATGATGATGACCATATCATATCACTTATATTGATTGCATGTGATGTTTATCCTTTATGCATCTTATCTTGCTTTGATTGGTGTAGCATTATAAGATGATCTCTCACTAAAATTATCAAGAAGTGTTCTCCCGAGTATGCACCGTTGCGAAAGTTCTTCGTCTTTGAGACACCACGTGATGATCGGGTGTGATAGGCTCTACGTTCAAATACAACGGGTGCAAAACAGTTGCACACGCCGAATACTCAAAGTTAAACTTGACGAGCCTAGCATATAACAGATATGGCCTCGAACACGGAGACCGAAGGTCGAACGTGAATCATATAGTAGATATGATCAACATAGTGATGTTCACCATTAAAACTACTCCATCTCACGTGATGATCGGACATGGTTTAGTTGATTTGGATCACGTAATCACTTAGATGACTAGAGAGATGTCCATCTAAGTGGGAGTTTTAATATGATTAATTAAACTTAAATTTATCATGAACTTAGTACCGATAGTATTTTGCTTGTCTATGTTTATGTAGATAGATGGCTCGTTTGTTGTTCCGTTGAATTTTAATGCGTTCCTTGAGAAAGCAAAGTTGAAAGATGATGGTAGCAATTACACGGACTGGGTCCGAATTTGAGGATTATCCTCATTGCTGCACGTAAGAATTACGCCCCGCAAGCACCGCTGGGTGCCGAACTCGCCGCTGATGTAACCGACGACGTTAAGAACGTCTCGCGAGAGAAAAGTCGATGACTACTCGATAGTTCAGTGTGCCATGCTTTACGGCTTAGAACCGGGTCTTCAACGACGTTTTGAACGTCATGGAGCATATGAGATGTTCCAGGAGTTGAAGTTAATATTTCAAGCAAATGCCCGGATTGAGAGATATGAAGTCTCCAATAAGTTCTATAGCTGCAAGATGGAGGAGAATAGTTCATCGGTGAACATATACTCAAAATGTCCGGGTATAATAATCACTTGATTCAACTGGGAGTTACTCTTCCGGATGATAGTGTCATTGATGTAATTCTCCAATCATCGCCACCAAGCTACAAAAGCTTCGTGATGAACTATAATATGCAAGGGATGACCAAAACAATTCCCGAGCTCTTCGCAATGCTAAAAGCATGGAGGTAGAAATCAAGAAAGAGCATCAAGTGTTGATGGTCAACAAGACCACTAGTTTCAAGAAAAGGGCAAAGGGAAGAAGAAGGAACTTCAAAAGAACAGCAAGAAAGTTGCTGCTCAAGAGAAGAAACCCAAGTCCGGACCTAAGCCTGAACTCGAGTGTTTTACCGCAAGCGATCGACATCGGAAGCGGAACTGCCCCAAGTATTTGGCGGATAAAAGGATGGCAAGGTGATCAAAGGTATATGTGATATACATGTTATTGATGTGTACCTTACTAATACTCGCAGAGTACTGGTATTTGATCTCGGTTACATTGGTAATATTTGCAACTCAAACAGGAACTACGGATTGCGAAGATTGGCTAAGGACGAGGTGACGATCGCGCGTGGGAAATGGTTCCAAAGTCGATGTGATCGCGGTCGGCACGCTACCTCTACATCTACCATCGGGATTAGTTTTAGACCTAAATAATTGTTATTTGGTGCCGCGTTAAGCATGAACATTATATCTGGATCTTGTTTAATGCGAGACGGTTATTCATTTAAGACAGAGAATAATGGTTGTTCTATTTATATGAATAATATCTTTTATGGTCATGCACCCTTGAAGAGTGGTCTATTTTATTGAATCTCGATAGTAGTAATACACATATTCATAGTGTTGAAACCAAAAGATGCAGAGTTGATAATGATAATGCAACTTATTTGTGGCACTTCGCCGTTTGGGTCATATCGATTGTAAACGATGAAGAAACTCCATCTTGATGGACTTTTGGAATCACTTGATTATGAATCACTTGGTACTTATGAACCGTGCCTCATGGGCAAGATGACTAAAACGCCGTTCTCGGAACTATGGAGCGAGCAACTGATTTGTTGGAAATCATACATACCGATGTTTGTGGTCCAATGAATGTTGAGGCACGCGGGTATCGTTATTTTCTCACCTTCACAGATGATTTGAGCAGATATGGGTATATCTACTTAATGAAACACAAATCTGAAACATTTGAAAAGTTCAAAGAATTTCAGAGTGAAGTGGAAAATCATCGTAACAAGAAAATAAAATTTCTACGATCTGATCGTGGAGGAGAATATTTGAGTTACGAGTTTGGTTTACATTTGAAACAATGCGGAATAGTTTCAGCAACTCACGCCACCGGAACACCACAGAGGAATGGTGTGTCCGAACGTCAGAATCGTATTTTACTTGATATGGTGCGATCTATGATGTCTCTTACTGATTTACCGCTATCGCTTTGGGGATATGCTTTAGAGACGGCCGCATTCACGCTAAATAGGGCACCATCTAAGTCCGTTGAGACGACACCTTATGAACTGTGGTTTGGCAAGAAACCAAAGTTGTCGTTTCTTAAAGTTTGGGGCTGCGAAGCTTATGTGAAGAAACTTCAACCAGATAAGCTCGAACCCAAATCGGAGAAATGTGTCTTCATAGGATACCCAAAGGAGATGTTGGGTACACCTTCTATCACAGATCTGAAGGCAAGATTTTCGTTGCTAAATTCGGATCCTTTCTAGAGAAGGAGTTTCTCTCGAAAGAAGTGAGTGGGAGGAAAGTAGAACTTGATGAGATAATCAGATCTGCTCCCTTATTGGAAGGTAGTTCATCACAAGAAATGGTTCTGTGACAACTACACCAATTAGTGAGGAAACTAATGATGTTGATCATGAAACTTCAGATCAAGTTGCAACTGAACTTCAGAGGTCAACCAGAGTAAAATACGCACCGAGTGGTACGGTAATCCTATTCGAAGTCATGTTACTTGACCATGGCGAACCTACAAACTATGAAGAAGCGATGGTGAGCCCAGATTCATGAAATGGTGGAAGCCATGAAATCTGAGATGGGATCCATGTATGAGAACAAAGTATGGACTTTGGTTGACTTGCCCGATGATCGGCAAGCCATTGAGAATAAATGGATCTTTAAGAAGAAGACCGACGCGATGGTAATGTAGCTGTCTATAAAGCTCGACTTGTTGCGAAAGGTTTTCGACAAGTTCAAGGGTTGACTACGATGAGACTTTCTCACCCGTAGCGATGCTTAAGTCTGTCCAAATCATGTTAGCAATTGCCGCATTTTATGATTATGAAATATGGCAAATGGATGTAAAACTGCATTCTTGAATGGATTTCTAGAAGAAGAGTTGTATATGATGCAACCAGAAGGTTTTGTTGATCCAAAGGGTGCTAACAAAGTGTGCAAGCTCCAGCGATCAATTTATGGTCAGTGCAAGCCTCTCGAGTTGGAATAA
Source organism: Aegilops longissima (assembly GCA_021605205.1). Lineage (NCBI taxonomy): Eukaryota > Viridiplantae > Streptophyta > Magnoliopsida > Poales > Poaceae > Aegilops > Aegilops longissima. The sequence continues at coordinate 600,221,036 of CM038677.1, read as the reverse complement.
ATGCTTTGATAGTGTGATCAAAGATATGGTTTTATCTGACTTTTGGAGAAGCCTTGTATTTACAAGAAAGTGAGTGGGAACTCAGAGCATTTCGATATTATATGTGGACGACATATTATTGATTGGAAATGATATAGAATTTCTGGATAGCATAAAAGGATACTTGAATAAAAGTTTTTCAATGAAAGACCTCGTGAAGCTGCTTACATATTGGGCATAAAGATATATAGATATAGATCAAGACGCTTAATTGACTTTCACAAAGCACATACCTTGATAAAGTTTTGAAAAAGTTCAAAATGGATCAGCAAAGAAAGGTTTTTACTCAGATTATAAGGTGTAAGATTGAGTCGACTCAATTCCGACCACAAGCAGAAGATAGAGAGAAAATGAAAGATGTTCCTATGCTTCAGCCATAGGCTCTATCATGTATGCAATGCTGTGTACAGACTGACGATGCTTAGCAAGAAGCTTGGCAGGAAGGTACCAAAGTAATCCAGAGTGGATCATCGGACAGCGGTCAAGAACATCCTGAAATACCGAAAAGGACTAAGGATATGTTTCTCGATATGGAGGTGACAAAGAGCTAGTCGTAAATGGTTACGCCGATGTAAGTTTTGACACGATCCGGACGATTCTAAATCGCAAACCGGATACGTGTTTTTATTAAATGGTGGAGCTGTCGGTTGGTGCAGTTCTAAACAAAGCGCCGTGGCGGGATCTACATGTGAAGCGGAGTACATAGCTGCTTCGAAGCAGCAAATGAAGGAGTGCGGATGAAAGAGTTCATTTCAATCTAGGTGTCATACCTAGTGCATCGGGACCAATGAAGATCTTCGTGACAATATGGTGCAATTGCCTTGGCAAAGGAATCCAGATTTCACAAGAGGACCAAGCATATCAAGAGACGCTTCAATTCCATTCGGGACCAAGTCCAAGTGGGAGACATAGAGATTTGCAAAATACATACGGATCTGAATGTTGCGCACCGTTGACTAAGCCTCTTCCACGAGCAAAACATGATCAGCACCAAGACTCCATGGGTGTTAGAATCATTCTTGTGTAATCTAGATTATTGACTCTAGTGCAAGTGGGAGATCAAGGAAATATGCCCTAGAGGCAATAATAAAGTTATTATTTATTTCCTTATATCATGATAAATGTTTATTATTCATGCTAGAATTGTATTAACCGGAAACATAATACATGTGTGAATAAATAGACAAACATATAGTCACTAGTATGCCTCTACTAGACTAGCTCATTAATCAAAGATGGTTATGTTTCCTGACCATAGACATGTGCTGTCATTTTATTAATGAGATCACATCATTAGGAGAATGATGTGATTGACATGACCCATTCCGTTAGCTTAGCACTTGATCGTTTAGTATATTTTTATTGCTTTCTTCATGACCTATACATGTTCCTGTAACTATGAGATTATGCAACTCCGTTTACGGAGGAACACTTTGGTACTACCAAACGTCACAATGTAACTGGGTGATTATAAAGGAGTACTACAGGTGTCTCCAAAGGTACTTGTTGGGTTGGCGATTTCGAGATTAGGTTTTGTCACTCCGATTGTCGGAGAGGTATCTCTAGGCCTTCTCGGTAATACACATCACATAAGCCTTGAAAGCATTGCAACTAATAAGTTAGTTGTGAGATGATGTATTACGGAACGAGTAAAGAGACTTACCGTAACTAGATTGAACTAGGTATTGATACCGACGATCGAATCTCGGGTAAGTAACATACCGATGACAAAGGAACAACGTATGTCGTTATGCGGTTTGACCGATAAAGATCTTCGTAGAATATGTAGGAACCAATATGGGCATCCAGGTTCCGCTATTGGTTATTGACCGAGAATGGTTCTAGGTCATGTCTACATAGTTCTCGAACCCGTAGGGTCCGTGACGCTTAACGCTTCGATGACAGTTCATTATGAGTTTATAAGTTTTGATGTATCAAGGTTGTTCGAGTCCGGATGTGATCACGGACATGACGAGGAGTCTCAAATGGTCGAGACATAAAGATTGATATATTGGAAGCCTATGTTTGGACTTGGAAAGGTTCTCGATGAAAACAGGACGTTATCGAACACCGGGGTTACTGGAACCCCGGGGGTCAATGGGCCTTGATGGGCCATAAGGAGAAGAGGAAGGGCCGCCGGGGCAGGCGCGCACCCCCTCCCCTCTAGTTCGAATAGGACAAGGAGAGGGGGGGCGCCTTCCCTCTTCCCTCCCCAAGTCCTAGTCCAACTAGGAGGGGAGTCCTACTCCGGTGGGAGTAGGAGTCCTCCAGCGCGCCCTAGGGCTGGCCGCACCGCACCCCTTGCTCCTTTATATATGGGGCGGGGGCACCCCATAACACACAAGTTGATCTACGTGATCGTTCTTAGCCGCAGCGGTGCCCCCTCCACCATATTCCACTTCGGTCATATCGTCATGAGCTTAGGCGAAGCCGCGCCGGTGAAGTCATATCGTCGCGGAGCTTAGGCGAAGCCCTGCGTCGGTGGAGCATCATCATCGTCACCACACCGTCGTCTTGTGGAACTCATCCCCGACGCTTTGCTGGATCGGAGCCCGGGATCGCCATCGAGCTGAACGTGTGCTGAACTCGGAGGTGCCGACGCTCGGTACTTGGATCGGTCGGATTGTGAAGACGCACGACTACATCAACCGCGTTGTTATAACGCTTCGCTTTCGGTCTCACGAGTGCGTGGACAGACACTCTCCCCTCTCGTTGCTATGCCATCACCATGGTCTTGCGTGTGCGTAGGAATTTTTTTGAAATTACTACGTTCCCCAACACCCGCTGCCACGGGAGGGTAGGAAAAAGATGTCATGCAAGTTCTTTTCCATAAGCACGTATGACTATATTCGGAATACATGCCTACATTACATTGATGAACTGGAGCTAGTTCTTTATCACCCTATGTTATAACTGTTGCATGAGGAATCACATCTGACGTAATTATCCATCACCGATCCAATGCCTACGAGCTTTTCACATATTGATCTTTTCTTAGTTACTTTTCCGTTGCCAGTGTTACAATTACTACAAAACTGCTACTGTTACTTTTGCCACCGTTAGCGTTACTTCCATACTACTTTGCTACTAAATACTTTGCTGCAGATATTAAGTTTCCAGGTGTGGTTGAATTGACAGCTCAACTTCTAATACTTGAGAATATTCTTTGGCTCCCCTTGTGTCGAATCAATAAATTTGGGTTGAATACTCTACCCTCGAAAACTGTTGCGTCCCCCTATACTTGTGGGTTATCAAGACTATTTTCTGGCGCCGTTGCCAGGGAGCATAGCTCTATTCTTTGAGTCACTTGGGATTTATATCTGCTGACCACTATGAGGAACTTGAAAGACGAGAAAACCAAAATTTATCCCTCGACTACGAGGGGAGGTAAGGAACTACCATCTAGCTCTGCACTTGATTCTCCTTCTGTTTTGAGTAAACTTGCGACACCTAAACCTGCTTCAGCTATTAATTCTGATATGTCACATGTTATTGATGATGCCACTTCTGCCATGCATGATGCTTATGATGAAACTACTTCTATGCTTGATACTACTGTGCCACTAGATGCATTCCTTGATTAACAACTTGCTAGGGCTAGAGAGAATGAAATTATTGAAACTGATAATATTGATGAAAGTGATGATGAAGATTCTCCCCCTAGATATGAATTGCCTGTTGTGCCTGAGGGTTATGTTATGGATGAAGAAACTGCTAGAGATTTTCTTGCTTGCAATGATAGATATGATGTTAAGAAATTATTAGCTAAGCTGAAAGAAAAATCTTTGAATGCTAGAATGAAATATGACCCTGCTTTTGCTACTTCACCTATCTGTATTTCCGATAAGGATTATGATTTCTCTGTCGATCTTGAGATAATTACTTTGGTTGAATCTGATCCTTTCTATGGCTATGAATCTGAAATTGTTGTGGCACATCTTACTAAATTAAATGATATAGCCACCCTATTCACTAATGATGAGAAAACTCGTTACTACCATATCCTTAAATTATTTCCGTTCTCATTAAAGGGTGATGCTAAAACATGGTTTAATTCTCTTGATCCTGGTTGTGTGCGTAGTCCCCAGGATATGATTTATTACTTCTCTGCTAAATATTTCCCCGCTCATAAGAAACAAGCTGCCTTAAGGGAAATATATAATTTTGTGCAAATTGAAGAAGAGAGTCTCCCACAAGCTTGGGAGAGGCTTCTCCAATTACTTAATGCTTTGCCTGATCATCCTCTGAAGAAAAATGAAATACATGATATCTTTTACAATGGACTAACCGACGCTTCCAGAGACCACGTGGAAGTTGTGCTGGTTGTGTTTTCAGGGAAAGAACGGTTGATCAAGCTGAATTGCTATTGAATAATATGTTGATTAATGAAAATAATTGGACACTTCCTGAACCAACTCCTAAGCCAACTCCGAAGAAAAGGGGTATTCTATTTCTCAGTCCCGAAGATATGCAAGAGGCAAAGAAATCTATGAAATAAAAAGGTATTAAAGCTGAAGATGTTAAGAATTTACCACCTATTGAAGAAATACATGGTCTTGATAACCCGACACAGGTAGTAAAGGTAAATTCTTTCTATAGATTTGATGAAGGTGATATTCCTCGTTATAAGTCTGCTAGCCAATGGTTAGATGAGTTTGATAATTTTATTGTTAAACAAGAAAACTTCAATGCTTATGTTGGTAGATAATTGAAACGTAATGCTTATATGATTGAACACTTGAGTGATTATATGTCTAGAGTTAAAGGTGAACTTAAACTTATTAGTAAACATGCTTCTATGCTTACCACTCAAGTAGAACAAGTGCTTAAGGCTCAGAATGATTTGCTCAATGAATTAAATAATAAGAAAAATGAAAATGATGTTAGAGTTATGACTAGAGGGGGTAAAATGACTCAGGAACCTTTGTATCCTGAGGGCCACCCTAAGAGAATTGAGCAGGATTCTCAAAGAACTAATGTTGATGCAGCTAGTCCTTCTAAAAAGAAGAAAAAGAAGAATGATAGGACTTTGCATGCTTCTAGTGAACCTGTTGTAGACACACCTGAGAATCCCAATGATATTTCTATTTCTGATGCTGAAACACAATCTGGTAATGAACATGAACCTAGTGATGATGTTAATGATGATGTTCATGTCGATGCTCAACCTAGCAATAACAATGATGTAGAGATTGAACCTCCTGTTGATCTTGATAACCCACCATCAAAGAATCAATGTTATGATAAGAGAGACTTCGTTGCTAGGAAGCACGGTAAAGAAAGAGAACCATGGGTTCAGAAACCCATGCCCTTTTCTCCTAAACCATCCAAGAAAAAGGATGATGAGGATTTTGAGCGCTTTAATGAAATGATTAGACCTATCTTTTTGCGTATGCGTTTGACTGATATGCTTAAAATGAATCCTTATGCTAAGTATATGAAAGATATTGTTACAAATAAAAGAAAGATACCGGAAGCTGGAAATTCCACCATGCTTGCTAATTATACTTTTAAGGGTGGAATACCAAAGAAACTAGGAGATCCAGGAGTACCCACTATACCATGTTCCATTAAAAGAAACTATGTTAAAACTGCTTTATGTGATCTTGGAGCCAATGTTAGTGTTATGCATCTCTCTTTATATCGTAGACTTGATTTGAATAAGTTGACACCTACTGAAGTATCTTTGCAAATGGCCGAGAAATCAACTGCTATACCTGTCGGTATTTGTGAGGATGTGCCTGTTGTGGTTGCAAACGTTACTATTTTAACGGACTTTGTTATTCTTGATATTCCTGACGACGATAGTATGTCGATTATCCTTGGTAGACCCTTTTTGAATACTGTAGGGGCTGTTGTTGATTGCAACAAAGGCGATGTCACTTTTCATGTTAATGGAAATGAGCATACGGTACACTTTCCGAGGAAACAACCTCAAGTTCACAGTATCAATTCTATTGAAAAAATTCCAACTATTACTATTGGAGGTTTTGAATTCCCTCTTCCTACTGTCAAAAATAAATATGATATTCTTATTGTTGGGGATGTGCATATCCCCGTTGAGGTAACCTAGTGCTATTCGAAAATTCTTCGGTTTCATGCGATCCGGAATGAGTTTGTTAACAAGACTTGATCAACCTTGTTAGTGGATTCCTTTTGATGAGCATGAGATGGATGAAGTTAGAAAGCACAACTCTCTGTACCCTCTTTTTACTTTCTGTTATTTAGATTAAATAAAGAAAAAATAGTATTTTCTGTCCGTTTTCTGAGTTATCTTTGCAATAAAAAATACCACGAAAATAGAAGTTCTCCAAATGCCCTGAAAATAAATATGATTTTTTCTAGAAAATATTTAAGAATATCTGGTACTGAGAACACATCAGGGGGAGCCACCACCTGGCCACGAGGGTGCAGGGCGCGCCTGCCCCCTGGGCGTGCCCCTTGCCTCGTGGGCCCCACGTGGCCCCCCTCCACTTATTCTGGCACCCACACACTCCTTCCTCCTCCAGAAAAAATCACCACCTAGCTCAAACTCGTGTTCTAGCTCATCTTGCTGCGATTTTCGATCTCCTTGCTCAAAGCTCCACTCACAAAACTGCTTTTGGGGGATTGTTCTTCGGTATGTGACTCCTCCAATGGTCCAATTAGTTTTTGTTCTAGTGCTTTGTTTATTGCAAATTTTTGCTGCTTAGGTGACCCTGTTCTTGAGCTTGCATGTCAAATTTATTTGGTCCCAAGTAGTTCTAATGCATGATATAGTCTCTAGGCACTTGTGGGAGTAGTTTCTATTAATTTTGTTGAGTTTGGTTCACTTTTATTTCGAGTCACTAATAATTTCAGAAATATTTGAGAGGAAGAAATATGTTTAGGAAAATGTACCAAGGTGGTTCCTCAAGGAAGCAAGGACCCAGGCCTGCAATACGTGAGCCGGACCATGAACCACCAAGAGAAGCTCAAGTGCGGCCTTGTGAATGGCCGTCAGAAAATTTCATGGTACAACCAGGAATTAAGGATGAATTTGACGCGTATGTGCGTAATGCTGAACTCGAGGGCTTCGTGTCAGACGGGTGCCCCCCCAACATTACTTCCTAACTGACTCCTTTGTGAGAAGGTTTAAATTTACATCATCACGCAATTCTCACATGGTCCTGTTTGATCTTTATGATAAATCTTATACCATGGATTTAGAGGATTTTAATACTGCTTGTAAACTCCCGCAGTGGGCTAGTGCTAGTGAACCTCGCAAATCTGAATATAAAGACTTTCTTGCTAGTATAACTGTGGGGGAATCTAGGGAAATCACGCAAGCTACCATAGGGAGTATTCATTTTCCTGCCATACATTATTTTGCTCTCTTTATAGGTAGATGCATTAACTGTAATGACGAGGCATGTCACATGTGTGTTCCCGATCTTAGTGTTCTCAAGAGTGTTGTATTAGGATATAAACAATATAACTTGGGAGCTATTGTTGCACGAAGGTTGCATCATAACAGTATTAGCAAAGATTTGTTTGGTGGAATTTATGCAACCCGTTTAGCTAATTTTCTTGAGGTACCCATTCGTGAAAATGATATGGAGTTGCCTCCTGCTTATCTAGATTCTAATGCTATGGTTCGTCATTAGTTTGTTGAGAGGAATGAACAGTCTCTCCAGTACCGACTAATCTTTGACAGACGTCGTGCTGTCCATATTACTCTCCCTGCTCCTACTTTCTTTGACTTCCAGGAAAAAGGAGATATGTTATAACCAGGGAGGAGCCGAACGAGTACAAGAGGAGGGCAGAAGTAGCTCGCCTCCAAGATGCATCTCGTGAGGCAGTAGCGGCTGCATCTCAGTACGACCCCAGTTACAACTTCGGATATCCGCCAGGCCATCCATGGGCATGGACCAACTTAGGCCAAAAGCCTAAGCTTGGGGGAGTACGTATTTCTCCCCGACATTACATTCATGTTCACACACTCATTCTAGTTGTTGGTGCTCATACTTTTTCATTGTACTATCCATGCTAGTTTATTTTCCTTTTCTAACCTTCTTCATGTGTGTTTGAAAAACCTTAAGAAAACCAAAAAAAATTAGTTGTAGCTTTTAGCTAGTTTACTTTCCATGCCTGTAGTAGTAATAATTAAAAGAAAACCCAAAAAGATTTCTCGTTCTCCTTTTGCTTGTAGGGAGCTTTCCCGTGTAAATAGATTCTTTTCTTTTCTTTGGGGGTCGAGAGGAGAAGACCAAAATGAAAATGTTGGAGTGGCTCTCATATGCATTATTGTTGATTAACCAAGAGCCATATTAACTTGTCTTATCCTTGTATTAAATGCTTGCAGATTCCTGCTTAGTCCAATGCACATGCACTATTATTATTATTCACACCATTCTATCGTGCAAGTGAAAGGCAATAATGACGATATATGATGGACTGATTGAGATGAGAAAAGCTGGTATGAAGTCGACCTATCTTGTTTTTGTAAATACGATTAGTTCATCGTTCCTGATTCAGCCTATTATGAATGAAATATGTTTACAATGACAATTAGAGATTATAGTTGCTCATGCCATGCTTAATTAGCTTGGAGTTTATAATGATTTACCTTGCGTGTCAACATGCTATTAAAATGCTTGTGATGTGGTATGATAGGGTGGTATCCTCCTTTGAATGACTCGAGTGGCTCGACTTGGCACATGTTCACGCATGTAGATGAAACAAAATCAACATAGCATCCACGATATTTATGTTCATGGTGGATTATATCCTACTCATGCTTGCACTCAATGTTTATTAATTTTAATGCATGTTCATGACTGTTGTCGCTCTCTAGTTGGTCGCTTCCCAGTCTTTTTCTAGCCTTCACTTGTACTAAGCGGGAATTCTGCTTGTGCATCCACCTCCATAAACCCCGAAGTTATTCCATATGAGTCCACCATACCTTCCTATATGCGGTATCTACCTGCCGTTCCAAGTAAATTTGTATGTGCCAAACTCTAAACCTTCAAATGAAATTCTGTTTTGTATGCTCGAATAGCTCATGTATCAACTAGGGTTGTCTGTATCTTCCATGCTAGGAGGGTTATTCTCAAGAGGAGTGGACTCTGCTCCTCACTCACGAGAAAATGGCTGGTCACCGGGATGCCCAGTCCCATGCTCAAATCAAAATAATTGCAAACAAAACTCCCCCAGGACTATTGTTAGTTGGAGGCACCCGTTGTTTCGGGAAAGCCATGGATTGATGCTTGTTGGTGGTGGGGGAGTATAAACTTTACCATTCTGCTCGGGAACCGCCTATAATGTGTGTAGCATGGAAGATATCGAGATCTCTCGGTTGTTATGTTGACAATGAAAGTATGCTACTCAAAATATTATTTATCGCTATTTCAAAAATCGAGCTCTGGCACCTCTACAAATCCCTGCTTCCCTCCGCGAAGGGCCTATCTATTTACTTTTATGTTGAGTCGTCATCCTCTTATTAAAAAGCACCACTGCCATTTGCATCCATTACTATTAATTTATGTTGAGTATGACCATGACTGGATCTCTTTTATCACGAATTACAATGTTTAGTCAGTCCTTGATCTTCAGAGGCTCTCTGCATTTATGTTTTGCGGTCTCAGAAAGGGCTAGCGAGATACCATCTTGTTATATCATATTATGATTGTTTTGACAAAGTGTTGTTATCCAAGATTTACTATTATTGCTCGCTAGTTGATTATGCATTGATATGAGTAAACATGAGACCTAAGTGTTATTGTGAATATGGTTGGTTCATAATCTTTGCTGAAAACTTGAATGCTAGCTTTACATATTTACAACAACAAGAGCAAACAGAGTTTGTATAAGTTTTTCTTTGTCACTTTCAGTTTGTCAAATGAATTGCTTGAGGACAAGCAAAGGTTTAAGCTTGGGGGAGTTGATACGTCTCCATCGTATATACTTTTCCAAACACTTTTCCCCTTGTTTTGGACTCTAACTTCCATGATTTGAATGGAACTAACCCGGACTGACGCTGTTTTCAGCAGAATTGCCATGGTGTTATTTTTGTGCAGAAATAAAAGTTCTCGGAATGACATGAAAATTCACGGAGAATATTTTTGGAATTTATAAAAAATACCGACGAAAGAATCAAGACCAGGGGGGCCACACCCTGTCCACGAGGGTGGGGGTAGCGCCTGCCCCCCCTAGGCGTGCCCCCTGCCTCGTGGGCCCCCTGAGGCTCCACCGACCTCAAATCCAACTCTATATATTCACGTTTGGGGAGAAAAAAATCAGAGAGAAGGATTCATCGCGTTTTACGATACGGAGCCGCCGCCAAGCCCTAATCTCTCTCGGGAGGGCTGACCTGGAGTACGTCCGGGGCTCCGGAGAGGGGAATCCGTCGCCATCGTCATCATCAACCTTCCTCCATCACCAATTTCATGATGCTCACCGCCTTGCGTGAGTAATTCCATCGTAGGCTTGCTGGACGGTGATCGGTTGGATGAGATTTATCATGTAATCGAGTTAGTTTTGTTAGGGTTTGATCCCTAGTATCCACTATGTTCTGAGATTGATGTTGTTATGACTTTGCTATGCTTAATGATTGTCACTAGGGCCTGAGTGCCATGATTTCAGATCTGAACCTATTACGTTTTCATGAATATATGTGAGTTCTTGATCCTATCTTGCAAGTCTATAGTCACCTATTATGTGTTATGATCCGTTAACCCCGAAGTGACAATAATCGGGATACTTACCGGGGATGACCATAGTTTGAGGAGTTCATGTATTCACTAAGTGTTAATGCTTTGGTCCGGTACTCTATTAAAAGGAGGCCTTAATATCCCTTAGTTTCTAATAGGACCCCGCTACCACGGGAGGGTAGGACAAAAGATGTCATGCAAGTTCTTTTCCATAAGGACGTATGACTATATTCGGAATACATGCCTACATTACATTGATGAACTGGAGCTAGTTCCGTGTCACCCTATGTTATAACTGTTGCATGAGGAATTGCATCCGACATAATTAACCATCACCGATCCATTGCCTACGAGCTTTTCACATATTGATCTTTGCTTAGTTACTTTTTCGTTGCCACTGTTACAATTACTACGAAACCGCTACTGTTACTTTTGCCACCGTTACCGTTACTTCCATACTACTTTGCTACAAATATTAAGTTTCCAGGTGTGGTTGAATTGACAACTCAACTGCTAATACTTGAGAATATTCTTTGGCTCCCCTTGTGTCGAATCAATAAATTTGGGTTGAATACTCTACCCTCGAAAACAGTTGCGATCCCCTATACTTGTGGGTTATCAAAGCGCATTTTCTTTCTTATTCAGCTCCATATATGCTTTCAGTTCAGTGAAAGTGTATTTCTCTGATTGCGCTTTCCGTTTTTCTGTCCAGGTCTTGTTTGAAAATATTTTCATTACAGATAGGTCCCTAGCAGTAAACACTTCATATCTTTTTTATCCTAACTCCAAATGAGGTGATTTCAAAGCCTACTTCTTCGTCTCATCGAGCCCGTTCTGTTGGTATCATTTTCACCATGTGTTAAGATTCTGAAAATGACCATTTTGCCCTTGCACTTAATCAGCCCCCTCCGAGAGAGAACAGTTTCCGGCAATTCTTTCCGCGAGCTTCTCACACTCCTTCACGATGAATCCCTCCACCCCAGGCAAGCCACACCCTCCATTTGCATGATCGCAATGCAGTTGCATGGTTTACTTATTTAAACTTGTTTAAAATTTGCATTAGCTATGTATGATTTTGTTCATGGCATTTCTCGGAGTTTTGTTTCGATCTTGCTATTGCCATGATATTGCTTGGAGTTCTAGGACTTATATTTTGAAAATTATGTGGATGACATGTTGCCATTGGATTATTAGTGGCCAGTATTATTTCATCATGATAGTAGTGATATGTTGTCCTCGGAGTATTTTGATATGACGGTAGTATGCTTTGAATTATTTGTTGGATATTGCCATGACTTGGATTATAGGTTGATAGATGATATCGGAGTATCAGGTATATCAGGTATATTTTTGGGGATAAATTACGTCATTCAGTTGGTCAGGTGCCACCGAACCGGGCTTTTCCAGTGCAACCACATTTTCCTTTAACGGGAAGGCCCTAATGCGGTCTATTGTCATGTCTCTCGTCGGTGCCTCCAACGAGGGAAGGTTATGGGCATGCGTTACTCTGGCCCAGTAAGCAGACATAACCTTGTGTACCCATGTTGGTTTGAGCGCTCTTGTCCCCGTTTGGGACCATTTTTGTTTTGCCACGTCGGTGGCCGTTGATGCCTTTGGTAGGCACGGGGCCACCCAAGACTGAACCCTGAGGGGGTGTTGGTCGGAGTGGCCGGAGATGTCATGGCAGTAAGCCGGTTCTTTCGGAACGCTGTTGGTCCACCCAAATGGGAGTGCGAGGCCATGGGTTCCGTGGTGTGGGTAAAGTGTGCTACCTCTGCAGAGTGTGTGTGTTTAACCTATCGATAGCCATGTCCTCGGTCATGGGCATAAGTTCGCACTAGGTCACACCGTTCGATCAACACTCACATGACAGAATGACTTTATATGATTTATATGTTGATATATTGTGAGCAGTAACCGTTTGGCAGGATGTTGATGATGATGTTGGGATGATCTCGAGGATGATCATTCAGTTTGTGATGTGGTCACCCGGTGATCACGTGGAGGTATTGATCACAAGGTGATCGAAATGGTATAGTACTTGGCCGAATAGCCAAGCGTGAGATGGATCATTGAGATTAAGATGTGGTTTATCAGTATTGCAATAGTTATCATATCATGCTTAGTAGTTGCTTTCGTATCATAGTAGTTGTTGATAATTTAATCTGCTAATGCTATGTTGTTGTCTTGCCTTGATGCTTTTGGTTGTTGTGAGCTTGCAAGTACATTCAATGTACTGACCTGGCGTGTCATGCCAAATTGCAGGTGACGCCATTATTGATTGATTGCTTGTCGAGGTTACCGTGCGTGCGAGCTAGATCATGTCCCAGCCAGAGTCCCTGCGGAGTGGAGTTCGCCACCTTCGTGGTTGTTCCGCTGCTGGCATAGAGCAAGTGTAGTATCACAGGCGTAGTGTCGACGTGTTGATGTGATCTTATGTAACATCAGACTCTTGTATTTATCCATTGGAATAAGAGCTAATTTGTTCTATGTCAAGCAGTGTCGTATTCCAGAAGACTTCTCCACGATCTCTGGGCTGGAATTGAAGGAAATATGCCCTAGAGGCAATAATAAAGTTATTATTTATTTCCTTATTTCATGATAAATGTTTATTATTCATGCTAGAATTGTATTAACCGGAAACATAATACATGTGTGAATACATAGACAAACAGAGTGTCACTAGTATGCCTCTACTAGACTAGCTTGTTAATCAAAGATGGTTAAGTTTCCTAACCATAGACAAAGGAGTTGTCATTTGATTAACAAGGTCACATCATTAGTTGAATGATCTGATTGACATGACCCATTCCATTAGCTTAGCATCCGATCGTTTAGTATGTTGCTATTGCTTTTATCCATGACTTATACATGTTCCTATAACTATGAGATTATGCAACTCCGTTTACGGAGGAACACTTTGGTACAACCAAACGTCACAACGTAATGGGTGATTATAAAGGAGTACTACAGGTGTCTCCAAAGGTACATGTTGGGTTGGCGATTTCGAGATTAGGTTTTGTCACTCCGATTGTCGGAGAGGTATCTCTGGTCCTCTCGGTAATGCACATCACTATAAGCCTTGCAAGCATTGCAACTAATGAGTTAGTTGCGGGATGATGTATTACGAGCGAGTAAAGAGACTTGCCGTAACGAGATTGAACTAGGTATTGATACCGATGATCGAATCTCGGGCAAGTAACATACCGATGACAAAGGAACAACGATGTTGTTATGCGGTTTGACCGATAAAGATCTTCGTAGAATATGTAGGAGCCAATATGGGCATCCAGGTCCCGCTATTGGTTATTGACCGAGAATAGTTCTAGGTCATGTCTACATAGTTCTCGAACCCGTAGGGTCCGCACGCTTAAGGTTTCGATGATGCTTATATTATGAGCTTATGAGTTTTGATGTACCGAAGGAGTTCGGAGTCCCGGATGAGATCAGGGACATGACGAGGAGTCTCGAAATGGTCGAGACGTAAAGATCGATATATTGGACGACTATATTCGGAGTTCGGAAAGGTTCCGAATGATTCGGGTATTTTTCGAGTACCGGAGAGTTACGGAATTCGCCGGGAGAAGTATTGGGCCTTATTGGGCCTGCGGGAAAGAGAGAGGGCTGCCTAGGGCAGGCCGCGCGCTTCCATGGCCTAGTCCGAATTGGACTAGGGAGGCCGCACCCTTCCTTCCCTCCTTCTCTCTTCCCTTACTTGTCTCCTACTCCCAATACATGGAAGGACTCCTAGTTGGACTAGGAAGGGGAATCCTACTCCGGTGGGAGTAGGACTCCCATGGCGCGCCCTACTAGGGCCGGCCTCCTCCTCCCTCCCTCCTTTATATACGGGGCAGGGGCACCCCTGAACACACAAGTTGATCTACGGATCGTTCCTTAGCCGTGTGCGGTGCCCCCTCCACCATATTCCACTTCGGTCATATCGTCATGAGCTTAGGCGAAGCCTGCGCCGGAGAAGTCATATCGTCGCGGAGCTTAGGCGAAGCCCCGCGCCGGTGGAGCATCATCATCGCCACCACGCCGTCGGTTGACGGAACTCATCCCCGACACTTTGCTGGATCGGAGTCCGGGATCGCCATCGGGCTGAACGTGTGCGAACTCGGAGGTGCCGACGCTCGGTGCTTGGATCGGTCGGATCGTGAAGACGCACGACTACATCAACCGCGTTGTTATAACGCTTCGCTTTCGGTCTCACGAGGGTACGTGGACGACACTCTCCTCTCGTTGCTATGCCATCACCATGGTCTCCGCGTGTGCGAGGAAATTTTTGAAATTACTACGTTCCCCAACAGTGGCATCCGAGCCAGGTTTTATGCGTTGATGTTATATGCACGAGTATAACACAAGTGAGTTGTGGGCGATACAAGTCATACCGCTTACCAGCATGTCATACTTTGGTTCGGCGGTATTGTGAGATGAAGCGGCCGGACCGACATTACGCAGACGCTTACGCGAGACTGGTTTCACCGCTGCGAGCACTCGTTGCTTAAAGGTGTTGGCGGGTGTCTGTCTCTCTCACTTTAGTTGAACCGAGTGTGACTACGCCCGGTCCTTGCGAAGGTTAAAACAGCACCAACTTGACAAACTATCGCTGTGGTTTTGATGCGAGGTAAGAACGGTTCTTGCTCAGCCCATAGCAGCCACGTAAAATTTGCAACAACAAAGTAGAGGACGCCTAACTTGTTTTTGCAGGGCATGTTGTGATGTGATATGGTCAAGACGTGATGCTATATTTTATTGTATGAGATGATCATGTTTTGTAACCGAGTTATCGCAATGGCAGGAGCCATATGGTTGTCGCTTTATTGTATGAAATGCAACGCCATGTAATTGCTTTACTTTATCACTAAGCAGATAGCGATAGTCGAGAAGCAATAGTTGGCGAGACGACAACGATGCTACGATGGAGATCAAGGTGTCGCGCCGGTGACGATGGTGATCATGACGGTGCTTCGAGATGGAGATCACAAGCACAAGATGATGATGACCATATCATATCACTTATATTGATTGCATGTGATGTTTATCCTTTATGCATCTTATCTTGCTTTGATTGACGGTAGCATTATAAGATGATCTCTCACTAAAATTATCAAGTAGTGTTCTCCTGAGTATGCACCGCTGCCAAAGTTCGTCGTGCCGAGACACCACGTGATGATCGGGTGTGATAAGCTCTCGTCCATCTACAACGGGTGCAAGCCAGTTTTGCACGCGAGAATACTCAGGTTATACTTGACGAGCCTAGCATATGCAGATATGGCCTCGAACACGAGACCGAAGGTCGGCGTGAATCATATAGTAGATATGATCAACATAAGATGTTCACCATTGAAAACTACTCCATCTCACGTGATGATCGGTTATGGTTTAGTTGATTTGGATCACGTGATCACTTAGATGACTAGAGAGATGTCTGTCTAAGTGGGAGTTCTTAAGTAATATGATTAATTGAACTTAAATTTATCATGAACTTAGTCCTGGTAGTATTTTGCAGATTATGTTGTAGATCAATAGCTCGCGTTGTTGCTTCCTGTGTTTTTATATGTGTTCCTAGAGAAAATTGTATTGAAAAATGTTAGTAGCAATATTGCGGATTGGATCCGTGATCTGAGGTTTATCCTCATTGCTGCCTGTAAGAATTATGTCCTTGATGCACCGCTAGGTAGCAGACCTATTGCAGGAGCGATGCGACGTTATGAACGTTTGGCTAGCTCAATATGATGACTACTTGATAGTTTAGTGCACCATGCTTAAACGGCTTTGAATCGGGACTTCAAAGACGTTTTGAACGTCATGGACCATATGAGATGTTCCAGGAGTTGAAGTTAATATTTCAAGCAAATACCGAGTTGAGAGATATGAAGTCTCCAACAAGTTCTATAGCTAAAAGATGGAGGAGAATCGCTCAACTAGTGAGCATGTTCTCAGATTGTCCAGGTACTTCAATCGCTTGAATCAAGTGGGAGTTAATCTTCCGGATAAGATAGTAATTGATGAATTCTCTAGTCACCATCACTAAGTTACTAGAACTTCGTGATGAACTATAGTATGCAAGGGATGACGAAAACAATTCCCAAGCTCTTCGCGATGCTAAAATCGGCGAAGGTAGAAATCAAGAAAAACATCAAGTGTTGATGGTTGACAAGACCACTAGTCTCAAGGAAAAGGGCAAAGGGAAGAAGGGAACTTCAAGAAGAACGGCAAGCAAGTTGCTACTCGAGTGAAGAAGCCCAAGTCCGGACCTAAGCCCGAGACTAAGTGCTTTTGCTACAATGGAACTGGTCATCGAAGCGGAACTACCCCAAGTATTTGGCGGATAAGAAGGATGGCAAAGTGAACAAAGGTATATTTGATATACAGATTATTGATGTGTATTACTAGTGTTCGTAGCAACCCTCGGTATTTGATCTTGGTTCAGGTTGCTAAGAGTAGTAACTCAAACAGGAGTTGCGAATGAGCGAAACTAGTTGAAGGGGAAGTGACGATGAGTGTTGGAAATAGTTCCAAGATTGATATGATCATCATCACACTCCCTATATTTTCGAGATTAGTGTTAGAAGCCAAATAAATGTTATTTAGCGCTTTGCGTTGAGCATGAATATGATTTGATCATGTTTATTGCGATACGGTTATTCATTTGAAGTTAAAGAATAATTGTTATTCATTTACATTAATAAGACCTTCGATGGTTATGCACCCAATGAAAATAGTTTGTTGGATCTCGATCGTAATGATACACATATTCATAATATTGATGCCAAAAGATGCAAAGTTAATAATGATAGTGCAACTTATTTGTGGCATCGCCGTTTAGGTCATATTGGTGTAAAACGCATGAAGAAACTCCATGTTGATGGACTTTGGAATCACTTGGTTATGAATCATTTGATGCTTGCGAACCGTGCCGTTTGGGCAAGATGACTAAAACTCCGTTCTCGGAACAATGGAACAAGCTCTTGACTTATTGGAAATAATACATACCGATGTATGCGATCCAATGAGTGTTGATGCTCGTGGCAAGTATCGTTATTTTCGACCTTCACAAGATGATTTGAGCAGATATGGGTATATCTACTTGATGAAACATAAGTCTGAAATAGTTGAAAGGTTCAAAGAATTTCAGAGTGAAGTGGAAAATCATCGTAACAAGAAAATAAAGTTTCGCGATCTGATCGTGGAGATGAATATTTGAGTTACGAGTTTTGTCTTCAATGAAAACAATGTGGAATAGTTTCACAGCTCACGCCACCGGAACACCACAACGTTATGGTGTGTCCGAACGTCAGAACCGTACTTTATTATGATATGGTACGATCTATGATGTATCTTACCGATTTACCACTATCGTTTTGGGGTTATGCATTAGAGACAGCTGCATTCACGTTTAATAGGGCACCATCTAAATCCGTTGAGATGACACCGTATGAACTATGGTTTAGCGATAAACCTAAGCTGTCGTTTCTTAAAGTTTGAGTTGTGATGCTTATGTGAAAAGTTTTCACCGATAAGCTCGAACCCAAATCGGAGAAGTGCGTCTTCATAGAATACCCAAAGGAAACTGTTGGGTACACCTTCTATCACAGATCCGAAGGCAAGTTTTTCGTTGCTAAGATGGATCCTTTCTAGAGAAGAAGTTTCTCTCGAAAGAAGTGAGTGGGAGGAAAGTAGAACTTGATGAGGTTATTGTACCTTCTCCCTTATTGGAAAGTAGTTCATCACGAAATCAGTTTCAGTGATTTCTACACCAATTAGTAAGGAAGTTAATGATGATGATCATGAAACTTCAGATCAAGTTGCTACCAAACCTCGTAGGTCTTCCAGAGTAAGATTCGCACCAGAGTGGTACGGTAATCCTATTCTAGAAGTCATGTTACTAGACCATGATGAACCTACGAACTAGGAGGAAGCGATGATGAGCCCAGATTCGCGAAATGGTTTGAGACCATGAAATCTGAGATGGGATCCATATATGAGAACAAAGTGTGGACTTTGATGGAGTTGCTCGATGATCGGCAAGCCATATTATATAAATGGATCTTCAAGAGGAAGACAGATCTTGATAGTAGTGTTACTATCTACAAAGTTCGACTTGTCAAAAAGGTTTTCGACAAGTTCAAGGTGTTGACTACAAATGAGATTTTCTCAAGCTGTAGCGATTCTTAAGTCTGTCCGAATCATGTTAGCAATTGCCACATTTTATGAAATCTGGCAAATGGATGTCAAAACTACATTCTTTAATGGATTTATTAAAGAAGAGTTGTATATGATGCAACCGAAGTTTTGTCAATCCTAAAGGAGCTAACAAAATGTGCAAGCTCCAGCGATCCATCAATGGACTGGTGCAAGCATCTCGAGTTGGAATATACGCTTTGATGAGTTGATCAAAGCATATGTTTTATGAGACTTTGGGAGAAGCCTGTATTTACAAGAAAGTGAGTGGGAGCACTACAAGATTTCGATAAGTATATGTGAATGACATATTGTTGATCGGAAATAATGTAGAATTATTTTGCAAAGCATAAAGGAGTGTTTGAAAGGAGTTTTTTCAAAGAAAGACCTCGGTGAAGCTGCTTACATATTGAGCATCAAGATCTATAGAGATAGATCAAGATGCTTGATAAGTTTTTCAATGAATACATACCTTGACAAGATTTTGAAGTAGTTCAAAATGGAACAGTCAAAGAAAGAGTTCTTGCCTGTATTGCAAAGGTGTGAAATTGAGTAAGACTCAAATCCCGACCACGGCAGAAAATAGAAAAAAGAATGAAAGTCATTCCCTATGCATCGACATAGGTTCTATAAAGTATGTCATGTGTGTACTGATCTATTGCATACCCTACCACTAAGCTTGGCAAGGGAGTGCAATAGTGATCTAGGAGTAGATCAATGGACAGCGGTCAAAATTATCCTTAGTATAATAAGGATATGTTTCTCGATTATGGAAGTGAAAAAAGGTTCGTCGTAAAGGGTTACGTCGATACAAGTTTTAACACTAATCTAGATGACTCTTAGTCTCAATCTGGATACATATTGAAAGTGGGAGCAATTAGCTAGAGTAGCTCCGTGCGAGCATTGTAGACATAGAAATTTGCAAAATACTTACGGCTCTGGATGCGATGACACCGCTGACTAAAATTATCTCACAAGCAAAACATGATCACACCTTAGTACTCTTTGGGTGTTAATCACATAGCGATGTGAACTAGATTATCGACTCTAGTAAACCCTTTGGGTGTTGGTCACATGTCGATGTGAACTATGGGTGTTAACCACATATAGATGTGAACTATTGATGTTAAATCACATGGCGATGTGAACTAGATTATTGACTCTAGTGCAAGTGGGAGACTGAAGGAAATATGCCCTAGAGGCAATAATAAAGTTATTATTTATTTCCTTATTTCATGATAAATGTTTATTATTCATGCTAGAATTGTATTAACCGGAAACATAATACATGTGTGAATACATAGACAAACAGTGTCACTAGTATGCCTCTACTAGACTAGCTTGTTAATCAAAGATGGTTAAGTTTCCTAACCATAGACAAAGGAGTTGTCATTTGATTAACAAGGTCACATCATTAGTTGAATGATCTGATTGACATGACCCATTCCATTAGCTTAGCATCCGATCGCTTAGTATGTTGCTATTGCTTTTATCCATGACTTATACATGTTCCTATAACTATGAGATTATGCAACTCCTGTTTACGGAGGAACACTTTGGTACTACCAAACGCCACAACGAATCGGGTGATTATAAAGGAGTACTACAGGTGTCTCCAAAGGTACATGTTGGGTTGGCGATTTCGAGATTAGGTTTTGTCACTCCGATTGTGGAGAGGTATCTCTGGCCCTCTCGGTAATGCACATCACTATAAGCCTTGCAAGCATTGCAACTAATGAGTTAGTTGCGGGATGATGTATTACTGAACGAGTAAAGAGACTTGCGTAACGAGATTGAACTAGGTATTGATACCGACGATCGAATCTCGGGCAAGTAACATACCGATGACAAAGGAACAACGTATGTTGTTATGCGGTTTGACCGATAAAGATCTTCAGAGAATATGTAGGAGCCAATATGGGCATCCAGGTCCGCTATTGGTTATTGACCGAGAATAGTTCTAGGTCATGTCTACATAGTTCTCGAACCCGTAGGGTCCGCACGCTTAAGGTTTCGATGCGGTTATATTATGAGTTTATGAGTTTTGATGTACCGAAGGAGTTCGGAGTCCGGATGAGATCGGGACATGACGAGGAGTCTCGAAATGGTCGAGACGTAAAGATCGATATATTGGACGACTATATTCGGAGTTCGGAAAGGTTCGAATGATTCGGTATTTTCGGAGTACCGGAGAGTTACGGAATTCGCCGGGAGAAGTATTGGGCCTTATTGGGCCTGCGGGAAAGAGAGAGGGCTGCCTAGGGCAGGCCGCGCGCCCATGGCCTAGTCCGAATTGGACTAGGGGGGGCCGCACCCTTCCTTCCTCCCTTCTCTCTTCCCCTTACTTGTCTCCTACTCCCAATACATGGAAGGACTCCTAGTTGGACTAGGAAGGGGAATCCTACTCGGTGGGAGTAGGACTCCCATGGCGCGCCCTACTAGGGCCGGCCTCCTCCTCCCTCCCTCCTTTATATACGGGGCAGGGGCACCCAGAACACACAAGTTGATCTACGGATCGTTCCTTAGCCGTGTGCGGTGCCCCTCCACCATATTCCACCGGTCATATCGTCATGAGCTTAGGCGAAGCCTGCGCCGGAGAAGTCATATCGTCGTGGAGCTTAGGCAAAGCCCTGCGTCGGTGGAGCATCATCATCGCCACCACGCCGTCAGGTTGACGGAACTCATCCCGACACTTTGCTGGATCGAGTCCGGGATCGCCATCGGCTGAACGTGTGCGAACTCGGAGGTGCCGACGCTCGGTGCTTGGATCGGTCGGATCGTGAAGACGACGACTACATCAACAGCGTTGTTATAACGCTTCGCTTTCGGTCTCACGAGGGTACGTGGACAGACACTCTCCCTCTCGTTGCTATGCCATCACCATGGTCCTGCGTGTGCGTAGGAAATTTTTTGAAATTACTACGTTCCCCAACAGGAATATGGGGCGTTCCGGTTTCTCTGAGCCGGGATGCCACAACGCTTGGTATCGAAGCAGGTCTGGCTGTAGGACGCCCTAGTTAGCGCGAGCGGTATAAACCGGTAGTATAGAGTCTGGCTTGTTTATTGCATTTGGTTGCTGCATTTGTTTGTTGATAGCATGCATATAGCCTTATTATTTGTTGCTAATGATTTAATCTGGCGAGTGTAGATGGCATCGGTCCGGATCCACTACAGCTCAGCTCCGGCATTTCTTCCAGTTTCTTTTCTTGCTTGTTCTTTGGTGTTTGGTGTCATTCCTGTCCCAGCAGGGTGATGCCAAGTGATCCCGACACTGTTTGCAAAGACGGTGCTCAGGTATCGCGCCGATATCCTTCTTTCAGCCCCACCTCTCGTTTCGGTGATAGACATGCTTCTATCCCGGATCATGCCTTTTATCTTGTCGTGTTGGCAACCCTTAATGATCTTAGTCATCAAGAAAGGGCAATGCCAGCTGACTCAGTTTTTCCTTGCTATCCTATTCTTTGGACGAGTACGGATCCTTTCCGTCCATTTGTGTCCAGCTACGTGGTTATTGAGTGCATCCTCACCCCCGAGCTAGTCCAGGTTGCTACCTGGCTAAGCTAGCACTTGGTGTAACGATGCTTACGCCAATCCTTCCACACCATACTTCGTCCTCGTGCACACCGTCACAGCATGTTAGATCGTAGTACCGGAGATCCCGCAAGATTTGTGTGCTTAAGTAGGCATGCATATTGTGTGACTAGCAGTAAAATGTGACTTTGTTGGTGTGTGAATTGATTCTTTTGTGTGCTTTTGTTTAGTTGAGTTGCTTTCTTTTGTTTCTTTCTTTTTTGGGCCCTCGGTGTTACCTTATTCCCCCTTATGGAAATTTCTCCCCAACCGACACCGGACTTGAAGAAGCAATAAGGATTACATATATTTGGAAGAAGCTCAGCTGAACATTATGATCTGCCCAGTCAACTGCCTTATAGTCTGCTCAGAATACCAATGGTGTCTTGGATTGATTATCATCATCGAGTTTACATCAGTACAAAATCATCACAACAGTAATGATCAAGCCGGAAGAAAGACAAGTCAGTTGCAAGACCAATGGAATATTTTCAGTCAAGAGTATGGCTCATATACAAATTTTTGGCTCAGCAGTAAATGATGCTTGAAATATGTTATCATCCGAAAGATAGTCAGAATGTGCTATGATCAAGGAAGACAGTCAAACAAATTTTCTCATGCAAGTAAGCAGCCGCAGAATATTATGGGTATGATTATGGTGTTCAGTCTGCATATCACAAATGTGAAGCTTTGGATATGAGAAACTCAGTCTTCCTCCATACACCATCGGAAGGAGCTTATGATGCAAGGATCCTCAAATTTTTCTCAGTACGAAATATGGACAGATTCCGGTCCGAGATACCCAGTCTTTCTCAGCAAGATACATCAGTAAAAGTTTCTGACGAGACGGGAATGAATCTTTCCCAACAAGCAACCATAGGAAAAGCTTCTCAAGTACGGAATCCAGGCTTCTCCAGCACAATACTCAGGTCAAGCTTCGTGCATAAGCTATCGCGTCTTCTTCTGTACGCTACCCGAACAAAAGATGCGAGCAGAAGCTAACGAGTCTTCCGCAGCAAGCTACCCAGATGTCTTCTCTCATAAGCCACTCAGTCCGCACCAGTACCACACTATTGCACCGTCCTTAGAGATTTTGCGGTGAGTTGGCAGTATATGGCAGTACATCTCAAGAGTCAGATCAGCAATATTTTGAACAGAAGTACAAGTCAGTCAAAGCATATGTCTGCTTGAGAAATCAAGTGTTCGGCTACACATCTTTCCACATATATGGTGATGATGTACCCCCGGACATACAAGTTACTCGGATAACTTTCGACACACGACACCTTGCCATCTTCAGTACGACACTGCATGTCGTATTCAGTATTGTTACAAGATATGACATAGTGAGAAGGCAGTATATGACAGTGCAGTTCATACCTAAGAAAGGTACGGATCCAACAAACCTCATGGGCCATGCAAATGAAGATAAGCAGAGATACATCTCATATAATACAAGAATCGACAAGATCTGGCGATGACAACGCAGAATCCACAGTCTTGACAATGTTCACCAAGGCAATTATTCTCGCACCTGACAAGGTGGTATATTGAACTCTTGTCACCCTCTTGTATGGTTGGCCTCAACAACGAGCTCTGTACAGCTACAAGCCCCGAGTGTATGTCAGATATGTACGGACCCCGTTCAGAAAACAAGCACAAGGAATTATGGCAAAAATATTGCACCACCCACATCCATGGTCATACGAAGAACCAAGGACATATGTGGCCAAGTTATTTCAGTAAGGTATCCTGACAAAGAAAATCATGACCGTCAAAGGATGAAACTGACAGCAAAGGTATGATGAATTTTCCATGACCATCAGGGTCCAGATAACCAAGTTAGTTGGAAGCCATAATTTCCATATGGATCTACAAAGGCATGCCCTCAGAGGCCTACTCTGCTCTACAAGGATTTCATATCTTGCTGACCCGATTGGAATGGTTAGTGTGTAATATCGAAGTTTGATCTATCAGATCCAAGAATATTTTGCAACCTCAGCAGTTTGACTTCAGCGACAGTGTTAAAGCATCGCACTGTCAATTACCGCAGATGGGTATACCGACAAAATGGGTAAATCAACGGCCGAACCATCAGCTCAGATCATGTATATTCACCGGCGGAACCAAGTGCGTGGACAACATGTCATGAAAAGTATTTTTCCCGCCAACACTCCTGTCAGGACAGTCTCAAGATATTTGAGGTATGCTACAGCTATAAGTCCATACCCTTACATATCGCTCACAACAGAAGGCAGTCGAATCTTTGGTACATACCCCATGCTCGAGCCAAAGTAATAAATCAAGATAAATCAGTAGCACCTATGAGCAGTCAGATTCCATCAGAAAATGGCCATGATTCTCAGCATTTATGGAACCCAGAAGACATGCATTTGTTTGAGCAAACTCCATGGCAGCAGTAAAAAGGTTTTCATAAAAAGGAAATTTATGCTCAGGTCCATTGGATATCACTGCAGATATGAGAGAATCAATGTCAGCAAGAGGAATTGGTATATGAGCAAAAATCTGACAAAATTTGGGAAAGGTGAAGCAAACCACCCCACAGCAAGATAAGTTGATCATTTGAAATTCTCGAGGGAACAATACCCGAGTTGGAAACGGTGTCCTCAAGTCATACTTGTTCCCTGAGCAACCAAATCTCGAGGACGAGATATCTTTAAGGGGGAAAGGTTTGCAACACCCTGGTTTTTGGCCCTTTTCTTTTTCCTTTGATTTATTGGGTTTTTGCTCTGTTTTTCTTTTTGGAGTGGTTCTGTGGCCTTGCAACCTGGGAGATCATCATCATTTCTTCTCCCAAGTGACTCATCATCCTCAAAACTTTCTCAAGATCATTCCATTTCCAACCTAGCCCAACTCCATAATTCTTTTCTTGGGGAATATTCTTTTTTCTATTAAAGGAATAATCTCAAGTGCCCTAGCTTGTGAAGCAACCTATATTTCTGTCCATTCAAAAATTCCCAAATAATTATCATAATTTATTTCGGTCATATGTTGATCAAATATGCCCAAACTTTCCTGCCCTAGCCCAATAATAATTCCCCAATAATTATTCTTCATTTCTATCCAATGTGGCTTTTTGAGAAGGAAGTGCCACCTATCCTTTCCTGATTGCTCCCAAACCTTTTGGGCATTCTCTTATGTCAAAATCATTGCCTCATGACAAAATTCAACTTTATTTGCCTCGCCAATCTTCCTCGGCAATTTTTCAAACTTTCTGTCAGACAAAAGGCATTGTGAAGGAAGTACTAGCTAGGAGTTTCCAAATGAGTTGAAATTTTGCACAATCCTTCATGTGCTCATATTATCACACTCCACCAAATTTTAGCTCCATCCCTTCATCTATGTGAGCACATCATCAAATCTTTGATTCTGTTAATATTTTCAGGTTGTGAAGCAAGTATAATTTTTATTGCTTCATTAATTCTAAGAAATTACCAGATTGTGATCCTACCCTTATAACATCTCTCCACTAAATTTGGGACTATTTCATCAAGCCAATATTTCTCCAAAATTATTCCAAGTTTTTGGTCAGTGAGGATGTTTGTGAAGCAAGTACCATTTTGGCTTGTCCATTTGGTATGAAACTTTTACAGCATCTTCATGTGGCCAAATAACCTGTCTTGCCAATTTCAGCTCAAGTGGCTTCTCCATGTGAGTGCACCTTCCTGATCAAGTATCTGGACCCAAATGTGTGTTGCACAACAACTATATTAGTTTGTGGTCCAAATCCCTCATAAACCACAGGATTATAGTCCTTCCTAAACTAATCACTCCAGACACCACCATTTGACCCAATCAAGTTCCTGTTGATCAGCAGTGCACTGCCAAGTTTGATGCAGCAAACTTGCAGTGATAGCACACTCCTCTCCTTGGCTCCTTCTCTCGATCCATCAACTCCCACAACCCCTCTGATGGAAAGACAACACTCTGGACAATGTTTCCCTGCCTCTTGCGTCCCCTCCTTGCCTTATCTCGTGGTGACCTCGTGTATTTTTTTCCTGTACACGCGCTCTCACTCCATCGAGCGCGCTCTGTGCCTCTGACCTCGTCGCATCGTGTCGTCCAAGCGATGTCCGCGCGTCCGCTGGTGCCGACCTGACTCCCCGTGCCTCACCCATCGCCCTCCGCCCTCTGCCCTCTCCGGAAGCGTCCTCGCCAAAGCTAGCCGACGCACGGCCATGGGTGCACTACGCCCTGTTTGGCTCCAAGCTCGTTTCGACCTCTTCCTCTGCTCCCCGGCGTTGCTTTCTTCTCCGTGACCCACTGCATCGATCCCTCGTCGTGTTGTCGTGCTCGCCCGTGCTCGCTGAGTGCGCCAGAGCGTTGGCCGAGCTCGAGCGGCGGCACATGACCTCGGCCCTCGCCCAACCGCCTCTCCTCGGCTATAAATAGCCACTTCCGCGACACTCCGAGCTCATCCACGGCCTCCCCGTCCTTCTCTGGTCCCGCCTAGCTACTCATTTGAGCTCGAGGAGCTCTCTTTACCTCCCATCATCGCCACGGCCATCGCCGTCCGCTGCTCAAATTCGAGCGCTCCAGCCCCTGCCACTCCATCTAGCCATCACCAAAGGAGCCCCTCCACCTCTATGAAGTTACCCCACCCTTCATTTCTTCCTCCGGTGGCCTGTGGGCGCGTGTTCAACTCTGCCCGAGGCCGCCGTCCGTCATGGCAGGGGACAAGCTTGCTCCGAGCAGCCCCGGGCTCCTCCCCTCCTTCTTCCCCCACCAGAGACCCCCATCATCGTCCTAGACCTCGCCCCGGAGCTCTCCTTTCACCTAAGTCATCGGAGCGCCGTGCCCAACTCTGGCCGAAGCCGCCGTCCGCTACGATGGCTGTTCCTCTCAACCCCGAGCTCCCCGGCGGCTGCGTCACCCAGGGACATGACAACCTCGCTCTCCTGATTGCTCCGGTAGGTCGGGTGCCGTCTATGGTGGCCGGAGTCGCCTGCGAGCCTCGTCGGGGCGGCCTCCTCCTCGCCAGCGCGGCAAAGGCATGAAGCGAGAAGAAGGACTCGCCAGCCGGGCCCCGTGATCGCCCGTCCCCCATCGGTCACCAAGACAGGCGTTGACACCGCCGGCCACGTCAGTTAAGTGAAGACGTATTATCTGGAATACGTTTTCTGTTTCTGAAAGCGCATTTTCTTTCTTCTTCAGCTCCATATACGCTATCAGTTCAGTGAAAGCGTATGTCTCTCATTGCGCTTTCGTTTTTCTGTCCAGGCCCTGTTTGAAAATGTTTTCATTACAAATAGGTCCCTGGCAGTAAACACTTCATATCTTTTTTATCCTTCACTTCTTCGTATCGTCGAGCCCGTTCTGTTGGTATCATTTTCACCATGTGTTAACATTCTGAAAATGACCATTTTGCCCTTGCACTTAATCAGCCCCCTCCGAGAGAGAACAATTTTCGGCAATTCTTTCCGTGAGCTTTTTGCACTCCTTCCCGATGAATCCCTCCACCCCAGGCAAGCCACACCCTCCATTTGCATGATTGCAATGCAGTTACGTGGTTTACTTATTTAAACTTGTTTAAAATTTGCATTAGCTATGTATGATTTTGTTCATGGCATTTCTCGGAGTTTTGTTTCGATCTTGCTATTGCCATGATATTGCTTGGAGTTCTAGGACTTATATTTTGAATATTATGTGGATGACATGTTGCCTTTGGATTATTAGTGGCCAGTATTATTTCATCATGATAGTAGTAATATGTTGTCCTCGGAGTATTTTGATATGACGATAGTATGCTTTGGATTATTTGTTGGATATTGAGATGACTTGGATTATAGGTTGATAGATGATATCGGAGTATTAGGTATCTCAGGTATATTTTTGGGGATAAATTTCGTAATTTAGTTGGTCAGGTGCCACCGAACCGGGCTTTTCCAGTGCAACCACATTTTCCTTTTATGGGAAGGCCCTAATGCGGTCTATTGTCATGTCTCTCACCGGTGCCTCCAACGAGGGAAGGTTATGGGCGTGCGTTACCCTGGCCCGGTAAGCAGACATAACCTTGTGTGCCCATGTTGGTTTGAGCGCTCTTGTCCCCGTTTGGGACCGTTTTTGTGTTGCCACGACGGTGGCCGTTGATGCCTTTGGTTGGCACGGGGCCATCCAGGACTGAGCCGTGAGGGGGTGTTGGTCGGAGTCGCCGGGAGATGTCATGGCAGTAGGCCGGTTTTGTCGGAACGCCGTTGGTCCACCCTAATGGGAGTGCGAGGCCATGGGTTCCGTGGTGTGGGTAAAGTGCGCTACCTCTGCAGAGTGTGTGTGTTTAGTCTACCAATAGCCGCGTCCTCGATCATGGGCATAAGTTCGCACTAGGTCACACCGTTCGATCAACACTCACATGAAGAAATGACATTAGATGATTTATATGTTTATATATTCTGAGCAGTAACCGTTTGGCAGGATGTTTATGATGATGTTGGGATGATCTCGAGGATGATCATTCAGTTTGTGATGTGTCCACGCGATGATCACGTGGAGGTATTGATCACAAGGTGATCGAAATGGTATAGTACTTGGCCGAATAGCCAAGCGTGAGATGGATCATTGAGATTAAGATGTGGTTTATCAGTATTGCAATAGTTATCATATCATGCTTAGTAGTTGCTTTCGTATCATAGTAGTTGTTGATAATTTAATCTGCTAATGCTATGTTGTTGTCTTGCCTTGATGCTTTTGGTTGTTGTGAGCTTGCAAGTACATTCAATGTACTGACCTGGCGTGTTATGCCAGATTACAGGTGATTCCATGATTGATTGATTTCTTGTCGAGGTTACCGTGCTTGCGTGCTAGATCGTGTCCCAGCCAGAGTCCCTGCAGAGTGGAGTTCACCACCTTCGTCGTTGTTCCGCTGCTAGAAGTATTCCGCTGCTACGAGTTGTTCCGCTGCTAGCATAGAGCAAGTGTAGTATCGCAGGCGTAGTGTCGCCATGCGGATGTGATCTTATGTAACATCAGACTCTTGTATTTATCCTTTGTAATAAGAGCTGAGTTGTTCTATGTCAAGCAGTGTCGTATTCCAGAAGACTTCTCCTCGATCTCTGGGCTGGAATACAGTGCGTTCAGGTTTCTCTGAGCCGGGATGCCACAGACCCACTTCACAAATGGTCAATGTGACGACACCAGGACCATCAGATTGATGAGTACATCGTGAAAAAAGATTTCTTGAAACACAACCTCTATGAAACTTTAGCTAGACCAACCAATATCTATTTATAAGAGCGCCTCTCCTTTCTCGTCCGGGGGCATCTACAAATAACGAAAGATGTAGATGAGACAAAAAAAGGGACAAATATAACCGGGTTGGGCGACAATCATTTTCTTCTTCTTCTCTTTCTATCCTCTCCACTCTCACCTTGAGAATCATCGGCTCCTCCCCAACTCCTCTTCTTCTCCTATGGTGGCTCGCGGACCGGAGTGGGGTTGGAGATGAGCTTATGTCGTTGGTGAACATAATAGAGCTATCGATTTGTCTATGATAATTTATGCTAATGATGGCGCTACATGTAAGTTGTGGAAAGCACATTTAGCTTACATTTATGTACGCGTCAATCCTTGAAGTGTAGCACAACTAGTCCCACATGACTCCACAACTTGTAGTTGCTCGCGTCGCTGCTGGTTTACACCCTCATGGTGTATGGCTACATGCCACATCGAAGCACTTGCTCGGCATGTGCGAATCATGTCAGAAGGTAGTGGGATTCTCCCAATGCTTATCGTCCATGTCGGACGGTGACTGGGCACAGCAAATCTTGCCTAGGCTTTTGGTCAATAAGCTCGGTGTACCTACAAATCAGGAGTAGCAGGCAACCTTTCTACTCTCTCTTCATCGCCGCAGAGGCAAAGGAGGGGAAAGTCTTTGCCGTATCAAGGGGAAGGGGTTCCCCCTGCCGATTGAATCCAGTGTGCCTTATTCAAGGACTGCATTGGAGATGGTGGCCATGTCATCTCCGATAAGGTCACCGTGTGCATGAGGACCAAACTGCGTTCTTGTTGTCTTCTTTGGGGTCCTTTGTGCTAGAACAAAGGGCATGCCTGCAATTTCAAGTTCTTTCAGGGTCCTTTTACGGAGTACCGTAAAAGAACTGCTATGGAATGCCAACTTTTGAGACCTCCGGTCCGTTCCGTTGTTAAGAGAAAGGTAGGCATATGAAAAGATCCAAATCCTCTTGCAGAATATGCCTGTTTTAACTAACACGAAAAGAAATAAGCTGTCCAAGAAGCATTACACACTACTTGTCTCCTCTTTGACGTGACATGTCTCAATTATTCGTGTATGCGGCCGGCCTAGAAGTTGTATTAGACTAATCACTAGTGTATGTACACAGATCCCCGTTTGCATTACTCCATCACGCTATCCAGTCGCAAGAGTCACATACAGGAGCTACCAGTACCAGCTAGTATTTCGGTTTCAATGAGCGGTGTTATTACAGGTATAAGCAGGGTCGATTAGCCGCTGAGGCCTCGCATAGTCGATCCGCTCACCCTCTACCATCAGTGCGTGCACCATTGTCATCTGTACTTAAACTACTACTACTCCGTGTGACCGTCTCTCAGGATGACGAGGAGACGCGATTTCTTACTGGTTCAGCCAGCGTACCATTATAGCTCGATTGGTGATTAAATATTCGTGGTCGAAATGGACCGCAGGTTTAATGTAGACTGTACCATGCATATACAATGTCGATTTCGAGCGTCCAGCTCTATAATTGCTGCTATCATGATGATGAGTGAGCTGAACTGACAGCGATCATTCATTTTTCCTTTTCATGGACACACACATACGAAGGGATAGGGCTAACTAAGCATTGATCTTGGAAGGAACGGGTTAATCATCGAAGTTGCGGCGGTAGGTAGGTACGCGACGCGAGCCACTAGTCCTCGACCCCTGGGCTCGAGCAAAGCCATCTTTCTGAGTGGCTAAACAATTCAAGGTGACAACTACCAGATATACAGATAGATGCTCTGTACGTACGTTGTTGCTGTTCTGCCGACTGAACCAACCAACCGAATGGAGATGAGAACAATCTGGGACTGACGTGCTCACAGTCCCAGGCCCGGGATGGATAAACTTGCGCAGCGCAAGCAGCCATACTATACATTCACTTGCAGTGCACATCACGATCGGTCGATGGACACATGTCGCTTTCCTCGGCCTCTGCGAACGCGAAGCAGCGGCCCGGGTGGAGAAAACAAAAGAGAGAAAGGCGCGAGGTGCAGGCTGCCTTGTCTAGCTCCAACATGCGATGGATGGATCATGGATAGACAGATGATTGCGCGTGTATAGATGGGCGCAGATTCGTCTTCTTCCTGACCGGTTACTACTGTATTTGATCAGCCGATGCAGACGCGGCGCGCGAACAAGTCACCCCGCGCGATCGCAGATCGGAACTCAGAAGACGGCCCTTGAGGCCCCGAGGGCTCAAAAGCCGTTTTCGATTTGCCCCACCCAGCTCGTGCCTACGGATCAGCAGCGGCGCGTACGCAACCTAACGACAGCAGCAGCGCGTACGTACGGGGTCGAGTATGGTTGGCCGCAATCATGCTCCGTATCTGGCGGAGAGGGACGGAGGCAAACGTGGGCGACTGGGCAATGAATCCGAGAGGGACGTATGGCCGGCTGCCTCAGCTCAGATGGTCATCGGGGGCACGTATTGCTATCCAATCCGTAACGAACAGACCAGGAGAACGGCGGCGAAGTGTTTCGGCGCCGGGACGCATGCATGTGGTGTGGCGACCGCTGGCCAACGGAGGAGGGAGGAGGAGAGGTAGCAACTACTAGCAAGGAAGGATACGTGGTGAGCGGTGATCTTGCTTGCTGATCGCGCGCCGTCTTTCGTTTTCGTCCGGTCCGGCGTGTGGTTGATACCATGGCGCGCCAAAATTGACTGTCTGTCTACCCGTCGCCGTCGCTGAGTGGCGTGCCGAGCAGCCTTGAGGCACGCACCACACGTGGTTTATCCACGTTGGGGTCGGACAGCGACAGAGACAGGAAGAATGGGGCACGATAAGAGCCAGGAATGTGACCTTCAAATACAGCTTTTTTTTGTAAAATGCGTGATGATATTGCAAAAGGGGTCTGTCTAGAACACATCTAGATGTGACATACTTATGTCACATCTAACCTGATCACCGCTATGTTTATGGTCTATTTTTTTTGTCCCAGCTATTTTATTTTGTTCCTTGTTCTGCGTTATTTGTGAGAGCTTAGATGTGGCATCTTTAGAAAACATCTAGATGTGAATTAGACAAACTGTTGCAAAAGGCGCACACTGCCTTCTCAGTTTCGGGGCTCCAGCAATCGAAATCGGACATCTCAAACTTTTTTTTGAAACAGATGCAAAATATTTTTCTTCAGAAATTGATCAAAGGCTGGGGGGTCGAGACGATGAAAGTGGCCTGACGCTGAATCGTGACCTTTGACTAGATGCCTGGCGGCAATACACTACTAAAGAAGTCAGCATCACACTGAGCTGTATCGACAACAGAAGCAACGTGTCGCCTGAAAAGGAGTGTGCGTCAACAATATTTTCACACGAAATGGATGAAAACCTATCAACAGCACACCACGGTATGCATTCGTACCGACGAACTAGACATGCTTGATACATACCAAACGGGGGAGGGGGGGTGGGGGCGTTGAAGGAAGCAACCGCGAGGGAGGTTGTTGGCGCTTGTATGGAGAGGAGCACAATCGCCGTCTTCACATGGTGTCGTACCTCTTCAGGAGGAGGAGGACTGAGTTATAGTACTACTGATTAGTGAAAGTTAGTGACTGATGCCTACGCCTACCGATGTGAGAGAGAAGATGGAACAAGTAGGCGTGGAGTTATACATAGTACATAGCTCCGCCATTGAACAAGTAGGCTGGGGGCAGCCCCCCCCTCCCCCCCCAACATAGCTCCGCCATTGCACAAAGGGATCACTCTCCTGGAATTAAATTTTCCAAATATTTAGCCCCAGCAATGAACCTCCCAAACTAGATGCCATACCAGCATGCCTAGCCACTGTATTCGTATCTTTCCCGCTTCACGGTGAATCGAAGCAAGGCAGAATCACACAAATACTAATGGACACATTTCCGAACAGAAAACAGGAGCTCTTTCCAGTCTGTTTAGTAAGTCAATTGTGTTCCAAACATAAATTGCTCTCTAAATTATTATTATTATTATTATTATTATTATTATTATTATTATTATTATTATTATTATTATTATTATTATTTTGCAGGGAAGCTCTCTAAACTTCATTCAGAGACAGGCTACATTCACTGATTATCAAAAGTAAACATACACTCTCCGGAACGCTTCCACACAAATATTTTGCCCAGTGACTACGGGGGCAGCTCAAAAGGAATGCAGTGACATAATCATACGTTCTGATCTTCTGGTGCATGCATGATGCTGCCGGGGAGAAGTAAAACTATGCGCTCTTGGCACCCCGGTTGGGAAGCAACTTTCTTTCCATGGCGACCTGATACGCGCGCACGGGGGCTACCTTTCCGCGTTTTTTCTTTTGACATCTTGAGCCTGTCCATCTTCCTGTCAAGCGTTGTGATCGACCAACCTTTTGTCATCAACTTTTGGAAGTGGAAGCTGCTTTGCAACTTGTAGTGTGGATATTCTTTAATCTTTTCGTTTGTTTTGTTTCACTCTTGTAAAAAACTCTTGTATTGTAAGTTGTGAGAAAGAGCCATTATACCGATTCTGAATTTCTACTAGAAATGACGAATGGTTAAAAAAAATCTATACATAAGAAAATTAGACTTCCTTCCACGGAACTATTCACGGCATATCACACATTTTTCATTTCCTTTTACTTTTACTATAGTCTATTCTGAATATTATTTTTCTTTCCTTCCATGGATTCATTTTTTTCACTCACTCAATTCTAGTTTATTAGATTCTTGTTTAAAAGAATGAAAAAAATTCAATACAACTAAGAACACATAAAAAATAGCATAGATGATCAAGGCCATTACCAAAAGTTCCTCCCAAGGATCCTATCCTATTGGGTATTTGTTCCCCCTTATTGAATCAGATGGAGAAGGTTCATGACACTGAGTCGTTGGTACTTCTACTTCGTTCGCTCGCCTTTACATTAGGATTTAGATAGCCCCTCTGGTCTTTAAAATAAATCTTTCTTTTCTTATACCATGCTAATAGCGCCTGAACCAAATGTATTTATTTTAATTAGGATCCTATTCTATGGTTACGACTACAATAAGCATTATTTACTTTGCAAAGACGTAAGTGTGTCAGACTGCTAAATTGTGTTATTATTCCTACAATATAAACTAAGGGATATAGGGGGTAACACTGTCCCTGTAAATTCCCTTTTTTCCTTTTCCTTTTTGTCCAAAATTGAACAAAAAGGAAATTCTAGAAGATGTTTTCTTCCCCATTAAATACACGCGAATTAGCTTCCAAGTCGAGCAGTCTCAATTTCACTGACA
The DNA here is from genome assembly GCA_021605205.1 of Aegilops longissima. Lineage (NCBI taxonomy): Eukaryota > Viridiplantae > Streptophyta > Magnoliopsida > Poales > Poaceae > Aegilops > Aegilops longissima. Next base: position 600,186,086 of record CM038677.1, on the reverse strand, counting down.
AAAGCCGCCGACTTGGCTTTGAATCTTGCAGATGCGCTTCAGATTCTCTGTCCCGGAGTAGGTCCCGTCGTGGCTTGTGGTATGATGCACGTTTTCCTAGTGCTCAAATCCATCTTGCCAAGTTTTTTTAGTCACAAACAATAGTTTGGTCTTTATGTTTTTCTAGAAAAGCACGATCATGTTTCTTTAGAAAAGCAGGATCATCCCTCATCCTCTGCATCATTGCCATGCACACAACCAAGTCTGGTCTTTATGATGGCTGGCTCATGCCCTCATTGTCCAGCGAAGCTTAGTGCAACTCCACCCCCCAAGTTGTGCACATTTATGAAGATTTTTTTTCCAAAGAAAGCATATATTAGAAAAAAAAGTATTGTCTTTGCCCTCTACAAAATTCAAAGAAAGCATATATCTTTACCAAAGCATTGCATGCTGAACAAAAACATGCTCAACAAAATACAAATCCTTACGAACTAGTAGGTGACAAAGACATTTAAGTAAAGATGCAGCTACTCCAAACCCCCACTCCCAAAGCTTAGGTCATAAGAACTGTAGTAGGTCCCTAAACAGAGAGTAAAATTCCCACTTACACATTACTAATTCCCACTTACACATTAACCTAGCTACTCTTGCGGCTTGAACAACAAGAAGGCTGTCTGCCCTAGGAACACCTGCGGCAGGAACCCGTGAAGACGCACGGCCGCCGGCATCACCATGTTGATCCTTTCGCCGATCATTCTCTTCGTCTCCTTCAGGAAGCAAAAGCTTGTCCAAACGATCATCGCGCAAGAAAAGAACCAAATGGTCCTTGTCGTGGGTGCTACGATCTGGCATGAAAACATGTTAGTACGAGCCCTAGTGTGACGCCCGGATAATTAAGCTACAGTGATCCCACGTTAATGGTGTCACGTCATCACGGTTACTGCTGCTAATCTATCCTTAGATCAAAATCGGTCCAAAATTCAAATTCAAAGTTTGTTAAATAATAAAAGTTTTCAAACATTAAAATAAAAATGTTCGGTATGTACTAAATATTACATAGATAAATATGGTTTAGTAAACACATTTTTATAAAATGCCTAAATGATTCAAAATGATTTAAAACAGAAAAGTAAATAAATAAAAGAAAATACAAAAGAGAAAAACTAAATTAACAAAAAAAGGAAAGCACCCCCCCCCCCACAAGGCCACGACCCAGCAGGCCTCCAGGCCGCCCGGCCAGACCACCAGGCCCAACCAGCCAACCTCCACTCCCTTATCCCCTCTCGCCTGAAACCCTAACCCCCCACTACTCCCACTCGCCCCCACCCCCTCTCCCTCGTCCCACTTCTCTGCCTCCCCCTCCCCGATCCAGATCGGATCGGGGCAATCGAGGCCCGATCCCGTCGCCCCATCGCCGACCCCCGACGCCACCGTTCGCCGTTTCCGCCCTCACCTCGTCGGACGCCTCCTCATCTCCTCCCCGACGGCCTCCTCCTCGCCTCGATGCAACCGCCGCGTCGCCGCTGCCCAGGGCCCCGTCGTCGGAGACACCTCGCCAGACGCCATCACCTCCGTTCACCACGCCGCCGGACCTCGTCGCCCCGCCGCACGTCATCCCCGACATCCTCCACCACCCCCGCTGCCTAGTCCCCTACGACCCCCCTTGAGCTCACCCTCTCCTCCTCTCTTCCTCGCGCGCACGCGCTCACGGCCATGGCCTCCTCCCCGCGGCTCCGATGTCGCCACCGTGACCCTGTTGCTGCCCCCTCGCGTCGTCTCGCGCTGCGGCGTCCCCCGCCGCTGAAGTGCCACCACCGCGCTCCCCACTCCTGCTCGTCGCGGCCCGCAACCGCCGCCGTTGTTGTTTCTGCCTCGCCACAAGACCTCGTCGGCCCCCGCACAGACTGGCCGCGCAAGACTGCTCTCATCACACGCGCGGCGCCGAGAGGCCACGTCCTCGCCTAGTGCCCCCCGGCTTCGCCTCTGCCGTCGCCCACGGCGGCCGGGCCGCACATCTGTCGGCGCCCAGATTCGGCGGCGCCCAGCGCTCAGCGCCCATTAGCACCCATGCCCGCTAAGGCCCACTGGCCCTATGACAAGTGGGGCCATCCCCAGAACGGTTTTATAAAAAAAAGAGGAATTAAATAAAATAAATAAAAATAATATATTATAATTAATTAAGATAATTAATTAACTTAATTAATCATGTTAGTTAATCTAATTAAGCCTAATTAATTAACCTAATCACTTTAGTTAAATTGACTAATCATGTTTAGTTAACCGTGTCGATGACAGACAGGACCCACACGTCAGTTTGACCCAGTCAAACCCCTGTTGACTGTTGACGTCATGCTGACGTCAGCACTTGTATTCGAGCCCTCGAGGCCCCTGGCTTGTATTATGATGCTTGTATGACTTACTTATGCTTTAGAGTTGTGTTGTGATATCTTCTCGTGAGTCCCTGATCTTGAACGTACATGTTTGCATGCATGATTAGTGTACGATTGAATCGGGGGCGTCACAAGTTGGTATCATAGCCGACTGCCTGTAGGAATTCCCCTTCCACACTCCTTGGCCGAAGTCGAGTCTAGACTTTACAAAACTTTTACTAACTTGGTTGTGTGGCCCATGGGCCCATGTTGCCATTGGGTGGTATTAGGATCTTTTATTCCTCGTCTATACGCTGGGTTCTGATCTCTCTTCTATTCGGGTTAAATGATTTTCTAAAATCTGACTCTAGGTTCTCGTAACTACTTCTCCCGGAGAGCCCTTTCAGTCTAGATGATCGCTTGCCGCACCAGAAATATTTGGAGGTACTCTCCGATGTTTCCCCGAGACCCTTGTGCCCTTCGCCGTTGCAATTCCATACCACCGGTAAATCCCTATGGAAAGCTACATACACTTGTCGTCCATAACTTAATTTCCAATTTTTTCTTGTTATTACAAGATACCCTAAAATACTTCGGATATTCCGAGAATCCTTTGTGTCTGCTGCCTTGCATCTCCTTTTCCTCATAAATACCCCTACGGATAATTCATCGCACTTACCGGTTATCCGCTCATCCCCAGTTGTTCAGGTGTTTCGCAAAATTATTCGAAATGCTATTCGCTCTTCCAAAATCCTCAGTAGCCTATTGCTCTTGATCTTCTTTACCTGCTTGCATAATGGTTACTTCCATATGTCTTGCAATATTCATTAAAATGCTTTGTGATCGACATTCTGATCTTGTTGATTCAACATGTGTGTGAGTGCACACAATCACCAGTTATTCCCTGAAAATTATCCTTCCGGCTCAGACGTCATTTTGAACATGAGCTGGATCTCGACCAATCAAATTGCCATCGATTATTTCCCTAAGCCTACTCGACTTATCCATGCTTAATCAGAGCCCTTTGCTCATGTTCCCTTGATTTGGCAATCTTAATTCATTCGCCTTTGAGCCTTGAATTAGTCGGTTGTTTCTATAATCAGATCTCCTTGCATTCCTCTTCCTTTGATAGAGTACTGATGCTCACATCAGATCCCTTGTGGACCACCAGACCCTTGTCGTGTTTTATCCGACAACGTCCTTCATATTCAATAATCTTGTGAGCCTTTCCTTGGAAACATAATGCCTTTGGTAAATTGTGTCCTCTGCTTGCTCAAGCATGCTCTACTATCGATCTTGTGTTATTTACTCCTGAAGTTCATGGTATATGTTCTAAGAAGCCCCGTTGGTTTGAACCTATGCCTTCCTTAATCTGGGTGAACTCGAAAGTTTTCACGCGTCATACTCCTCTAGTAATTCACCAGGTAGGTTTTGACACTCAAATCATTTTTATCTAGAGCAGTGAATGAAAGGTTATATATTGAAGAAGTGGGAGTCGACCTTGAACTTTGTGTTCATGCCCATAGACACGATGTATAACTTATCATGGAAGCTGCTCGTAAAAATAATTACCCCCTTGTTATAAGTTCATCTTGTATCCATGGTTTGATCATTTATGATCATGGTTTCCGACCATGTTCTCCTTTAAATACCATTTCTCGTGCAAGTTTAAGCACTTGTCTTCTGCAGAGTAATACCCCAGTCCAACCTCTACTTTAATTGTTGTCGAGTATTACCCCCTGGTAACTCAAGATTATCATGGAACTGCATAACTTCTTATGAGTTCTTCATGAAGTGCTACATTCTCACTGATTCCAATTTTTCACGGACTCTGAGTTATTAAACACTCATAGACACCGATAACTGACTCGATCCGCACCATGATTAAACAACTATTGGTAACCTTCATTACTTACGAGTTTGAACTCGATCACGTCATTCCTAGCCTGCTTGGCTATATCCTTGTCGTGCCAATTTTAACTGTGCTACATGGTCCTTCTTCCCGGAGCATAAATTTTGACGATGAGCTAATCTTACGTCGATCTTCGTCATCATATCATTTGTCCTTGAACAACAAGCTTGATTTCGAGTTTGTTTCGTACCCATGGTTTTTATAACTTTTCGCTTCATCATTCATTTGACTTGATGTCATCGCCGATCGGTTACATCTTCTTGAAACCTCTTCCGACAAATGTGTCGTGATCATCATCAACATTCTGAGGTCTTCCAATATATCAATTGAATTCATGATGAGATATAACATCCTTGCCCTCGATGATTGGTGCTATCATCGACCACTTTATTGCCTTACGTTCAACACAAACTTGTTCATGTTTTGTGTATACCTTGAGATCCTTGCTATCCAACATTTGTTCTCCTTTACCTTGGAGTATTACCATCTTTTGTGTCAAGAATATTGTGAGAGTTTCACCACCTCTTAGGAAATTCTTGATGCAGTAATACTTCTGGCCATCTCCGTTCATATCTTGGTCCCGTGTTGTTTCTAACCGGATTACCAACCATTGAACTATGAGGTGTGAATTCAAAACTTCTAGTAACCCTATTGCGTTGAAGTTAATGGTCGGCCGTTCATTCTTGGACTATTGATTACTGAATCACCATTCCGACGTTGGTCATGCAACCCAACCCATATTCGGGTGCACCTTTCAACCAATGTTTAATTGTGTATGTTTTCCTCGAGCATACATCATTATACCATTTGATCTGACAAATGTTATCTCCTTGTTCACATAATTGTGGAAATCCATCTTTTGTTAATCTCGATGAATTGCCGCTGATTCCATCAGCCACCTCCTCATCCTCTCGTTGGTTTACTGATGAACTCTTGTTTCGGAACTTGCTTCCATAGTTCACTTCTCGAGAATTTTACAATGTCATCTCGTCAATTTGTATTACACCTTTTTGTCTCAGGCATCCTAAGTCTGAGGTTCCCTAACACCGATCAGATCTGAATCTCGGTCAGATCTGATGGTTGGAGCATATTTTCAAGAGTTATAACATTGGTATTTATATGACCCGGTAAGGTGATGTCATGCCTAGCACACCTGGCCGGAGGACCTATTGTTATAGTTTCCTTTTTAGCAAGTTTAGCCATTCTTCCATGAGGAAATTGTAGGACTTATCCTATAAGTTGTTTCCGATGAATCCTTTGTGTTTCCAAAGTCTGATCTTCACCTGATGACCATGTCAATGCTATCTCGAAGCATGTCTATGGTACTCTGATTTTTAACAAGAGCATTTGAAGCCCAATGCTAAATGTTTCCTGCTCAATTATCCAAACACCGTTGTATGGGTAATGTCATGAAAATTCTCTCCCGTACCTAAAGAGTTTTCTACATTATATCCTGTCATGGATATCATGCTCTACTTCTCCTTGGGAAGGATATACCCTTGAAATATGTGTTTAAACACATTATCCTTTCCATTGTTCTGCTTAATCTGATAATCGTATTTTCCTTTCCATTGGTTGGTTTAACGTGTCTTGTGATCTATATGATCTAAGTAGTAATATTCTCCTGCTTATGTAAACACCTTGGTGTACAATTCTGTCAGCAAGACCATGTTACTATTGTTGATGACATTTCGGTAGCCACCGATGGACGAGAACTTTGCCTATTGGTCCGCCTCGTTTCAACGAGCAGGAAAATGGTTCTCTTTGTCCCTCGCCCTTGGTACCGACATTGTTGCTGACATAACTGACATACTACTCTCTGACATGCCTTGCTTGCATGATCACGCAAGACGTCTCCGCCCTTACTAGCAATATTTACTTCATGCTTGGCTTCTAATGGTTATTCCCCACGCTTGGCTTCGTATTTAATTCATGGGCCACCTTCCTACTGCTCTATTCTAGTATCAGACGCAATACTTACTCTCGCTACTCTGAACCCCTTTCTCACTCTGGTTCAGACTTCGAGCAACTATCTATCCGCTTGGAACCTCTTATTGTACCTTCGTACCTTACTCTCGAGGTATTTTATATGTTCAACTCGAGAGATAATCTTATGCTCATTCATGGGTTAACCCCAGATTGTTTCCCTCACAAGCATTCTGTCGTAGTCAATTACCTATTCATAAGTCCGTTGGAGTTCCTGAATCAAAGGACGACTTCACCATGATGACCTGAAGTGGAGAAATGAAGACATCAACGTAATGGATCGACCTCTTCGAGAAGAGCAACCAAGACCGAGGACACTCGTCAAAATTTCGTAACCAAAGCCATTCCCCCTTACTCCCGCTCCTAAATCTCGGGACGAGATTTCTTGTAGTGGAGGAGAATTGTGATGCCCGGATAATTAAGCTACAGTGATCCCACGCTAATGGTGCCACGTAACCACGGTTACTGCTGCTAATATATCGTTAGATCAAAACCGGTCCAAAATTCAAATTCAAAGTTTGGTAAATAATAAAAGTTTTCAAACATTAAAATAAAAAATGTTCGGTCTGTACTAAATATTACATAGATAAAGATGGTGTAGTAAACACATTTTTACAAAATGCCTAAATGATTCAAAATGATTTAAAACAGAAAAGTAAATAAATAAAAGAAAATACAAAAGAGAAAAACTAAACTAACAAAAAAAAGGAAAGCACCCCCCACTAGGCCATGACCCAGCAGGCCTCCAGGCCGCCCGGCCGGACCACCAGGCCCAACCGGCCACCCCCCACTCCCTTATCCCCTCTCGCCCGAAACCCTAACCCCCCACTACTCCCACTCGGCCCCACTCCCTCTCCCTCGTCCCACTTCTCTGCCTCCCTCTCCCCGATCCATATCGGATCGGGGCAATCGAGGCCCGATCCCGTCGCCCCATCGCCGACCCCCGACGCCACCGTTCGCCGTCTTCTCCCTCACCTCATCGGACGCCTCCTCATCTCCTCCCCGATGGCCTCCTCCTCGCCTCGATGCCAACGCCGCGTCGTCGCCGCCCAGGGCCCCGTCGTTGGAGACACCTCGCCGGAAGCCATCACCTCCGTTCACCCCGCCGCCAGACCTCGTCGCCCCGCCGCACGTCGTCCCCGACATCCTCCACGACCCCCGCTGCCTAGTCCCCTACGACCCCCCGTGAGCTCACCCTCTCCTCCTCTCTTCCTCGCGCGCACGCGCTCACGGCCATGGCCTCCTCCCCGCGGCTCCGATGTCGCCACCGTGACCCTGTTGCTGCCTAGTGCCCCCCCGGCTCCGCCTCCTGTCATCGCCATCGGCCGTCTCCCACGGCGGCCGGCCGCACATCGGCGCCCCTGCATTCGGGTGGCGCCCAGCGCTCAGCGCCCATTAGCACCCATGCCCGCTAAGGCCCACTGGCCCTATGACAAGTGGGGCCATCCCTAGAACGGTTTTATAAAAAAAAAGAGGAATTAAATAAAATAAATAAAAATAATATAATTAATTAATTAACTTAATTAATCCTGTTAGTTAATCTAATTAAGCCTAATTAATTATCCTAATCACTTTAGTTAAATTGACTAATCCTGTTTAGTTAACTCTGTCGATGACAGACGGGACCCACACGTCAGTTTGACCCAGTCAACCCCCTGTTGACTGCTGACGTCATGCTGACGTCAGCAAACACTATTCTGGATAATGTTAGTTTAAATTAATTAAATAAATTCTAAAAATGATTTAAAACTTCAGAAAATCATATAAAATAAACCGTAGCTCAGATGAAAATACTTTCTACATGAAAGTTGCTCATAACGACGAGACGAATCCGGATACGCAGCCCGTTCGTCCGCCACACATCCTAACCTATCGAACTTGCAACTTTCCCCCTCCGGTTCATCTGTTCGAAAACGCGAAACACCGGGAATACTTTCCCGGATGTTTCCCCCCCTTCGCCGGTATCACCTACTACCGCGATTGGGCATGCCTAGCATCACGCTTTGCTTTGTCATGCATCGTCATGCATTTGTTTGCATTGTATTTATTGTTTCTTCCCCCTCTTCTCTCGCTAGACACCGAGACCGACGCCGCTGCTACCCAGTACGACTACGGTGTTGACGACCCCTCCTTCTTGCCAGAGCTTCCAGGCAAGCCCCCTCTTTGATCACCAGATATCGCCTACTCTTCTATATACTGCTTGCATTAGAGTAGTGTAGCATGTTACTGCTTTCCATTATTCCTATCCTGATTCATAGCATGTCCTTGCTACTACTGTTGTTACCTTTACCTGCAATCCTATATGCTTAGTATAGGATGCTAGTATTCCATCAGTGGCCCTACATTCTTGTCCGTCTGTTGTGCTATACTATCGGGCTGTGATCACTTGGGAGGTGATCACGGGTATATACTATATACTTTATACATGATATATGTGGTGACTAAAGTCGGGTCGGCTTGTGGAGCACCCGCGAGTGATTCACGGATTGGGGGCTGAAAGGACCTCTGTCCCAACGGCCCTCTGTGGGGATCTTTGTGGCGGAGCGACAGGGTAGGTTGAGACCACATAGGCGAGAGGTGGGCCTGGCCCTCGTCGGCGTTCGCGGTTACTTTAAAATAACACGCTTAACGAGTTCTTGGTATTTGATCTGAGTCTGGCCATTTGGTCTATACGCCGAAGCCTTCGTGACGTCAGCGACTGAGCGGCGCGCGCCGAATTGGACTGGAACGCCTGTTAGGCTAGGTCTGCTTCCGGCCGCCCACACAACATGCAGGTGTGCTAAGAGCGATGGGCCCAGACCCATGTGCGCTTAGGTTTAGACCGGCGTGTTGACCTCTCTGTTGGCCTAGGTGGGGCTGCGACGTGTTGATCTTCCGCGGTCGGGCATAACCCAGAAAAGTGTGTCCGGCCAAATGGGATCGAGCGTGTTGGGTTATGTGGTGCACCCCTGCAGGGAAGTTAATTTATTCGAATAGCCATGATCTTCGGTAACAGGACGACTTGGAGTTGTACCTTGACCTTATGACAACTAGAACCGGATACTTAATAAAATACACCCTTCCAAGCGCTAGATACAACCCGGTGATCGCTCTCTAACAGGGCGACGACGAGGGGATCGCCGGGTAGGATTATGCTATGCGATGCTACTTGGAGAACTTCAGTCTACTCTCTTCTACATGCTGCAAGACGGAGGCTGCCAGAAGCGTAGTCTTCGATAGGATTAGTTATCCCCCTCTTATTCTGGCATTCTGCAGTTTAGTCCACTGATATGGCCATTTACACATATACCCATGCATATGTAGTGTAGATCCTTGCTTGCGAGTACTTTGGATGAGTACTCACGGTTGCTTTCTCCCTCCTTTTTCCCCCTTTCCTTTCTTTCTGGTTGTCGCAACCAGATGTCGGAGCCAGAGCGACGCGCGCCGTCGGCATTTACTCCTACTACACTGGAGGTGCCTACTACTACGTGCAGCCCGCTGATGACGACCAGGAGTAGTTTAGGAGGATCCCAGACAGGAGCCCTGCGCCTCTTTCGATCTGTATCCCAGTTTGCGCTAGCCTTCTTGAGGCAAACTTGTTTAACTTATGTCTGTACTCAGATATTGTTGCTTCCGCTGACTCGTCTATGATCGAGCACTTGTATTCGAGCCCTCGAGGCCCCTGGCTTGTATTATGATGCTTGTATGACTTATTTATGCTTTAGAGTTGTGTTGTGATATCTTCCCGTGAGTCCCTGATCTTGATCGTACACATTTGCGTGCATGATTAGTGTACGATTGAATCGGGGGCATCACACCTAGCTGGCAGGAAAAGAATAAATGGTGGACTCAGAATTACCTCTACGACTAATAATGCCAGAAAGGCAGGGATAGTCGAGACAATGAAAGTGGTCGTGATGCTGAATCATGAACTTTGACTAGATGCCCGGCGGCAATACACTACAATCTTCAGCGTTTGGGGGGTCAAATGCTAAAAAAAGTCTAATATAAGGCTCCCTAAATAATTTTTCTTTAGGAATTTATCAAAGGCTGGGGCCAAGCGCCCCCCCCCGCCCCAACATAGCTCCGTCATTGCACAAAGGGATTACTCTCAAATTTCCCAAATTTTTATCATCAGCGATGAACTCTCTCAAACTGGATGACATATCAGCATGCCTAGCCACTCCATTCATATCTTTGCCGCTTCACGGCGAGTCGAAGCAAGGCAGAATCAACAAAATACTAATAGACACATTTTCGAACAGAAAACAGGAGCTCTTTTCAGTCTGTTTAGTAAGTCAATTATGATCCAAACGTAGAATTGCACTCTTAAACTTTTTTTGCAGGGAAGGTCTCTAAACTTCATTCAGATATAGACTACATTCATTGACTATCAAAAATAAATATACACTCTCCGGAACGCTTCCATTTAAATATTTTGCCCGTTGACTACAGGGACAACTCTAATTTTCTGGTGTATGCTTGATGCTGCCAGGGAGAATTAAGGGCATGTACAACGGTGACATATGAATACATATGCCTCACGACAAGAAGTAGTTTGAGGCATATATATTGATTTTTTTTCTTCCCAATGCAAGCTACCACTAGTGGATCTCATCAAAAAATAAAAGATAGATTTTCACTACTCTTCATTTCAACTTTTTCAGCTTTATGCACCAGATCACATTTTTTCTTCCCCAAGCACCCGCCTCGTGCTGAGGATCCCGTTGCTTCATCCGAACCTACTTTTTCTGACATCCGATCGTACATGCCATACGGGGCATCACCCTGAGGCTATGCATTGTACATGCCCTGAAACTATGCGCCTTGGCACCTCGGTGGGGAAGCAACTTTCCATGGTGACCCAGTATGCGCGCACGCCTTTCCGCTCCGCCCCGCTGTGCCCTGTCCTTTTTTTTGACATCTTGAGCCTGTCCATCTTGTTGTGGCCGAATTTTGTGTTTTGACCCTTTTAGCATAGAAAATCGAGATCTGACCCCTGTTTCAACTTTTTTGAAATCTGACCCTTTCGCTACCGCTAGGGGGCTTGGCGGTAGGGTCAGGCAACCTACCGCCACGGGCCTCGGCGGTAAGGAAGACGGCCATAGACGTCAACTAACGGCCAGCACACCGGTACCCTACCGCCAAGGGCCTCAGCGGTAGGTTATGGGACCCTACCGCCCACCCCTGTGGCGGTAGGGTTTTTGCCTGGGGAACTGTCTGTGACCGAAAACGGCAAACCCCTGGCGGTAGGTTCTCACAACCTACCGCCAGGGGGCTTGGCGGTAGGGCCCTGGGGTTTTAGCTAGGGAACTTGCTGTAACCGTAAACGACAAATCCCTGGCGGTAGGGTGTGAGAACCTACCGCCAGGGGGCTTGGCGGTAGGGTCCTGTGGTTTTGCATTTTTGTAAGTTTTAGTGCTTGTTTTTTCCTAAATTTTTATCACAACAAAGATAACAGTATAGTATATATTTTAAGAGCCTAAAATATGCAGATCTCACACAATATAACATGCATCACACTCAAGATATAATAGCAAACGGTTCCACATAGTTTCACAAATAGCAAATAGCAAAAGGTTTGAACTAACACATATTTCACAAATAACACATAGTTTGACAACCCCAACTAACACAAGTTGTTTCGCAAACCCAACTAACACAAGTAGCCAAGCCCGAAATTACTTGCTTCTTCCCCTCTTGGAGGTACGGTCATCGTTCTTCTTAGAACGAGTCTCATCAGGCTTCTTCTTGTGCCCTCCTCGAGGAATCGGTTTTTGGAATGGGGACGGACTCTGCCAATCCTTCTTTGGCTGATTCCTCTTCGGAAGCTGAGATGGTTGAGTTGGTGGAGGTCCATAATCTTCATCGCACTCCTCCTCCCTATTGCTCTCCTCCTCCTCTTCTTCTTCATGAGCCTCCTCCTCCTCCTCCTCCTCCTCCTCCCCCTCCTCCTCCTCCTTCCCAACCAACCTAGACGATGAGCCAGCATGGCTCGATGAAGCGATGTTACCCTGTGTGGCTACAGGATCATGAGCTTCAACCGAGCCAGCACACCCAAGCAGGGCTACCAGCTTGCGACAACGCTTCACGAACTTCTGCAGTCATAATGAAACAAGGACATAATGCCGATCAGAATTATGATTGCAAATGAACAAGAACATGGGGTATTTCTAGGTGATTGAAATGTTACCTTCATCGTCTCCCTCACGTTGTTCTATGAATCTCAGTTCCCGGGGGCACGAACTAGTGCATTCGAGCCATCAAAGATGCATCTGTTCAGCTTGTCGGATTGTGAAGGCATAAGTGAGTCACAATGATGAATAAAATAAACTACATACAACCGCCGGTTCAAGACAGAAGAACACAACTTACCACTCTATTGATCAGGGGTGCAAACTCCCTAAATCCACCCATGTCTCTGATGCTAGCCTAGTAGGCCTCTTCCTCGGGGGCATTCATCTCCAGCTTCGCGATATCTTCTGGCGTCCACCTAGGCCTGAGACGAAGACGGTGCTTCTGGCCATCGTCGTACCACCTCATGTGTTTGGGTGTAATCATCCCAGTCAATCACTCGCCTCTCCACATCTTTACGCCACCTACGCCAATTCCACTCCGTCACAAAAGTTTTATGCTGCCCTCCACAGTCTGTGATCGACTGATTTTTCTGCCGACTGAACCTACAAGGCATAAACAACACAAACCATCATAGTACCGGTTGTAGTACTTACCACTCCATTCTCTATCCGAAAACTTTGGTTCAATATTTCGATCGTAGTATTTACCACTCCATTCTCTATGAAACGGCACGATGACCATTGTCGAACGCGTAGTCAAGCATGGAGTACCGGTTGCCGATGTTGTCCGCAAGAGGTGCCCGCCTAAATAAAATTTCATAAACATAAGCATTATAAGCATAAGCATAAATAAATAAAATGAAACATGGTTGATTCATTCATACAACATTTATATATTTATTCATATAACATCCACATGCATCATATATAAAAACAAAATCCTCCCCTCCAACATGCATCATATCATCATTTTTTTAAACAAAATAAGTTATAAAATAGGTTCATCTTGAGGGTTCAACATTTTTTCTCCAACTACATCCACTACTTGCATCATAGCATATCAACATGCATCATCATATCACAACAAATTCCTCCAACATGCATCATATAAAAAAAATTCTTCAACAAAAACATGAACTAGGGTTCATCTTCACACAACCATACCAACTAGTGACTAGAGTTCATATCTAACACAATATAACATCTAGAATCAACCTAAATCACTCCTAGGGTTAAAAAAATTAAATCTAGTTCAAGAAGGGAAGTGATTTGAATCAAATAATGCGACGAATCGGAAGCTATTTGACTAAAACTAATTGGAGGGATCGGACGAGCTTACTTTTCTCTTTTCGGGGCCATCTCGATCCGCAAAAACGATGAAGGAACGAAGAAGATCGGAGGGGGGGGGGGGAAGTGGAGGAGATGAGAGAGAGGGCGAGAGAGGAAGAACTGTTGTTCTTGGGGGCGAGGCGGCCGGGTGTGGGGGGAGAAGGGGGTGGGGTGGGCGGCCGCGCCCCCAATAACCTGTCCACACCCTGCCGCCAGGGTCCTGGTGATAGGATCAGATAGCCTACCGCCGGAACCTGCGGCGGTAGGGTGCGACGGAGGGGGGACGGCGGCAGTTTGCGTGCTGACGTGGATTAGTTTCCTAACGCCGAGCCCCCTGGCGGTAGAAAAAAAGGGTCAAATTTCAAAAAAAAAAAAAACAGGGTCAGATCTCGATTTTCTAAGCTAAAAGGGTCAAACACGAAATTTTGCCTCTTGCTGTCAAGCGTTGTGGTCGACCATCCTTTTGTCATGAACTTTTGGAAGTGGGAACTGCTTTGCAAGTTGTAGTGTGGAGGGGCACCTGAATGGGCTGGCAAAAGCCGCTGCCGACTTCGCTTTGAATCTTGCAGATGCGCTTCAGATTCTCGGTCCCGGAGTAGGTCCCGCCGTGGCTTGTCGTTATACGCTGCATGTTTTCCCAGTGTCCAAATCAATCTTACCAAGTTTTTTTTTTTGGTCACAAACAATAGTTTGGTCTTTATGATGACTGGCTCATGCCCTCATTGTCCATCCCTTGCAAACATTGGCCAAAGCATGACTGACTGACAAAAACATCTGCTTAATTTTGCGCCTTTGCTAAACCTCTTGCAACCTAGAAATGTTTTCACTTTGGCCAAAAAAAAAAGTTTTTCCGGTCGCCTGATACATAGGCGGGCGCTTACATATTTTTGCTAATCAAAATAGATACCCCCACACCGCTCGACAACCCATGATATACTATAACTTATGATATACAGTACTCCCTCCGTCCGGAAATACTTATCCTTAAAATGGTTGTATCTAGACTTATTTTAGTTATAGATACATTCCTTTTGAGGACAAGTATTTCTGGACGGAGGGAGTACTTAAGAAGCATTGCATGCTCAGTACGTAAAATACAAATCCTTACCCATGACACGATGTTACCATGGTGACTGTCCATGCCTAAATTGGGCAGCTAATGCCTGCTGCACCTGCACACCTTAAGTTCTGATATCCACAGAGAAATGTTGCCCAAAACAAGCTACTTCACACGGCCAAACCTCTCCACAAACTTCTGCTCGATCTCCAGCCTCTTCTTCACCAACAACGTGTACTTGTTCAGGAGCTCATCGTCCCCCTCGCAGCCCCCAAATGGAACAGCCAGCTTCATATTGAGCGATGTTCTATCCAATCGGCCCGAGTACACGCGTGAGATCGGCACGAACTCGCCCTGCTGCTTGCAGAGCCACCCATGGGATGCCCTCAGAGCAGCACCCACCGACGCAGAGTCTGCATATCGGCCGTCAGATACAGATAGAGTGCACCCAGAGTATGCTCTGCTCTCGTAGAGGTCAGTGTACAATCAGGTCATGCAGATCTCTTGCATATACCTGGTCTCTGAACAGTGTAAACCGGACAGCCAAAAACAGACGCCATCGTCTTGAGAATGGCCTGGTTCGACGAGGCGCCACCGGTTGCTATGATCCGCTTCGGAGGCACCGGCAGGCCGCACCTCTCAGCATGTCCCCTCATGGACATGAACTGGCCTTCTATCAACGCGCGCACCTGAATAACTTCGTGTTAAACCGGCCAAACCCTATCATGTTGAATTGTATGATGGCAGTGACAGGTTGTGAAGTACTCAAACCTCTGACGGAGGATCAAACTCGTCGGTTTGGCATTCCTCGCTCTCAGCTAATGATCCGCTGGTTAAGACGTCGACAACGTAGCGGTGAAACCCGACTAGGCATATATATTAGCACATGGTGTGAGCGATGACACGAAGAGTGGATGGGGAACGATATGCAAGGTCGATAATAACCTGGAAGTGGTGGCAGGATCTCATGCTCCTTGTAGTAAAATCCTAGTCTCCCTCCTGTGAAAAAGAAAAACACGAGACGTAATAATCCATGTGAAAGCTACCATTCTGTGGTCAATGCAAGAATCTAGCCTGATGGAAGGAAAGACAGGCTTTTCATAGCAACTGCCTTAACCTTAGTGGGATCAACGCATAATCAAACATGTGTACCAACTTGCCGAAATGTAAACTTTTATAGACCTGCTAGTTTAAATACCTTAATCTATTAATCAGAAAAAAAAAACCTTAATCCAATGAAATCCACACCACCTTTTCAAGATATGCATTTTGAAGGATACTAATCATTTTGATCAAATACATCGCGTACCATTTAAGGGGTCTGTTTGCTCAAGCAAGTTGTTGAACACATCCCATGATTTCTCAGCATAACGATCGCGAATGTCTGACAAAGAAGTACATAAGTTAGCAAGAGTAACAACACAATAGAAGGCACTGAAAATGGTACCTTCTCGAGTTAGAGATCCATTTTTATAGCAAAGCATAACCATGTAGGTGTTGGGGTCAACTGGATTAGGAAGGATGTTTCCATCCAGGGATGGTTCAGGGATGTCAGTTACCCCAAATACCTGAAAGATCATAAAGATGTCACAAACTTACCAGCAAAGGTTGACAGAAACAAAATTATGTTACACAATCACTCATCTTTTTTTTTGCAAATCCTTTTACTAATTGTTCCATCGCATTACAAGACAAAAATAGGTTTGATTCGCACAATAGGCTAAATTCAAAACCATCTCCTAATGTACACAAATGCACGTTCATATTACAGCATTACTCTTAAGAAAAATACAAGAATTTGTAGGCATGGTGATAGATGATTACTGTATCACTTGTTCCAAGGCTGATTGCTAGATCACCAGGATTGCTCAGAGTTAAGCCTGCATTATATCAGGGTATGAAAATATTTTAAAAAATTTGCAGTATGTAAGGGTTCTTGTAAGCTTTATATTAGGATTTTTTTATATACATATGAGAAAACAGACATCATATGTACTTCCTCCGGTCCTTTTTAGTCTGCATATAAGTTTTGTTCGAAGTCACCAAACTTATAGAAAAAACATCAACATTCACAATGCCAAATCAATATTCTTAGATTTGTTATTAAATGTAGTTTCATAGTATATATATTTGATATTATAGATATCTATATTTTTTAATATAAATTTGGTCAAACTTTGCAATGTTTTTTTTTACTTGACACAAATCTAATACGCGAAGTAAAAAGGACCTGAGGGAGTATTAGACTCATGTGGAAAATCAGGAGAACCTGAAGTACCTGCAAGGCTATTGGGGTTGTCCCCTGACCACTGAACAACCAAACAGTTGCTTGTAAATTGAAATCTGAGAAAACATGAGGTATCCAAGTATATCATTCAGACACATCATTAGTGACTAAAACATAATTTGAGTACAATTCAGTGTTCATATTGTTTACTTAAGAAGGTAACAGCTGGAGTACATCATTAGCCCCATTGCAAACAACATAATATTACCAACCTGACAAGTTGATATTGCAGTGTCAGCAATGAACAAATAGTTTGTGCATATAACTCAGAATTTCCAGATTTTCTCAAAAAAGTAATGTGCTAGACCATGCTACTGAGCATATATGAGACAAAAGTTCCACAAGAAAAATCTAGACGAGCGAATTTCGCATAATTTTTCTTCTTCTTTCGCATAAGCTACCTCTGAACAAAATAAGGAGCTAAAGTTCCAGCAATAGCATGCGCTGGTGCTAGCTTCCCAATCTTCACTTCCAAATCTGGAGCTGTAGCCTGTAAACATGGAATGCATCAGAAACAAGCGATTGGGTAAACAAAATCAAGTCAAACTGAATAACGTTGCTATGCCGCCCTAATATTTTCAGTACCAAACAATGCAGTTCCTGCAAATTGACAACGCAAACCTCTGAACATTTGAAGGAACCAAACCTCAAGGGCATCTTGAAGCAGCTCGCGCGTCTCGATGTCCATCAAGTTCATCCCGGCGCCGTCGGTCTGGTCGATGCAGGCGTAGCCGCCGATGAGCAGCGACGCCATGAACGAGCTGACAAGCGAGATCCTCTCGGTGCCGTCGTAGAGGCCCGGCCTCGTCTGGCACATCTTCCTGATCTGCGGGCCGGTGCACCGCTCGTGCGCCCGGCACCCCGTCATCCGGGCCAGCGCCAGCGCGCCGCCCAGTGCGGCCTCGACCTCCCGGCACTGCGCCGTCGAGCTGCTGTCCATCCACACGGGCGACTCCGGCGCGGCGAACGCGCCGGCCAGCTGCGGCGCCAGGCCCCTGGCCGGGTCCAGGGAGGCCAGCGCGGCGCCCGCCCCGCGGCCCCAGTAGACGCTGCCGTGCTGCTGCGCGCTGCCGGAGACGGCGGCCACGCGGCCGTAGTCCACCCTGGGCTTCAGCCTGTACAGGAGGAGGTCCAGGGCCTCGGCCCACATCAGCGGCGGCGACACGATGCGGCCCTGCTCGGCCGGGTCCCGCCGGACGCCGCCCTCCGTGCCGTAGTGCGGCAGGTCGGAGTCGAAGTGGACGGCGTCGTGGGCGACGATTGCGAGGCTGGCTTCCAGCACGGTGGCTTTGAGCGACCTGCGGAGACATCAAAGGCAGCAATTCTAGTGCCTCGTCAGTCGTCACTCAGGAAATATTCAGCGGCAGAAGATGGTAGCCGGAACTAAGGAACGGCGTTCTTACTGCGTGGAGCAATCAAACCCGAGGAAGAGGGAGCCGTCTGGGAGGGGAGGGGGGGAGCAACCGTCGCCGTCGGCCATGAGGACGGGCAGAGAAGCTCCGTGGTGTGTTCAGTCGCTGCCTCGCTGGATGTTAGTGGATTTTTTATTTGATGACGACGAAGGGGAGAAAAGTGGAGCACGCCAAAAAGAAGATTGACAAAAAGGAATATGCTTTCATTGAGTTGAAAAATCAAGACCTCCCGCTAAACGGGTGCTCTTAGAGCATCTCTAGTGGATGGTGTAAATTTAGATGTGTATATCTCCATATACACGTCCATATACACCCTGCTAAATTATACACCTTTCAGTTTTTCAGTAGAATGTGTAAATTAGGACGTGTATATTCCAACAACTATATTTTCGAACGTCTATGTTTTCAAACGGCTATATTTTCAACGGCCATATTTCCGATCTATATAAACCACCCCTACCACCTCTCTTCCAGCACACTTCTACCTGTGACTTCTCTTCTCACCTAGATTTTTCTATCGTTTCTCACGCAACACAATGAACACATTCACTTGGGAGATGAGTTCTTCGTCATCTTCATCTGGCGACGATGAACTCATACTTGCAGCATTCGCCGAGCGCGAGGAGGAAGAGAGGAAGAACGCTCGACGCCATGGCGGTTCCAAGCATGGACGTCAGTCAATCGATCGAGGAAGAGATGCCGGATTTCTTCTTCTGTGGGACGACTACTTCAAAGAAGTTCCTCGCTTTCCCGAACATTTGTTTCGACGAAGGTTCGTAATTAGTACACTTCTCCGCTTTGGTCCTTTTTTCATTTCCATGTCTCATTTACTTTTTATGCACATATTTAGGATGTCGCGTACTTTGTTCAACCGCATAGCTGATGGTATACTTGAGCATGACTATGATGATTATTTTACGCAAAAAAGAAGTGCTTCTGGAGCTCTTGGGTTACATCCTCTGCAAAAGATGACCGCGGCAATGCGGATGCTAACATATGGAATAGCAGCTGATGGTGTTGATGAGTACATCCGGTCCGCTGAGTCTACTAATTTAGAGTCTTGTAAGAAATTTGTGATCAAAGTTTGTGAAGTTTTTGGGGAAAAGTACCTGAGATCTCCAAATGAAGAAGACATTGCTAGGTTACTTGCAATAGGGGAGGAAAGAGGATTTCCCGGTATGTTAGGGAGCATAGATTGCATACAGTGGGAGTGAAAAAATTGCCCCAAAAAATGGCATGGCATGTTTAAAGGCCATGTGAGCGAGCCCACTATGATCTTGGAAGCAGTTGCTTCACAAGATCTTTGGATTTGGCATGCTTATTTTGGTTTACCAAGGTCTTTGAATGATATAAATGTTCTTCAACGTTCTCCTGTTTTTACAAAGCTAGCCGAAGGCCAAACTCCTCCAGTGAATTATAGCATCAATGGCCATCAGTACACAATGGGGTATTACCTTGCAGATGGTATCTATCCACGGTGGGCAACATTTGTGAAGAGCATACCAGCTCCAACCAGCAGAAAGCATAAAACTTTTACCAAGAAGCAAGAGGGGGCTAGGAAAGATGTGGAACGAGCCTTTGGAGTTCTGCAATCCCGTTTTGCCATTGTTCGTGGACCTGCTAAAGGATGGAAACGTAAAGAAATCACTGATGTCATGAAAGCTTGTGTCATAATGCACAATATGATAGTTGAAGAAGAGCGACAAACTGATCGGCAAAGCTGCACTTTTGAGGCAATGGGAGAAAGAGTCACAGTCTCTCGTACTTGCGGAAGAACTGAGCTCTTTTATTCAGATGACTCACCGGATTAGAAATTTCGATGAACATGATCAGCTTAAACTTGATCTAATTTCCTTGACAAAATGTGTGCATCGTTTGTGTGCACATATAAATATGTTGTTAAAATAAGCACAACACATATAGAATATTGCACATCACATATAGAATTACAAGAAAGGCGCATACCTTTTCTTCTATAGTCCTTCCACTTTCTTGCCTATTTAAAATCTGCTGAAGGCAACCACAAAATTTAGAGGTCTCTCTGTTAATCGTTGTGTAACGGCAATTGATTGCATTAGCATTACGCTCTGGCCATGATGATTCCTTGTGTGTGTTGTAGTACTCTGAAATTCTATCCCAATAAGCATCTCGGTTTTGATCTGTCCCAACAATATCCAAACTTGTATTTGCCCATGCTGCTATGAGAACCTTGTCCTCATCACTAGACCAATTTTTGCCTTTGTTGGATTTTCCTTTCTCTGTTATTGCAGAACGATGCTGAGTTGATGGAGTTGCCTGCTCTCCAATTGAACTATATGGTTGTGTTTGTGTGTAACCAAAACCAATGATGTCCAAGAAGCTTTGGTCACCATCCATCTGCAAGCAACCAATGCACAGCTTCAGGGATTTAGAGAAAAGATTCAGTGGTTCATTTGCATGTCTCTCCCCTGCCTGTCATTCAGAAACCAACTTCATGGAGGAAGGATCTGCTGCCTCTCCCCTGCCCGTCGACCTCACTCCTCTCCCCAGCCCGTCGACCTCCTGGCCGCAGCTAGCGCCGCCCGCACCCCGCACCCCGCCACCCGCATCCCGCACCCCGCCGCCCGCATCTCGCACCACGCCGCCCGCAGCTAGCGTCGTCCACATCCCCCACTCTGCCGCCCGCATCCCGCACTTCGCCGCCCGCACGGCCTCCCCACGCGGCTGACCTCCCGTCACCGCCAGATCTAGCTGCAGGGCGTGCGGCCTCCCGTCCCCGCCCTCCCGCTCGTGAGCTCGGCCGGAGAGAAATAAGTTATTACCTTAGGCGGCGGCGGAGAAGAAGCGGCGGCGACTGGGCGAAGCTCCTCCGTTCCTTCCTCCGGCGAGGCGGGCGGACGGCAGCGAGCTTCTTTTCGCGAGCTCACGAGCGTGGCTTGCTCGTGTTTATTTCCACGCCTCGTACCGTCGTGTCCTGGGCGTGGATGTTTACATGCCCTTTTACACGAGTCGCTGGGAGCAATTTTTCAGCTCGCATCGTGTATATTTGCTATACACATCCATATAGATGATCCACTAGAGATGCTCTAACCGAGCTATGAAAAGTCTTTGTTTTGGTTTTGATTAAGAGCAACTCTAGCAGACCCCGCATCCCGTTCCAACCCGTAAAATAACCGTCAAAATGCAGGTCGGAGCGGAAAAACCAGCCCGATCAGATCCCGCATCCTGCCCCGGCCCGCAAAAATTTTTTAGGGGGCGCGGCAAAATCCCGACCGCAACCCGGAAAAACGCGGGTTTCCCCCTCGCAGCTGCGGTGCCCTGCATATAAGCGGAAGCGGTTGGTGGAGGACATTTCATCCCGCGCTTTCCCCCACCAACCACCTCTCCTCTCCCGCCTCGCGCTGCCACCGGCCGCCGCCCAAGATTTCGGTGAAAGCAGCCGGCAGGAGCACGCCGGAAGGCCGCCACGCGCACGAGGCCTCCCCTCCCTTCCCCCCTGCGTCGGCGGGCCGCCGGATTTGCAGATCTATGGCACTTGCCTCCCAACCCAACAAGTACCTTCGGAGACACCTATAGAGCACCTTTATAATCACCCAGTTACGTTGTGATGTTTGGTAACACACAAAGTGTTCCTCCGGTAAAAGGGAGTTGCATAATCTCATAGTCATAGGAACATGTATAATTCATGAAGAAAGCAATAGCAACATACTAAACGATCAAGTGCTAAGCTAACGGAATGTGTCAAGTCAATCACATCATTCTCCTAATGATGTGATCCTGTTAATCAAATGACAACCCATGTCTATGGCTAGGAAACATAACCATCTTTGATCAACGAGCTAGTCAAGTAGAGGCATACTAGTGACACTTTGTTTGTCTATGTATTCACACATGTATCAAGTTTCCGGTTAATACAATTCTAGCATGAATAATAAACATTTATCATGAAAATAAGGAAATAAATAATAACTTTATTATTGCCTCCAGGGCATATTTCCTTCAGTCTCCCACTTGCACTAGAGTCAATAATCTAGTTCACATCGCCATGTGATTTAACACCAATAGTTTCACATCGTCATGTGACCAACACCCAAAGGGTTTACTAGAGTTAATAATCTAGTTCACATCGCTATGTGATTAACACCCAAAGAGTACTAAGGTGTGATCATGTTTTGCTTGTGAGAGAAGTTTAGTCAACGGGTCTGCCACATTCAGATCTGTATGTATTTTGCAAATATTCTATGTCTTCAATACTCTGCACGGAGCTACTCTAGCTAATAGCTCCCACTTTCAATATGTATCTAGATCAAGACTTAGAGTCATCCAGATCAATGTCAAAGCTTGCATCGACGTAACTCTTTACGACGAACCTTTTGTCACCTCCATAACCGAGAAACATATCCTTATTCCACTAAGGATAATTTTGACTGTTGTCCAGTGATCTACTCCTAGATCACTATGTCTTCCCTTGCCAAACTCAGTGTAGGGTATACAATAGGTCTGGTACACAGCTTGGCATACTTTATAGAACCTATGGCTGAGGCATAGGGAATGACTTTTCATTCTCTTTCTATTTTCTGTCGTGGTCGGGTTTTGAGTCTTTACTCAACTTCACACCTTGCAACATAGGCAAGAACTCCTTCTTTGACTTTTCATTTTGAACTACTTCAAAAATCTTGTCAAGGTATGTACTCATTGAAAAATATATCAAGCATCTTGATATATCTTTATAGATCTTGATGCTCAATATGTAAGTAGTTTCACCGAGGTCTTTCTTTGAAAAACTCCTTTCAAGCACTCCTTTATGATTTCCAGAAAATTCTACATTATTTCCGATTCAACAATATGTCATTCACATATATTTATCAGAAATATTGTAGTGCTCCCACTCACTTTCTTGTAAATGCAGGCTTCACCGCAAGTCTGTATAAAACTATATATTTTGATCAACTTATCAAAGCGTATATTCCAACTTCGAGATGCTTGCACCAGTCCATAGATGGATCGCTGTAGCTTGCACATTTTGTTAGCACCTTTAGGATCGACAAAACCTTCTGGTTGCATCATATACAACTCTTCTTTAAGAAATCCATTAAGGAATGTAGTTTTGACATCCATTTGCCAGATTTCATAAAATGTGGCAACTGCTAACATGATTCGGACAGACTTTTAAGCATCGATACGAGTGAGAAAATCTCATCGTATTCAACACCTTGAACTTGTCAAAAACATTTTGCGACAATTGATTTTTGTAGATAGTAACACTACTATCAGTGTCCGTCTTCCTCTTGAAAATCCATTTTTCTCAATGACTCACCGATCATCGGGCAAGTCAATCAAAGTCCATACTTTGTTCTCATATATGGATCCCATCTCAGATTTCATGGCCTCAAGCCATTTTGTGAAATCTGGGCTCATCATCGCTTCCTCATAGTTCGCAGGTTCGTCATGGTCTAGTAACATGACTTTCATAATAGGATTACCATACCACTCTGGTGCGGAATGTACTCTGGTTGACCTACGAGGTTCGATAGTAACTTGATCCGAAGCTTCATGATCATCATCATTAACTTCCTCACTAATTGGTGTAAGAGTCACAGGAACAGATTTCTGTGATGAACTACTTTCCAATAAGGGAGCAGGTACAGTTACCTCATCATGTTCTACTTTCCTCCCACTCACTTCTTTCGAGAGAAACTCCTTCTCTAGAAAGGATCCATTCTTAGCAACAAATGTCTTACCTTCGGATCTGTGATAGAAGGTGTACCCAACTGTCTCTTTGGGTATCCTATGAAGACACATTTCTCCGATTTGGGTTTGAGCTTATCATGTTGAAACTTTTTCACATAAGCATCTCAGTCCCAAACTTTAAGAAACGACAACTTTGGTTTCTTGCCAAACCACAGTTCATACGGTGTCGTCTCAACAGATTTAGATGGTGCCCTTTTAACATGAATGCAGCTGTCTCTAATGCATAGCCCCAAAATGATAGTGGTAAATCGGTAAGAGACATCATAGATCGCACCATATCCAATAAAGTACGGTTATGACGTTCGGACACACAATTATGATGTGGTGTTCCAGGTGGCACGAATTTGTGAAACTATTCCACATTCTTTTAATTGAAGACCAAACTCGTAACTCAAATATTCGTCTCCGCGATCAGATCGTAGAAACTTTATTTTCTTGTCACGATGATTTTCCACTTCACTCTGGAATTCTTTGAACTTTTCAAATGTTTCAGACTTATGTTTCATTAAGTAGATATACCCATATCTGCTCAAATCATGTGAAGGTCAAAAAATAACGATACCCGCCGTGAGCCTCAACACTCATCGGATCGCATACATCAGTATGTATTATTTCCAATAAGTCAGTTGCTTGCTCCATTGTTTCGGAGAACGGAGTCTTAGTCATCTTGCCCATGAGGCATGGTTCGCAAGCATCAAGTGATTCATAATCAAGTGATTCCAAAAGCCCATCAACATGGAGTTTCTTCATGCGCTTTACACCAATATGACCTAAACGGCAGTGCCACATATAAGTTGCACTATCATTATTAACTTTGCATCTTTTGGTTTCAATATTATGAATATGTGTATCACTATGATCGAGATCCAACAAACCATTTTTATTGGGTGTATGACCATAGAAGGTTTTATTCATGTAAACAGAACAACAATTATTCTCTAATTTAAATGAATAACCGTATTGCAATAAACATGATCAAATCATATTCATGCTCAACGCAAACACCAAATAACATTTATTTAGGTTCAACACTAATCCCGAAAGTATAGGGAGTGTGCGATGATGATCATATCAATCTTGGAACTGCTTCCAACACACATCGTCACTTCACCCTTAACTAGTTTCTGTTCATTCTGCAACTCCCATTTCGAGTTACTACTCTTAGCAACTGAACCAGTATCAAATACTGAGGGGTTGCTATAAACACCAGTAAGGTACACATCAGTAACATGTATATCAAATATACCTTTGTTCACTTTTCCATCCTTCTTATCCGCCAAATACTTGGGGCAGTTCCGCTTCCAGTGACCAGTCCCTTTGTTGTAGAAGCACTTAGTCTCAGGCTTAGGTCCAGACTTGGGCTTCTTCACTTGAGCAGCAACTTGCTTGCCGTTCTTCTTGAAGTTCCCCTTCTTCCCTTTGCCCTTTTCCTTGAAACTAGTGGTCTTGTCAACCATCAACACTTGATTCTCTTTCTTGATTTCTACCTTCATCGATTTCATCATCATGAAAAGCTCAAGAATCGTTTTCGTCATCCCTTGCATACTATAGTTCATCGCGAAGTTCTACTAACTTGGTGATGGTGACTAAAGAATTCGTGAATCACTATTTTATCTGGAATATTAACTCCCACTTGATTCAAGCGATTGTAGTACCCAGACAATCTGAGCACATGCTCACTAGTTGAGCTATTCTCCTCCATCTTTTAGCTATAGAACTTGTTGCAGATTTCATATCTCTCAACTCGGGTATTTGCTTGAAATATTAACTTCAACTCCTAGAACATCTCATATGGTCCATGACGTTCAAAACGTCTTTGAAGTACCAATTCTAAGCCGTTAAGCATGGTGCACTAAACTATCAAGTAGTCATCGTATGGAGCTTGCCAAACATTCATAACATATGCATTTGCTCCTGCAATCGGTCTGTCACCTAGTGGTGCATCAAGGACATAATACTTCTGTGCAGCAATGAGGATAATCCTCAGATCACGGATCCAATCCGCATCATTGCTACTAACATCTTTCAACTTAGTTTTTTTTCTCTAGGAACATATCAAAATAAATGGGGAGCAACATCGCGAGCTATTGATCTACAACATAGTTATGCAAATACTATCAGGACTATGTTCATGATAAATTAAAGTTCAATTTAATCAAATTATTAAAGAACTCCCACTTAGATAGACATCCCTCTAATCCTCTAAGTGATCACGTGATCCATATCAACTAAACCATGTCCGATCATCACGTGAGATGGAGTAGTTTCAATGGTGAACATCACTGTGTTGATCATATCTACTATATGATTCACGCTCAACCTTTCGGTCTTAGTGTTCCGAGGCCATATCTGCATATGCTAGGCTCGTCAAGTTTAACCTGAGTATTCCGCGTGTGCAACTGTTTTGCACCCATTGTATTTGAACATAGAGCTTATCACACCCGATCATCACGTGGTGTTTCGGCACGAAGAACTGTCGCAACGGCGCATACTCAGGGAGAACACTTATACCTTGAAATTTTAGTAAGGGATCATCTTATAAAGCTACCGCCGAACTAAGCAAAATAAGATATATAAAAGATAAACATCACATGCAATCAAAATATGTGACATGATATGGCCATCATCATCTTGTGCCTTTGATCTCCATCTCCAAAGCATCGTCATGATCTCCATCGTCACTGGCATGACACCATGATCTCCATCATGTTGATCTATATCAATGTGTCGTCACATGGTCGTCTCGCCAACTATTGCTCTTGCAACTATTGCTATCGCATAGTGATGAAGTAAAGCAATTATTTGGCACTTGCATCTTATGCAATAAAGAGACAACCATAAGGCTTCTGCCAGTTGCCGATAACTTCAACAAAACATGATCATCTCATACAACAAAATATAGCATCATGTATTGACCATATCACATCACAACATGCCCTGCAAAAACAAGTTAGACGTCCTCTACTTTGTTGTTGCAAGTTTTACGTGGCTGCTATGGGCTTGAGCAAGAACCGTTCTTACCTACGCATCAAAACCACAACGATAGTTCGTCAAGTTAGTGTTGTTTTAACCTCCTCAAGGACCGGGCGTAGCCACACTCGGTTCAACTAAAGTTGGAGAAACTGACACCCGCCAGCCACCTTTGTGCAAAGCATGTCGGTAGAACCAGTCTCGCGTAAGCGTACGCGTAACATCGGTCCGGGCCGCTTCATCCAACAATACACTGAACCAAAGTATGACATGCTGGTAAGAAGTATGACTTGTATCGCCCACAACTCACTTGTGTTCTACTCGTGCATATAACATCTACGCATAAACCTGGCCCGGATGCCACTGTTGGGGAACGTAGTAATTCCAAAAAAAATCCTATGCACACACAGGATCATGGTGATGCATAGCAACGAGAGGGGAGAGTGTGTCCATGTACCCTCGTAGACCGAAAGCGGAAGCGTTAGCACAACGCGGTTGATGTAGTCGTACATCTTCATGATCCGATCGATCCGAGTACCGAACGTACGGCACCTCCGAGTTCAGCACACGTTCAGCTCGACGACGTCCCTCGAACTCCGATCCAGCCGAGCTTTGAGGGAGAGTTCCGTCAGCATGACGGCGTGGTGACAGTGATGATGATGTTTCCAACGCAGGGCTTCGCCTAAGCACCGCTACGATATTATCGAGGTGGAATATGGTGGAGGGGGGCACCGCACACGGCTAAGAGATCAAGAGATCAATTGTTGTGTCTCCAAGGGGTGCCTCCCTCCCCGTATATAAAGGAGTGGAGGAGGGGGAGGGGGCCGGCCACCCTAGGCGCGCCCCATGAGGAGTCCTACTCCCACCGGGAGTAGGACTCCCCCCTTCCATGTGGGAGTAGGAGAGGAGAGGGAAGGAGAGAGAAGGGGAAAGGAAAGGGGGGCGCCGCCCCCCCCCCCTCCTTGTCCAATTCGGACTGGGGGGGAGGGGGCACGCGGCTGCCCTAGGCCGGCCCTCCTCTTCTCCACTAGGGCCCAATAGGCCCATTAGTCTCCCCGGGGGGTTCCGGTAACCCCCGGTACTCCGGTATATGCCCGATACTCCCCGAAACCATTCCGGTGTCTGAACATAGTCGTCCAATATATTGATCTTTATGTCTCGACCATTTCGAGACTCCTCGTCATGCCCGTGATCACATCCGGGACTCCGAACTACCTTCGGTACATCAAAATACATAAACTCATAATATAACCGTCATCGAACTTTAAGCGTGCGGACCCTACGGGTTCGAGAACTATGTAGACATGAACGAGACACGTCTCCGATCAATAACCAATAGCGGAACCTTGATGCTCATATTGGCTCCCACATATTCTACGAAGATCTTTATCGGTCAAACCGCATAACAACATACATTGTTCCCTTTCTCATCGGTATGTTACTTGCCCGAGATTCGATCGTCGGTATCTTAATACCTAGTTCAATCTCGTTACCGACGAGTCTCTTTACTCGTTCCATAATACATCATCCTGCAACTAACTCGTTAGTTGCAATGCTTGCAAGGCTTATAGTGATGTGCATTACCGAGTGGGCCCAGAGATACCTCTCCGACAATCGGAGTGACAAATCCTAATTTCGAAATACGCCAACCCAACAAGTACCTTCGGAGACACCTATAGAGCACCTTTATAATCACCCATTCACGCCAGACGTTTGGTAGCACACAAAGTGTTCCTCCGTAAACGGAGTTGCATAATCTCATAGTCATAGGAACATGTATAAGTCATGAAGAAAGCAATAGCAACATACTAAATGATCAAGTGCTAAGCTAACGGAATGGGTCAAGTCAATCACATCATTCTCCTAATGATGTGATCCCGTTAATCAAATGACAACCCATGTCTATGGCTAGGAAACATAACCATCTTTGATCAACAAGCTAGTCAAGTAGAGGCATACTAGTGACACTCTGTTTGTCTATGTATTCACACATGTATCAAGTTTCCGGTTAATACAATTCTAGCATGAATAATAAACATTTATCATGAAATAAGGAAATAAATAATAACTTTATTATTGCCTCTAGGGCATATTTCCTTCACCAGCGGCATCCAACCCCATCGCCATCTCCTACTCCCTCTTATTTCCCTGTGCCTCAACGAGGTGGGCAAGCCGGCACACACGGCAAAGGGCTGCTGCGGCTTCGACGCGGGCGCCGCAGTAGTGGAGGCGGAGCGCGGCGCCTGGTGGTGGACGGCCACGCAAGCGACGTCAGCTTGGACGAGTTCCATCACATCCACTGCTACCTCAGGTTTGTTTCGTTGCTTGCTCGCGGTTGGATCCGATCGAGGCTCTAATTTGGTTGCTTGATTCGACAGTGTGATTTTGGATCTGGAGCATTTAGGAGGCTGTTCTACATTGCTGCGCTCTGTAGTGACAGGATTCATGTTTCATTGTTGCAAGAGATGATATTGAGAGGCTGATGTGAATTCGTTTGTGTGTAGATTTTGTCAGTTCTAGGATTGCATGTTTATGCAGTTTCTCTGTTTGTCCTGTAGGTTAGCCGATTGATGGATTTAATTGCTGACCCGTTTGTGTTGGCTGAAGGTGGTGAGATGGAAATAAGGATTAAGCCTGGCACTCGAACAATAACTATTTGTACTATATAGATCAGCTAAACATTGTATTGAAATAGCAAGCTGCATATGAGAGAGGCATTTTGGAGGCCGAGCTCCATGGAAGCCTTTATTCTTGAAAAATTCAAATTCAAACTTTTATGGTTCAAAAAATTCTGAAAAAAAATATGCGTGTATGTAAGGATGTAACTCACATGTGTGTAAAAATTCATGATAAAATACCTTGAGTTGCGACCTATACAAAAAAGACAAATTCATGGCATGGGAAGATGAATAGTATCATGTGTTAAATAGCCTCAGATTTGTCTTTTTTGCACAGCCCTTATTTCAATGTATTTTGAACTGAAAATTTACACACATGTGTGTTATACCTTCATGTATATCTATATTTTTCTTTAGAATTTTTTGAAATGTAAAAATATGAATTTCGATGAAATTTCAATTTTGAATTTGGAGGCCTGATACGTCTCCAACGTATCTATAATTTTTTATTGCTCCATGCTATATTATCTACTGTTTCGGGCAATATTGGGCTTTACTTTCCAATTTTATATTATTTTTGGGACTAACCTATTAACCGGAGGCCCAGCCCAGAATTGTTGTTTTTAGCCTATTTCAGTGTTTCGAAGAAAAGGAATATCAAACGGAGTCCAAAAGACCAAACTCCACGGAACCTATTTTTGGACCGAAGAAGCCCATGGAGTACGGAAGCTCACTGAGAGACTGGCTGCCCACAAGGGGGGGCGCGCCCTACCTCGTGGCCAGCCCGAAGTCCACCGACGCACTCTCCTGCACCCATATATACTCGTGCCCTAAAACTTCCAGAACATATATTAGATCAGAAGTTCCGCCGCCGCAAGCCTCTGTAGCCATGAGAAATCAATCTAGGCCCTCTCCGGTGCCCTACCGGAGGGGGGCATCATCACCGGTGGCCATAGAGGAGTATCTCGGAGGGGTCTTCATCATCATGAAGGCCAAGGACCAGAGGGTGGAGGCCATGGAGGAGGAAGCACAAGGGGGAGAACCTCTCTCCTCTCTTCCGGTGGCGTCGGAGTGCCATCGGGAGGGGAATCATCACCACGGTGATCGTCTTCATCAACATCACCATCATCATCATCATCCTCATCTCCTTTACGCGGTCCACTCTCCCGCAAACCGCTGTAATCCCCTACTTGAACATGGTGCTTTATGCCACATATTATGATCCAATGATGTGCTGCCATCCTATGATGTTTTGAGTAGATATCTTTTGTCTTTGGGTTGATTGATGATCTAGATTGGTATGAGTTGTATGTTTTACTTTGGTGCTGTCCTATGGTGCCCTCCGTGTCGGCAAGCGTGAGGGATTCCGCTGTAGGGTGTTGCAACACGCTCATGATTCGCTTATAGTGGGTTGGTGAGTGGTGAAACACAAACCCGAGTAAGAGGGATTGTTGCGTATGGGAATAAAGAGGACTTGATGCTTTAATGTTATGGTTGGGTTTTACCTTAATGATCTTTAGTAGTTGCGGATGCTTGCTAGAGTTCCAATCATAAGTGCATATGATCCAAGTAGATAAAGTATGTTAGCTTATGCCTCTCCCTCATATGAAATTGCAATAGTGATTATCGGTCTTGTTAACAATTGCCTAGGACAATTCCGCACACCGATCCACCATTATTCCACACTGCTATTTATATTATTTAGTAATATATTCTAACTTTATGATAACAGCACCTACTTTTATATTTTAGCTCTCCGATATCATGCAAAGTTATCCTCTTCATACCCACAACGTAGTTTTATTTCCCGTTGCTAGTTGGAAGTAAACGTTCGATGCACGTAGAGTCGTATCAGTGGCAGATAGGGCTTGAGAGAATATTGATCTTACCTTTAGCTCCTTGTGGGTTCGACACTCCATACTTATCACTTCCACCTTTGGAAAGTGCTATGATGATTCCCTGCACTTGGGGATTATCAAGGCCTCACCGGAGGCCGAGCTCCAAAAGGGATTTTCGGCTACATATATCTAATATTCATCTATGGCACATGGGGAATCTTGTTTCCTGACAGAGAACAATAAAGATAAGTTGATGACACAAAGTACTGAATAAAAAACACTTCTAATGATCTATATAATGTGAAGTTTTTCTGTTACCTATGTGTACTTTCTATGCTTTGAAACTAGAGCTGGCCATGATTAATTCTTTGCAAGTTGATAGTCTACCGAAGTTTGAATTTGCTTTGTATACCAATATTGAAGACTATTTCAGCATATTTTTCTAAAGTGGCTTCTTCCATTAGTGATTATTGGTTCTAGCAAAAACATAAGATTCACAAATTATATTACCAGGAATTGTTGGTGCGCTAGGAATTCAGCGGTACAGATTCAGTTAAACATGATTCCAACAACCCTTTGAGATCCTAGCACTAAACTCCAGTCTGCTTGCGATTTGAGACATGATTGCCTTTACCTCACACATGGTGAAGTATGATATGAATAGTTGAGTTTATCCTCTAGGTTTCAGTGAATACTCACACATTCTATATGTATGAAATGCTGCAAAAGTTTATACTTTACGACAATGGGTTCGAGTGTCAACCTGTGTTTGACAACCTTGAGGGGTTGCTCAAATGACCGGGCCTGTAAGGACTCACTCGCGGGACACTCGACGAAGAACTGGTTGATGTCGGGCTCAATTCTCAAATCGTAGTAGAGCGTGTCACTGTATGGACTCACTTGTAGGACATTCTATATGTAGCAGAGTGCATTAGATTAATTAAAACCACGATCCAATTTTTGCAACGTATCTCATTATACACACTGCACACATGCATGATTGCACATTCTTTGCACACTGCTTAGTACTCTCTCTGTAAACTAATATAAGAGCGCTTAGATCACTAAAATAGTAGTCTAAACGCTCTTATATTAGTTTACGGAGGGAGTATAATTCATAACATTTTCTTGTGGGAGGAGGGAGTTGAAGAGTGCTCACTCTGACTTTGCGCATGGTAGATTGATAGTGAGATAGTCAATGTTGTTTTTTGAGACCATGACAATTAGTACCATTGCAACTTAGATACACTGGAGTACTATTTATTTTCCTAATCATTTTTTTTGTTAGTTTCGTGATTATACAATATTGTTTACTCTAACATGGCAATTTTGCATCTTTTTTATATAATATAACAGCCGAAGCTTATCGCACATACAAATAGCATAACTTTTGCAAACCTGAAGGCTCCTGTGTAACCATGCCCGACACAAGGAAAATTCTAGGATGAAGTATGTACCGTTTCCTTAAATATTTCATCAATGCATGGGTATAAACTGAACATTGTATATTGTGACCTATGGAGGAAAAAAAGACTAAATGCAAATAGATGAGAAATCCTAGCTTATTCCTTTGGCCATTTTTGTAACCAAAGCTATAGCATGGCCAACACAAAGGAGCTGGAATTTTAGAGCGACGGAAATAGGAATGTAATGTCTTTCAGATAGTTATCATTTAGGGTAGTGGTTCTAGGTTTCATATTCAAAACTGTTCTTTGTTGTCAGATTCTCTTGAAGCAAACCTGAAGGCTCCTGTGTATCCATGCCCGGCACAAGGAAAATTCTAGGATGAAGTATGTACCGTTTCCTTAAATATTTCATCAATGCATGGGTATAAACTGAACATTGTATATTGTGACCTATGGAGGAAAAAAGACCAAATGCAAATAGATGAGAAATCCTAGCTTATTCCTTTGGCTATTTTTGTAACCAAAGCTATCGGCTGGCCAACACAAAGGAGTTGGAATTTCAGAGCAACGGAAATAGGAATGTAATGTCTTTCAAATAGTTATAATTTAGGGTAGTGGCTCTAGGTTTTATATTCAAAATTGTTCTTTGTCGTCAAATTTTCGTGGAAGAAATATGTGCTTACCGCTACTGAAATTATATCGTACCATATTTTACCAGCACCTGCTGAGCCAAAAGCCCACACGGGTTCAAACATAAATATTGCCTCAACTTCTTGCTCCGAAGGTTGATCTTAATTTCTTGATATTGTTTATTTCATAATAAAAACTGAAGGTCCCTCTCTAAATTAACCCGGCGTTTGCTATGTAGACAACTCTTACTGAATTGATCTATGTCAGCTCATGCTCTCAAATCGGTCAAGAGATCATTGTGTGTTTAGTCTTCTCTACAGATTAATTATTTTGTTCAACCTAACAGTCTTATCCATATATATAGCTAACTAGATCGGGAGTTCTAACATGTTTATAGCTGAATTAATCTTCATACATGTGACAGGTGCAGGAGGTACCATGCAAGCAAGCAGGGAGGCCTCAATCATGCTGCAGGGACTGGGTATACCCCCCCCCCCTCGTGCTAGCATATGATGGGTTCGATGATGGTGTTGTACCCATACACAGGTATTAGCTTCTGCACTGTTTCTTTGTCTCCCTATTACCTTGCCTCCCCACTCATGCTTTGAGTTTGCTCTCTGCTTGGCAAGATTAATGTGAGGTATTTAATTTATGTTCATAAGATGAAAAAATGACGCCTGGTGAGATTTTAGGTGTATCCACCGATAATAGCTTCTGGAATAATGTTAATATAGTTTGCTATTTTCTGTACAATACTTCTGAATATATATTGGTTACTCCACTGCATGTTACTCCGTGTGAGGTGGGCTTAAATTTCTCGTTCAGGTTATGTGTTTCAAGAACAGACATAAGGATAATTTGAGATTTTTCGGTCATTTATATTTGGCTGCTTCATTCTTTTCTAATACTGCAGATATATTTCCATATTGAACTGGATTATTGCAATGATTGGGTTGATTCAGACATACAATATCTTGACTGACTTTTCCTGTTGGGCAATTCAAACGATGGAAGCCTCTTTGGACCCTTCCACCTCGAGGGCCTCACCACTGGAGACTCACGCGAGAACCAGCGCCGCTGCCGTGTCTGCCAGTACGCTCACACAAGAATCCAGAGGCAACACCTTGGTCCTCTCCCTGCAAACAACTCTGTGAGATGCGGCCGTGACCCGAGGGTGGCAAACACCAGCTCTTTGACGATGCGGCCACGACCCGCGGGTGGCAAACAACAGCTCTTTGACGATGCGCCCGCGACCCGCGGGTGGCAAACAACAGCTCTTTGACGATGCGGCCGCGGCCCGAGGGTAGTGGGACTGGCGCCATCGTCCATGCCATGTTCCGGCTGATCCCCCAAGGCGTCTCGCTGACGTCCAACCGGCGCCTCGCCGATGTCCAACCGACGCCACACAACCAATGGTACTACCGACATGACGATGCCGACCTCCACGCTGATTGAGTTTTTGGACCTGCCGCAATGGACAAGGTCATACGAGCATCTGCATTTGATGTGCTATGTGCTCTCTTTTCACAAGTGTAGGGTTTTTATGTTATAAACTATATATGCTACCGATTGTTCGTTGTAGATATTTCCCTACTTGTTTTCTGATTAATGGATCTGAGGTAGTTAGAAGTCACCAACTACTTATACTATTTTGTCAACTGTCACGGGCTATAATTGTTTGCATGATACTTACACTATCATATCTCAAGTGAGCACAAATAGGAGAGTAGAAGGGGCGCGTCCTACCTGGCGCCGCTGAGCTTCCACTCAGTTGCTTTTGAAGACGCTAAACCTATGTTGTTGCTTATGTAAACTGCACTATTCTCAGTCAGATCGTTCATGTTCATATCCATAATGGGGTTTCTAACTTTCTCTGTATATATATTTTGATATCTGCTGCTAAGTTTCGTAATTAAAGCAATCGTCTCAAACGTTAATTAGTATAGAAAAGAGTGTTAAACGGTCGACTACAACCAGGCACCGCCCAACTCCCCCTCAAGAGGCGCGCCTGCCAACCTAACACTCATAAAGTACACTGATCTGAGCCTAACCTAAAATATTTAATCCGTCAGGTTTAAAGTTTGATGTAGGAAGGGCATACAAGTTTGATGTTTGCAGTTACAGATTTTTGCCAAAGCCCGCTGAAACGAAGTTTAGTTCAGCAGACCATATATGTTGGAAGAAAGCAAATTTCTTGCCTTTCGAATCCTCCGAAGCCATCATATTTTATTTCAAACCAATTTGTCCCAGCTCAGTGTATCTCTGGTAAAATACGAACATCATTGTTTTTACTTTTTTAGGGGATGCCACAAAAGGAAAAATGACCAAGACTGCATCTGTCATGTTTTTTTGCTAGATTGTTAATTTTAATTCATGTTTGATATTGCAGTATGGAGGTTTCGCCAAATACATGTTCTATTGTCGTTTATTTTCCACTATTGTTGGGCCTCGTTTCTTTATTTGCATCATCGGATGTGTAATGTTATATTGGTCATGATCCAGCCATTTTCATCGACCAAATATATATTGTTAGCTTATTGTATTTGTGAAATTACACTAGCCTGTGTTTTATGGAGGAACTGTGCTAAACTGCTAATGTAGCTGCAACAGCTTGATATATGTTCTGCTACCATAGGTGTCACTTCCTTCTTAAGTATGTGTATAGTTCTCATCAATAGATGTTTTCTTCCCCGCCTGCTGTTTTCCGTAGTCTTAAGAATGATATTTACCTGACTAAAAAGCCAATAGCTCATAATATTGTTAATTCCAGTCGCTTGGTTGATTATCGTTGTACAGTATAATTCAGAGAATACTATTGTGTTTGTTTATTCAAAGAAAACGCTTGATAGGTGGGGATTCGGAAGAAGCAACTAATAGATAGGGGGCGCCTTGAATATATATATATATGTATGAAGATAAAATCTTGTTGTGGGTTTCAGTTTTCCGTTTTTTGGGTTTGCACGTGAACCCTGCATCTCGCAGTTCCTGTTTAAGTCCCATGTTTGTGTACATCCAATTTATACTAGTGGTCCATTGCATTGTGTAATACTGTTCGCTTTACACTTCTTTCTGAATTGGTATACCTGGTATACCTGTCAATGTGAGTCCCTCTCGTGCTATTTTGCCGTCAATTTGGTCTTACCTGGAATTGTTTGACTCTTGGATTTTTTCACCGTTTGATCTCCTATTTTTTATGGGGTTTCTTCCCTTCGATCCTGCCTCTATTTTGGATTTTTCCTTTCTCTATTTTGGATGCTTCCTTATTGTTCTTTTCTTGGACTTAGTTTCCCCTCTTCCTCTTGAGTTAAAAATCATGCATACATCGTAACAAAAAAAAAGTTGCAGGCTTTTGGAATTTAAGAGTGAAGTGCAATGTAGGTCCTCAAACTATTTCAGGGGTGTCATGTAGGTCCTCGAACTATGAAAATCGTCATCCAGGTCCTCAAACTGCAATAAGTGTATCATTCAGGTCCAAAATCTCCCTAACCCCTCTAACTAGCCAGCTGGCGCCGTTAACTGTGAACACTGAACAGTAAAATAGCGTTCCAGTTCCAACATCATTTTTGTACGTGATGAACAGTAAAAATCAAAAAAATCTGAAATTCTTTGGCATTGAAGATACCCTGGTGCGTGAACAGTAAAAATGTTCACTAATTCAAAAAAATGTTCGCGAATATGGAAAAGTTATTCGCAACTTTAGAAAAATGTTCACAAACAATAAATTTGAAAATATGTTCGCGAACCACAAATATTGTTCGCAGGCATGGAAAAAACTGTTCGCGACATTAAAAAAATGTTCGCGAACCACAAATATATTTGACTTTAAAAAAATGTTAGTGAACATTTTTTTAAATTCACGAATAGTTTTTCCAAATTCATCATTCGCGAACATTTTCTTAAAGTCGTGAATATTTTTTTAAAATTCATGAATATTTTGTCCAAATTCATCATTCACGAACATTTCTTTAAAGGTACGAACATTTTAATTAAAGTCGTGAATATTTTTTCCAAATTCATCATTCACGAACATTTTTTAAAGTCACGAATATTTTTTCCAAATTCATCGTCCGCGAACATTTTTTTAAAGTCGCGTATATTTTTTCCAAATTCATCATTCGCGAACATTTTTCTGAATTAATGAACATTTTAATGTTCATACACCTGGGTATCTTCGATGTCAAAGGTTTTCAAATTTTTTTTTTTACTGTTCATCGTACACTGTTCATCACGTACAGAAATGATGCTCGGAACTTAGCGCTGTTTTACTGTTCACAGTTCACTATTTCATTGTTCATGTTTAACGCCACCAGTTGGCCGGTTAGAGGGGGTCAGGGAGATTTTGGACCCGAATGATACAGTTACTGCACTTTGAGGACTTGGATGACAATTTTCATAGTTCGAGGACCTACGTGACACCCTTAAAATAGTTCAAGGACCTACAGTGCACTTCACTCGGAATTTAAATAGTAACGATGAAAAGATGGTGTGATGTAACCGTGGCAGGTGGAATTTTGCTTCAGTGGTGTGAATCTAGCTACAACTGCCCATATGTTTAAGTTTAATACTAAAGATCCAGATGGATTTGGTGAGTTTAACCCGTTAAATTTGAATAAAGCATCCAATCATGATGTTCACTCATGTATGTTTCTTTCATCTGACGTTTGCTTGGCCAAAATCAATTACAATTTACCATCATTTGGTTGATTCCGCATTTACATGTTTTTCTTATTGTGAATAGTTAGAGGCATTCTGTATTATAGGAAATCTTTGAAGCTTCAAGCATTCCTAGACATGGCAGCTTCGAATTTGAGCATCTCTCTTCAGTACCTTCCTGATTTTATATGGTCTTAGGGAATATATCGAGAGGTGAATAGTTTCTTTTTTCATTTAGGTGCCACCAAGAGAAGTGCACGCACTCATTTACTCAAGCGCTCTAAATTCATATTTTGCCTCGCCGATTTTCCTGTCAAGTGCACCCAACTGTCACTGACTCTGCCTTAATTCCAATGTTCATTACTTATAATTTTACAGCTCATTTACTCTAAATCTTTTGTTCTTATTCGATTACTTTGTACATATGATTGCAACTCATGACACTATAGTGCTCTGTCTTCATGTGCACTCTAATTTTGTGCATGTGCATTTCATACCATAGACGTCGATGACTTCATGTGTTTATGTTATATTATTCAGTTTTTGGCATACACCAATGTACCAGCTTCCTTCTGTTTCACTTATTCATCACACTTTGCACTTAGCTGAGCATGTTACTTTAAATCTGATGCAACAACATTACATAGTATATGCGGGAAAGGGAAAGGGGCGCCTCCCACGTAGCACCGCTCAACTTCCTCTCAAGAGGCGCCACCGGGTGGCGCCCCAACCGCTAGTAATATTCAAAAGTGTGCATTGTTCGTGTTAGGTGGAAGCATGAAATTTTGAAGCTAGGAATTTTTTTAATTTCCTTAATTAATTACAAATATGGAGTATTGGAATTTCGTTACATCGACGACGAAGGAATAGTCTGACGCTGGAGTCTTATCAGACTACAGATACAAAGCGTTTCCCATTACTAAATTTCCACTTGCACATTAACCTAGCTACTCCTGCGGCTTGGACAGCAAGAAGGTCATCTGCCCTACGAATCCCTGCAGCCAGTGCCGGAGCTTAGTGCAAGTCTGAGGGGGCCATGCCCCCCCCCCCCCAGCCCAAGGCAAAATAATGAAGAAAAATTAATATGCATAGCTTAGATTTGAAAAAAAAAATCAATTATTTGCCCTCCTAGTTGTTCATATTTTCGCTTTGCCCCCCTGAGATTCTTGTCAAGCTCTGCCACTACATGCAGCAGGAACCTGTGAAGATGCACGGCCGCCAGCATCACCTTGATCCTTTCGCCGATCATTCTCTTCGTCTCCTTTAGGAGGCAAAAGTTTGTCCAGAACGTCATCACACAAGAAAAGAACCAAATGGTCTTCGTCGTGGGCGCTACGATCTGCCATCAAACATGTTAGTGTGAGAGCCCTAGCTGGCAGGAAAAGAATAAACAAAGGACTTAGGATCACCTCTACGAGCAATAACATCAGAAGGGCAGGTATAGTCGAGACGATGAAAGTGGCCCTGACGCTGAATCGTGACCTTTGACTAGATGCCCGGCGGCAATACACTACTAAAGAAGTCAGCATCACACTGAGCTATATCGACACAGCAGGAGTGTGCGTCAACAATTTTTTCACACGAACTGGATGGAAACATATCAACAGCACATCACAGTATCGATTCTTACCGACGAACTGGATATACTTGATACATACCAACACTGGCGGAGCTAGCCG
Organism: Aegilops longissima; assembly: GCA_021605205.1. Classification (NCBI taxonomy): domain Eukaryota; kingdom Viridiplantae; phylum Streptophyta; class Magnoliopsida; order Poales; family Poaceae; genus Aegilops; species Aegilops longissima. The sequence continues at coordinate 600,146,175 of CM038677.1, read as the reverse complement.
AAAATCTTTGGGGGAGGTGAAACACAAATCATCAGTGTTTGGGGGGGAGGGCAAATGCTAAAAATGTTCTAATCTAAGTCTCCCAAAAAAACTCTTCAGAAATTGGTCAAAGGCTAGGGGGCAACGCCCCCCCCCCCCACCGGCCCCAACATAGCTCAGCCACTGCATACCAAACGGGGTGGCGTTGAAGGAAGCAACCATGAGCGAGGTCACCGGTGCTTCTATGGACAGGACAAGTAGTGCGAACACCGCGTTTGACCTGCCGGGAAGTAGTGCGAACACCGCGTTGCACATGTACTAGGTGAATAGAACAAAGAAGACCTTCGAAAGATGTTTCCAGACAACCTCCTCCACCTTCTCCGGGGGAGGTGAAACTGTCACAGCCCTAGATCTTTGTTTGTAATTAGTTGCATCTTCATCCATGTCATCATGTTTATATTTCAATGAACTTGAAATGGGGACATGTGAAACCCTCAGAAATCAGTTCAAAAATAACCAACCTTAAAATCTTCTCAAATGAGTCCAAGAAAATGTTCATGTTATTCTATATAAATATTGGTAAGAGGTAAAATTCAAACCAATATTTTTGGAGTCACAGAAATATTTATTTTGGCCATTTGAATTAATCCAATAACTATTTGCTTTGGATTTATATTTAATATATATTAAATATGACTCCAATAATTCGAAGTTTGTGAGTGGCCTTGTATATATTTTAGCAAGCCATATAATAACCTACAGAATTTATTAAAATGATTTAGTTGCTAAACTAAATCAAAACAGAGGAAGAAAATAGAAAATGAAACAAATAAAAAGAGAGAGAATCTTACTGGCCTCACTGTGCAGCCCACCAACTGCCCAAGATCAGTAGCTGGCCGGCCCAGGCCACCACCGCCACCTCCCCTGTCGTCTTCCTCCTCTATCAGAGGAGGGGCAGGCGCGGTTCGACGACGCGCGCACCGCCGTGCGGCCACCTCCTGCCTGCTTGCTCGCTGCTGGAGACGGCCCCGAGCGCCACGCACTCCCCCTCGACCGCCCCGTACCCCTCTCACTCTCCCGTGCCCATTCCCCTCCTCTCCCTTGATCTCTCGCGCGACGCCCGAGGACCACTGTCGCCGCCGTTCGCCTTTGCCGCGGCCACCAGCATGCCCATGCCAAGCCAGCTAGTCCACGAGCTCCGCCTCTTCTGCCTCTTCCTCCTCGACGATTCTCCCGGCCTCGGACGCGCTGCTTCATCGCCACCATCGCCGTTTCCGTCGGCGGCCACCGAAGCTCATCGCCGCCGATTCGGGAGCTACCGGACGTCCCCGACCTCGCCCTCGCGCTCGTTGGACTCGCTGTGAGCACCTGCATCTAACCCCCCTAATCTCGCTGCCTCTTGCTCGCCGTAGCTGTCGCCCCCTTGTTGCCCGCAGCACGCCGCCGGCCGAGCTCTCCGTCAACGCAGCTCCGGTGACCATTTGGTCACCCCGGCGACTCCAACACGTTCGTAGCACCCCGTAGAGCAGCCCCAGCACATCAGTTGGCTCGCTTGCGAGCTGCAACACCGAACCCGCAACTCACCCGAACGTCGGCCGCCGCTTTCGTGCTCGCCGCCGTTGGCTCCGGCCACCATAGGCCCGGCCTCCACCACCACTAGACGCGCGCCTGCAAGAGCTCTCCAACGGGCCCAAGAACAGCCTCGCCCATGCCCTGTGGGCGTTTTCCGAGCCGCGCCACCGTCTCGGGCCTCGCCGCCGTCGAGTCGCCGGTGGGTTTGACCCCGCTGACCATTGACCGGGTGGGCCCAGTTTGACCCTCTGGGTCACTGACGCGTGGGCCCCAGGCCACTAACTAAACTAGGTTAGTATTAGTTTAACACTAACTAAATTTAGTTAGTTAACTAACTACTGACAGGCGGGACCCATAGGTCAGGGTTGACCTGGACCGCGCCTGTTGACCGGCGTCACAGTGACGTAGTGCTGACGCAGTAACTCCTTTTCTGGATTTATTATTATACAGGAAATTCCAAAAAATAGCCAAAACTTCTAAAAATCATAGAAAATCAACCGTAGCTCCAAATCAAACAAGTTATATATGAAAAATGATCAGAAAAATCCAATCTATCCATCTGTACCATTTTCATGCATGTTGGAACAACTTAAAGTTGCTGTTTAGTACATTTCAATTAAATGGCATTTAAGAAAGCACATATGGAGTTTGGCCAACTCCATTTAACTTGTTGCTAGTTGCATTATGCCAATCAACAGCATATTGCCATGTCACATTCATGCATCATTTTGTTGCATGGCATTGATTGTGTTTCTTCTTTGCTTGTCGGTGATTGTTCCCTCTCGATAGACGTGGTTTCGACGATGAGATCGATGACACTGATGAAGAGCTATATTATCTTCGGAAGTGCCAGGCAAGCAAAACCCCCTTGTTCATTCCGATACAATCCTACTCTCTCGCTCCTGCTCTCTTTTACTGCATTAGGACAACAACGATTCATCTGTTACTTGATGCGGTAGTTGAACCCCTTTATCCTCTGCATGACCTGTCATTGCCACAGTAAATAGATGAAACCCACTAGCATGAGTAGGAGTTGTTTGAGCCTGATGTGCCTACTCATTCATGCTTGTTTGTCATGCCTGCCTCGCTTAGAGTTGAGTCAGTCCGATTCATCGGGAATGAATTGGAATGGTGATGAACACGCCCCATCGTGTGTGAGCTAAGTGTGTGAACACGATTTGGTAAAGGTAGCGGTGAGAAGCCATGTAGGAGTACATGGTGGGTTGTCTCATTGAAACCGCCCTCAGGAACTGAGTTCTGTGTTTGTGATCCATGAACAGTTACTACCACACATTGGGATCCTTAATTGACTCTCTCGGCTTCTTAACCACCCTTGTTCTCTGTCCAGGAGTTGCAACTAGTTTCTGGTGTTTGTAGGATATGTGTTGGAGGCCGTGCATAGCGCTGACCCTAGGGGTGGGCTATGATGCGGTAGATACACCGTGGCACGGTGTACCGGGCGCCCGTTTGGTGTCTCGGGAACCCTGCTCACATCGTTCGGGGCCGTATGTGGAAACCTCGGCGGACTTCTCATGGATGGAACCTGAATAGGCGATAAACCCGACTAGAGACTTGAGTGTTTAGGTAGGCCGTGGCCGATACCCTCGTTGGGCTTCCGCTTGAAGGTTCTTGAGTACATGTCGTAAACGCGTAAGTGGTGAGCGTGTGTGAAGAAGTACACCCGCAGGTTAACATCATCTATTCAAATAGCCGTGTCGCGGTAAAGGACTTCTGGGTTGCCTGTACAGTTCATAGACAAGTGAAAGTGGATACTCTAAAATGCGCAAGATAAGCGTGAGTGCTATGGATGGCCTTCTCGTAGGGAGACGGGAGCGGATCCATAGTGGTTTATTGATATGGTGAATATGTGGACTCGTGTACGCCACCTCAAAAGAGTTACTTGCAGTCGTAGTTTAGGATAGCCACCGAGTTAAAGCTGGCTTGCTGCAGTTAAACTCCACCACCCCTTTATTGATACCGATGCATATGTAGATAGTTCTGATGTAAGTCTTGCTGGGTACATTTGTACTCAGGTTTGCCTATTTTATGTTTTTGCAGAGAGACGTCAGTCTCGCTAGTAGTTCCGTGTGGACTTCGACGTTTAGCTTGATACCTCAGCTACGATCTTGTGCCCTCGGCAGGATCTGGTGGATAGTCAGGCTTCTCAGCCTTTTTCCTTTATAGATGTCTGTACTCAGACATGTTAAGCTTCCGCATGTGCTTTGATTTGTATGCTCTGAATGTTGGGTCATGAGACCCATGTTTGTAATATCTCGCTCCTCGGAGCCTAATGAATAAATACTTGAGTCGTAGAGTTATGTTGTGATGCCATGTTGTATTTACACATATCGAGCATATTGTGTGTATGATTGAAATGCTTGGTATGTGTGGGATCCGACAACCTAGTTGTTTATCCTTGGTAGCCTCTCTTATGGGGAAATGTAGTCTTGTGCTTCTATAAGCCATAGTAGTCCGCTATAGCCGGTTCACCGAATCGCTAGCCCAAAGACTACTGCTCCAAACACTTGATCGGCGGCATGTGATTCACTTCGTTCGTGTTCCGTCCCTTCGGGAAATGTCACGCAGATGACATCCGAGTCTGCCTAGCTGCTACAGCCGGGTTCCCGAGTCCTGTTAGCCCGATGCTACATCCCGGATTCACACGCTGCTGACCGACATGCTCGAAGTTGATTCATGTATGCCTGTCCCCATGGGTTAGTGCTGCTTTGGGTTCACGACTAGCCATGTCGACTCGGGTTCTCTGTCATATGGATGCTAGCGACACTATCATATACGTGAGCCAAAAGGCGCAAAGGGTCTCGGGCCATGGTAAGGCGACACCCGTGGGAATACCGTGCGTGAGGCCACAAAGTGATATGAGGTGTTACCGGCTAGATCGATGTGACTTGGAATCGGGGTCCTGACAGAAACACAAATCATCAGTTTTTTAGGGGGAGGCAAATGCTAAAAATGTTCTAATCTAAGTCTCCTAAAAAACCTCTTGAAATCGGTCAAAGGTTGGGGGCAACGCCCCCCCCCGCCCCAACATAGCTCACCATCGTGATACCAAACGGGGTGGCGTTGAAGGAAGCGACCATGAGCGAGGTCGCCGGTGCTTCTATGGACAGGACAAGTAGTGCGAACACCGCGTTTGACCTGTCGGGCAAGTAGTGCGAACACCGCGTTGCACACGTACTGGGTGAACAGAAGGAAGAAGACCTTCGAAAGATGTTTCCAAACAACCTCCTCCACCTTCTCCGGGGGAGGTGAAACACAAATCGTCAGTGTTTGGGGGGGGGGGGCAAATGCTAAAAATGTTCTAATCTAAGTCTCCCAAAAAAACTCTTTAGAAATTGGTCAAAGGCTGGGGGGCAACGCCCAAAACCCCAACATAGCTCAGCCACTACATACCAAACAGGGTGGCGTTGAAGGAAGCAACCATGAGCGAGGTCGCCGGTGCTTCTATGGACAAGACAAGTAGTCCGAACACCGCGTTTGACCTGCCGGGCAAGTAGTGCGAACACCGCGTTGCACACGTACTGGGTGAACAGAAGGAAGAAGACCTTCGAAAGATGTTTCCAAGCAACCTCCTCCACCTTCTCCGGGGGAGGTGAAACACAAATCATCATTGTTTGGGGGGGCCAAATGCTAAAAATGTTCTAATCTAAGTCTCCCTAAAAAAACTCTTCAGAAATTGGTCAAAGGCTGGGGGGCAATTCCCCCGCCCCAACATAGCTCAGCCACTGCATACCAAACGGGGTGGCGTTGGAGGAAGCAACCATGAGCAAGGTCGTCAGCGCTTCTATGGACAGGAGCACAATCACCATCTTCACATGGTGTCGGTACCTCTTCAGGAGGAGGAGGACTGAGTTACAGTACTATTGATTAGTGAAAGTTAGTGACTGATGCCTACGCCTACCGATGTGAGAGAGAAGATGGAACAAGTAGGCGCGGAGTTACAGTACTTAAAAATCAGGGACGCCGACGGCGCGACGAGCCCCGACAACGAGAAGGATGCCCGTGGCAGACGGGTTTGACCTGCTGGGCAAGTAGTGCGAACACCGCGTTGCACATGTACTGCGTGAACAGAACGAAGAAGATCTTTGAAAGATGTTTCCAAACAACCTCCTCCACCTTCTCCGCCGTCTTGCGAACCTCCTCTGCGCCCCTCGCCGGCAAGGACGACTTGCGGGCGCTCGAAGTGCCCACCGTCAGGCGCACCTCCTCCTCCTTAATCTCCGGCGAGGACGCCACCATCATGCGAACCTCCTCCTCCTCAATCTCCGGCAAGGACGCCACCGTGAAACCCGAGGAATAGGGAGCCGTGCAACCATCGCCGTCGGCCATGAGGACGGACAGAGAAGCTCCATGGTGGGTTCAGTCGCTGCCTCGCTGGATGTGTGTGGATTTTGATGACGAAGGCATGAGGACGGGCAGAGAAGCTCCATGGTGGGTTCAGTCGCTGCCTCGCTGGATGTGTGTGGATTTTGATGACGAAGGGCAGACAAGTGTAGGAAGCAAAAATATATTGAGTAAAAAATTGCTTTCATTGAGAGTTGAACTCAAGACCTCCTCCTCCTCAATCTCCGGCAAGGACGCCACCGTGAAACCCGAGGAATAGGGAGCCGTGCAACCATCGCCGTCGGCCATGAGGCCAGACGATGAGAAGCTCCATGGTGGGTTCATCATTTGGATGTGTGTGGATTTTGATGACGAAAGGCGGACAAGTGTAGGAAGCAAAATATATTGAGTAAAAATTGCTTTCATTGAGAGTTGAACTCAAGACCTCCTCCTCCTCAATCTCCGGCAAGGACGCCACCGTGAAACCCGAGGAATAGGGAGCCGTGCAACCATCGCCGTCGGCCATGAGGACGGAGACGAGAAGCTCCATGGTGGGTTCGATCGCTGCCTCATTTGGATGTGTGTGGATTTTGATGACGAAGGCATGAGGACGGACAGAGAAGCTCCATGGTGGGTTCAGTCGCTGGATGTGTGTGGATTTTGATGACGAAGGGCAGACAAGTGTAGGAAGCAAAAATATATTGAGTAAAAAATTGCTTTCATTGAGAGTTGAACTCAAGACCTCCTCCTCCTCAATCTCCGGCAAGGACGCCACCGTGAAACCCGAGGAATAGGGAGCCGTGCAACCATCGCCGTCGGCCATGAGGACGGACAGAGAAGCTCCATGGTGGGTTCAGTCGCTGGATGTGTGTGGATTTTGATGACGAAGGGCAGACAAGTGTAGGAAGCAAAAATATATTGAGTAAAAAATTGCTTTCATTGAGAGTTGAACTCAAGACCTCCTCCTCCTCAATCTCCGGCAAGGACGCCACCGTGAAACCCGAGGAATAGGGAGCCGTGCAACCATCGCCGTCGGCCATGAGGACCAGACAGAGAAGCTCCATGGTGGGTTCGATCGCTGCCTCATTTGGATGTGTGTGGATTTTGATGACGAAGGCATGAGGACAGACAGAGAAGCTCCATGGTGGGTTCGATCGCTGCCTCATTTGGATGTGTGTGGATTTTGATGACGAAGGGCAGACAAGTGTAGGAAGCAAAATTATATTGAGTAAAAAATTGCTTTCATTGAGAGTTGAACTCAAGACCTCCTCCTCCTCAATCTCCGGCAAGGACGCCACCGTGAAACCCGAGGAATAGGGAGCCGTGCAACCATCGCCGTCGGCCATGAGGACGGACAGAGAAGCTCCATGGTGGGTTCGATCGGCTGCCTCATTGGATGTGTGTGGATTTTGATGACGAAGGCGACAAGTGTAGGAAGCAAAATATATTGAGTAAAAAATTGCTTTCATTGAGAGTTGAACTCAAGACCTCCTCCTCCTCAATCTCCGGCAAGGACGCCACCGTGAAACCCGAGGAATAGGGAGCCGTGCAACCATCGCCGTCGGCCATGAGGACGGACAGAGAAGCTCCATGGTGGGTTCAGTCGCTGCCTCGCTGGATGTGTGTGGATTTTGATGACGAAGGCATGAGGACGGACAGAGAAGCTCCATGGTGGGTTCAGTCGCTGCCTCGCTGGATGTGTGTGGATTTTGATGACGAAGGGCAGACAAGTGTAGGAAGCAAAATTATATTGAGTAAAAAATTGCTTTCATTGAGAGTTGAACTCAAGACCTCCCGCTTACTAAACGGGTGCTCTAACCAACTGAGCTATGAAAGCTTTTTGATTTTGCTTCCTTTAAGAACCATAATATATCTTCAGCGCTCGTTGTAGGTGCAAAATGAACCAGATAGCAACAAACATAGGGCTGCATCTCAACCAAAGATAAAGTGTTGTACGTTCCAGATTTTTTTTTTTTTTTGCGAATGCTGTACATTCCAGTTATTGGAACGTCTAACGTTTCACTAGATCTGTATCATGAAATATACTTCCTCCGTTCACAAATAATTGTCTTTCTAACCATCTCAAATGGATTACAACATACGGATGTATGTAGACATGTTTTAGAGTGTACATTCACTTATTTTGCTTTGTATGTAGTCATTTGTTGAAATCTCTAGAAAGACAATTATTTAGGAACGGAGGGAGTACAAAACAACATGCATAACTAGAACGACAAAAGCATCATCTACCATATCACCAAGCGAACAGAAACGACCAGGACCAAAGCACCGCTATTTTCGATATGCTCATCTAGCATATTGGTGTTCCCAATATATTCACGCATGCCATTCTTGTTCCTCGGGTTACATGGCAAGAGTTCAGGAAAATGTTAGGTTCACATACAACACAGGATGGATCACTAAGATCAACATATGCGTTCAAAACATACAAACAAGTTCCTTTTTTTTTTCCGGCGCTCATATTGATCTCTCCAAAAAATGTGTTAGTTTGTTACAGCTCATAAAGTTCAGATTTCCACAGATGAATGGAGAACAAATGTTGAACCAAAACAATGAAACTGTAGGAAAAATTAAACAGAAAATATCTGAGAGGCTCCTTCCCGTGGTGTGCATATGCCACTCACGACTGCTTGACAGCATGGGAACCATGCGAATCCCCATGAGAATTCCACTGAAGCAGCATCCATACAATTGATGTCCCTGGGCAAACATGAACAGGTGAGTCACTCAGAAAGATTAAACAAACAATCTAAACTTAGGAATGCATTATCTGTACTCCATCAGTCATTGACATAACAGACTGTAATATCATCTTAGAGGCCATTTGGCCATTTGAGCAGAATTGAATTGAAAGTACATTCTCAAATAACGTAGAAAAACTAGTTACATGCAAGCATACAAAACTAGCTCTTACATGGCAGAACTTGTAGCATCATTCTCTAGATTGGGTGCTTTACAGTAGCACCAGGTTACTTATCTAACTGTTATAAGTGCCAGTAGCTAATACTCAAATCTAATAATGTTACAGACGAACATGACAAAGTATTCAAGTAAAGATACAATACCTGCAAAGAAGCCAACAGTGCTAAGATTTGCTGCAGCCATGGTATGATATATCAAGTACTCCGTGAGAAAGTGACCGAGAGCATAGATGAATGACAGGAAGGTGGCTATATACAGAGGCTTGTTTTCTAGGTTGAATGCACACAGAAAACATAGTGTACAGGTTAGGAGTGTCCAGACCCCAAAAGTACGACCATGTATTTCAGTCACTGCATGCAAAAGAACAAATGAATGTTATTAGCTCCATGATGATCGTAGTAAGGTTAAGATATTAGGGAGTATCACAAATGAACAACTCTTGAAAAACAAAATGCTGAAGATAACTACATATAATCATGTGGGCAATCTTAAAGCGGCAACAAAGTCATTTATATAGCTTTTAGGTTCATAATTGTCAAAGATCCACCACTTAATACTGATTCTTCTTGAGGAAAAACTATTTAGGAATTTACTATGTATCCACTTTCTGACTTGCCTCGTCATCATGGAGATGACTTTTATTCAGGATATAACCACAAGACGTCATCTATATAAGCCAACCCTCTTACCTCTGCTATTGCACCTCTTAACACAAAATGAACAACTCTTGACAACAAATGACAGAAGATAACAACATACTTATCATGTGGGCCGTCTTAGATCCACAGCAAAGTCATTTATATACATGTTATGGTTCATAATTGTCAAAGATCCACCCACATACTCCTAATGCTTCTTAGGGCACAAATTTTCGGCAATTTACTACGCATCCACTTTCTTTCTGATTTGCATGGTCATGATGAAGATGGCTTTTATCCAGGACATAACCACAATACGTCATCTATACATAAGTCAACCCTCTTAACTGTGCTAATCTGCTATTGCACGTGTCTCTTCAAATCACCAAATCACCAGTCAACCACAGATGCAGCTACTCCAGACCCCCACTCCCAAAGCTTAGGTCATACTAGGTCACTAAACAGGGAGTAAAATTCCCACTTACATGTTACTAATTCCCGCAACGCGGATCCCTAAACAGACAAAACTAGTAACAGTAAATTCGCAGCAATAATCATTCTAATACCACCCCCTAAGACGCACAAATCCACACAGATCAACGAGATGCAACCATGAACTCCACACGGAGCGGCGAATCCGGATAGGCGAGAGAGAGGAGGGAGGGGTCACTCACTCTCAGTCTGGGAGAAGACGGCGACGCGGAGCGCCCAGATGTTGAAGAAGCCGAACCACACGGAGGCAAGGCGGAGGGAGCCGACCAGCATTAGCCACCACCCGAGCGCCGGCACGCTCTTCCTCCCGCCCTTCTCCGCCATGCTCTCCAAATCCTCCGCCTCCGCGATCTGCTGCTGATGCTGCCCTCTTCTCTCCGGGCGTGAATACCCAAGAGTCAACTGGTCAAAATCACTTCCTCTTTCCACAAAGGCGGCCTGTTAATGCACAGCGATAATTGAGGCCCATGTTAGTTTTGTTTGATCATGAGCACGGGCCTGGTTGAAGCCCAACTGAGTATCAACACCAGGCCCAAGTCTACAACAGTCCTAAAAAAATGGCTGTTTTTAACTGCTGTTATATTATACTAATAACGAAAAAAAAAGCCATTTCTTACCGTCCAGTGATGATGAAATATTTCTACTAGTTTCACTGGGACTTTAATTATATATTGAACACGTGAAACACTTGAAAATATGTCTTTGCATATTATTAGAAGAAAAATGCCAACGGGTTGCAGACTTTCGCTCATACTCCCCGCAAAAAAAAGATCATATTATAGTCTACATAGATCTTTTTGTGATTTTCTTGAAGTCATCATCTATTGTTGTGACAAAAATATTTATATTTTTTGTAGGGCCGTCGTGACGTCTTCTTCCGTTTCGCCGGACAACTATCATCGTCTTCCTCCGCCTCGCCATTAGGGCTTGTTCAAGGTAGCAGCAATTTTATGTAAGCCCTCTACTAATAACTAGTTCATAATTGTCTGGCAACTACTCACTTCTTCACCGGTATCACACACGCGCCAGACTGAACATCAGAGTTGGAACCCAACCAATTCGATCCATGCATTATCGTACCGAAATTTAGTTCCATTTAGCTCCACGGGAGGAAGTGCGGGAGTTCTAATAGGACTTTGAGACTAATCCTCCGACCTGCTTAGAATAGAGAGAAGTAGCTGCAGAGAGGTTTCATAGGGTTAGGCAAATGACCCATTATTATTCGTAAACAAGAAGAAATTTAGATTAGTTTGGTAGTGTCAATGTGGTTTCTCTCGACTAAACACCAATTTCTTCCAAGGAATCCTGATCAAGTCCTTACCGAAGGCACCTTTCTCGGTATAGAAAAAGGATGAAGATGATGCTTCAGCTTCCGTTTCTAGCTCTGCTTGAGCCGCATCGTCTGCTTCCCTGATGTGGATGTCAGTGACGTTGAGTCAGACCTCTTCTCTCGCTTTCGGAATCGGCCAGCCATAAGCAACGAGAACGAGTTCATGGACGCATTTCACTCTTTTTCCGAAGTCGTTGATTCACGTTGCTGAAGGCTGCAGCGAAGGAAATGGAGTACTCCCTCCTTTCCGGTTTATAAGGCTCAATTAAAAAATCTCACCAACCAAGGTAGATGATGAGTGGTGGAATACTTTTTGTAGTTTGCAAAAGCAGCCAGTTAATGCTCTTGTTTTCCTCAAAAAAGTATGTTTATCAATGCATTAATTGCAATGCATGCATGCATAAATTACATGCATTGGTCAATTTTCTCTTAATACTTGCATGCAATGATTTAATGCACATTGGAATCTGAACATGTGATGGAAAAAAACCAAATTGAGCCTTATAAAATGGAAAAACTAAAATTTTGAGATAAGCCCTATAAGGAGGGAGTAGTAGAGAGCCTGGCAGCACACGCTCGATGGATAGCTGCCCCACGCCACATGAACGGCGCAGTGTGCTTGTCTCGTTCCGACTGATTTCCCGTGAAACCAATTGAATGCAAGCGAATCCTCAGTTCATTCACTCCGTTTCTCCCCCATCCCGTGACCAACATTTAATCATCAGCCCGCATTCAATCCTCACTCTGCTCCCCGCAGCCATGCGCCTCTGACACTATAAAACCTGCGCAGCCTGCCACCTCTTTCCCTCCATTGCCCAACGATCGCGCCATTTCCGGTGGCAAAGATGGCTTCGCTGCTGCTGCTGTCCGCGCTGACGCTGGCCGTCGTGATGATGGCGTCGTGCCGGGGCGAGTTCACGGTGGTGGTGCCGGACGCGGGGGCGCTGGTGGACGCGCCGCAGCCGGGGTTCTCGGACCGCGCGCGCACGGACCCGGCGGAGCAGCGCGCCGTGCTGGAGATCATGACGGCCACTGGCAACGGCTGGGCGTCGGGCATCGCGGACGTGTGCCGCGGCCGGTGGCACGGCATCGAGTGCGTGCCCGACCGCGCTGACGTCTACCACGTCGTCTCCCTCTCCTTCGGCGCGCTCTCCGACGACACCGCCTTCCCGGCCTGCGACCCCGCGCGCGCCGCGCTCTCCCCCGCCGTGCTCGCGCTCCCGCACCTCCGCTCCCTCTTCTTCTACCGCTGCTTCACCGCCAACCCGCAGCCCGTCCCGGCCTTCCTCGGCCGCCTCGGCCCCGCCTTCCGCTCCCTCGTGCTGCGCCAGAACGGCCACGTCGGCCCCATACCGCCCGAGATCGGCAGCCTCTCCGGCCTGCGCGTGCTCGACCTCCACGGCAACCATCTCTCCTCCGCCATCCCGGCCACCGTCCAGTCGTTGGACCGCCTCCAGCTGCTCGACCTCAGCTACAACCGGCTCGCCGGCCAGGTGCCGAACCTCAGGTTCCAGCAGCTCAGCATCCTGGACCTCAGCCACAACGCGCTGCAGGGCCGCGTCCCGGCGAGCCTCGGGCAATGCCGGTCTCTCCTCAAGATTGACCTCAGCCAGAACCGCCTCGCCGGCACGATCCCGGATGCTCTCGGCGATCTGCCTGACCTCATACTGCTCGACCTCAGCCACAATACGCTGTCCGGCCCGATCCCGCCGGCGATCGGCAGGCTGTCGACGCTGCGGTCGCTCATCCTCGGCGACAACCCGATGCAGTCCTCGACGATCCCCGGCGACTTCTTCACGGGGCTCAGGGCGCTGACCACGCTGGTCCTCTCGGGCATGGGGCTGGAAGGGTCGCTGCCGGAGTCCATCGGGGGCCTGAGCCAGCTCCGCGTGCTGCGCCTGGACAGCAACGGCTTCACCGGCGTGATACCGGCGAGCTTCCGGCGGCTGGAGAAGGCGAGCGAGCTCCGCGTGGACGGCAACCGGCTCGTGGGGCCGATCCCGTTCGGCAAGCAGATGATGTGGAGGCTGGGCAAGAAGCTGCGGGTCGGCGGCAACGAGGGGCTCTGCTACGACGCCAAGCAGCAAGGGCTGGAGGGCGCCATGGCGCTGGCCGGCGTCGCCGACTGCGGCCGCGTGGGGGGCCGCACCACGACGCAGCACTTGAGCTGGGAGAGTAGTGGCGGTGCGACCGCGACGGCTAACGTGACATCGTCAGCCGCAAGTTCAAATTCTGGCCGGGGTGGCGGGCACTTTTTCTTGGTCGTTTTTGTGTGTTTGCAGCTTGGATTGTTGTAGGCAGAAGAGCTGTGGCGGTTGATTGGTGGCGCAGAGTTTTTTACACCAGGAAGAATAAGGAACTGTACAAAGCATTCTTGCTGTAGCCAGGTGAACAAAATTGTTTCCAGAGATTTTTGAAGAAGCATGTCTTTTCTCGGCTAAGTTGCTATGATTATTACCCACGGTGAAAGATTGATGGATCAACCGCTCTGACATGAACATCCGAAAACGCAAAGCTTGTGCATCCCTCACCATACTCTTTACTTGGTCTAATTGGAATGAAAGAAATGCGAGTCTTTCGCAGCAAGCCTTCTTGGCCAACAATCTTGCACAACGACATGAAGCTTAAAGCTTCACTTTGTATGGCCGTGGGCGCCAGAAAAACTAGGGAGCATCATACCAGAAGAGTAACAACTTTTGTATGTCCGGGCTTGTAACAAAAACACACTATTCCCTTCGCAGTTAATACATGTGGCAAATTCTTTTGCCACGTTTCAAAAAAAACTATGATTATTAGGATCATATGACATTATTATTTTTTTGCGAGAAATTTTTTCAATCTATTCATCTTCAATCATGGTAGTGCAACAAACACTAGAAATAACAAGAATTACATCTAAATCTGTAGACCACCTAGCGACGACTACAAGCACTGAAGCGAGCCGAAGGCACGCCACTGTCATCGGCCCTCCCTCACCGGAGCCGGGCAAACCTTATTATAATAGACAGTCGGGAAGTCATCGTGCTAAGGTCTCATAGAACCAACACACCAGAACAGCAACCGCCGCGGATGAAGAGTGTAGATCAAAAGGATCCAACCTGAAAACATACGAACGAAGACGAACGACGAACAGATCCGAGCAAATCCACCAAAGATAGATCTGCCGGAGACACACCTCCACACGTCCACCGATGATGCTAGACGCATCACCAGAACAAAAACACTTGATTTATTCATTTTATAGGCTATGCATATGGATTGTTAAATTTTATTTGAGGATCACATTGGTTTGTTTGAATCGTTGAATTGATGTACTATACTTTATTGTTGAATGATCTACATGCATGGCTTGCATGGATTTGGAGAGGGGGAATGCGGGGTGTCATTGCCCTGCAGACAAATGGGGCTCGGTACGCTGTTGTCCGTGGACAAATGGGGCCGAGTTTGATGTTTATGGTTGGAAATGGTCTAATGTCGTCACAGATAAATATTGCCACAACATTATTTATGAGTACTGATGATAACCAATTACCAATCGTAGTTGGGTTAAATCCTCTATCTTGTAGTAGAACTCTATTTGGTTGTCGATTAAAGCATTATCATACTTTACCAGCCTTCTTCGCCTCGTCTTCCTATAAGACATTCTATAATGCCTGGAAACAGCGAAGCTCACACTTTTCGTCCACAAGAATTTGTAACATAACAGCGTATACAGAATCAGAAAATAACAGGCCAAAATCCAAATAAGAGTAGACTTAAAATATTAGAGTAAGAATATGATGTAGCTTGGATTTTAATGCAACAGATAGAGCATAGGTGACAATGGCAATTGGCAACAAGCAAACTTACCTTTTAATGGCATACATAAATGTTCCTTGAGTACAGAGTACATTTACGACTAGTAGACAGAACTCAGCCAGAGAATGGGATGTTTATCGCTCTAATAGCTGATAAGGATCTCATCAATCCAGGAGTAAACATCGCACATTAGTAAAAAGCCGATGAAGTGATAGTATTGGAACCTGTTTGAGGAAAATATCACAAGGGATTCAGTTGAGGCAAAAGATATTGAAGCGATCTTGTCTGTTGCACAAACATAATGATTTAATACTTAATTGCAACAAATCATATTGACAGAAACAAATGGAGTAGACAATGAAACGCTATAGATCAGAAGGTACTTTCAAGGTAAATTATGTACCGAAAAACAAACAACGATTTAGATAGTAAAGAGATCAAGCCATGCTCATGTGTTGGGCAACAGGGACTATCAGCAACTAAGAAAACCAAGTAAAGGAGTTGGTGTATCTAAGTGAATGGCGGAGTTACCTAAAAAACGTTATATTTCAGTACTGAAGCCCAACCCTCAGTTCCTGGCATATGGACTTATGCACAACCTCTGAAGTTGAAGGCGAGAAGTAATTCAGAGGATAACATGTCAGTCATTACTCAGTCTTCGATCTTGTTCTGTCAGACGAAAAATGTGGAGATTGTCCATGTCTCTTTCAATCTCGTTGGGCAAAACAAACTCTTATTCTAGCAAACTAAAACTAAACCCACCAAATGCTTATCAGAGGTGCATAAATCTGAGTAGCACCAAAATAATTTGAGTGCGTGCTCAGTTCTTCCATCTTATTCTAGTGAGGCAACATAAGCTATGAAATTAGAAAACTGAACCGACTAAAAGCCTATCCTAGTTGCAGATATATGAATGCTAATACCAAACCATTTGAGTGCTCAGTTCTTCCATTAGGTCCCATGCTCTGCTATCAGATGCACTTTGTAATTTGAGAGGTAAATTTTTTTTGCCTGTCTGCAAGATTGTACTAGTTACTAATTCCTGTTGCATATAGCTCAACAGACCAAAAGCTTATCAGATTGCAGAAATTTGAATCCTCATGAAAATACTTCGAGTGAGTGCTCAGTTCTTAAATTAGGTCCCGTCTTCTGCTATCAAGCGCATTTTGTAGTTGAAAATGTAAAAAAAAAGAAAGATTATACTGCATACATGCAAGTTTTAGCTACCAATTCATGCCGTACATAGCTCAGCAGCCTTGTGCAAATTCATGCTCCTAATTCGGTCTGAAACTTTGAATTGCCAGCATGCACGTTATCTCTTGGAAGCTAAAATCCAATATACAGGAGGATGATGATATTTTGTGTTGCTGAGAAAAGAAATAAGGTTCCTAGTCAATGTGTCAAACATCTAAAGCAAAAGCTTGCTAACCCATTATCCTTAACAGGATGGTGCACATAGCATGACCATTCACATCAAATCTGAAAAGGCGCCGAGTGTGCATTGAAATATTTGGCACACGGTGCGTCAGGAAACAAAATATTGGAACTCTTCTATATTTCCCTTTTTTCCTGTTTGGTGTCTGGCCATTTGTCTATTTCTTCCACATGCTCGTAGCCTGATACTGTAGTCCTATATCACTTCTCTAGTTCTCTTAGACACAACAGAGAGTGAAAGAAGTCATGCAACCTTAGTAGGGACAATGCAAAGAATATGTTGTGAAAACTGGAAATTAGGCCCCAAAACTCATAAAAGTAGAAAGAGATGAATAAAGAACTCACACGGTGCTAATCCATGGGCTGAAGGGTGCTACCGAAGAGGCCAACACCGCGGGCATTTCAGCAAACAGGTGATGGGCAGGACATTTCTCTACAAAAAGCATACAAATCAAGCGAGAGGCTTGGCGCACGCTCCGACTACACCAAACATTCGTGAGGCACAGCTTGCTCTCGACAGCCGCCAAGCCATACATCTGCACCGCCAGCTCCGCCACGCCACCTTGGAGCGTCACCAGCATGCCTGGCCCACCTCACCACCTCCGCCTTCCCAAGCACCACCACCCGTTGTCCAACCTCCCTAGCCAGGGTAGGAGAGGATGCTGAAGCTAGGTCTGCTCCTGGAGAGATGGGCGGGGAGAGCTGGACTCTGAAGTGCTGGGCAAGAAGGTCCAGCAAGGCGGGTGATGGCACGACGGCCGAGGAGAGGTGAAGGAGGTGGTGAGGACTTAGGAGGCGGAGGTGGATAGGGGTGTGGGGCGTAAGCCCGTAACAACTGCCCGCAGAGGGGAGCGGGGTGCTGCATCAGTAGGATTGAGACAGCTACGGCTCCAAACAGCGAAGAGAGGGAGGGCAAGATCAAACATGAAAGCAAGAGGAGAAGTGAGTTTTCCATCGGCTGAAGGCTGCCTATCTTGCTGAAAAGCGGGGCCAGAAAATGGTGGGGCCCAAGTGCCCAGGATGAAAGAGGTGCTCATCACAGTAACAAAAACTTCACTCACCTGCTCAAACTGTATGGTCCAGATGGTTAACATAACACTCGAACGGCTAAAAGTGCTTCTCGCAGAGATGGCCCATGAGGCACCCAGCAAGCCTGGCATAAACTTGGAGGAGATATTTACTGGGAAGTAATATAAGAAACGAGACCAATTGTAAGACTTATGTTTACAATTAAAAGATGCACATCAAAATGGAGCCAAACCAGTCTATCAAAAGCTGAAATAAGCATGTCTTGACTCAATCAAAGCTATTTGCCAAGTTGACTTCAGGTAATGTGCAAGCATCGGGCTACTTGCATAATCCAGATAGAGCTACAAAGGTCTGTGGTCTCGAGCCTTTGAGGGCAGAAAATACAGGCCCACATGAGAAATTCAAATGTGTGATATATCATCTAATTTGTCATGTGTGCAAACCGATTGGAAATATTAACAAAAGTATCATGTGTAGAGTTTGATCAATCTGACTCTGAACATAAGTCATTTACTAATTACTATCTTGCAAGACAATACTTTATACTGCCCTAGTGCCACATCTGGCAAGTTGTCTTCAGGTAATGTGCAAGCATCGGGCTACTTGCATAATCCAGATGGAGCTACAAAGGTCTGTGGTCTTGAGCCTTTGAGGGCAGAAAATATAGTCCCACTCGAGAAATGAAAATGTGTGATATATGTCATCTAATTTGTCACGTGTGCAAACCAATTGGTAATATTTAACATAACTATCATGTCTGGAGTTTGATCAATCTGACTATGAACATAAATCATTTACTATCTTGCAAGACAATAGTTTATACTGCCCTCTAGAGTCACATTTGGTTTAACCACACAAACTTCCACTATGGGCTGGAATTTTGTCACATGTGCCATACTTACTCTATAAAACAACACCTGAATATGGTTCCACATCTACTTCCTTCCTTTTGGCCTTTCCAACTTGATTCAAAACTTAAGCCTTTGTACATCCTAGTGCCATTTTTGCTCATGTTGTTCCAATTTAATACCTCATAAATTTCACCAAGAATTGAACCTATATCTCTAGCATGAATTTATTTGGGAAGAAAAAGGGAGTTATAGATATAAATGAAGGGCAACATTGGCATTTACCTACATCCTTAGTTATTCTGGCTAACACTAAAATACCTACAATTTGGATCGGAGAAAACAGTAATCATCTAATGGAGCATGACATCACTTTCATCCCAAGGAAAATTTGCATTGTATTGTGTCATATGTGCCCTATAGAGCACAAACATATTCAGTCCTCAGATCTTTAACTATAAATATGTCCAATTATCTAAAGCACGGCATGAAGAAAACTTGTTATAGCGCAACAAAAAGGAAAGTTATCAGTTGTCGGCTTACGAAGAATATACTTGGATCAGAATGTTCCTATGGTTCCAAAACAGAAGCCATCAGTGTCCTCCCAGTCCAAAGGTGAGTTAATCTGTCACAAAAATGGATCTCCTGAAAACTACTGACTGAAGACTTAAGTGGTAAATCATTGAAAACCCTGTCACCACATAACTCTTTCCAAAAAGGAAGATAAACCTACATTTCAGCATCATTTGGAAAACAAAGTGGTTGAAGATTAACCTCGTATTATTTATTACCTGCTAACTAAGCCATCTTCTTACTGGCTGCCTAATGATCACATCTGAATCTGTCAAAACATCCAATCTCCTTGACACTGTTCTTTAGGTCACATACTCACATTCATAGAAGCATAAAATATCACAACCACCACTCACAATGGCTCTTTTCCTTCTGATTCTACTTGTGCATAATCATATACTTCATCTTCATCTTCCTCTGATCCCTCCGTATCTCTTTCCTCAATATTTGTGTCAACTTTAGCACCCCTGTGAATTGCATTTGCCCTCTCTTTCTGCAGCATCTCATTCCTCCTCCTCAACTCCTCCAAATACTTCTTATGGCCCTCATCCATGATTGCCACGAACCTCTCCTTCAACTCAATCATAGGATCCCTATCCACAAGCTCTCCATTTTCGTCATACGCCTCCCTCAATATCACTGTCTTAATGCCACCCTTCAATGAAACATAGAATATCCCCGGATGTCTCGTGAACGCGTTAGAAAACGCATTCGACAGCCTAAACTCATCACAGAACTTCCCTATAATTGGTATGGCCATCCTCCTTTCAACTGACAAGGACAACACCTCATGTAAAACACCAATCAACCTCTTCTCTGCCTCTGGTGACGCCGGGTGAAGCCCGAAAGTGTCGGCATATGGTGACACGTACGGCAACTCAAGCCAATCCCTCACCCACTCCCTCATCTCCTTCTTGAGGTAGAACCCCTTTGGCAATTTGACTGTAAAGTTCGGCCTCGGCCGTATGCCAACAACATCGGCCTCCCTGTCCGCCCTCAATTCAATCGCCGATTTCGCGAGCCGGTCGTCCCAAGAGGCGAGCTCCAGAAACGCATCGCCGGACGCGTCGGGCCCTGGGTCGCCGACGAGGCGGAAGAGATCGGGGTGCCTCGGGACCAGCGAGACCAAGAAGTCGTCCGGGAGGCCGAAGACGCGCTTGGCAGCAGCAATCTTTGCGACCGGCAGCGCACGCGTGGAGGACATCATGAGGAGCTTGGCGAGCCTCGCGGCGAGGAGCGGGGAGTGGGCGGCCTGGAGGCGAGATGCGAATTCGAGGAAGGAGGCGAGCTGCGGGGACGGGGAGGCGACGGGGTCGGGGGGAGGGGAGACGGAGAGGAGCGTGGGGTACCGGCGGAGGAAGGTTGCGACGTGGACCGGGAGGCGGATGCGCTGGCGGCGCTTGGAAAGGTAGCGAAGGAGGAGGCGGCGGCCGGGGGAGAGGAGCACCTCGCGGACGAGGCGGGACGCTTGGTGGAAGCGTCGGTCGCGGTCGATGGACGCGTCCAGGGCCGCGTCCCGGCGCCACGGGACCTTCAAGGAAGATATGCGGCGGACCGGGGGGATGAAGCGGAGGCGGTGGGCGGCGGCGGCCGCCGCCCGGAGGAGCATTTGTCGTGGGGGGTTTACGGTGGTTTCGTGCGGGAAGGTAGGAGAGACCGAGAGAGTGAGGAACTGATTTCTAAACCAGCTATACGCTTCCCTGCCCAGTTTACGGACTTCTGTAGTACGTGTTTGAGGCAACTTCAAAAAGGAATTGGTTTATAAAGGATTTATAGGAACTTTTGGCGGATAAGAATTCTTAGGAATTTTTTCTACATTGGTTGTCTGATTCATAGAATTGAATCCTATAGAAATTCTTTTCTCAGAAATCTGTTACCTACATCCACTCCTCTTTCAAAAACATTTCATTTTTTTAGAGTGCGGTCAAACACACTTTGGTGCAAAAACCCGTATGAACTGATTGGATATGCCACTGCAATCATGCATTTTTCCTATTCATGTGTGTTTGTTGATCAAAGAAGGGAAGAACAAAGACATAGATTCACTAATTGAAAATGTCAGGAAGGAACGACGCCGATTCACTAACGGGGCCTTCAGGAAAACCGAAAAACAAATCTACATGTGGATGGGCTATAGCCAATGGTTCCTATGAAATCCTTTGAATCAATAGGCCCACCCTTTCCGTTGGAATCTTAGGTCCTCTTTGAATTGAAGAAAATTTATAAAAACATTCAGGCTTCCTTTAATTCACTGGAACTTCATAGGAATTTTACAGGATAGGACTTCTATAGGATTTTCCCTTTACATCATTTTGGTTTGCAGGTATACAATTATATTCATATGCAAGATTGATTCATACCTTTCATATTTCAAAGGAAAAGAAACATTAGCTTAGACTCAACGAAAAATTCCTACCATTTTAACCAAATGACTTTTTGCAAAGGAGAAGAAACATTAGTTTATACTCAATCCACTTTTACTCTATCTCTTTCTCCTTGATGCCCTGAAATCCCTAAGTTTGTTTCATGTGCACCATCCAAAAGGCACCTATTACAAAATTCGTGTGTTTTGTAATCCTGTAGGATTTTTACTATACATGGTATCTAAATTTTACGTTTTCCTATTCCTATATTTCAGAATTCTTGCTATCCAAAGAGATCGTTAGAGGATTATGTTCCTTAGGAATTTCTCCTATAGAACGTGTGTGGTTTGTAGAAATATTTCCTATCTCGTTCTTCTTCATTTACAGTTTTAAAGGAAAATTTTATTGAGTCCAGCCACATAGAGATTTGGGGAGTGCTACACGTCGGCCGGCTGATCTTTTTTAAAAGACCGGTCGGGTCACGAGCCATCCGATCTTGTGCCATTGAGTGGTCAAGCGTCGCCCTCCACCGTTGCAACAGATGTCATGTTGCATAAAGCTTTGCAACAAAGGTCATGTTCCGAAAAACTTTGCGACATGGGTCATGTTGTAGAAACATCGCCGAGCCTGTATCGCCGCACCGTCGTGTTTCCACTGCAACAATTCCCCGTGTTTCACATACATGAACGATGTTACAATCCTGAGATTTGCATCAATCTGCTCCTTTGCAACTCGGCTCCTTTGCGACAACGGAGCTCGTAGCATCAGTGTTGGGCGGCAGGAGGAGGAGGGAAAGAAGGGCCACAAGCTTGTAGCCAGTGCAGACGCGCGGTTGGTGTGCCCCGTCCCCCGCCTGGATCAGAGGAGGAGAGGCTCAGGGGGGAGACACCTGCAGCAACTCGCGGCGGCCGACGCGATGTGATCGTGGTGGTGAACGGCAACGGTTTGCTGGCTTGCTGCAAAAGGTGGGCTCGGAGAGGGATAGCTGCAAAGGAGTGAGAGCCAGGGCTCCGCCTCCTCCTCCTCCTCCTCCTCCTCCAAGAAAGAAAGTTAGGGTTCGTGCCTCTCGCCGGCGCCGGCGCAGGTCCGCCTCGTCTCCGGTGGCCCTAGGCCATGGAGACGCGGTGGATCCTGGCAAGGGCCGGCGGGAGGGCTCCATTTTTAGTCATTTTTTTCAATCTTGTTAGGGTTTGTGTCCTACTCAGGAAGGCGAGATGGCGACGGCTCCCTAAAGATGGAATAAAGGTCTCCCCGCCTAGCCCCCGTTCCGGCGGTGCGTCTAGCATCGTTGGTGGGCGTGTGGAGGTGTGTCTTCGGCAGATCTATCTTTGGTGGATTTGCTCGGATCTCGTCGTTGTTCGTCTGCATTCATGTGTCTTTGGTTTGAATCCTTCTGGTCTACGTTATTTTTCATCGGCGGCGGTTGCTGTTCTGGGGTGCTGGTCGTATGGGGCCTTAGCACGACGACTTCCGACCGTCTACTACAACAAGTTGTACCCGCTCCGGCGATGGAGGGCGATGATGGCGGCGCCTTGGCTCTTCGGTGCTTGTAGTCGTCGCTAGGTGGTCTACGAATCTGGATGTAATTTTTATTTCTGGTATTCGTTGTACTGCGATAATTGAAGATGAATAGATTGAACGTTTTTCCGAAAAAAAAAGCTGCAAAGGAGTGGAAGCTCCCACGCCGACGAGATCCACACGCAACCACTCGCTTGTGGGAAGGAGATAAGGAGGAAGGGGAAGCGGCGGTGATCCCATGGGGGCACGTGGCGTGCAGGAAGGCGGTGGATGTGGGGCTGCAATCCGTCGGCTGATTTGAAGTGTTTCCATAAAAAATTTCCTTTATCTCTGACAACTATGCCATGCACCTAATCTTATAAAAAAGGTTTCTGCACTTTAAATGTGGTGCAACCAAACAACTTCTACTATTACAGACTCTCATGTTTTTAGTTCCTATTATTGTGTGACATGTCATCCTAATCATGTGTTCTTCCTATTATTGCTTTTTCTAGAATCCTACACTTTTGGGTGGATGAAACTTTGCCTATGAGGCTGGTGATAGTGGAGAGTAACTTAGACTAGTAACATGTATATGTTACTAGGCTATGTTACTACCTCTATAGTGGGTAGTAACATATATGTAGTGTCATGCATCACTTCATTTATTACTTCATAGACTCATTTAGGTTGATCATAGTGGGGAGTAACTTAGACTAGTAACATGCATATGCTACTAGTCTATGTTACTACCTTCATAGTGGGGAGTAACATACGTGTAGTATCATGCAAGGTATCATTTATTAAGATGTAGACTCATTTTGCCTTGAGATGCGTTATGTTACTGTAACATATTATGTTACTCCAAATACCTCTCTCCTCATTAAGTACATGCCACATAAGCAAACTTCTCTTGGGGTGTGTTATGTTACTTGCTAAGTTACTCCCACTATGACCAGCCTTAGCATTGGGAACCGCTAGGTGATGGTAACATATTATGTTACTCTATTTGTCTCTTTCCTCATTAACTACTTGACACATCATCACTTTTGCTTATGTGGCATCTATATTATTACTTATGTTACTCACACTATGACCAGCCTGAGTGCAAGTAAATCCCGTACAAACCCCGCTACGGATTGCAATCCTACGAATCAGACAACCCATGTAGCAAAATTCAGAGAATTATAATCCTCCCAAAAAAGTAAAATTCCATTGAATCAAAGAGCCTGCGGGGCAGCTAAGGGCATGGTTAAGTGCACCATATTAATCTTGGCTGCTTTTACACTGTACACAAACACAAGTGTATTACAAAGGAAGCCTCCAAGTGGCTCAAATAAATCACAAGTGTACATGGGAATAATGCTCTTGTACATGATTTTCACAGCTGCACATGTCATGGTGAAATCGCTGCCTCTAAACTACAGCAAACAGTGTTTGCTACTCTGTACCAACTACATGGATATGGAATGGGGATCCGCGGCATAGAATAGGTTCATCGGGCGACTCTGCCTTTGCCCGAGCACGAAGAACATCCGTGGCGTCAATTATAACAGAAGAAGATTGCAGCGAGTAGTCTCCAGGTACTAGGAAGTAGACAGAGAAAGGATGTATCACCTCCTGCAATGGTGGAACCTCCAACTGTATGTCGTTAAGAACACCTACACAGAAGAAGGAACTAGTCAGTGTAGAACAGATGCTGAATAATGTAAAAACAATACTAATCCTGAACACAGAAACTAAAACTCAAAACAGATCATGGTAAAGAAAGAAAATGGGCTATTATACAAATAAGTGAATTACCAGCCCAGAGGACGGTTGCACTGTTTTCTTCGAAGCAATTTTCTCCTGCAACATCTTTGCATGAAATGCTGAGGTTCATCTGAATGATTTCCTTCGTGTTATTCCGAATTTGAACTTCCATATGGGTCATTTTATGAGCTGATATAGGATCTTTACACCTCAGAACATTCTCACCGGCAGATGGACCAACATTCTCAACAGTAGAATGGTTGGAATCATTAGCAGGCTTGGCATCCTTAGCAAGTCTAAAGCTAAATGTCAAGGGATCAGGCAACAATATGTCCAATATAGATGCTTGTAATGCTGCCTGAATAGCATCTTTGATATTCAGCTCACCAGAGCTATTTCTCCCAGAATTCCACCTCACTTTTATTTTTGAAATCAAGTTGCTGATAGAAGCGTTCAACTCTGCCTTGGCATTCTTTTCTGCTATGGTGGCCACTTTGGACCCAAGTTGCTCATCGCTTCCGTTTTCCTTTACAAAGAAGGAAGCATCAAGAACAGGTAATTTGAAGTGCTCAAGTGGTATGAGAACCCTGGCAGAATAGTCACGGTCAATTCTGGTTTTGTGACAGGCCACATCAGCAGTGTTATCTTCTGGAACAATAGTCCCATCCAAATGGACAGAAACATCGACATCAAAAACAACATCCGTAGGGTTGAAAAGCTCTAGTTCCAGAAGGCGGAGGCCCCAACTTCCTTTATAGGGATCAATCTTCAATAAGCTAATGTCATTATGCAACATATTACTTTCATCACTTATATTATCTTTTCCACTGACATGTCGCAAGTGTGCTTCACTAAACCGGGCAGGTATTTCCATGGATAACAGGCGTGCTCTTACCAGGCGCATGCCCTGTACAACACAGATATTTAATG
This sequence comes from Aegilops longissima, assembly GCA_021605205.1. Taxonomy (NCBI): domain Eukaryota; kingdom Viridiplantae; phylum Streptophyta; class Magnoliopsida; order Poales; family Poaceae; genus Aegilops; species Aegilops longissima. The sequence continues at coordinate 600,120,656 of CM038677.1, read as the reverse complement.
GAACAGCAAGGCGTCTTCCAGGTGGGAGAGAAACCTCACCGTTACCTTTGGCCGCTGAAGGACCTGGAGTAACAGAAAGTAGAAATTTAGTCTCAAACCAAACCATGAAACAAAAGTTATGAGGATATCTACAACAGGTCACAATGACAAATCTTCTCCACATGCCATCTGTATATGTTCACAGTAGTAAAGTGGTAGGTCAATGGTAAACATGGTTACTAATTTAAGGAAGCAAGCACTACAAAGAAAACATCAAATCAAGGTTGTTCGCCCATAACAAGTGACAGAGGGAAACTAGCAATTACATGGATTTACTTGTTTATATCATGCCTTAGTCATTTGGTGAGGACGATCTATGTGTTCTGATGGTATATAAAGTAGTATGAGTGCACTGGAGTGGCAAGATGTTCATTTGAGTAATTTTGATTTCACACATATTAAAGGATGACAGAGAATATAGAAGATTTAAAATCCTGCAACCCACCAGCGTAGTGAATATTCAAGAAGGGATTGATTCCTTCTCTTGCTATTCTCCTTGGATTTGCAGGAGATCTGCTGCCATCTGCTTCCAAATCTGTCAAGCTAAGATGCCAGGCTCTTAGTGTCACTTTAAATGTAACTTCTCCACCTGGTTTTATCGGAAGTGCAGACTTCCATGTATTATGGGCAACTGAAATAACAGAATCCTGGTTCTTCCCGGATAATGCAATATTTGCTTCTTCAACTGGCACAGTTCCAGCATTTGTCAGCGTAATTAAAACATCGCGAATTTCACCTTCATATAGAAGAATAGAACCATCTCCACCCACAACGTTGGCAACTAATAAAGGAAGGGGAGGAACAATAGAAATGCTGGGGAAGTTAACACTCTTAAACTTGCTAGAGCCACAGCATCTGAAAGGATCAGAAAGAACAAGCCCTTGTGCAGCTCCAAGGAGCAAACTGTCAACCTCTTTGAATAGGTGTTCTGTAATAACACCAAAACTGTGGACAATGCACCCAGGAATCGATACTTGTCCAACCTTTGTTGGAATTCCAGATAGCAGAACCAATTTGGAGGTGTTTGGTGGAAGATTAACAGTAACCGGAAAGGCATCAAAATTTCCTGAATGAACAGAGAGGTAAATGCTCTCAACAACTAAGTCAAAGCTGCAGGGGTTTGCTAACTCTATCATAACTTGGACTGGTTCTCCAACAATCCAATTTATCTCTTGTTTGCTAGTCCCAGATGAGCCCCCCTTGGTGAAAGGTGTATAAATAAAAGGTCCAGAAGGACCGGCACCAATCCACCACTCCTTTTTATGTGGGTTGCGCTTTACTATGTCTCTTTGTGAAGGATGAAATGGTAAAGAATGTAACCTGAAAAAGCAAGGAAATGAAAATAAGTCATCGAAAACATATACACAAGCAGATTTTGTCAGAAGCTTCTTTCTGAAACAGATGACATTTTTGGAAAGTGTACGCCCACTTTTTTATCTTTGACAACTAGTAGCATATATAGCTTCTTTCTGAAACAGATGACATTTTTGGGAAGTGTACTCCAACTTTTCTATCTTTGACGACATATAGCAAAGTAATTAGGTTGACTAGGTAAAAATGGTCCCGTTAGAGCTGTCGTGAACAATACTTTCATAATATAATATTTTTATTATTAGTACTAGTATGTTAATAAAAAAGTAACAGCCAAAGTTGCATATTGGAGATCATGTCCATGTCCAAAAACTGCATCAATTTACAAACGAATGGAGTAGTACTTATATCACCCAGGCTCGTTTTGGCATTGTGGTGGATTATGATAATCACATTGTCTAACCAGATTTTGCGTATTCTAGCATTTGGTTAACCAACTTTTTGATACTTATGTGGTAATGTTTCTGCAGCAGATTATTAAGTTTATCACATCACAGTTCAGCAAGCCTCGTTCTTGTTTTACGCGAACCATGGATTAAGAGTCCAAGGACTAGTCAAGACTAGTCTATGAGTCTCAACTCCAGGGCCGACTACACTTCAGTGTCGACTAGTCTATGAGTTGCAACTTCAGTGTCGATTAGTTACGCTTAGTCTATGAGTCTCAACCTCGGAACGACTTGTCGACTCGTAAACCTTGACGCAAACAGAAAAACGATAAGTAACATGCCTGATAAAAGGAAGACATGGGTCGGCACAACGTGTGCCCCAAGGAAGCCTATCAGCAGAGTTTGAAAGAGAGCTTGCCAGCCCACTCTGACCAGCTGGGGTGATGAGTGGGTAAAATGATCGAAGAAGACGAGCCGCGGCGCTCCATGACGTGAGGGGATCCGCAGCGCGGATTGAAGACATCAATATCTCTCTTAGAACAACCATTTGGAGGGTACTCCATTGCGACTCAAACAATGATACAACAGACTGAGGGTGCGCTTTATCGGCATTGCTGTTGCTGGCACCGAGTTCCTTAAACAAACAAGGGGTTGCCAAGAAAACCATAAATACAACAGTTTGGTACATGGCATTGCCAATAAATCTAAACTAAGAAATTAACTGATCAAAATATTAGGATAGTAAACATGGTCAGCTGTTTTAACATGTGTTAGGACAAGGATATCTAAATAGTCAAGGAAAGGTGTGTCTGTTTAATAGTACTCCCTCCGTAAACTAATATAAGAGCATATAGAACACTAAAGTAGTGATCTAAATGCTCTTATATTAGTTTACAGAGGGAGTACTTGTTAGCATCAGTTTTATAATCCGCATATATTTTCCTAGTCAACGCGGTGTTTATTCTAATAAGCTAACTACAAATTATATTTTCATAGTCCACATTAATCCTACCTCAACCAAAGAACAAGATGATAAAAGAGAATACAAGTTAATAAAGGAAAGCGTTAAAGACGCTGCAATCAACTCTCAGCTGACTTGGCAAAGTGTACTTCCATCATAAAGAACGAAAGAAGCTGCAATCAACTCTCAGCTGACTTAGCAGAGTTTATTTCCATTTTACATTTCTAGAGATGCAAACTTGGAACCTTTAGGGCACCCTCCGACCCTTCTTAGTTCAACCAAACGAACTAAATTTTCAAAAATGAAGTGAATTCTGAAAATTTAGTTCATTTAGTTGAACTAAGTAGGGTTGAAGGGTACCCTGAAGGTTCCAAATTTGCATTCCCTATATATTTCTATCAGAATAGAGCAAAATTTTGAAGTTGGCAGGGTTTAAACTAAGAGCAAAGCAGCAGCCAAGAAATAAAAGAAGAAGGTATGTTAGAGAAGTTGAAAATAACCTACTACAAATACACAATGCAGTAAACATAATAAATAACAATTAATCAATCCTCAGCATACTACGAGTAAGTAACAAACTCACCTTCAGTGAAGCATGATCAGGTTTGCTAGTCTTCCTGCTTTGAACATGGTATGCATTTGTAGTCATTGTTAGAACCTGCATAGCACTCATAGCAGCATATGCATTGTCTTGCTGAAGGTACAACTGTGCAACTTGTCTTGAAAAAAATGCTGCCTTGCGTTTATACCCAAGAGAGCCAAATAGTCGCGCAATTTCAATATATAGTATCAACCGGTCACTGGCATCAATCAGCGCCTTAGCGCCATCTGCAGCACCCATTAATAAATCTGACACCTCCTTGGCAACTTCACGTCTAATAAAGAAAGACATAGCATTTTAATCAATAGTTTCATCCTAAGCACAGAATACATCATTCCATACAGGTTTGCTCATTCCATAAGAATTAACTGCAAATCAGTCACAATAAAAGTAAACTGGCTATGCAACTCATAGCTAAATGGGACAGCTCACCTGCACAAATATCTTGCCAACTTCAATGCAGCTTCAAGCTCAAAGCTCACAGGTGAAACTCTAAACAAGACATACAGCTCAGTGTTAGTGCGTTAAGTAAAATCACCAAGTAAAGAGCTCAATATAACATGCAACTGTTGGACCAGTTTCCAGTGTTGATGGAATACTAGTAAATACTACTCTAATAAACGAGCAAAAATAGGAAGGAAGGATAGAACAGAGAAACACTTTTTGAAGCCATCATGAATTTGTCGAAACCAGACAATAAATAATGGCCGACTTTTTTTCAAAATAGCAAATGCCCTGGTGAAATAAACGAATAACTTTTTTGTATGGTTCCTTCAATGTATCAGCAGATCATAAAAAACGATACAATGAAAGTACTAAAATCTTCTCATATGTAACTCTTGAAAAGCAAAAGGGGTTCACTTTATGTAGAATGTAATAACTAAAAGCAAGATGTTCGTACATAGAAATTATCAAATTAAGAAAGATAACACGCCAATTCAATACCTTTGAGCATTATCTTGTAAAGTTGCTCTTCTGTACAGCTGGATAATGGTATAATAACGATACTTCACTTCATCTTCCAAAACAGGATCACTTTGGCCCATCATCCTATCAACCTGATTAATGCGACAAAATCAGCCCCTAAACAGCTATAAGAATGATGTGAATTTCCAAAACTCGTAGGCATGAACACTCACCACTAATGCGCAGACACTACCTTCGAGTGCCCCAGCATGCCAGAATACATCCCCTGTCAATCTTGCAAGATCTATTGCTGTGGTGTAGTGTGCATTAGCATCAGCAGGTGATCCAGCCAATAAGCAATAATCTCCTATTATCTTTTGTGCACGGCCCAGCCTTCTTTTTTTGGCCTTGATCACCTAGAAAATATAGAAGTATATTGGCTTATATAAGCAATAGAATAGCGAGTCATTTACATCATCAACATACACTGGTCAAAATACTCGGAACACCTAAAGTATGAACCTCCTCTGAGCCAAGACTGGATTGTGAGTCCAAAGGTGTCTTTAGAATAGTTCCTGTGGATTCTGCCCGTAAGACCCATTTCTCAAACTCCATCAACAATGAAGCGGCAAGATCTTGGATCATTGTAAGCATATGAAGTTCCAGTGATTTCTGATCGGAAGGAGGGAACATAATAATGCCATCCTTCCTTTCCTCTAGCAACTACAAAAGACAACAATGCAAATATCAGTTAAAGTAGAGCAAGAAGCGGTAAAAAAAAGGCAAGACTAGAAGGGTCATCACAACACTGGTGCAATCAGTAAAGTTTTAATTACACAGACCGACAATTCAAATTTGACTATCAGCAGATCAACACTATATATCCTGCCTCTGGAGTAGTAAATAATGTCATTCCTTCCATCTCGGTTAACTGGGTAAGTTCCAGGTGTCTTGGAATGGGTTCTTTTTAGCATGGTGATTCCACCCTGGGTGGCTTGGGTCTTGAAATGCTAGTGGGATAAAATTAGACAATCGAACTAATTACCATCCCTCGAGCTAGAATTGGTGTATATTAGTTCATAAGTGTGGATTGCATGATCACTTAGATCTCGGATCAGTTTAATTGTAATAACCAAAGAGCAAGAGCCATAGGAATACTCGCCCAGTAGAGCGACTAGCAACCAAATGATGAACTGGATCACCCAGATGGGCGTCTGCTGAGTGCGTGTGTCGATACAAACGACGTCTGGGAAGAGATGCGATCGGGGCAGGCAGTACCTGCGCGTCGGTGGGGCAGAAGGCGAAGCAGCGGCTGGCGAGCGAGGAGGGGTAGGTGCGCGCGGCGTCGAGGAAGTCCGCGGCGACCCTGGCGAGGTCCGGGGAGGAGGGGAGGTGGCAGATGCCGACGACGGCGAGCACCTTGCGCGAGGACTGGAAGTCCTCCCAGGGCGAGGGCACGCAGCCGCCGAGCACGAACTTGAGGCGGAGGCAGCCCGTGTCCCAGGGCTGGTGCGAGAAGGGGCTCTTCTGGTGCTCCGAGTAGTAGGGGCGCAGCGAGGCGAGGTCGACGCGCGCGTGCTCCGCCACCAGCGCCGCGTAGTCCCGCAGGCACTGCGGCGGGATCGGCCCGCCCACCGGCAGCACCGCCACCCGGATGGCCGACCCGGACTCGATGCTCAGCCCGGGCTCCATTGGGGAGGGGGAGGGGGAGAGGGAGAGGGAGAGCTCGAGATCTGACGACGGAGCAGGTCGTGTGTCGGGGAGGTGGAGAAGGGAACAGAAATGTTTGCGCTGTCAGGCGAGATTTGATCCGTCGATCTAACTCGCCTCTCTGGGCCGCGACTGGAGGAGCTAGCGCTCTTGTCGGGCCATTCTCGGTTGAATCTGCCACTGGCCCAGCCAGCCGAAAGCTTCTCACAGGGCCCTGGGTCATTGTCTCAAAGAAGAAGAAAAAACAGGGCCCTGGGTCAATTCGGCTCACTGCTCCAACAAAACATAGTGAAGTGCTCGATGTCGAGGTGTGTCTGGGCTGACAGAGATGTGGTCGACCATATTCAGGCCCAGTTCTTTTGAACAGATTCTGAAGAATCTCGTCCTGGAAAATCCTGAGCGAAAAGAACTCGATTTGCCTTCCAAAATCTCAAGCGGATTCTGCAGAATCCTAGTGCAACTCAAAATCCTCGAAAAACATAGATCTTCGCAGAATCCCAGGATTCTGGTAAGTCCCATCAAAGAAAACGTTTCGGATATGAGAGTACCCCTATTGGAGGGATAATTTATACCAAATCGCCTTTTCAGACGACCGAACGGCCCAAGAACCGCCGATCCCCACGAAGCGCTAGCCGCCGCTCACCCGACGCCACGGACGGAGCTCCACCACCGCCAATGCCACCCCCGCCGCCTGCCTACACGCCGGTTCTCGCCTCCGGCGGCCCTCTCTCACGACGCCCTCGCCGCCGAACAGGAACTCCGGCGCCCTCCTCACGACTCTGCGGGATGGGAGCTCCGTCACCTCGCTCCTCGCGACCCATTGGGACAGGCAGCCCGCCGCCTCTGAGTCGCCTCTGGCGCCACTGCTAGACGCCCGACGGAACTCTTCTTCTCTGTCTCGTCTCTCTTCTACCTCTGTATTCTTCCATGTTTCTCTGTCAACATCTAGGTGAATAGATGGATGGATAGATGCATGTATTGATGAATAAATGGTACTGCTAATGCATTGATGTATGTTTAAATTTGTATCTGCCGCTGACAATTTCAATTTGGTAATTGCCAATTTGGTACTGCTACTTGGTGCTTGGTAATTTTGGTATGTGCTGATGAATAGATGTGCTGATGGCTGTATGTTTTAGATGGAGAAAGTCGGTGCAGCTAAAGCTAAAGTGTTAACAATTCATCAAACATTTTCGTCTAAAGGCGATCGGACATTTCGCCACATAACTAAATCCACAATCTCAAACTACAATCTCAGAAAAGAACTGGGCGGCAGATTCTGCGGGAAGCAGATTCTGTGAGAAATTTCTAGAATCTTGATTCTGCAGAATCCACCGCGAAAAGAACTGGGCCTCAGACTACTAGAGGAGAGCGACGATGGTACGGACGGGCTCGCCTGCTCCTGGTACGTATGTGTCACACCCTGATTTTCATGCCACTACACTTAAGCTAACAATCATGATAAAATGTGGTTTGACAAAAACTTTTGAGTGTTTTGGACCTTGCCTTGATTGGTTTTTGTCTGTTGTTTGCAAGTGCTCTAAAAATAAAATAAATCCTCCAACTCTTATACTCCTTCTCCTTGATCTAAAAACCTTTCCCAATGATCATGCCATGTGTATATGACATAAAAATAATTTCTTGCAAAAATAATTTGGCCAAAAAGTATTTTTAAAAATTAGTTTTCCAAAAACCCCTGAATCGAGGTTTGCACTGCAAGTACTTAATTAAGGGCAGTAAAAATCTTTCCAAAAATATATTTGACTCCTATTAGATATAGGATACCCAGAAACCATAAAAATATAATTTTAAAAGTGATTTTCCTATTTTATTTAAAAGCTTTTTCTTAAGGCCAGAAATGGTCTTTAATAGGGAAAAATTATTTTATTGTTTTAAAAATATTTGACAAAAACCTAGGGAAACTCAAAGGACATATATTGTCCATATATAAGAGTTTCAACACATGGTCATGTTCAAAATATTGGTCAAATTCCTCAAAAACCCTTTCTGGGTGAAATATTTACAAAGCAAATATTCTCCAAAAATTCCAAGAAAATTCTAGCATGTCACATATGACATGTTTGATGATCTTGACAAGTATCATGTCATGGATAATAGTATAACCCCGTGAAATCCCCTCAAAACCATTTCTGTTCATTTTGAAGTTTGAGCAACTTTACATTGCCAAACATGTCCAAATGCTCTCAAATCTTGTGTAAATGCTAAAATGGTCTACTCATTCATCTAGACCAAATGGCACAAGTTGGAGAAAATGTTATATTGATCAAAGTGCCCCAAAACCCTCTCTGACCAGAATCAAATTTGAACAACTTTGTACTACCAACTTTCTCTCCTTGGCCCCAACTTTGGTGAGCATGTTCACATGACCAAATGAGGCCACTACACCAAGTGGTGCATCAAGGAGAAGTTATTTGCTCAACTAGATCTACACAAGTTCATTTCTGCTAATTTCTAGGGTTTACAAAAGTTGCATTGGCAACTTTTCCCAAATGGACTCAACCTTGGTGGAACCTATTATTATCTCATGCCATTTGACCATGTCAATCCTCATGACAAGAGGAGTTCATCTTCTTGCCCAAATCAACAACAAACACCTTCTGCCATTTTTCTAAAAACACCACTTTGACCCCTTCCACTAATCTCCATGAGTTCAACTTTTTACCACAGCCTCTACTAGACCTCTTCTACCTCCAGTAACTCTTCCCTGGCCTCAACTCAATGATTGAAGGGTGAAACATCCCCATTTACCCTTTTGGACAGCAGCATTCTTCTCCTTTCTCACCTCCCTCCTCACTCCAGTGGATCTCCGGGCATCCAATGCCCTCCCCACTTGTTTACTTCTCCCTAGCGCTACCAGACATGAGTGGGCACGCCTGCCCTTAAACAATGCCATGGCAGCCAAAGGCACGCTTCTGAGGCCTTCTGATCTTGCCCCGACCGTAGCCGCCTCTTCCAACCGCCTCCGGCCACCTCGGGCCTCCCCAGCGCGCCCGGCGAGGTGCCTCGGCATATGGTACATGCTAAACCCCTGTCCCCCTCCTCCTTCTCCCTCCTGCTGCCTCTGCTCACACGCGCGCCGGCCACCCGAGAGCTCCAATGAGCGGCCTCAAACGCGCGGCACCTCTGGCCCTCCCCCGCTCCTTATCTCCCTTTCTCCGGTTGTAGACCATCTCTACAAACGCCCCGGACACGCACACACGAGCCCCCATGACCCCTGGCAACGGCAACGACCTCGCCGGCGCACTCGTCCACGGTGAGCCACGGCCACGCTATATAAGGCCGCCCGAGGTGTATCTCTGGAGCCCTTTAGCCCTCTCTCCCTCCCGTACGTCACCCAGACCCAGCCAACCCTCTCGCCGAGCCCTCCGTCGCTCCCCATGGCCGGAGCCGAGCCGCCGGACTCCACCTAAATTCGTGCCCACCACTCCTCCTCCTCCCCCCTAGACCACTCCAGCGCCCCCTCATCACCACCGCCGACTCGCCCCGACTTCATTCCCTCCTCCCGCTTTGCCTTGCGATCCCCAAACCTCGCCGACGGCCTCCTCTGCAGCCACCCAAGCCATCGCTGCTGCAGCCCTCCACAGCATGCGTGCAAAGACATGGATGGTGCGGCGTGGACTCTGAAAGCACGCCGGTGGGCGAAGGCCGCCGGAGACGCTCAGAGCCCGGCTATCGCCGGCGGAGCCGCCTCCCCACTGGCCGGGCGCTGCGGAGGTTGAAGGCGACTGCACTGGGCCCCGACGTCGGCCGACCAGTGGGCGGGCCCCGCCGCTTGAGTGGAGACGGGCGGGCGAAATGCGCCGATGTCGCCCGTCGCCCGCGTGGCCGAGCAGCTGGGCCGCCCAGTCTTGTCTTGGCACTATCTCTGCACCAAGTCTGTGAGATAGGTATAAATCCCCCCTCCTTTGTCTTTTTCTTTTTTCCTGAAACTTGTAAAATCTCCCAAATATTCATATTACCTCCAAATTTGATGATTCAAATTTCTAGTAGCTCATAAAATCATGATCTATCTCATGGTGCAACTTGCACATTTTTCCAGGAACTTTTTCTTCACAAACATTTATCAAATCTTGTATTTCCATTTTTGTGATGAACTTTAGAAAATCACAGAGAGCCCATTTTTGATCCAATTCCATGATTCAAATTACTAGATGCCTATAAGTTCAAAACTTAGTTTTTGAACATTTTTCCTAGTACTTTCTACACCACATAGAATATTGGTCCACTTCTCCATATATTGCCAACTTTGCAAATTCATAGGAAAATCATTTGAACTCCAAATCCAGTGAAACCAACTCCTAGGTGCTTCTTAAATTATTCCTTGTGAAATGGGTGCCTTTGCTCATTTTTCAAAGTAATTCTTCTGTACACTTCTTCCAAATCCACAAATCCCTTGATTCCATCATATCGAAATGTTCAGAGATATCCGTAGATCAAATCCCAATGATTTGGTCATCCCTCATATGACCGAAGGTATCCTAGAAAAGTCCAACTTACATTTTTAGAGCACTTTTATTTCCTGCCTTGTTGTGTTGCTTATTATGGTTGCTTTCGACGATAGTTGACGAAATAGACGAAATACTTGGAGAAGGACCAGAAGACTTTGAAGACCAGAAGACTTTGTTGAGCCAGGCAAGCAGCCCTTTGACCATGCCTATGAAACCTTTTTATGCATGTCATATAGCACTCTTATTGCTTGCATCGGAGACATGATACTATGATGGCCACCTGGGGTGGTTTGCCCCTGTTACTTCCTCGTTGATACTTGCATTGTGCATGACCCTACCTTCTTATGAGGGTTATGCCGGTGGGAGCAGATAGGATGCTAAGTAGTGCTACACAAAAAGGGACGGGAATATGCATGGTGATGGAGACAAAGTATTTTCAAAGGACTTTTCGAAAAACCCATCGAGTGCCACCTATGCCCGAGGGAGATGATGAGATGGGTAACCACTTGATGACGAAGTGGTGTACCAAGGCAAGTGTGTGTTGTTTTCGAAAACGGATTAGATTTAAGATTTGTCGACTGTCCCAACCTTACATGCGCAACCACTCTACCCTTGTATGGGAAAGGGAATTATTGATTACCTAGGCCGATACTAGCTTGGAGCCCGCATTACTAGTGACGGGGGAGAGTTGGTGCTCTCTCTGGACGGGTCGTGCTGTAGGGCGGCCATGACTGTTTTTACAGGCACCGGATACACCGTTGTGTCCCCTCTCGGATGTTACGATCTCGAGTGAGTCTCGTATGATGTACATTGTGAGGATACGGAACAACGAGTGGACTCCTTGTTAGTGTCGTCTAGGGAAAGATAGTGATCGGTGCTTACCCCGGTACTTGAGGTATCATGGTCGTGGATGACACGGAAGTTCCCGGATCTTGTGGGTAAAGTGTGCAACCTCTGCAGAGTGTAAAACTATTCGAATAGTCATGTCCACGGTCAAGGACAGTTGGGCGGTGCTGCTTAAACTACGTCCAGAGCTTCACAAGCCAGTGTGTGTGTTTGGATATTGGGGAGAACTACTTGGGTCAAGTCAAGGGACTTGACATGATTGAGTTGGGTTGATGCCCACTTTATTTATGTTGATATCTGTAACCTGTCCTCATGGTTACTTGAATTCTCCTGATGCATGTCTTACAAGTTGTTGAACATGTCATTGCACTCAAAACTAGCTTTCTGCAAAAATTTACCTATGTCAAGCATTGTTGTATCTTGAACCAAAACATGGGTTGCTTGCGAGTACATTCAAAGTATTCATTGGCTTGCCACCGGTTATTTTATTGGCGGGCATGAAAGAACAGGATATGATGAAGAATACTTGATTTAACATGCGAGCTAGGACGCTTCCTAGTCGAGTGCCCGTAGGGTTAAGGCAGATGGCATGGGTCCAAGTTGTTATTGAAGATTTCCGCTGCGATGATACGCTCAAGACTTGACCATAATGGTCTTACTTGTGTAAAACGGTATGTATGGATGTAAGACTCTTGTTATTCAGCTTCTGTGTGTTCAGTGAGCATTGATCTCTGGGATCACTGTACACGTGCATTCGGTGATCTCGACTTATGAGTCGGGGTCCCCACAGTATGCCAATCGATCGTCGACGCGTTCCAAACCATATTGGACACGATCGTATAGAGGCCCGTCAGATACGGCCAGTTCAACAGTGATCAGCGATGACGGAGCGGTGCGAAGTAACGCTGGATTTTTGTTTTTTTGCGGGCAAACTAATCGCTGGATTAGCGGTACACCATTTTCCTGTCCCGATGGTACATGACTCTTGTATCGGTACATTGTCTGGCGGACGTCGAAACGGGCCCGTCACTAACGGGGCTTTTCAAACGGATAATAAGTGTAGGTTTTGGTGTAGGTCCATCCTCGCGGTCGACACAGAAAAATAAAAGAAACTTGTCCTTCCGAGGCACCGCAAGAGGCGAGTAGCTCAGAGCTATGGCCTTGTAAAAAAAAAACTTAGAGCTATGGCGATAGCGGAGGCGGGAGGCTACGGATTCGATTTCAGATCAGATCCAGTTGACAGGTACTCCCTCCGTCAACGCTCTTATATTATGGGACGGAGGGAGTATGTTTTTGTCAGTGTTAGTCCCTTCAATTAGAGTGTCATCTTATCAGTGGACTGGCATGTTTTACATAGATTTCCCTTGCCGGATCTCGCCCGGGCGAATTCTTGCTACGCGGCGAAGCAAAACAGTCTCTGGTATCCGCGGTCGCTCAATCCAGCAATAGTGGTGTGGACGATGCGGCGGTGACAGTAGAAGTAGAATTTGATAGCGGTTCAAAAGGGATCCCCTTGTTGAATTCAGAGCATTCAGCAAGCAAAGACGATGCACAAGCCCCTGGCTGCACCAACAGGTATACATATGCGGGGGTGTATTCCTACTTGGAACATATATTAATTTTGAATGGTCTGCGTGATTTTAGTGCTCTGAATTATAGTGAACTCTGCTGATTATCCCAGACAAGATTGGGGTGATTTGTAGTTAGAATGATGATACCTTGTCCAGTCTGGGACTCTGCGTATATGGTAGTGAAAACTGTCAGTGATATACATGTTTCTGAATAATGCATTTCCAAATTTTGGTTACTCTTATCTGTCGACTGTGTTGTGTAACATAGGTTTCGCCTGCTGGACCTCACTGCCAGTAAATCCTTGCTGGACGGCAAAGCAAGTCAAACTTTGGTATGCACGGCAGCTGAATCCAGCATTGGTGATGTGGGCGATGCAGCGGTGATAGTACAAGTAGATGTCAACATCACTTCCATTGGGGTGGCCCTGTCACTGCCAAACTCAGAACATTCGACAGGCAAAGAAGAACCTCAAGCACCTGGCTGGCCCAATAGGTATACAATTGTGGATGTGTGTTTCTATTTCGAACATATGACAATTTTGAGTGGTCTGTATAATTTTATTCCTCTAAATTATAATGAGAAGTGCCGATTTCCCACTAAAAACAGGAGTGTAGTTTAAGTGTTGATACCTTGTATTTTGTGATTATACGCCATTCAAAACTGTTTATGAATTTACATGTTCCTGGATAATGCAGAGTACATGTCAGGCATGCACCTGTTGAACGTCCATCGTGTGCTGATAGAATCAGTGCCCTAGAAAAAACATTGAGAAGATATGCAGAGAAGGAGACTGACACAGTCGTAGTTCCAGCAATAGGTAGAAACTCTGATTCACTTGGAGAAGCATATGATTACTACAATCTCTATTCCTGGGAGATTGCATTTGGAATAAGGTATGGCAAGAGCAGGCTTAATGTGGAATGGAAAGAACAAAATGCATGCAGGAGATAGTCTGTGGCTGCTCTGTAAATACACCACTAGAGTTCCATGCTAGCAAAATCTACACTAGGGTGATGTTCAATAAATTTGGCGAGATCATGTATGAAGCAAGACAATACTGGAGTTTCTTAGATCAACAATGGATAAACTAACCCCTTTAGCTTCTGAGAATGTCGGTCTGGGTTTAGAACAGAATTGAGTCCAACAAGCCAAAAGGTACATAACTGAGTGTGTTCCTGAACCGCAAAAGTATACGGGAGTGATGCTGAAGGTAGCGCAGTTGGAAATTTCATTGGTTTAGCTGCTCCTGAATGCAAACGGAAGGCCGGTTGACTAACAGCAGCAGAGACAAGCCTCCATATGATGATCACGGTGGAGAGAGCAAAAAAACTAAGTTTCTGCCTCATCTGGATACTGTTGTAGGATGTGGTACAAGCAAACGAACACGCTTCTGCAGTATATGTTGTGAATCAGGGCACAAGAGCACAACATGTCTACTGTTAGAGCAGAGTTAAAACACTGTTTTCTGTTAAAAAGCACTCTTTAGTCCAGTTGTTAGCAAAATCCTAGCTTCTTCTGGCTTGCTTATAAATATCTTGGCTATGTTTTACATTCAAGCTACCCATTCATTCTACCGTTTTTAGGACAGATGTTTGCTAAAATTATTGTACCAATTATTCTGGATGATGTTCTATATGCTCATTGTTAAAACTTTATAATGGAAGTATTTTTCTTCTCACGGCAATTCGTACAGACATGATTAGAAAAACTGGTTGGGGTTTTCCCACCCTAACAAATATTCACATTTTCCTTTGCAAACAAAAATGGATATTTCACTTCAATTTTTTTTCACTTTCACCTCACTTGCCTCCATACATTTTTTATATAAATTTCTACTGTTCCATATGTTTTATAAAATCCTACCTTTTATTGCCAAAATTGACAGGCGCGGCTAGTAGCACACTCGTGGATGTGCAAAGAAAATAATGGTCCTTGTTATTTGCTGCAATCATTTTCAGGGCAATCCAAAAAGGAGTAATACACGGTCTTGTCGCTGCGAGTGCCCTGCAATGATACAGTTGCTGCGGTCGAACGACAACGGCTAGCATATAGGCGAGCACAGGCCATCGGCCATCGCACAACAGTTTCTTTGGTTCAACGAGCAATGTGCCTTTCAGCAAAAGGGCCTTGAGGGGACTGTGTGGGGAAATCATCAGAGATTAGCTCCAATTTGTTCAACATAATATATCATCTTATGTTATTTGAGACAATTAGTAGTTTAGTACCATCTAATGTTGGCTACGCATGTTCCTCCATATTGCTGAACCTTCTAGTTGCAAGGTGATTTGAACAAAATGGATTTTCAGGTGCAGATGTTCCTCAATATTACTAAACCTTCTAGTTGTAAGGTGATTTGAACAAACGAATTTTCAGTGCAAGCTTTAGTTGATTTCCCTGAGCCCATTTTTTTAAAAGAGCCCCTTTTGAAAAATGCTTGGCAAGTGGTTTCCTGTACAGGTTGGCTGTGATGACAACAATTCAGTGTGACTACATGATGACATGTGGCAACATAATCCTGTTGTACTCCGTGAGCGCATCCCGTTTGATTTTCAAACTACTTGGGAGGGCACCCCACCGATGCCTGTGCTTAATCAGCAATTTTGCCATAGTTTGTGCGTTAGTGGAGTTGTCTGCCCCTGTTTCGCATCCTCCACCTCAAGGTTGGCATTGGTTGGAAAGAATTAGCTAAGAAAATGAGGTGTGGAAATAAATCAGCAATTTTTCCTAATATCCGCTTACATTGTGATTGCGGCACTTGTAGAAACGCTCGCCGTCGTGATAAGCAGGTGACAACATTCCTGCCGCAGTCCTGGTACAGAACAATTGGTAGGACGGGCGGACTGAACCTTGGTTCGCGTTCGCCATATGTTGCAACTAGGGTTTCTTGCCTGGATTTGGGGGATCGATTTGTGATTATTGTGTGGCCGTGCGGTGAGTCCGACAGGGTTAAGGGTGTGTTTGGTTTGTGAACAACGTGAAATGGAATGTTATGGTTTCGTTCCACCAGAATGGGTCGGTTTCATCCTTGTTTTTGGTAGGGAAAAATTTAGAGGAATATAATGGTTAGATTTTAGTGTTCGGTTTTGAAAGATGGAATGGAATGAAATTGCTCATCTCACCACTTGTATGCTTGTGGTTATGTACAATGTATTGAACTTTGGCACCAAACACAAACTAAATGCAAACGAACACTTGATTACATCGATTTAGAGAACAAAGGTACAAACGTGCAGGCAAACAATCGTGTGTCCGAGACACTGCAGTACATCAGTTACTGAACCAACCTTCTGACTATGTCAATCTACTGGAGGTGTACACAAACTATTATTCTTAACAGATTCCAGTGAAACAAGAAGCGCTGATTTCAGTCAAAAATGCCCAGCATCAACGCAGGAGCGGTGCAGAGAAACCATCCCCGAGTCGTCCAATCAGGTGACCAGCCCTGAACCTCTCCACCGCGCACCACGTCCTCGCTTTTCCCCGTGAAGAAGAGCTCCATCGCCACGGCCCGACGCGTCACAGGTCACCGTCACCCGCGCGAACCCGAGCTCCTTCATGCCAACCCACACCATGGACTCCACGACTGCCTTGGATGCCGCGTAGCCAGGGCGCAGCGTCGCCGCCAGTGCCGAGTACACGACCACGATTCGGCCCCCGCCGCCAAATCCTTGCTCGAGGGGCAGGAATGTGCCGGCGGCGCAGATAAGAGGGCCGACGGCTGATGGATGGGCGTTGCGATCCATGATGAGTGGGCCGAGTCAACCCGACTTCCATCCATCCACCACGACGTGATGCTTTGATGAGCTGGGCTGCTGGATGTTGCGATCCGTCACGGATGGATGGACATTCGTTTGCCCCGCCCCGTACAACCATCGACGCTTCGTCGGTACTACGCATTAAATAGGACACCGTATACGCCGGAAGTACCGCATGCATCCCATATCCTGACGCGAACCAACGCCTATCGATTCCGGGATCAGGCGAGCTCGTCCGCGTCTGTGAAATTCGCTACTAGAGAGGCAAACGCAAAGAGCTGGATTCTATCAATGATTGAGACTCTGCCATACAAACATCTCATGGAGATGGTTGTCACGCTCTGGTCGATTTGGTCAGCTCGTCTGAAGGCAATTCATGAAGGTATATTACAGAGTTCGCATGCTATCCATTCATTTGTGCTGAATCTTATTGCGGAGCTGGAGGCGCTGAGAAGGCTGGATACAGACAAGGTTGCACCGAGTAGGGTAGGTGCGAACTCACGACAACCTTGGAAGGTGCCGCCGGATGGGGTTGCCAAGATTCATGTAGATGGGGGCTTCTCCAGGACAGGTGAAAGAGGTGCTGCAGCAACCGTGTGCAGAGATCGGAGTGGAACTTTTCTAGGCTCCTCGGCACTTGTTGTCTCCGGAATCACTGAACCGGCTATCCTTAAAGCTTTGGCATGCCGGGAGGGACTTTCACTTGCACTTGATCTCGGGGTAGACAAAGTGGTGATTGCATGCGATTCTAAGGCAGTGGTCTCGGACATCAGGATGGGAACCGAAGGGAGGCACTCGGTTATTGTGAAGGAGATTGTAACACGGGCAATGCGATATCACTTTTAAAGGACGAGCATCGAATTGGGAAGCCCATAATCTAGCTAAATTTTCTAGTTCTTTAGATTCTGGCCACCATGTGTGGCTTGGGATTCCCCACGATCCCCTTATCATTCCTGTAAACCTCGCAACTATCTAATAAAGTGCTTGTTTACCGCTAAAAAAACATAGTAGAGTTTCTAAAAAAACATAGTTGAGCTTTTTTACCAGCGCAATGTGTAGCTTTTTCCTTGCCAGATGTTAGGCGCCGATCGGCCGCCATCTGCACTGTCGGATCTAACATGAGATGATGTTTTTGGTGAGGATCATCGCAGCAAAGAAAACCCTGCGTGCAACATTTTCCTTGTGGCATGCCAAAACCTTGCATAAAATGCACACCAATTAATTTTTTGTGTAGTTAATAAATCTTCATTGGTCACATCAAGTCTGGACGTTGTATATGCATGTTGTGTATGTAGCACGTAATCCAACATTTGAAACAACGCCGAAAAAACAATTTGCAACACAGGCATCATGATGTATGGGTGTTTGCAGAAAAACAATTTGCAACCTGCATTGCTTTGAGAAAATCCCAAAAGCACTGACCTCACATTACCATCCATGGAGCACCGACCCCATCATCTCGAGCTTGCTGATACCAATCCAGACGGTCAAAGCTTCATTGGAACTAGATCGGGCGACCCCGACTCCTGGCCCCCTCATCTCCTTAACCCAATGGCATGAATGCTCCCTTCCTCCCGCAAACGTTGCTCTCATCTTTCCTCCACGAAAATCTCCCTTGCGCCTCCCGCTATGTAGACGACGACCGATGATACTCCTCCTCATAGCCTCATCGACCTCGAAGCGCCACATAGCCTGGACGCTCCTTGCATTGATGGTTATAGCATCTGTCCTTGATGATCGCAAAGCGCCCCCGTAATTGCTTGCAACTTGCACATCGTCGTGGTGTGGTTCCAGCGTCCGCACCCATTGCCATTGCATGGTTCTGCACCCACGGTGCCAACATCCTCCCCTATGGCCACAACTCCACCCGTCGCCAGTGGGAGACTCGTCACCGCGCCAGTCGCAACACCTCGCAATATTGGTTCCAGCATCAAGGACCGCAGGTGCAGCAAAACCCTTGTCGTCATAGCGTTGTCTCCTGTTGACTCCGATATCCGCAAACGCCTGTTCTAGCAAATTCCATGGCCGTATGCAGCATTTGCACCACCGGTTCCAACATCGTTGTCGATCAATTCCAGCACCTCACGATGCATGTTGCAGCATTCAGTGACCATGGCTACAGCAAAAACCTTGCCATCATAGCATTGTCTTCGGTCGATTCCAGCATTTGCAACTGCCTGTTCCAGCAAACTCCATGGCCAGATGCAGCATTCGCAATCATCGGTTCCAGCATTAGCGACCACGGTTGCAGCAAAAACCCTCGCTATCATAGCATTGTCTCCGGCCGATTCACGCATTCATAATCGCTTGTTCCCCTAACCTCCATGCCTGGATGTAGAATCCACCATCGTCGGTTCCAGCATTGTCGTCGATCGATTCCAGCACCCTACCCACTACCACCCCCTTGGTCACGAGCGGCTTGCAGCTGTGATCGCTTCACCACCACCCCACCTCACAACCAGGGCCCGTTGCCGTGTTCGCATCACCCCCACCAGCTCGATAGTGAGCAGGTTGTTTGCAGCGGCTGCGCATACACCGGTAAGCCCGCATGTTGGAAATATGCCCTGGAGGCAATACTATTGTATTATTATATTATGTGTTCATTATTAAGAGTTTATATTCTATGCTATAACTACTATGATCCTGGAATATGTGATTCAGTGGAAAACTCATATGCACGTGTGGAATGATAAAAGGTAAAATAAAATTCCTAGTCTCGCCTCTAATACTAGCTCAAGTGTTGTTTGTGATCACATTTTCTGGATCTTGAGATATTGTTAAGTGTAACGATAGTCTCAAAAAAAAACATTGAGAGCATGACATTAGAAAAACGATCATATTGAATCGACCCAAACTTGTTTGTTATACTTTGAGATAATATCGTCAGAATTCAATTGTTATAATACAGAGTGTCCACGTGTGATTTATTTCCTTAGACCATGAGAGTATCATAGTCACTTCTTACCGTACGATGAACTCTGGGGTTGCTCAAACGACATCTGTAACACGGTGATCATAACGACAACTTACAGGTTCATCGGAAAGTTTGACAAGGAACTAGATAGCTCAAGAGTGGAATTTGCTCCTCCGACGATGGAGAGATATTCTTAGGGCCCTCTCGGTGTGACGGCATCATCGTCTGGCCAGAAACAGGTGACTATGTCACGGGGACGCTGGAACATGTCAATGAGAAAGAAGAACAAAATTGATAACGAGGAGACCAGTATAGTGAGCATGTGTATGACTCGGGAGGATACTGATATATCTCACCTCGGGTTTTGTAAAATATCGTGAAGCAAAGGGAAAAACACATGATAACCAAAGGTTCACACGAATGTCATTCGTGTACTCATAGGGATCGATATGGACGTCAGCGGTTCCGCTATCAATCATTGAACGAAAGGAGTTTTGTTCATGTATATGTTTAACGAACCTACAGGGTCACAAGCTTAAAGTAATCATGATCTACTGAGTGTTAGTTGGACGGGAATAATTAGAATATATTTGTGAAATAGTTTCATTAATATTCATAATAGTTTCGAGAGGAAGCGGAAGTGTTTCGGGGGCACTGAAAGGGTTTCGGAGTTTATCAGGCAATACCGGGTATTTCGAATAAATAATATATAGGTGGAAAATGCTTTTGGTGATGTTAAATTAATAATAAAATGCTCTAGCAATTTTTAGGAGGCTTTTATATTGGATTAATATCAATGGGCCTTAAAAGGCCAAGTGGTGGAAGGAGAATTGAGCCACAAGGGCCCCCAATAGGCGAAGCGCCCTCTTTCCCACTTGGGGAGGCCGAATTGGACAAGGGGAGGACTCCTCCTCCCCCAGGGCCGGCGCAAGGGGGGTTCCTTCCCCTTGTGTGGCGCCCTCTCTCCCCCCTCCAACCTATATACTAGAGGCTTTGGGCACTTTTGGACACACAAGTTTTGGAGCCTCCTCTAGTTCTCTAGTTCTAGTTCTAGTTCTAGTTGATCATAGTTGATCAATTAGAGCTAGACATCCTAGATCCTATAATCCTCCGGCAAAAAATATCTTTAGACGGTGAAGCGCTGCCGGGTCGTGAAGACCGTACGCTTGCAACTCTTAGAGAGGTCATGATTTCGCTTCCGTTTGAGGGACTGTTCGTGGGCGGTTCGCAGGGTCGTTCATCTATGGTTCGAGGGACTCCACGTATGATCTACACCGACTCGTATTCTTCCGCTGCTACTCTGAGTCAGTAACGATCAAATATAAACCGTTAACATCTTCATATTTTTCCTGGGTGATCATAGGGCAATTTTTTTTGTTTTCTACTACGTTTCCCAATAGTGGCATCATGAGAAGTTCTACGAGCACGTGCAGGTTTCGATCTAGATCACATATGGATGTGAGGATTTGATGTTCTTGCTATGCTTCCCTCGAGTGTTTCTTTGGTTTAGTTCATTGGCAGCATGATAAATATTTCTACAAAGTTTTGACAATCGATCGACTCTAGCTATTGATGATCTGCTAACAGTTCTTTGGGCTTCATCGTAGTCAAGAATAGTGAATTGTCACAAACATGAGAGGGGAATGAAAATATTCGATATTCTAGGGAGTCATGCATATTGACGAAGTTTAGTGTGGGGCTATGGATTTTTAATTAAGTTTCTTCCCTCTCACACCCGAAAAGTTAATCTAGCAACAAGAATTATCGCCTTAATTGTGAACGTTGGTAGCTAGAGTTATCCGGAGACCCTAAAAAGCACGTAACTAAAATTTGCCAAACCGATTAGAGGACCTCTAACTCGGTTTTGCGGGATGCATGTGATGTGGTATGGCCTTCGTCATGATACAAGTTTATGTATGAGATGGTTATATGATGTAACGTTAAGTGGCCTATGTCACGCCCAATATGCGACCCTATCCAAAAGGAACTCGACGGTCCCACCAAGGATAGACCCGCATATTGAAACGCTTTTGCAAGGTGGATATCATTACATCAACATTACATAATAGATGGGGATACATACATAAGGCACAAATGCCACAAGAATACATCAACATCATATACAAGATCAACACCGACTACGGATGAAACATAAGCGAAACTCAAACGACATCCACCACCTGCTAGCCCAGTGCCGACCTGGAACCTATCCCCGATCAAGAAGAAGCAAAAGAAGAACTCCAAAACAGCAAACATCGCTCTCGCGTCATGATCATCGCAAACCTGTACCTGCAATCGGTGGTGTAATAATCAGTGAGCCACGAGGACTTAGCAATCCCATTACCATGGGTATCAAGACTAGCAAAGCTTAATGGGAAAGGAAGGGTAAAGTGGTGAGGTTGCAGCAGCGGCTAAGCATATATGGTGGCTAACATACGCAAATGAGAGCGAGAAGAGAAACAAAGGAACGGTCGTCAACTAGTAATGATCAAGAAGTGATCCTGAACTCCTACTTACGCCGACATAACCCGAAACCGTGTTCTCCTCTCGATCAACCCGAAAAGAGACACTCACAGTTACGCTACGGTTGGTGTATTTTAGGAGAGTTTACTTAAAGTTTACTACAACCGGATATTAACAAATTCCCATCTGCCACATAACGCAGGCACGGCTCTCGAAAGTTTATACCTGCAGGTGTCCCAACTTAGCCCATGATAAGCTCTCGCGATCAACGAAGGATATTCCTTCTCCCGGAAGACCCGATCAGTCTCGAATCCGGCTACAAGACATTTCGACAAGCAATAAAACAAGACCAGCAAAACCACCCGATGCGCCGACAATCCCGATAGGAGCTGCACATATCTCGTTCTCGTGGCAACACCGGATGAGACAAGCTCTGAGTAAAACCAAGCCTCGAGTTTCCCGTCGTGGCCCTCAAGAAGTGCTCGGTTCGAACCAACACTTAGAGAAGCACCGCCCGGGGGGCTAAATAAAGATGACCCTTGGGCTCCGAAACCCAAGGGAAAAAGGGCTGGGTGAGGCAAATGGTAAAACCAATGTTGGGCCTTCTTTGGAGGAGTCTTATTCAAAGCGAACTGTCAAGGGGTCCCAGAATCACCCGACCGCTTAGGGACGCAAAATCCGGGAACATAATACCGATATGACGGAAACTAGGGCGGAAAGAGTGGAACAAAACACCAGGCATAAGGCCGAGCCTTCCACCCTTTACCAAGTATATAGATGCATTAATAATATAAGAGATATTGTGATATCCCAACATAATCCTGTCCGCCATGGAGCAATCTTCAACTTCACCTGCAACTAGCAACGCTATAAGAGGGGCTGAGAAAAAGCGGTAACATATCCAAACAACGGTTTGCTAGGAAGGGTGACAAAGGTTAGGGGTTCATGGCAATTAGGGATGGCTTGATAGACATGTAATAGGTAGCGCAGCATAGCGATAGAACGAAGCAACTAGCATAGCAATGATAGTAGTGAGATCCAGGATAGCGGTCATCTTGCCTGAAATCCCGCAAGGAAGAAGAACGAGTCCATGAAGAAGACGAACGGATGAAGCCGAACCAAGCGTAAGACGAACGAATCCTCACGATCCAACGAAACGGGAACTATCGAGAAGAAGCACACAACATAGTAAACACACCACACATGAACAAGGCATGATGCACAACAAGCATGATGCATGACAAGACTACATGAAGCTACTCATGGCAAGAGATGATGCATACAAGAGCAACACATCAAAGCAAGTTTAAATGAGGCCGGAAACAACATATAACAATTCCGGTAAGTCCTCATATGCAAATTTCGAAATTGGTCCAGATCTGAATAAACCTTATGTTCAAGTTGTTAAACATCAAGTTAAGATGCACCAACATGATTTACACGAAATTCTAGTCAAGTTACATATAAAGTTCATTAGATTCGGAGCTACGGTCTAGAAGATATGAGCAAAACAGGTTAAACATGGCATTGATGCAAAATGCATACAAACATCAAGTAAACACCTCAAAACATGGATGCAACATGATAATATGAAACTATATGCAAAATCAAGCAAGTTTCATATAGAGCACACTCAAAACGGAGCAACGGTTCAACACATACACTCCATACAAGTCATGACAACAATCTGTCCAAAACAGCAACTAGGCATATTGCAAGCATCAAAACAATATGCTACAACACCTCAATATGAAAACAAAAGGCATGGGCATGAAGTACAAGTAAAGCATGACAAAACATGAACACTGAGCTATATCCAGAAACAACTAGAACATGCTCAAAATGACATGGCAAGATTGCAAATAATAACAGTTTCAGACTTAGCGTAATTCACAGGACATGGCAGAAATAACATCAGGTTAACATGTTTAGAGCTATGAAACAACATGTTACAGCAATCTATCAAGTCAAACTAGAGCATGGCATGAATCTACTCAAAGCATATAACAAAAGTCCCTTAGTGACCATAAGCCAAAAGGGATCAGAAAATACAGTTGCAAGCATGTGAATATAGCAAAAACATAAACAGATTCAGACTTAGTGCAAAACTGGAGCATGGCATAAAGAGATAACAAGTAGGCATGTTGGTGAGCTTGAACCACTCACCACAGAGCAATACATGGCATGGAAAGGCAACTCACAGTAAGAAGACATGGCATAGAAGCTATACATGGCAAGAACAACATCATAGCATACACGGATCAACTACAACAACCTTTGCAAAATTGAATAACATGTAAACAACCTGCCAGGAAACATTTTATAGCAAAAGTAGAGCTGGGTTGACTCAAGCTATGGCACTCCATAATTGCAAACAAGGGCATGTATGGATAGAGAATAACCATATGTTCAAAACATCCTTACTGAAGTATCTCAAAATAAGCATGGATCTCTCGGTAGCATCAAGTTTACATGGCATAAAAATATCAGTGAGCAGGGCTGAAATCAGCAACATCATGAAGCCTAGTTTGCATGCTTGTGCTAGTCACCACAGAGATCACAAATACATGGCATACACCCCTGTACAGATGGCATGGCATATTACAAAACACATGTAGGACTCAAGTTCATAGGGTGCACACATCAATCATGGCAAAAATGACAAAAGTGCATGTTCTGATAAGAATCTGAAACATCACATAGCCCTCTTCTAACAGCATTTCGGGCATCAATATGAGCTCAAATGAAAATGATGCAATGAGATGAAATGATGTACTCATCGAGAAGAACAATTTGACATATTACACGCACGAAACGGAGCTACGGATGCAGAGATATGATGCGAAGAACATGGCATGATAATACTGGAATCTGGGGACTTAGAAGAAATTTACCCTCGCGAAAAGTCAACCCGGGACGGAGCACGCGGCCGTTTGGATCACGGGACGGGTGGATCTCATCCACCCACCCGGATCTGACCGGAGACGGACTCCGGCGGGCGGCGCAAGCCCGGCCGGGGGGCGCCTTGGCCTTCGGGCGTGAGGCGAGGGGGCGGGACGAGGACGAGGGAAGGCGGCGGAGGCGGCGAGGGCGGCTGGGCGGCAGGCGGCGGAGGCGGCGGCGGCGGAGGGCGCAGGCGGCGGTCGGCGGCGAGGCGGGCGAGCAGCATGGGGCGACGGAGGCGAGGCGACGGGCTGGGGCCCGGCCTGCTGTGGCGGGCAGGCGGCGGCGCTGGCGCCGGGGTTATGTGCGCGCCCGATTGGCGCGGCGGCGGTGGCGGTTTCGTCGTGGCGCGGACACGTCAAGGGCGTATGAGAGAGAAAAACTAGGGTTAGGGTAGGAAACATCCGCGAATTTGGACGGGGAGGCTTATTTATAGGTAGAGGAGCTAGGAGAGTCCAAATGAGGAGCGGTTACCACACGATCGTGATCGAACGACCGAGAGCATGGAGGGAGTTTGCTGGGTTTTGGGCCACTTTGGAAGGGGTGTTGGGCTGCAAAGAGAAGGAGGCTTTTACGGTTACCTGGTTAACCGTTGGAGTACCAAACGACCTCCGAATGGCACGAAACTTGACAGGCGGTCTACCGGTGGTGTACCAAGGCCGCTTGGCAAACCTCGGGCCATTCCGAGAAAGTTTAACACCCGCACACGAAAAGAGGTATAAGGGGGCGCCGGGAGACATAGGAGTGCCGGATCGCGAAACGGAGAACGGGGAAAATGCTCGGATGCATGAGACGAACACGTATGCAAAATGAAATACACATGATGACATGATATAAAATGCATATGATGACATGGCAAAGTGCAACGCGCAAGCATATGACATGGCAACGACGGCTAATAACTGGCAGACACCTGGCGCATCGAATCCGGGGCGTTACAACACTCGTCCACTAACAAGAGATCTCGTCCCGAGATCTTAGGACCGAGACGGAAGGGAAAAGGGGATGAGGTGAAACAAGAAACGCAAGAGAGAAGAGGCAAAGAATCGAAAGCACTCGAGAAGAAGAGACGAATGACGAGAATGACGAGAATCGAAAGCTCACTGAATCAGATAGACTATGAAACCACTCGTTAGAACGAGATAAGGAACGAATAAGACTGAAAGAATTTAGGCAGCACTCCGGTTGAACAAGGAAAGAATAGAACACGAACTTCACAAGATGGAATGACACTTGACGACATAAGCAACGCAATACCTCCGGAAGAATTGGAAAAATTGGATGAAAAGAACTTAGAAGGAAGGATTGACTGGAGTTGTTGAGAAAATCAACAACGAAAGAATAAGATTGTTGTGGACTTATGGAAAACATCTCGAAATTAATGAGGTGATAACCGACCACAAACGGAAATGATTGGATAGCTGAGAAGAACGAAGAAATGCAAATCTCCACTTCAAATGAATACGGAGAATTAAATGCACTTTGCGACGCAAGAAAGAAAAGGTACTTGAGCTCCACCAACAAAATCTTGATGAAATCTTGAAGAATGAATTAAATCATGAAGAACCACCATGAAGAACTCCGGTAACAAAAAGGATGATGAGATAGAATAAAGGATGAAAGAATAAGATGAGCGTCGCGATGATTTAGATGGAGGTTCCGACTAGATGGCCGAGGAAATTGAACTCCGGAAAAGAATAGATGAAAACACTTGGAACTAGAATTTATTCCTCATGAACAAACTCCGAAGGAAGGGATTACTAGCTTGGATGAAATAAGAATAAGATTTATTGTATGCTTATCCTTCATCAAATTAAATTGATGACAAGCAATGGATTTTGCAAACTACTTATTCTTCTTGAAAAAGAATTGAGAAGTGACATATCGCAAACTTGAGAAGGTCTTCATGAACCACCGTTAGGATTGAAAAGAATGAATGGATTAATATGATCATCAAAGAAAAGAATCTTGAACGAACACCGTAAGAATTTGGAAATGACTGACGAAAGAGAACGAATCGCCGGGAAGAATTAGAAAAGCACAAAGATACTTGAGGGAATTAAAATGCAAGAGAACAAAGAGATCGCGAACTGATAGAAGAATACTTGAACGAAGCACCGGAAGAATATTGAGACGAACGAAGGGGCACGAATATGGAATAATTCGAGAATGAATTTGAAAAACTTAGAATGAAGAGATATTCTGAAAAGATGGCCTCCGGATGATCGAGAGCGAAAGCAACACCTGAAGTACTCCGGATGGATGAAAAGAATTGCACAACTGGAAACAACTAGCTATGATAACATCGAGCTAGCACCGCGAATCTCCAGGAGAACGGACAAGATTTAAGTGAAAAAAAATCTACGACGGTCTTCAAATGTTGAGAATGACGACGAGAACCACCAGAATTGTTGAGACGCTCCGGGAGAATAAAAACAAAGAAGTTGAGTCAACAATGAGATGGTTTGAAATCGATCTTTAAAAGGCATCTGACTGATGAAATTCATTCTTACGTCAAACTCCGAAAAAGAATTATGAATGGCTCCAGAATAATTAGAAGAGTCAGGTAAGATCCTGGGAAAAGACCTGTGGGTTAGGGCCCACTGAAGAGAAAAACACCATTGAAAAGGATTGTTGAACATATAGATGATGCACTGGAACGATTGAAATATTTGAATGAGGTGACAACCTCGAATTAATTCAAACACAGACGTATCTCCTGGGATGTCTTGAACACTCCGGAAGGATTGAATGGCGAGAGGCAAACAAGCAAGGAGAACACTTGATCCAAGGAAAAGAATATGATCAACACCGAAAAACTTGAATTGAGTGCACCGGAAAAAGAAAGGGATGAAGAATGACGAACGAGACGAGAATTCACCGGTTGAAACAATTGAGGGAGGACTGAAGAGACTCCGTACGAATGAAATTGATGGTCGAAACAGACTCAAACTCCGGGAAGAAAAAGGTGTGGGAGGGCGGGAAAACAAGGGTAACTTGGAAGGGGAAACTGACGAATGAGTTCAAGAGGTAACACCGGTTGAAATAATTGAGGAAAGAAAGCAAAGACTTCGCACGAGTAGGATGGATACTCGATTACGGACTCCGGATCCGAGAGGAAGAAGGGAGGGCGGGTGGGAAAAACAAGGACAACTTCGGACAAGGAAAAACAACGACGTCGGAGGAAGAACTGAGGATTGAACTTGGCAAAGATGAAGATGGTCGAGTCGACTTGACGAGAAATGCACCGGATGAAAAGAGATGAGAACCAACGATCGAAAAAAACCAACTGCGTGAACCTAAAGAAAATTTGAAGGGGAAGAGGAGTAGTTCAAAACACCTACGCCAGATTTCTCACCGAAGCGACGAAGGCAGAGGAGTAAAAGAATTCCTACTCTCGATATAACTAAACTCAAACCAGTTTTTTCTAGACTCAACAACGGCCAAACTACACGATCAATCAAGGGGGCTCCTAAGGTCGGTCGAGGCTCTGATACCAACTTGTCACGCCCAATATGCGGCCCTATCCAAAAGGAACTCGACGGTCCCACCAAGGATAGACCCGCATATTGAAACGCTTTTGCAAGGTGGATATCATTACATCAACATTACATAATAGATGGGGATACATACATAAGGCACAAATGCCACAAGAATACATCAACATCATATACAAGATCAACACCCGACTACGGATGAAACATAAACAGAAACTCAAACGACATCCACCCTACTAGCCCAGGCTGCCGACCTGGAACCTATCCCCTGATCGAAGAAGAAGCAAAAGAAGAACTCCAAAACAGGCAAACATCGCTCTCGCGTCATGATCATCGCAAACCTGTACCTGCAACTGGTGGTGTAATAATCAGTGAGCCACGAGGACTTAGCAATCCCATTACCATGGGTATCAAGACTAGCAAAGCTTAATGGGAAAGGAAGGGGTAAAGTGGTGAGGTTGCAGCAGCGGCTAAGCATATATGGTGGCTAACATACGCAAATGAGAGCGAGAAGAGAAACAAAGGAACGGTCGTCAACTAGTAATGATCAAGAAGTGATCCCGAACTCCTACTTACGCCGACATAACCCGAAACCGTGTTCTCCTCTCGATCAACCCCAAAAGAGACACTCACGTTACGCATTACGGTTGGTGTATTTTAGGAGAGTTTACTTAAAGTTTACTACAACCGGATATTAACAAATTCCATCGCCACATAACCGCGGGCACGGCTCTCGAAAGTTTATACCTGCAGGGTGTCCCAACTTAGCCCATGATAAGCTCTCGCGATCAACGAAGGATATTCCTTCTCCCGGAAGACCCGATCAGTCTCGAATCCGGCTACAAGACATTTCGACAGCAATAAAACAAGACCAGCAAAACCGCCCGATGCGCCGACAATCCCGATAGGAGCTGCACATATCTCGTTCTCGTGGCAACATCGGATGAGACAAAGCTACGAGTAAAACCAAGCCTCGAAGTTTCCTGTGGTGGCTCCATGGCGGCTCGGTTCGAACCAGCACTTAGAGAAGCACCGCGGGGGGCTAAATAAAGATGACCCTTGGGCTCCTAAACCCAAGGGAAAAAGGGCTGGGTGAGGCAAATGGTAAAACCAATGTTGGGCCTTCTTTGGAGGAGTCTTATTCAAAGCGAACTGTCAAGGGGTCCCATAAATCACCCGACCGCGTTAGGGACGCAAAATCCGGGAACATAATACCGATATGACGGAAACTAGGGCGGCAAGAGTGGAACAAAACACCAGGCATAAGGCCGAGCCTTCCACCCTTTACCAAGTATATAGATGCATTAATAATATAAGAGATATTGTGATATCCCAACATAATCCTGTCCGCCATGGAGCAATCTTCAACTTCACCTGCAACTAGCAACTCTATAAGAGGGGCTGAGCAAAAGCGGTAACATAGCCAAACAACGGTTTGCTAGGAAGGGTGACAAAGGTTAGGGTTCATGGCAATTAGGGATGGCTTGATAGACAGGTAATAGGTAGCACAGCATAGCGATAGAACGAAGCAACTAGCATAGCAATGATAGTAGTGAGATCCAGGGTAGCGGTCATCTTGCCTAAAATCCCGCAAGGAAGAAGAACGAGTCCATGAAGAAGACGAACGGATGAAGCCGAACCAAGCGTAGACGAACGAATCCTCACGGTCGCAACGAAACGGGAACTATCGAGAAGAAGCACACAACATAGTAAACACACCACACATGAACAAGGCATGATGCACAACAAGCATGATGCATGACAAGACTACATGAAGCTACTCATGGCAAGAGATGATGCATACAAGAGCAACACATCAAAGCAAGTTTAAATGAGGCCGAAACAACATATAACAATTCGGTAAGTCCTCATATGCAAATTTCGAAATTGGTCCAGATCTGAATAAACCTTATGTTCAAGTTGTTAAACATCAAGTTAAGATGCACCAACATGATTTACACGAAATTCTAGTCAAGTTACATATAAAGTTCATTAGATTCGGAGCTACGGTCTAGAAGATATGAGCAAAACAGGTTAAACATGGCATTGATGCAAAATGCATACAAACATCAAGTAAACACCTCAAAACATGGATGCAACATGATAATATGAAACTATATGCAAAATCAAGCAAGTTTCATATAGAGCACACTCAAAACGGAGCAACGGTTCAACACATACACTCCATACAAGTCATGACAACAATCTGTCCAAAACAGCAACTAGGCATATTGCAAGCATCAAAACAATATGCTACAACACCTCAATATGAAAACAAAAGGCATGGGCATGAAGTACAAGTAAAGCATGACAAAACATGAACACTGAGCTATATCCAGAAACAACTAGAACATGCTCAAAATGACATGGCAAGATTGCAAATAATAACAGTTTCAGACTTAGCAGAATTCACAGGACATGGCAGAAATAACATCAGGTTAACATGTTTAGAGCTATGAAACAACATGTTACAGCAATCTATCAAGTCAAACTAGAGCATGGCATGAATCTACTCAAAGCATATAACAAAAGTCCCTTAGTGACCATAAGCCAAAAGGGATCAGAAAATACAGTTGCAAGCATGTGAATATAGCAAAAACATAAACAGATTCAGACTTAGTGCAAAACTGGAGCATGGCATAAAGAGATAACAAGTAGGCATGTTGGTGAGCTTGAACCACTCACCACAGAGCAATACATGGCATGGAAAGGCAACTCACAGTAAGAAGACATGGCATAGAAGCTATACATGGCAAGAACAACATCATAGCATACACGGATCAACTACAACAACCTTTGCAAAATTGAATAACATGTAAACAACCTGCCAGGAAACATTTTATAGCAAAAGTAGAGCTGGGTTGACTCAAGCTATGGCACTCCATAATTGCAAACAAGGGCATGTATGGATAGAGAATAACCATATGTTCAAAACATCCTCATCAAGTATCTCAAAATAAGCATGGATCTCTCGGTAGCATCAAGTTTACATGGCATAAAAATATCAGCAGAACAGGGGCTGAAATCAGCAACATCATGAAGCCTAGTTTGCATGCTTGTGCTAGTCACCACAGAGATCACAAATACATGGCATACACCCCTGTACAGATGGCATGGCATATTACAAAACACATGTAGGACTCAAGTTCATAGGGTGCACACATCAATCATGGCAAAAATGACAAAAGTGCATGTTCTGATAAGAATCTGAAACATCACATAGCCCTCTTCTAACAGCATTTCGGGCATCAATATGAGCTCAAATGAAAATGATGCAATGAGATGAAATGATGTACTCATCGAGAAGAACAATTGGACATATTACACGCATGAAACGGAGCTACGGATGCAGAGATATGATGCGAAGAACATGGCATGATAATACTGGAATCTGGGGACTTAGAAGAAATTTACCCTCGCGAAAAGTCAACCCGGGACGAGGAGATCCCGGGACGGAGCACGCGGCCGTTTGGATCACGGGACGGGTGGATCTCATCCACCCGCCCGGATCTGACCGGAGACGGACTCGGCGGCAAGGCCGCCGGCAGAGGCAGGGGGCCGGGCGACGAGGGAAGGGCGGAGCGGAGGCGAGGCGCGCCACGGGCGGCGGTCGCCGGGCGAGGCGGGCGAAGCATGGGCGACGGAGGCGGAGGCGACGGAGCGGGGCCTCCCTGCTGGGCTGGCCGGGCAGGGGCGGGCGGCGCTGGGCGCCGGGCCACGTGGCGCGCCTCGATTGGCGCGGCGGCGGCGGCGGTTAAATCCAATGGGCGCGACACGTCGGCCAGGCGCAGAGGAGAAAAACTAGGGTTAGGGTAGGAAACATCCGCGAATTTGGACGGAGAGGGCTTATTTATAGGTAAAGGGAGCTAGGAGAGTCCAAATGAGGAGCGGTTTTCTCCCACACGATCGTGATCGAACGACCGAGAGCATGGAGGGGAGTTTGCTGGGTTTTGGGCCACTTTGGAAGGGGTGTTGGGCTGCAAAGAGAAGGAGGCTTTTACGGTTACCCGGTTAACCGTTGGAGTACCAAACGACCTCCGAGTGGCACGAAACTTGACAGGCGGTCTACTGGTGGTATAGCAAGGCCGCTTGGCAAACCTCGGGCCATTCCGAGAAAGTTTAACACCCGCACACGAAAAGAGGTAAAAGGGGGCGCCGGGAGACATGGGAGTGCCGGATCGCGAAACGGACAACGGGGAAAATGCTCGGATGCATGAAACGAACACGTATGCAAAATGAAATACACATGATGACATGATATAAAATGCATATGATGACATGGAAAAGTGCAACACGCAAGCACATGACATGGCAACGACGGCTAATAACTGGCAGACACCTGGCGCATCGAATCCGGGGCGTTACAACACTCCTCCACTAACAAGAGATCTCGTCCCGAGATCTTAGGACCGAGACGGAAGGGAAAAAGGGATGAGGTGAAACAAGAAACGCAAGAGAGAAGAGGCAAAGAATCGAAAGCACTCGAGAAGAAGAGACGAACGACGA
Organism: Aegilops longissima; assembly: GCA_021605205.1. Taxonomy (NCBI): domain Eukaryota; kingdom Viridiplantae; phylum Streptophyta; class Magnoliopsida; order Poales; family Poaceae; genus Aegilops; species Aegilops longissima. Next base: position 600,087,717 of record CM038677.1, on the reverse strand, counting down.
GAATGACGAGAATCGAAAGCTCACTGAATCAGATAGACTATGAAACCACTCGTTAGAACGAGATAAGGAACGAATAAGACTGAAAGAATTTAGGCAGCACTCCGGTTGAACAAGGAAAGAATAGAACACGAACTTCACAAGATGGAATGACACTTGACGACATAAGCAACGCAATACCTCCGGAAGAATTGGAAAAATTGGATGAAAATAACTTAGAAGGAAGGATTGACTGGAGTTGTTGAGAAAATCAACAACGAAAGAATAAGATTGTTGTGGACTTATGGAAAACATCTCAAAATTAATGAGGTGATAACCGACCACAAACGGAAATGATTGGATAGCTGAGAAGAACGAAGAAATGCAAATCTCCACTTCAAATGAATACGGAGAATTAAATGCACTTTGCGACGCAAGAAAGAAAAGGTACTTGAGATCCACCAACAAAATCTTGATGAAATCTTGAAGAATGAATTAAATCATGAAGAACCACCATGAAGAACTCCGGTAACAAAAAGGATGATGAGATAGAATAAAGGATGAAAGAATAAGATGAGCGCTATGATGATTTAGATGGAGGTTCAACGAGATGGCCGAGGAAATTGAAACCGAAAAGAATAGATGAAAACACTTGAACTAGAATTTATTCCTCACGAACAAACTCGAAGGAAGGGATTACTCGCTTGGATGAAATAAGAATAAGATTTATTGTATGCTTATCCTTCATCAAATTAAATTGATGACAAGCAATGGATTTTGCAAACTACTTATTCTTCTTGAAAAAGAATTGAGAAGTGACATATCGCAAACTTGCGAAGGTCTTCATGAACCAGCGGTAGGATTGAAAAGAATGAATGGATTAATATGATCATCAAAGAAAATAATCTTGAACGAACACCGTAAGAATTTGGAAATGACCGACGAAAGAGAACGAATCGACGGGAAGAATTAGAAAAGCACAAAGATACTTGAGGGAATTAAAATGCAAGAGAACAAAGAGATCACGAACTGATAGAAGAATACTTGAACGAAGCACCGGAGAATATTGAGACGAACGAAGGGGCACGAATATGGAATAATTGGAGAACGAATTTGAAAAACTTAGAATGGAGAGATATTCCGAAAAGATGGCCTCCGGATGATCGAGAGCGAAAGCAACACCTGAAGTACTCCGGATGGATGAAAAGAATTGCACAACTGGAAACAACTAGCTATGATAACATCGAGCTAGCACCGCGAATCTCCGGGAGAACGGACAAGATTTAAGTGAAAAAAAATCTACGACTCTCTTCAAATGTTGAGAATGACGACGAGAACCACCATGCAGAATTGTTGAGACGCTTCGGGAGAATCAAAAACAAAGAAGTTGAGTCAATAATGAGATGGTTTGAAATCAATCTTGAAAAGGCATCTGACTGATGAAATTCATTCTTATGTCAAACTCCGAAAAATAATTATGAATGGCTCCAGAATAATTAGAAGAGTCAGGTAAGATCCTGGGAAAAGACCTGTGGGTTAGGGCCCACTGAAGAGAAAAACACCGTTGAAAAGGATTGTTGAACAGATAGATGATGCACCGGAACGATTGAAATATTTGAATGAGGTGACAACCTCGAATTAATTCAAACACAGACGAATCTCCTGGGATGTCTTGAACACTCCGGAAGGATTGAATGGCGAGAGGTAAACAAGCAAGGAGAACACTTGATCCAAGGAAAAGAATATGATCAACACCGAAAAACTTGAATTGAGTGCACCGGAAAAAGAAAGGGATGAAGAATGGCGAACGACACGAGAATTCACCGGTTGACACAATTGAGGGAAGACTGAAGAGACTCCGTACGAATGAAATTGATGGTCGAAACAGACTCAAACTCCGGGAAGAAAAATGTGTGGGAGGGCGGGAAAACAAGGGTAACTTGGAAGGGGAAACTGACGAATGAGTTCAAGAGGAAACACCGGTTGAAATAATTGAGGAAAGAAAGCAAAGACTTCGCACGAGTAGGATGGATACTGACACGGACTCCGCCCGAGAGGAAGAAGGAGGCGGTGGGAAAAACAAGGACAACCGGACAAGGAAAACAACGACGTTGGAGGAAGAACTGAGGATTGAACTTGGCAAAGATGAAGATGGTCGAGTCGACTTGACGAGAAATGCACCGGATGAAAAGAGATGAGAACCAACGATCGAAAAAAACCAACTGCGTGAACCTAAAGAAAATTTGAAGGGGAAGAGGAGTAGTTCAAAACACCTACGTCAGGATTTCTCACCAGAGCGACGAAGGGGTAGAGGAGTAAAAAGAATTCCTACTCTCCGATATAACTAAACTCCGAAACCAGTTTTTTCTAGACTCAACAACGGCCAAACTACACGATCAATCAAGGGGGCTCCTAAGGTCGGTCGAGGCTCTGATACCAACTTGTCACGCCCAATATGCGGCCCTATCCAAAAGGAACTCAACGGTCCCACCAAGGATAGACCCGCATATTGAAACGCTTTTGCATGGTGGATGTCATTACATCAACATTACATAATAGATGGGGATACATACATAAGGCACAAATGCCACAAGAATACATCAACATCATATACAAGATCAACACCGACTACGGATGAAACATAAACAGTAAACTCAAACGACATCCACCTCGCTAGCCCAGCCGACGACCGAACCTATCCCCGATCAAGAAGAAGCGTAAGAAGAACTCCAAAACAGGCAAACATCGCTCAAGATCATGATCATCGCAAACCTGTACATGCAACTAGTGGTGTAGTAATCTGTGAGCCACGAGGACTCAGCAATCCCATTACCATGGGTATCAAGACTAGCAAAGCTTAATGGGAAAGGAAGGGGTAAAGTGGTGAGGTTGCAGCAGCGGCTAAGCATATATGGTGGCTAACATACGCAAATGAGAGCGAGAAGAGAAACAAAGGAACGATTGTCAACTAGTAATGATCAAGAAGTGATCCTAAACTCCTACTTACGTCAGACATAACCCGAAACCGTGTTCTCCTCTCGATCAACCCCAAAAGAGACACTCACAGTTACTTTACGGTTGGTGTATTTTAGGAGAGTTTACTTCAAGTTTACTACAACCGGATATTAACAAATTCCCATTTGCCACATAACCGCGGCACGGCTCTCAAAAGTTTATACCCGCAGGGTGTCCCAACTTAGCCCATGATAAGCTCTCGCGATCAACGAAGGATATTCTTCTCCCGGAAGACCCGATCAGTCTCGGAATCCCAGCTACAAGACATTTCGACAAAGAATAAAACAAGACCAGCAAAACCGCCCGATGCGCCGACAATCCCGATAGGAGCTGCACATATCTCGTTCTCGTGGCAACACCGATGAGACAGGCTACGAGTAAAACCAAGCCTCGAAGTTTCCTGTGGTGGTCTCAGTGTTCGGTTCGAACCAAAGACTTAGAGAAGCACCGCCCGGGGCTAATAAAGATGACCCTTGGGCTCCTAAACCCAAGGGAAAAAGGGCTGGGTGAGGCAAATGGTAAAACCAATGTTGGGCCTTCTTTGGAGGAGTCTTATTCAAAGCGAACTGTCAAGGGGTCCCATAAATCACCCGACCGCGTTAGGGACGCAAAATCCGGGAACATAATACCGATATGACGGAAACTAGGGCGGCAAGAGTGGAACAAAACACCGGGCATAAGGCCGATCCTTCCACCCTTTACCAAGTATATATATGCATTAATAATATAAGAGATATTGTGATATCCCAACATAATCCTGTCCGCCATGGAGCAATCTTCAACTTCACCTGCAACTAGCAACGCTATAAGAGGGGCTGAGCAAAAGCGGTAACATAGCCAAACAACGGTTTGCTAGGAAGGGTGACAAAGGTTAGGGGTTCATGGCAATTAGGGATGGCTTGATAGACAGGTAATAGGTAGCGCAGCATAGCGATAGAACGAAGCAACTAGCATAGCAATGATAGTAGTGAGATCCAGGGTAGCGGTCATCTTGCCTGAAATCCCGCAAGGAAGAAGAACGAGTCGATGAAGAAGACGAACGGATGAAGCCGAACCAAGCGTAGACGAACGAATCCTCACGATCGCAACGAAACGGGAACTATCGAGAAGAAGCACACAACATAGTAAACACACCACACATGAACAAGGCATGATGCACAACACGCATAATGCATGACAAGACTACATGAAGCTACTCATGGCAAGAGATGATGCATACAAGAGCAACACATCAAAGCAAGTTTAAATGAGGCCGGAAACAACATATAACAATTCCGGTAAGTCCTCATATGCAAATTTCGAAATTGGTCCAGATCTGAATAAACCTTATGTTCAAGTTGTTAAACAGGAAGTTAAGATGCACCAACATGATTTACACGTAATTCTAGTCAAGTTACATATAAAGTTCATTAGATTCGGAGCTATGGTCTAGAAGATATGAGCAAAACATGTTAAACATGACATTGATGCAAAATGCATACAAACATCAAGTAAACACCTCAAAACATGGATGCAACATGATAATATGAAACTATATGCAAAATCAAGCAAGTTTCATATAGAGCACACTCAAAACGGAGCAACGGTTCAACACATACACTCCATACAAGTCATGACAACAATCTGACCAAAACAGCAACTAGGCATATTGCAAGCATCAAAACAATATGCTACAGCACCTCAATATGAAAACAAAAGGCATGAGCATGAAGTACAGGTAAAGCATGACAAAACATGAACACTGAGCTATCTCCAGAAACAACTAGAACATGCTCAAAATGACATGGAAAGATTGCAAATAATTACAGTTTCAGACTTGGCAGAATTCACAGGACATGGCAGAAATAACATCAGGTTAACATGTTTAGATCTATGAAACAACATGTTACAGCAAGCTATCAAGTCAAACTAGAGCATGGCATGAATCTACTCAAAGCATATAACAAAAGTCCCTTAGTGACCATAAGCCAAAAGGGATAAAAAAATACAGTTGCAAGCATGTGAATATAGCAAAAACATAAACAGATTCAGACTTAGTGCAAAACTGGAGCATGGCATAAACAGATAACAAGTAGGCATGTTGGTGAGCTTGAACCACTCACCATAGAGCAATAAATGGCATGGAAAGGCAACTCACAGTAAGAAGACATGGCATAGAAGCTATACATGGCAAGAACAACATCATAGCATACACGGATCAACTACAACAACCTTTGCAAAATTGAATAACATGTAAACAACCTGCCAGGAAACATTTTATAGCAAAAGTAGAGCTGGGTTGACTCAAGCTATGGCACTCCATAATTGCAAACAAGGGCATGTATGGATAGAGAATAACCATATGTTCAAAACATCCCATGAAGTATCTCAAAATAAGCATGGATCGCTTCGGTAGCATCAAGTTTACATGGCATAAAAATATCGCAGTAAGCAGGGCTGAAATCAGCAACATCATGAAGCCTAGTTTGCATGCTTGTGCTAGTCACCACAGAGATCACAAAGATACATGGCATACACCCCTGTAACGATGGCATGGCATATTACAAAACACATGTAGGACTCAAGTTCATAGGGTGCACACATCAATCATGGCAAAATGACAAAAGTGCATGTTCGATAAGAATCAAACTAACATCACATAGCCCTCTTCTAACAGCATTTAGGCATCAATATGAGCTCAAATGAAAATGATGCAATGATATTAAATGATGTACTCGTCGAGGCGAACAATTTGACATATTACACGAACGAAACGGAGCTACGGATGCAGAGATATGATGCGAAGAACATGACATGATAATACTGGAATCTGGGGACTTAGAAGAAATTTACCCTCGCGAAAAGTCAACCCGAGACGAGGAGATCCCGGGACGGAGCACGCGGCCGTTTGGATCACGGACGGTGGATCTCATCCACCGCCGGATCTCGACCGAGACGGACGGCGCGGGCGGCGCAGCCCGGCCGGGCGGCGGCGCGCCGCCGGCGGAGGGAGGGGCCGGGCGACGAGGGAAGGGCGGCGCGAGGCGAGGGGCGCTGGGCGGCGCTGGCCGGCGGGAGGCGGGCGGCGGTCGGGCGGAGGGCGCGCCATGGGCGGCGGCGGTCGCCGGCGAGGCGGGCGAAGCTGGGCGACGGAGGCGGAGGCGACGGGCCGGGGCCCCTGCTGCTGGCCTCGGCGGGCGGGCGGTGGCGCTGGGCGCCGGGGTTATGTGGCGCGCCCGATTGGCGCGGGCGGTGGTGGCGGTTTTGTCCGGCGGGCGCGGACACGTCCGGCGCGGCGCAGAGGAGAAAAACTAGGGTTAGGGTAGGAAACATCCGCGAATTTGGACGGGGAGGGCTTATTTATAGGTAGAGGGTGCTAGGAGAGTCCAAATGAGGAGCGTTTTTTGCCCACACGATCGTGATCGAACGACCGAGAGCATGGAGGGGATTTTACTGGGTTTTGGGCCACTTTGAAGGTGTTGGGCTGCAAAGAGAAGTAGGCTTTACGGTTACCCGTTAACCGCTGAGTACCAAACGACCTCCGAGTGGCACGAACTTGACAAAGCGGTTCACGGTGGTATACCAAGGCCGCTGGCAAACCTCGCCATTCCGAGAAAATTTAACACCCGCACACGAAAAGAGGTAAAAGGGGGCGCCGGGAGACATAGGAGTGCCGGATCGCGAAACGGACAACGGGGAAAATGCTCGGATGCATGAGACGAACACGTATGCAAAATTAAATACACATGATGACATGATATAAAATGCATATGATGACATGGCAAAGTGCAACGCGCAAGCATATGACATGGCAACAACGGCTAATAACTGGCAGACACCTGGCGCATCGAATCCGGGGCGTTACAGCCTACGTGTCACAGTACATGGCTGGAGCTAAGGGATTGTCACTTATATGACCTGCGTGTCAAAACTCGTTAATTTTATTTATTGAGGGAGTGACGGACATGCAACGAAGGGCCTAGAGCAAGGTGGCTTCACCAGGCACAGGGGGACATGATGGTGGCTACGACAACATCCCGGAGTACTTTCATGAAGACCACAGAGCATCATAAAGAAGTTCCTGGCGGCAAGGGCTATATCACATCATGCTATTTATGAATTTCTAGAGATGTTTATCCCTTTGTTTTTTTTGCACCCATTGATTGCATATTACTCAATTATTAGGGTGATCTCTCAGTGAAAATATCAAGTTAAAAGGTGCTCTTCCCAGTGTTGAAACCGTCTATAAACACGTAGCTTTCTAGAGTGCGTCATGTCCACATGAGTACAGACGGGTGAGGTCATACCGAGCAAGCAAAAAAAGAGTATCCGATATCCAAGTGACATCTCCTTTCCGTTGATCCGGTATTGGAATAAAAAGAGTATCCCACACTTGTTTTCCTAGAGGTGACCCTGGGTTATCGAACCCACGAGAGGAAGATTCCCTTGAAGCGATGGTCTATAGCAAGCCTTTGCTACAGTGTCAAATCCATTTTTTGACCGGATCAACAAGCAAATATTAATTCAAACACTTATAATAAAAAGAAGGTACGGGGGTTAAGGTCTTAGTGCTTGCAACCATGTATTGGTGTTGGGATAAAAATGATATTAGTTTGTGCTCAGGAAGTCAACCATCAAGGGGTGCTTGTGTTTATTTGGAATGGGGGATGTGTCCAAATAACATCCTGACCAGCACGAGTCCTGCATCAAGAAACAGTTGTCCTACCGAAGGCCCTATCCGTCTCGCGGGGTTGCCCCGATAATTAAGATAATAATGTCAGACAAAAGCTTTGGGTGTTCAATGACTACAACTCATGAATTCCCAAGGATATGATCCATGTTACACTACTAAACCTTACTATCACCAGTGTTTGGTATAACACTTCATGGTCCCCTTGCTCCTAGCCTCACCGATGCTCGATTTCCATGATCCTGGGTACCTGCTGCTGGGGAAAGTTGCATGGGAAACAGAAAAATTTCCTACGCTCCCCAAGATCAATCTAGGAGATGACCATCTACGAGGGGAGAGATTGCATCTACATACCCTTGTAGATCACTAAGCGGAAGCGTTAAGTAACACGGTTGATGTAGTCGAACGTCTTCGTGATACAATCACGATCCGTCCTGCGAACTCCCGATCCAAGTGTCGGACGGACGACGCCTCCACGTTCAACACACGTACAACTTGATGATGCCTTCACCTCCTCGCTCCAGCGAGCGATGGTGAAGTAGTAGCTCGAGTCCTCCAGCAGCACGACGGCATGGTGGCGGTGGTGGTGGAGAAATCTTGGCAGAGCTTCGCTGAGCACTACGGAGAAGAAGATGGCTACGAGGGAGAGGAAGGGTAGCACCATGGCATAGATGGGCGCGACTGCCCTCCCTCTACCCCTCTATATATAGGGGAAGGGAGGAGTAGGGGGTGCCCTAGGGTTTCCCCAAGGGGGCGCCCCTAGGGAAACCCTAGGGTGACTTGCCCCCAAGCCGGGTGGAGGCAGCCCTAACGGGGGCGCTCCACCCCTTCTGGTGATTGAGGGATGGGGTGAGGGGGCGCACAGCCCCTTAGTGCGCTGGTGTGCCCCTCCCCTTTGCCCATGAGGCCCCCAACACTTGCCGGGGCCCCCAAAACCCTTTCGGTCATGCTGGTCATCACCCGGTACCCCCGAAACAATTCCGGACCCTTCGTCCAATATATCAATCTTCACATTCGGACCATTCCGGAGTTCCTCGTCACGTCCGGGATCTCATCCAGGACTCCGAACAACCTTTGGTAACCACCATAATGACTCAACTATACTTATATCGTCACCAAACGTTAAGTGTGTAGACCCTGTGGGTTCGAGAACTATGCAGACTTGACCGAGACACCTCTACGGTCAATAACCAATAGAGGGTCCTAGATGCCCATACTGGTTCCCACATATTCTACGAATATCTTATCGGTCAAACCTCGATGTCAAGGATTCAGCTAATCCCGTATGTAGTTCCTTTGTCCATCGGTATGTTACTTGCCCGAGATTCGCTCGTCGGTATCTCCATACCTAGTTCAATCTCGTTACCGGCAAGTCTCTTTACTCGTTTCGTAATACAGGATCACGTGGCTAACTCTTTAGTCACATTGCTTGCAAGCTTAATGTGATGTTGTATTACCAAGTGGGCCCTGAGATACCTCTCCGTCATACAGAGTGACAAATCCCAATCTTGATCCATGCCAACTCAACAGACACCTACTACCTCTTGAACACTGCATTGGTTTTCCCTTGAAGAGGAAAGGGTGATGCAGTAAAGTAGCGTAAGTATTTCCCTCAGTTTTTGAGAACCAAGGTATCAATACAGTAGGAGACCACGCTTGAGTCCCACGCACCCACACAAACAAATAAGAACCTCGCAACCAACGCGATAAAGGGGTTGTCCATCCCTTCACGGTCACTTACGAGAGTGAGATCTGATAGATATGATAATATAATATTTTTGGTACTTTTATGATAAAGATGCAAATTAAAATAAATGGCAATAGAAATAGCTAAGTGTTGGAAGACTAATATGATGGAAAATAGACCCGGGGGCCATAGGTTTCACTAGTGGCTTCTCTCAAGATAGCATAAGTATTACGGTGGGTAAACGAATTACTGTCGAGCAATTGATAGAATTGAGCACAATTATGAGAATATCTAGGTATGATCATGTATATAGGCATCACGTCCGCGACAAGTAGATCGAAACGATTCTGCATCTACTACTATTACTCCACACATCGACCGCTATCCATCATGCATCTAGAGTATTAAGTTCATAAGAATAGAGTAATGCTTTAAGTAAGATGACATGATGTAGAGGGATAAACTCATGCAATATGATATAAACCCCATCTTGTTATCCTCGATGGAAACAATACAATACGTGCCTTGCTGCCCCTGATGTCACTGGGAAAGGACACCGCAAGATTGAACCCAAAGCTAACCACTTCTCCCATTGCAAGAAAGATCAATCTAGTAGGCCAAACCAAACTGATAATTCAAAGAGACTTGCAAAGATAACCAATCATACATAAAATAATTCAGAGGAGATTCAAATATTTTTCATAGATAAACTTGATCATAAACCCACAATTCATCGGTCTCGACAAACACACCGCAAAAGAAGATTACATCAAATAGATCTCCAAGAGAATCGAGGAGAACTTTGTATTGAGATCCAAAGAGAGAGAAGAAGTCATCTAGCTAATAACTATGTACCCGAAGGTCTGAGGTAAACTACTCACACATCATCGGAGAGGCTATGGTGTTGATGTATAAGCCCTCCGTGATCAATGCCCCCTCCGGCGGAGCGCCGGAAAAGGCCCCAAGATGGGATCTCACGGGTACAGAAGGTTGCGGCGGTGGAATTAGATTTTCATGGATTCCCCTGATGGTTTGGGGGTACGTAGGTATATATAGGAGGAAGAAGTACGTCGGTGGAGCAACATGGGCCCCACGAGGGTGGAGGCTACTGGGGGGGTAAGCGCCCCCGCCTCGTGTTTCCTCGTTGATTGCTTTACAGACTCCAAGTCCTCCGGATCACGTTTGTTCCAAAATCATGTTCCAAGGTTTCATTCCGCTTGGACTCCGCTTGATATTCTTTTTTCACAAACACCAAATAGGCAAAAAAACAGCAGTTTGGGCTGGGCCTTCTGTTAATAGGTTAGTCCCAAAAATAATATAAAAGTGTACAATAAAGCCCATTAAACATCCAAAATAGAATATAATATAGCATGGAACAATAAAAAATTATAGATACGTTGGAGACGTATCAAGCATCCGCAAGCTTAATTCCTGCTCGTCCTCGAGTAGGTAAATGATAAAAACAGAATTTTTGATGTGGAATGCTTCTTTGCATAATTTTCAAGGTAATCCTCTTAATTGTGGTATGAATGTTCAGATCCGAATGATTCAAGATAAAAGTCTAATATTGACATAAAAATAATACTTCAAGCATACTAACTAAGCAATTATGTCTTCTCAAAATAACATGGCCAAAGAATGTTATCCCTACAAAATCATATAGTCTGGCTATGCTCTATCTTCATCACACAAAGTATTTAATCATGCACAACCCCGATGACAAGCCAAGCAATTGTTTCATACTTTTGATGTTCTCAAACTTTTTCAATCTTCACGCAATACATGAGCGTGAGCCATGGAAATAACACAATGTGTGGAATAGAATGGTGGTTGTGGAGAAGACAAAAAAAAGGAGAAGATAGTCTCACATCATCTAGGCGGATCAACGGGCTATGGAGATGCCCATTAATAGATATCAATGCAAGCGAGTAGGGATTGCCATGCAACGGATGCACTAGAGCTATAAGTATATGAAAGCTCAACAAAAGAAACTAAGTGGGTGTGCATCCAACTCGCTTGCTCATGAAGACCTAGGGCATTTTGAGGAAGCCCATCATTGGAATATACAAGCCAAGTTCTATAATGAAAACTTCCCACTAGTATATGAAAGTGATATCATAGGAGACTCTCTATCATGAAGATAATGGTGCTACTTTGGAGCACAAGCGTGGAAAAAGGATAGTAGCATTGTCCCTTCTCTCTTTTTCTCTTATTTTTTTTCTTTGGGCCTTTTCTCTTTTTTATGGCCTCTTTTTTTTAGTCCGGAGTCTCATCCCAACTTATGGGGGAATCATAGTCTCCATCATCCTTTCCTCACTTGGGACAATGCTTTAATAATGATGATCATCACACTTTTATTTTCTTTACAACTCAAGAATTACAATATGACTCTATGTGGATGCCTCCGGCAATGTACCGGGATATGCAATGAATCAAGAGTGACATGTATGAAAGAATTATGAACGGTGGCTTTGCCACAAATACGATGTCAACTACATGATCATGCAAAGCAATATGACAATGATGAAGCGTGTCATAGTAAACGGAGCGGTGGTAAGTTGCATGGCAATATATCTCGGAATGGCTATGGAAATGCCATGATAGGTAGGTATGGTGGCTATTTTGAGGAAGGTAAATTGTGGGTTTATGATACCGGCGAAAAGTGCGCGGTATTAGAGAAGCTAGCAATGGTGGAGGGATGAGAGTGCGTATAATCCATGGACTCAACATTAGTCATAAAGAACTCATATACTTGTTGCAAAAATCTACAAGTTATCAAAGCAAAGTATTACGCGCATGCTTCTAGGGGGATAGATTGGTAGGAAAGACCATCGTCGTCCCCGACCGCCACTCATAAGGAAGACAATCAATAAATAAATCATGTCCGACTTCATCACATAACGGTTCACCATACGTGCATGCTACGGGAATCACAAACTTTAACACAAGTATTTCTCAAATTCACAACTACTCAACTAGCATGACTCTAATATCACCATCTTCATATCTCAAAACAATTATCAAGCATCAAACTTCTCATAGTATTCATCATACTCATAAGAAAATCTCTTTTTTTTACTAATCTTGGATGCCTATCATAATTAAAGCAAATTACCATGCTGTTTTGAAGGACTCTCAAAATAATATAAGTGAAGCATGAGAGAACAATAGTTTCTGTAAAACAAATCCACCACCGTGCTCTAAAAGATATAAGTGAAGCACTAGAGCAAAAACTATATAGCTCAAAAGATATAAGTGAAGCACATAGAGAATTCTAATAAATTCCGAATCATGTGTGTCTCTCTCAAAAGGTGTGTACAACAAGGATGATTGTGGTAAACTAAAAAGAAAAGACTCAAATCATTCAAGACGCTCCAAGCAAAACACATATCATGTGGTGAATAAAAATATAGCTCCAAGTAAAGTTACCGATGGACAAAGACGAAAGAGGGGATGCCTTCCGGGGCATCCACAAGCTTTGGATTTTAGGTGTCCTTAGATTATATTGGGGTGCCATGGGCATCCCCAAGCTTAGGCTCTTGCCACTCCTTGTTCCATAATCCATCAAATCTTTTACCAAAAACTTGAAAACTTCACAACACAAAACTTAACAGAAAATCTCGTGAGCTCCATTAGCGAAAGAAAACAAATCAAGGTACTGTAATGAACTCATTCTTTATTTATATTGGTGTTAAACCTACTGTATTCCAACTTCTCTATGGTTTATAAACTATTTTACTAGCCATAGATTCATCAAAATAAGCAACCAACACACGAAAAACAGAATCTGTCAAAAACAGAACATTCTGTAGTAATCTGTAACTAACGCAAACTTATGGAACTCAAAAACATCTACCAAAATAGGACGTCCTATACAATTTGTTTATTTATCTGCTGCAATTGGAATCAGTATTTTATCACTTTCTGGTGATTTTAAACAATTGTTTTCGTGAACAGAAAGTTTCTGAATTTTTCAGCAAGATCAAATAACTATCATCCAAGAAGATCCTATAGATCTTACTTGGCACAAACACTAATTAAAACATAAAAAAAATCTAACCAGAGGCTAGATCAAATATTTATTCCTAAACAGAAGCAAAAAGCAAAAAAAATTAAAAAAATTTGGGTTGCCTCCCAACAAGCACTATCGTTTAACGCCCCTAGCTAGGCGTAAAAACAAGGATAGATTTAGGTATTGCCATCTTTGGTAGGCAATCCATAAGTAGCTCTCATAATAGATTGATAAGGTAATTTTATTTTCTTTCTAGGAAAGTGTTCCATGCCTTTCCTTAACGGAAATTGGAATCTAATATTCCCTTCCTTCATATCAATAATTGCACCAATCGTTCTAAGGAAAGGTCTACCAAGAATAATATGACATGAAGGATTGCAATCTATGTCAAGAATGATGAAATCTACGGGTACATAATTCCTATTTGCAACAATAAGAACATCATTAATTCTTCCCATAGGTTTCTTTACATTGGAATCCGCAAGGTGTAAGTTTAAAGAGCAATCATCAAATTCGCGGAAACCTAACAAATCACACAAAGTTTTTGGAATCGTGGAAACACTAGCACCCAAATCACACAAATCATAGCATTCATGATCTTTAATTTTAATTTTAATAGTAGGTTCCCACTCATCATAAAGTTTTCTAGGGATAGAAACTTTCAACTCAAGTTTTTCTTCATAAGATTGCATCAAAGCATCAACGATATGTTTAGTAAAAGCTTTATTTTGGCTATAAGCATAAGGAGAATTTAGCACGGATTGCAACAAGGAAATACAATATATCAAAGAGCAATTATCATAATTAAATTCCTTGAAATCCAAAATAGTGGGTTCATTAATATCTGAAGTTTTGATCTCTTCAATCCCACTTTTACCAAATTTCGCATCAAGATCTAGAGACTCCAAATTTTTGGAACGCCTTCTAGGTAAAGGTGGCTCATATTCAGTCCCATCATTATCAAGATTCATATTTCAAAACAAAGATTTAATAGGAGACACATCAGTAACTTTTAGATCTTCATCTCTATTCTCATAAAAATTAGAAGAACACGCTTCACAAAGCAATCTTTCTTAGCACGCATCCTAGCGGTTCTTTCTTTGCACTCATCAATGGAAATTCTTATGGCTTTGAGAGACTCATTGGTATCATGCTTAGGTGGAATAGATCTAAGTTTCAAAGAATCAACATCAAGAGAAATTCTATCAACATTCCTAGCCAATTCATCAACCTTAAGCAATTTTTCTTCAAGCAAAGCATTGAAATTCTTTTGTGAATTCATAAACTCCTTAACACTAGTCTCAAATTCAGAAGGCATCTTATTAAAATTTCCATAAGAATTGTTGTAGCAATTACCATAATTATTAGAGGAGTTACTAGGATACGGCCTAGGATTAAAGTTTCCTCTATACGCGTTGCTACCAAAATTATTCCTACCAACAAAATTCACATCCATAGATTCGTTATTATTCTCAATCAAAGTAGACAAAGGCATATCATTAGGATCATAAGAAACACTTTTAGTAGCAAATAATTTCATAAGTTCATCCATCTTTCCACTCAAAACATTAATTTCTTCTATCGCATGCACTTTTTTATTAGTAGATCTTTCGGTGTGCCACTGAGAATAATTAACCATAATATTATCTAGGAGTTGAGTAGCTTCTCCTAAAGTGATTTCCATAAAAGTGCCTCCCGCGGCCGAATCTAAAAGATTTATAGAAGCAAAATTCAATCCGCCATATTTTTTTTGTATAATCATCCAAAGATTCAAACCATGTGTAGAGCAATTGCGTATCATTAATTTCATCCTCTCCCAAGCTCGTGCAACATGTTCATGATCAAGTTGCTTAAAATTCATGATATCGTTTCTAAGAGAGATGATTTTAGCGGGAGGAAAATACTTAGAGATAAAAGCATCTTTGCACTTATTCCATGAATCAATACTATTTTTAGGCAAAGACGAAAACCAAACTTTAGCACGATCTCTAAGCAAAAAAGGAAATAGCTTCAATTTAACAATATCATTGTCCACATCTTTCTTCTTTTGCATATCACACAAATCAACAAAGCTATTTAGATGGGTAGCGACATCTTCACTAGGAAGGCCGACGAATTGATCTTTCATGACAAGATTCAACAAAACATCATTAATTTTGCAAGATTCAGCATCGGTAAGAGGAGCAATTGGAGTGCTAAGAAAATCATTGTTGTTGGTATTGGTAAAGTCGCACAATTTAGTATTATCTTGAGCCATCGTGACAAGCAAGCAATCCAACACACAAGCAAACAGGAAGCAAGCGAAAAAGAGGCGAACAGAAAAGAGAGGGTGAATAAAACGGCAAGGGTGAACTGGGGGAGAGGAAAACGAGAGGCAAATGGAAAATAATGTAATGCGAGGGATAAGAATTTGTGATGGGTACTTGGCATGTCTTGACTTGTGCGTAGACTCCCCGGCAATGGCGCCAGAAATCCTTCTTGCTACCTCTTGAGCACTGCGTTGGTTTTCCCTTGAAGAGGAAAGGGTGATGCAGTAAAGTAGCGTAAGTATTTCCCTCAGTTTTTGAGAACCAAGGTATCAAATCCAGTAGGATACCACGCTCGAGTCCCACACACCTACACAAACAAATAAGAACCTCGCAACCAACGCGATAAAGGGGTTGTCAATCCCTTCATGTTCACTTACGAGAGTGAGATCTGATAGATATGATAAGATAATATTTTTGGTATTTTTATGATAAAGATGCAAAGTAAAATAAACGACAATAGAAATAGCTAAGCGTTGGAAGATTAATATGATGGAAAATAGACCCGGGGGCCATAGGTTTCACTAGTGGCTTCTCTTAAGATAGCATAAGTATTACGGTGGGGAAACGAATTACTGTCGAGCAATTGATAGAATTGAGCATAATTATGAGAATATCTAGGTATGATCATGTATATAGCATCACGTCCGCGAAAAGTAGACCGAAATGATTCTGTATCTACTACTATTACTCCACACATCGACCACTATCCATCATGCATCTAGAGTATTAAGTTCATAAGAATAGAGTAATGCTTTAAGTAAGATGACATGATGTAGAGGGATAAACTCATGCAATATGATATAAACCCCATCTTGTTATCGTCGATGGCAACAATACAATACGTGCCTTGCTGCCCCTGATGTCACTGGGAAAGGACACCGCAAGATTGAACCCAAAGCTAACCACTTCTCCCATTGCAAGAAAGATCAATCTAGTAGGCCAAACCAAACTGATAATTCAAAGAGACTTGCAAAGATAACCAATCATACATAAAATAATTCAGAGGAGATTCAAATATTGTTCATAGATAAACTTGATCATAAACCACAATTCATCGGTCTCGACAAACACACCGCAAAAGAAGATTACATCGAATAGATCTCCAAGAGAATCGAGGAGAACTTTGCATTGAGATCCAAAGAGAGAGAAGAAGTCATCTAGCTAATAACTATGTACCTGAAGGTCTGAGGTAAACTACTCACACATCATCGGAGAGGCTATGGTGTTGATGTATAAGCCCTCCGTGATCAATGCCCCCTCCGGCATGAGCGTCTTAAAAGGCCCCAAGATGGGATCTCACGGCATGTAAGGTTGCGGCGGTGGAATTAGGTTTCTGGATGCCCCGATGGTTTGGGGGTACGAGGTATATATAGGAGGAAGAAGTACGTCGGTGTTGCAACGCGCGCCCCATGAGGGTGGAGGGCTACCGGGGTAGGCGTGCCCCCTGCCTCGGTTTCCTTGTTGATTGCTTTACGAGACTCCAAGTCCTCTAGATCACGCTTGTTCCAAAATCACGCTCCCAAGGTTTCATTCCGCTTGGACTCGCTTGATATTCTTTTTCTGCGAAACACTGAAATAGGCAAAAAAAACAGCAGTTAGGGCCGGGCCTTCGGTTAATAGGTTAGTCCCAAAAGTAATATAAAAGTTTATAATAAAGCCCATTAAACATCCAAAATAGAATATAATATAGCATGGAACAATAAAAAATTATAGATGCATTGGAGACGTATCAACACCCTCGGAGATACTGATGCCCCACAAGTATAGGGGATCAATCCTAGTCCTTTCGATAAGTAAGAGTGTCAAACCCAACGAGGAGTAGAAGGAAATTACAAGTGGTTTTCAGCAAGGTATTCTCTGCAAGCACTGAAATTATAAGTAACAAGTAGTTTGATGCCAAGATAATTTGTAACGAGCAAGTAATGTTAACTGTAAAAAAAGTGCAGCAAGGTAGCCCAATCCTTTTGAGGCAAATGATAGGCCAAAATGGTCTCTTATAATAAGCAAAGCGTTCTTGAGGGTACACGGGAATTTCTTCTAGTCACTTTCATCATGTTGATTTGATTTGTGTTCACTACTTTGATAATTTGATATGTGGGTGGACCGGTGCTTAGGTGTTTTTCTTACTTGAACAAACCTCCAACTTATGATTAACCCCCTCACAAGCAGTCGCAACTATGAGAAAAGTATGAAGATAAAATCTAACAATAGCATTAAACTTTTGGATCCAAATCAGCCCCTTACGAAGTAGCACATAAACTAGGGTTTAAGCTTCTGTCACTCTCGCAACCCATCATCTAATAACTACTCCACAATGCATTCCCTTAGGCCCTAATAAGGTGAAGTGCCATGTAGTCGATGTTCACATGACACCACTAAGGGAATCACAACATACATTTCATCAAAATATCAAACACATATCAAGTTCACATGATTACTTGCAACAAGATTTCTCCCGTGATCTCAAGAACAAAAGTAACTACTCACAAATGATAATCATGCTCAAGATCAGAGGGGTTTTAAATGGCATAATGGATCTGAACATATAATCTTCCACCAAATAAACCGTATAGTAATCAACTACAAGATGTAATCAACACTACTAGTCACCCACAAGTACCAATCTAAGGTTCCGGTACAAAGATTGAACACAAGAGATGAACTAGGGTTTGAGAGGAGATGGTGTTGTTGAAGATGTTGATGGATATTGCCCTCCCTAAGATGGGAGAGTTGTTGGTGATGATGATGACGATGGTTTCCCCCGCCGGGAGGGAAGTTCCCCCGGCGGAATCGCTCCACCGGAGGGCAAAAGTGCTCCTGCCCAAGTTCCGCCTGGAGAGGGTGGCGCTTCGCCCCGAAAGTCCTCCCCTTATTTTTTTTCTAGGTCAAAATGACTTATATACCAGAAGATGGACACCAGAGGTGGGTCTAGGAGGGCACAACCTACCAAGGCGTGCCCAGGTGGGTTGTGCCCACCTTGTCGTGGTGGGTGCACGACAGATGCCAAGGGATGGCTAAAGAAAGGAGGAGGCTCAAGGGCACTGGTGGGCTCCAAAGGAGAGGTCGGCATGAGCGAGCGCGGGATGCAAGACATACCCAGGTTCGGGGCTCTGTGGAGAGATAACACCCCTAGTCCCGCCGAGTGTGGTTTATGTGTAATAGTACAGAGTTGCTCCTAGAGCTGTTTGGAGGAAGAAGGAAGGCAGGCCAAGGCTCAGGCTGCTCCCTCTTCCGTGTGTGTGTGTGTGTGTGTGTGTGTGTGTGTGTGTGTGTGTGTGTGTGTGTGTGTTCTACTGATGATCCGATCGCCTTGTGCATGAGAGCTCCTAGGGGGTTTTAAAGGTCAACCCTCCAGGGATACAATGGTAATGTTACAAGGCCGTGGGGCCGGGCTGTCATTGTCCGGGAAGCCGGTGCTGGGACCCGTCGGGAGTCAGGGCTTGCCGGGTTCTCCGGGCGCGGGCCCCGCATGCTTGGGGGCACTATTTTCCGTCTTGTCGATCATCAAGGAGTGGCCCGGTTGAGTCCGCTACAGTGGCGCTACATCAGGTCACCGCTTGCTGGCGCCAACAGTGATGACAGTAGCCACACTGGCCCTGGTCAACGGGTAGGTGGGCACTGTTGCCACACCCTGGCTGACCAGAGGCATGGGCGGGGCACTGTTGCCTTGCTCATCCGTGAATGGAGACTCGTCCCATCGTACGGCTGGGATGGGACGGGAGCTGACCCGCGGCCGGGTTGAGAAACACGCCAAAAGGGGGAGCTGGCTTGTTGGAGAAGTCTTGTCGCATCGGGTTCGGCCGTCTTGTGCTAGCTGTTGGGGCCGGGTCGAGGAGTTCGGCCGGGTCGAGGGGCTTGGTCGGGTTGAGCAACTCGGCCAAGCGTGAGCCGGCTTGAGTGGCGTTGCTGGCCCCGTTGTTTTTGAAAAGGATCCGGGTTCTATTGCCTACCCGGGGTTCATCCCCCCAACAGTAGTCTCCGAAGCTGTGAAGGTCCACCGTCTTCGGGTTGGAGGGCTTCGCAGTTTCGAGGAGGCGATTTTGTGATCGCTGGTCCGCAACATCCACTGTGTGCCGGCTTCCGGAAGTCGGATCACGGCATCCCAGCGGGGGGCGGGAAACCGAAGAGTCCGTCGAATCTTGAGGCAATATTTTGGGCTTCGTGCGGGCGTCACGTGGCGCCAGAAAGCCAGAGGGGCCTGACAGGCCACACGCGCGACATGACAGGGCGCCGCACTAGGGCCCACCGTCGCGCGCCCTTGGCCCACGCGCGCGGATTTATTGAGGCGTCCGCAAGTCGATTGCCATTCTCGAGGCAGTTATTGCGTTCGTACGTGCGCACTTATTGCGAGGAAGTGGGAGGGGCGAGCGCAAACGATCCAACTTCCCCACGTTTCGAACCGTGGCTTACAAATCGGGGGGAGGAGGAGGCCGCCGCCGACGTCGGCACATGGCGCTGTGCTGGTAAGTTCGTCTTCTGTATTTCTTGAGTTGTCGGGCGCTAGGTGGCACGGGGGACGCTAACGCAAGTTGTTGATGTAGTGGCGCTGGGCAGAGGGGGCGGCGGCGCCACCGGAGCCAGGTCGTTCCGGGGAGCGACGACGGTGAGCTGGCCACATGGGAAGGACGACGTCGCGCCCCGAGCCCCGGCCGTGAAGCGCGCGACGAACCCGGCCTCTGGCGCGAAACTGCCCGCCAAGAGGAGGCGCGGCGCTCCGCAGGCGAAGCTGGCGAGGCCCACCGTTCCGGTGGTGCCTGGGTAAGTTCCCTTCTTGTTTGAATCCGAATGGCCGAGCGGCTGTGCTTGGTTCTTGTTTGTTTACTTCATTGAGCTTCAGGTCGCCGATCTCGCTGGCGCTGGCGGCGGCGGACGGCGCGTCCACCGAGGTCGCCGTGTTCCGGAGGACCCGAACCAGCACCGCCAATGGGGACGAGGAGGCGGCTGATCCGGACCTCGGCCTGGACCCGGCCGACACCGAAGGCCTGGCCTGGCGGGACCAGAACAGGGCCGAGGAGGAGCTGGAGGCGGCACCGGCCTAGGCCTGGGTCAGCGCTGCGGCGACGTGGGCGCGAGCCGGCGAGGAGCCGACGTTGCCTGAGGTGCCGGCAGGGATGGCGCCGGCGGCGACGGTCTTCGTGCCGTCGTCAGAGGGGGAGCACGGGCAAGGCGGCCGTGCAGACGCGATGGACCTCAACCGGGAGGTCGTGGTAGTTGGGGACGACACCCCACCGCGCACTGACGAGGTCGAGCGGGCGGGGGCCGAGGGAGGCAGCGGTGACGCCTTCTTGAAGGAGGCGCCGCGAACGGCGCTGGAGGGAGCGCCTCGGGCGCCGACGAGTGGGGCGACGCTGGCCATTCGGGCCGTTGAGCCGGTGAGGGTGCCGGAGAGGGCGCCGGAGAAGGCGCTGGCCGTGGAAGAGGCGGTCTGCAGAGAGTACGCCCTGGTGCCTAGGCCGGGGGCGCCGCCGCCGGGTTACAGCCGGCTCAGGGTGGGACCAGCAAGGTCTTCTTCGGGCCCCTGACCTCGGAGGAGGCGGTGATGGCCGGCATGAGCCAGCGCCTGCGGGGGCGAACGGACAGGATCCAGGCCTTCGCCCAGGCCGAGGTGGAGCAGACGTGGGAGCTGGAGCGCATCGTGTTCGTAAGTTCTTCCTTGTCTTCTGTTTCCTTTTTGTTGCTTCTTCTGGGTGCGGGCGCGCTAGCGCACCCACTGGGTGTAGCCCCCCGAGATTCGGGCCAACTACGTAGTAGTTGGGTCGAATCTTAAACTGCTGTCTTGCGCTGATCATTGCTCCTTGCAGCAACTAGACTCCTACCGGGTCAGCATCTTCAACCGGGTTGTGGATAAGCACTGACAGCTCAAGGAGCAGCTTGCCACCAAGGAGGAGGAGCTCCACGTTGCCGCAGGTATTTTTCTTGTGTGCTCTTTTTAGTGGGGGGCGCTAGCGCACCCACAGGGTGTAGCCCCCCGAGATTCGGGCCAACTACGTAGTAGTTGGGTCGAATCTTAAAGTGGTCCTTTGTTTCTAAATCTTTCTTCTGCAGCCGAGGTGTTGTCTTGGAGGACCCAGCTTATTCGAGCCGGCTTCCATTATGATCGTCTTGTTGCCGGCGCCAACCGGCTTGGGGCCAAGGTGGCGAAGGCGAAGACAGAGGTGACAGGAGCTCGGCAGGCGCTTGATGAAGCAGGCCGGTTGCATGAGCGGCTGGCGGGCGATAAGAGTCGTCTTGAGGCCAAGGTGGAGCGCCTCAAGGCGAAGGCCGCCAAGGTAGTGGAGGCACAATGGGCCCTTGCCGAGGCTGATCAGCAACGCGACAAGCTGGCCGACGACAAGGGCCAGCTCTAGGCCGAGGTAAAGTGCCTGAAGGGGCTGGGGGCCGCGGCGGAGGAGGCCCTTCAGGCGGAAACCCGTCGCCGCGAGGAGTCCGAGAAGGCGGACGAGGCCAAGGACGCCGAGTTGAAGGCGGCCCTTGCCAAGGTTTCCGACTTGGAGAAGACGCTCCAGGAGCGTGACCGCACCATTGCCAGGGACCAGCGTGGTACGTTGCTTGAAGTGCATCACCTGAAAGAGTCCTTCTCCAGTAACTGCTTTTCTTGGGTTCTTCCGGGCTAGAATGCCGGCTTATTTTCCTTGGTGATTGTTCTGACTTGCTCTACTTCTTGACAGGGGCCTTCCCGGAGACGCGCCAGCTGGCGGAGGAAGCCGTCCGCTTTCAGCGAGACCTGCAGGGAGTCGTCGGCTCCGGGACCGACCCGCAGGTGGCTTGGACCTTCCCAGAGATCATGACCGCTGCTGAAGCTCGTCTGCGAGTCTTGGGCGAGCAGATGGGGCGGCTCTCTGAGGCCGGCGCAGCAATGATGGCGGCCCTTTGGCCGGGCTCCGTGGCGCGAACAGCTTCATGCGGTTGGCGCGGTGGTTGGAGGCGGACCCGGACCGGCTCCACGAGTGGCGTGTTTCTGCCGCCCGTGCCGGTGCTGTGATGTCGCTCAGGTTTGCGATGTCTTGGCATCCGGATCTAGCGCTGGACGCGCTGATGGGCCAGCGAGCCGACGCGGAGAACCAGCTGCGGGTGGAGGCCGGACGAATCGCTGCCCGAGCCAACTACATTGCCGGGTTCGCCATTCATGACGAGTTCCAGCCAGAGGGGATGGAAGATGGTGGAATCATGCCTGCTGATGACTTCGGCCTGCTTCTGAATGACCCAGAGGGTAGCTCCGAGGAGACGGGCGTCTACGACGACGTGGATGCCGAGGAGGAAGACGCTGGCACCTCGGCGAACCTGGAGGCCACCGAGGGGGAGCCGGCAGCTGCGCGACCCGGCGCTGGGGATGCCTGAGGCTGTACTGTTTATCTCAGTAGAAATTTCTGTTAGGTAGCAGGTCCACCCACCCACTGGGGGTGCTCGGGTGTAATGAACTCTGGCCTTGGGCCTGTTTTTAAATTTGTGATGTATATATTTCATGGATGCTTGCACTTTTGCTTTTCGTCTTTTGAGCCGTTTTCTTGCGACCTTCCCCTCTTGGGCCTCCCCCCGCGAGTCTGACGACTGAGGCTCTGGTCTGTGACAAGGAGTTCGGCCTTTGAGAGGAGCGTGCGGTACTTAGGCTTTCAAAACGGTGAGCGCGAGCGAAACACCCATTGGGCCAGCTGGCGGCAATCCAGCGAAGCCGGTTGGCGAGCAGCTGGTCGTGCGACAACTTAAAGTGGTGGGGCCAGGTTGGGCACTCCGGCGGTCCTTGACTTAGTATTCGTGGTGCGCTGGTGCTCTGGCCCGTTTTGCTTGCCAGCCGGCAGCTGAAGCCAGTTTTGTGGCCTAGGGCGAAGTGGAGGGCCGTGGCAACCTCAACGCGTCAGGAATCACTAAGGAAGGCGGCGGGTGGTGACCCGAGCCCCCGGGTCAAGCAAGTCGAACCGGTGGTGGGGTTGGTTTAAGAGAGAAATGCACAAGTGCGGGAGACACGATAGCCTGGTCGGAAAGGGCAGCTCCCGAGCGTCGTTCGGGGACTCCATAGTTTTCATATGATTACAAAAGGCAGCGATACATATGTGCACACCACTAACTATAAAACGGGCGGAGGAGTTCTGCGTTCCGCAGCCGGGTTGTTCCTTCGCCGGCGGTGTCTCTCTCGCGCTTGTTTGACTTGCGGGCGTCGATGAGGTAGTAGGCATTGCGGTCGCACTAGGCCTTGCTGATGATGAAGGGGCCCTCCCATGGGGGGTCAGCTTGTGCTGGCCGGCTTGCTGCTGGACGAGTTGAAGGACGAGGTCTCCCTCGCGAAATGCGAGGGGCTTGATCTTCTTGCTGTGGTAGTGCCTCATGCCTTGCTGGTAGATGGCTGACCGGCTGAGCGCCAAGAGGCGTGCTTCTTCGAGTAGGTCGACGCCGTCCTCACGGGCTTCTTTGGCTTCGGCTTCAGTGCACATCGCAACGCGCGGCGAGTCGAACTCGACGTCGGTCGGGATGACGGCTTCGGCTCCGTAGAAGAGGAAGAACGGGGTGAACCCGGTCGACCAGTTTGGCGTGGTGCGGAGGCTCCAGAGGACGGCCGGCAACTCGTCGAGCCAGCTGCCGGGCGAGCGGATGAGCGGCTCGATGAGCCGCGGCTTGATGCCGGATAGGATGAGACCATTGGCCCGCTCGACCTGCCGTTGGACTGCGGGTGTGCCACGGAAGCCAGGTCGAGGCGGATGCCGGAGACAGAGCAGTATTGCGCGAGTGCGCCCTTGGCGAAGTTGGTGCTGTTGTCCGTGATGATGCTGTTCGGCATGCCATAGCACACTGCGATGTCTTTGACGAACCGAACGGCTGTCGGCCCGTCCAGCTTCTTGATCGGTCGTGCTTTGATCCACTTGGTGAACTTGTCCACCACCACCAGGAAATGCGTCATGCCACCGCGAGTGGTCTTGAAGGCCCCCACCATGTCGAGTCCCCAGACCACGAAAGGCCAGGCGATCGGAATGGTCCGGAGTGCCGAGGCCGGCTGGTGGCTGCGCTTTTTGAAGCACTGGCATCCCTCGCACTTGAGGACAAGCGATTCGGCGTGTTGGAGGGCCATGGGCCAGTAGAAACCATGGCGGAAAGCCTTGGCCACTAGGGACCGTGAGGCGGCGTGGTGCCCGCACTTGCCCCGGTGTATGTCGAGGAGGATCTCAATGCCCTTGTCCTGCTCGACGCAGCGCTGAAACACGTCGGTGGGGCTGCGCTTAACGAGCTCATTGTTGATGATGTTGTAGGCGGACACCCGGCGCTGTACTTGCCAGGCCTCGGTCTCGTCCATGGGGAGAACCCCGTTCTCCAGAAACTCTGAGATGGGCAGGGCCCATGATGGAGCAGTCACTACGGCGAAGACGGCCACCATGGGGGTTCCGGGACGGCGGCCCCCGAGCCGGAGGCGGCAGCCCCCGGGTTGGGGACGGTAGGGGCCGGGTTGAGGACGGCGGTGGCCGGGTCGACGGCTGCAGCCCCCGAGCCGGGTTCAGCAGTCCCCGGGCCGAGTTCGGCAGTCCTCGGGCCGGGTCAAGGCGCGACCGGGTTGCCGGGGACTAAGATGGACTCGGAGTCCGGAGAAGGCTTGGCAGATGGCTTGTGCAGGTGCTCAAGGGAGACGCCGACTGGGATGGACTGCCGAGACGAGGCGATCTTGGCGAGCGTGTCGATGGCCTCATTTTCCGTGCACGGGGCATGGAGGAACTCACAACCTTCAAAGAAACCAGACAACTTTTGGACGAGGAAGCGATAGCTTGCCATCTTGGAGTCGCGAGCGTCCCACTCGCCGGAGCACTGTTGCACCACCAAATCTGAGTCGCCGTAGCATAGGATGCACCAGATGCGGAGTTCCTTGGCAAGCCGGAGGCCATGCACAAGGGCTTCGTACTCGGCGACGTTGTTGGAGGCGGCGAAGTGGATCTGGAGCGCGTACCGAAGCCGATCGACCTTTGGGGAGGACAACACGATGCCGTCGCCCAGGCCGAGGCGCATCTTGGAGCCGTCGAGGTGCATGCGTCAGTGCGTTGAGTCCGGCAGCGGCGGCAGGTACTGGGTCTCAGTCCACGATGAGGAAGTCGGCCAAAGCTTCGGACTTGATCGTAGTGCGAGGCTTGTAGAGAATGGTGTGGCCGTATAGCTCGAGTGCCCACTTGGCAACCCGGCCAGAGGTGTGACAGCCTGGTTTTTGCCCTCCTTTATTTGCCTGATTTTCATTTGGATTGATTTTGAAATTTGGAGTTTTTGAATCTTTTCATATGGACTTAAACACTTGGGCACCCTTGGCTTTCACCCAAGTGCCTCATTTCCCACCCTAACTATCATTCCCTCTCTGGTTCTACCCAAAACAGTATTTGGAATATTTTTCTTAAATGAAAAATATTCATTTCCCTCTCCAAAACCCTAGCTAGCTCAATGTGCTCCAAAGCAACCCCAATTTTTCTTGCCCACAAAAATCTAACAAAATTCACAAATATTCTTTGAACCTTAGGGCACCTTCCTGAGCAAAAATATTGCACCAATTTTTGGAATATTTTTGCTTCAGAAAATGTTTTCTGTTCTGGACAGAAATGGTGGTTTCTACATCAACTACCATTTTACTTGCTCCAATGAGGCTGATTTTTCTTGTGCATCATCACCTTAGTAGATGATTGCTAGCCTCCAAAGCCCAGCTCCCAACTCCCAGCCATTTGACCTCAGTAAACTCTCAAAGTTACTGATCAGAAACTTACTTGGCTTGTGAAATCTTTTCTACTACGTCTGGGTCCAAACCAAAGCGTGGTAATCTTCAAAACTACCACGAACAACAAGCCGACATGAACTTTGGACGAGGTCGGCTGGGGCAAAGTTCACGCGTGACCACGCTGTACATGATGCCACCGCGGTCGACGCGCCTCGAGTGCCGCCAAGCGCTCTGTTTCGCGCATGCTCGCTTCCCCGACTGCCAAAGCGTCCCAAACCTCGCCACCATCTTCGTCCAAACCCCCTTAACTCTCCCCTGGCACTCGCTGACGCCGGAGCTCACCGCAGCGAGCACGGGCACGGTCCGACCAACGCAATAGTGCGCTCTGCACTGTGCTCGTCGCCTTCCTCTTGATCATGTGCTCGTCCCCGTTCGCCCACAGTCCCCGCGTGAGATGCGTCGTCCTCTCCCTCTCTCACTGACGCCGCTTGTCGCCGGGCGCCGTGTCCAGGTGTCACCGGCAGAGCTCGATCCACCCCTCGATGCTCACCTATAAATGGAGCGCTTCCCAGCCTCCTCGAGCACCATCCTCCACTCCCACACACTCCACAACCTTGTAGATAGTCAGAGTCTGCCGGGCAGGCCGTGGGTCGCTGGCCCCGAGCTCGAGCTCACTGGCGATCCTCGAGTCGTCGCGGTAGCTCCAGCCCCTCCCAGCCTCGGCCGACCTTCCAGAGCCTCCGCCACACCGCGGTGGTGCTGCCCGCCAGCTGAAGCCCCCTGAGTCGCCGCCGCCGCCGCCTTTGTCTTCAGCGAGCTCTGCTTCCTGTCTCTGCTAGAGAGGACGATTCCGACGCTGTCCGACCACCCCTAGATACTCTACGGGTACGGGCAGGTGCGCCTCCATCTCCTCTCTCGATCCTCCTCTCGCTTTGGCCAAGGAGCCTCACCGCTGCCAGGAGCTGGCCAAGCCGCACCACTGCTGCTTCTCTCCCTCCACCTCACCTGACTAGCGGGGCCGCTAGTCATCCACTCAATACGCGCGCGAAGCGGTACGAGTGGTGGCGCCCCGAGGCTTTACGCCTTCGACGTCACCCCCCAGTCTGTTTTATTTAAATTCAAATTCATATATTTTCCAGAGAGCTTCAAACAGCTATAACTCTTCAACCATAAGTCCAAATGAATTGATTCTTTTTGCATTGTGTTCTTTGCAAAGAAATCTAGCAGCTCACCAGAAATGATATTTTTCTATGCTGTCTAGACTTTTTGGTGAATTTCAGAAGGGTTCTTGATATTTTCTTCTTGTGTTTAAAATTATTTTCAGAGAGTGAAGCTTGTCTTGAGGATCACCAGAAGGCTTGTGCACCTCATCTGCACTAAGGCAAGCCACAACAACATTTTCATGATGCCACTTCAATATTTGTGATTTTTCTACTTGAATGAATGATTTAATCCATGCATTTAAATCACTATTATGTTATTTATATTCTGTTAGTTGCTTGTTTAAGACAATATGCTTGATTTACAGAAAGTTTAAAGTTAACTAAGTTGTTAAAGAAACTAGGATTAACTTTGTTATAATAGAAATAATATGGTTATGGATATAAGTAATTAATTGGAGTTACTTTTCTTGCATGCTAAAAATGATAAATTTATTAGATTAGATTCGTTAAAGTGAAGGTTGATCTTAACCGTAAAAGTATGAGGAGTTGTTGATGTTTATGGTTAGTGTGGAGTTAGTTGACTCACCATTTCCGCTAATATGTGATGCATATCTTAGTGTTGCATTTCATGGCATGCTATGACACCGGTTATTTTCAATTTAAATTGAACCTGATAATAACACAACTTGAATATATCGTTGACCGGGTCATGGTGCCACTGAATCAAGTTTTCCCAGTGCAACCACATTTGCCCTTTATGGGAAGGCCTTTATTCGGTCTGTTGTCATGCCTCTGGTTGGTGCCTCCAACAAGGGAAGGTTATGGGCGTATGTACCTCGCCCGTAAGCGTACATAACCTTGTGTGCCCGTTGTTGAGATTTTTGGTACCGATCCCCGTGAGGGACGTTTATGTTTTGGCCACGACGGTGGTCGTTGTGTCTTTGGTAGACACGGGGCCACCCAGGACTAGCCCAGTTGGGAGTGGGTCGGAGGGCCGAGAGAGTGTCATGGCAATGGAGGGTTTCACGAATGCCGTTGGTCCACCCGAATGGGAGTACGAGGCCATGGGTTCCGTGGTGTGGGTACAGTGCGCTACCTCTGCAGAGTGTATTAATCTATCGATAGCCGAGTCCACGGTTACGAATACCTCGAAAGTAGGTCACACCATGGGTCAGCATTTAATTAATCTTGCACACTAAGTCATGAACTTTGCACTGTTTAGGATGGCGGGAAGGTCATCCTGTTGGTTGAGACCAGGTGTTGGTCATGGTTGTGATCACTGGAAGGATCACTGTTTGAGACCAAATATTGGTCGTGGTTGTGATCGCCGGAAGGATCACTGTTTGAGACCAAATATTGGTCGTGGCTGTGATCGCCGGAATGATCACGAGGTATCCATAGCTGAAATCATGTGGTTGGTACGTTTGTGATCCAGAAGCGATCGCCGTTGGTAAGCTAGTCCGAGGGACTGTTCTCATAAGAGCGTGATCACAACATGTTGGTTACATTGTTGCATTACTAATAATTGGTTAGTTATCATGATATTGTTTGTCATTATGTTTATGCTTATTGTGAGCTTGCAAGTACATTCAATGTACCGACCGGGCGGTCATGCCGATTTCGTGGAAGTTTCGCTGGAAAGGAGTGCTGTTCGAGTCAGATCGTGGTCCACATCGGTGTCCCCGTGCTATGGAGTTTCGCCACGACGTTGTTCGCTGCCGCAGTAGTTGTTGTGATCGAGGCCCCTTTATGTTCACTAAATAATGTACATATTGTTTATCCGCATCGTGTGCCGCCTTGGCCTCGACACCTGTTGTAATATAAACTTTGATCCGCTAGCTTCAATAAAGCGTTGTTTTCGTACCAAGATGTTGTGTGTTGCCGTAAGACATGGTCTCGGTCCGCAATGCATGGTAAACCGTCGCCCGAGCCGGGTGCTACAAGAGGCGCCCCAAAGAATCGATGATCTCGCCGAGGGGGCTGTCGACCACGGTAATAACGCGTTTTGAAATATCGCTTCAATTTCTTGGCGGTGAAGTACACGCCGTAACACATCTTTTGGTAGTGCGGGTTGTTCTGCTTGGAGGCGGAGAGCACCTCACTCAGGTAGTAGACCGGGCGCTGGACGGCTTGGATCTTTCCCTTCTCTGGTCGCTCAACCACCATCACCATGCTGACCGACCGTGTGGTTGCGGCAATGTAGAGCAACATCGGCACCTTCTCGGCTGGTGCGGCCAGGACGGGTGCGTGGAGAGCATGCACTTGAGGTCCGGGAAAGCTTCGTCCGCCTGGTCATTCCATTCGAACGGCGTCGTGTTCTTCATTAGCCGACACAGGCAAGGCCTCTCGCAAGAGTCGGCCGAGAAACCGCTGACCGAGGCCAAGCAGCCGGTGAACTGACATCGCAGCAATGAAAGCTGGCTTATGCATTGATACGTCTCCAATGTATCTATAATTTATGAAGTATTCATGCTATTATATTATCCTTATAGGATGTTTTATATGCATTTATATGCTATTTTAGATGATTTTTGGGACTAACATATTAACCTAGAGCCCAGTGCCAGTTTCTGTTTTTCCTTGTTTTTGAGTATCGCAGAAAAGGAAAACCAAACGGAGTCCAATTGACCTGAAACTTGACGGAGCTTATTTTTGGATCAGAAGAAGGCCATGGAGTAAAAGAGTTGGGCCAGAAGAGTCCGGGCTGCCCACGAGGGTGGGAGGCGCGCCCACCCCTCGGGCGCGCCCTCACCTCGTGGACAGCCCAGACCCCCGACTTGTTCCCCGCGCCAAAACCTCTTATATATACAGAAACCCTGTAACATAACCTAGATCGGGAGTTCCGCCGCCGCAAGCCTCTCAGAGCCACCAAAACCAATCGGGACCCTATTCCAAGACTCCTACCGGAGGGGGGATCCTCTCCGTGGCCATCTTCATCATCCCTACGCTGTCCATGACGAGGAGGGAGTAGTTCACCCCGGGCTGAGGGTATGTACCAGAGCTATGTGTTTGATCTCTCTCTCTCTCTCTCTCTCTCTCGTGTTCTTGATTTGGCACGATCTTGATGTATCGCGAGCTTTGCTATTATAGTTGATCTTATGATGTTTCTCCCTCTACTCTCTTGTAATGGATTGAGTTTTCCTTTGAAGTTATCTTATCGGATTGAGTCTTTAAGG
Organism: Aegilops longissima; assembly: GCA_021605205.1. Lineage (NCBI taxonomy): Eukaryota > Viridiplantae > Streptophyta > Magnoliopsida > Poales > Poaceae > Aegilops > Aegilops longissima. Next base: position 600,057,041 of record CM038677.1, on the reverse strand, counting down.
ATTTGAGAACACTTGATGTATGTCTTGCATGTGCTTATCTGTGGTGACAATGGGATATTCACGTGATCTACTTGATGTATGTTTTGGTGATCAACTTGCGGGTTTAGTGACCTTGTGAACTTATGCATAGGGGTTGGTACACGTTTTCGTCTTGACTCTTCGGTAGAAACTTTGGGGCACTCTTTGAAGTTCTTTGTGTTGGTTGAATAGATAAATCTGAGATTGTGTGATGCATATCGTATAATCATACCCACGGATACTTGAGGTGACATTGGACTATCTAGGTGACATTAGGGTTTTGGTTGATTTGTGTCTTAATGTGTTATTCTAGTATGAACTCTATGATAGATCGAACGGAAAGAATAGCTTCGTGTTATTTTACTACGGACTCTTGAATAGATCGATCAGAAAGGATAACTTTGAGGTGGTTTCATACCCTACAATAATCTCTTCGTTTGTTCTCCGCTATTAGTGACTTTGGAGTGACTCTTTATTGCATGTTGCGGGATAGTTATATGATCCAATTATGTTATTATTGTTGAGAGAACTTGCACTAGTGAAAGTATGAACCCTAGGCCTTGTTTCCTAGCATTGCAATACCATTTACTCTCACTTTTATCGCTTACTACCTTGCTGTTTTTATATTTTCAGATTAAAAATACTCATATATATCATCCATATTGCACTTGTATCACCATCTCTTCTTTAACTAGTGCACCTATACAATTTACCATTGTATTGGGTGTGTTGGGGAACACAAGAGACTCTTTTGTTATTTGGTTGCAGCGTTGTTTGAGAGAGACCATCTTCATCCCACGCCCCACGGATTGATAAACCTTAGGTCATCCACTTGAGGGAAATTTGCTACTCGCCCCTACAAACCTCTCAGATTTTGAGGCCCAACAACGCCTACAAGAAGAAGGTTGCGAGTAGACATCGAGTTTTTTCCGGCGCCGCTGTCGGGAGGTGAGTGCTTGAAGGTATATCTTTAGATCTTGCAATCGAATCTTTTTTATTCTTGTTTTATCTCTAGTTTAGTCTATAAAAGAAAACTACCAAAAAATGGAATTGAGGTTGCCTCATATGCTTCATCTTTTTAATGTCTTCCGTGAAAATAAGGATTCCGATAATTTGTGCTCAATTGCGAGAGGAAGAATGCATTAAAATGTTTGGAACTAAATATTTGAATGATGAGCATGATTGCAATGTTGTTAGTATGAATTCTTTGAATACCCATGATGCTAATGATATGCAAAGCCACAAGCTTGGGGATGCTATGTTTGATGAAGATGATATTTTTTGTCCCCCAAGTTTTGATGAGCAAATTATGATGAAAGCATGGCTCCTATTTATGATGATTATTGTGATGACACGTATGCTATAAAGAATAAAGATAACCATGAAACTTGTCATCATGATATTAGTTTTCAATTGGATTATGCTTCACATGATAGTTATTTTGTTGAGTTTGCTCCCACTACTATTGGTGAGAATTAATTTGCTTATGCGGAGAGTAGTAAAATTTCTATGCAAGTAGATCATGTAAAGAATGCTTTATGTGCTGGTTATATGGTTGGATTCATTCATGATGCTTCTGAAAATTATTATGAGGGAGGAATATATGCTTGTAGCACTACAAAAAAAATACACTTCCGTGATGATACGTGTTTGTCACAGTAGGTCGCGTTTTTTGTCATGCATGTACATCCATGACAAATTTATGACGTAATCAAGATAGTCATACCGTGTTGTCAGAGAAGTGTTCCATGACATTACCAAAATTATCATCACGGAAGTGTCCACTTCCATGACGATAAATCGCGGTCACGTAGTGCTTTCGCCAAGGGTGACCGACACGCGGCATCCACCGTAACGGAACGCCGTAAGCTATCGGGTCGGATTTTGATCCGATAACCCGTTAACAGCCCCGACCAATGGGAAATTTCCACGGTAAAATTTGATTGGTCAAGGAACACATGTCACCACAAGGCCGATGTCGCCCATCCATTGGAGGAGACATGCCTATGATACGTCGACACGTGGTCGGGCCCAACAGAGGCCCATATAGGTTAAAAAGGCCGCCCTACCAAAGGCTCGAGAACTTAATCAGTACTAGTGGGCCAGCCCAATAACGGCATGCTTAATAAAGGCCCATTTACCGCCTCAAGCCGATCTCGCCCGTTAATTGTTCGCCCAATATTTGGGCCCATTTACGCCCAAGCCGATCTCGCCCGTTAATTGTTCGCCCAATATTTGGGCCCATTTATGCCCGGCCGATCTGGCCCGTTAATTGTTCGCCAATATTTGGGCCCAACTACAGCCCAAAGGACTTTCGCCCGTTAGAGGCCCGGCAGACATGGGCCCATTTCAGCCCGGTGACTTTCGCCCGAATGGCCCGTACGCCTATGGGCCATATATGGTCCGACGACATCGGGCCCACTAACGCCCGTGCTAAAGGTGGCAACAAGCTAAGCCCAACGTGACTTTGGGCCTGTTAAAGGCCTATCGCGTAATTCAGCCCGCTGATGCTCAGATTAAGCTTTCGCCTCTTAAAGGCCCATGATATCGCAATAACTAAGGCCTCGAGATATGTTTCGCCCGGTAACGACTGTGAGCTAATCGGCCCAAACGCCCGGTTACATTTCGCCATCAAGGCCCATCGACGACTAGTGAAAATTGAGGCCCAACATGCATTTTGGCTCGCTAAAGGTCTGTGGTTTCATCTCGCCGTAATAAGCCAAGACAATATTCAGCTCGTTAATGGCCCAACGCTACCGGGCTAAACTAAGTTACTGGTCGATAAAAGGCCCAACTAAAATATAGGCCGTGTAAGTTTGGGCCGTGTAATGTGTGAAGGCCCCAATCATTCGGGCCCAAGAAAGACGCAGATCGACCCAATTGTGGCCCGCTAAAAACCTGGCCCGTTAGAGTCGAATGTTTCGTCCTCGACTACATCTGATTTTTTTTCAGATAGCTTAATGATGGCACTAACTAGTAGGAATTAAGAACAAACCTACTCTATACAATAAAGAAATTACTAAGATAGTAACTAAGAATAAACCTACACTATACAATAAAGGATTTAAGGTATATTACATCCACTGGCATCAAGTTCACCACCAAGGATCATAAAGCTTAACGAAGAAGCAGACATACAAAAATCGGGCACCATTGCAGCAGAACAAAATAATATCGAACCGAGACCACTTCCAAGACAGTTCAAGAAAGGTTAGCCTTGTAGGGAACTGCTGCGCAAGCAGCCGAAAGAAGGCTGTGAGACCGCCTAGCATGTCGGTCATAGCTTCCAAGTGTAGTTGTTTAGCGATGCGGTTCTCATTGGTGTTCTCCGCAATCTTTCTTAGAGATATGACTTCAAGTCGAAGTTGAGTTGCATAATGCCTTTCTGCTAGAACTTGGGACTGAAGAAGTCGAACTGATTCAGACAACGAATTCTTTGAGCTTGTCTGACTGTTAGTCTCAAGTAACTTGAACACTGCATCAAGACAAGACTTTGGGGTTGTCTCGCTATCTTTAAGATGTTTTGCCTTCTTTGCTGCAATATATGTTGGGTTTGTCTCACAGCCTTCAGCAGACTTGTGCATGCCATCAGGCATATCACCCTGAAACAAAGCAGAGAGATAACAGGTTTTGGACATGTATAAACAAAGATGATAACTGTTATGTCAATTCTATCCAATTTCAAATTAGAAAATAAAGAGTAAGTTCAAAATATCAATAGCATAATTTGGCATTATTCATAATGCGGGGAGCTTCACCACACTACTGGATTAACATGTCGACATAACAAGCATAGATGAAGGGCAAAGAAAATCATTCTATCTATTTTGGATAATGTGCATGGCATGTTGTTCATATCATCAGCCACATCAAGAAGATAAAACAGAGATGACAAGGTGCAAACGTGGGCTGCTTCACCACACATCGGATTATAGATCCACAAAACAAGCATACATATAGGGAGTATTAAGTAATGTGCATGGTATGAATAATGAATTTGGTTTTACAAGTAAAACTTAGAACTTACGGTTCTACTAACATGAATTTTGGTAGAAACAGAAACTAAACAAAGAAGAAACGATAGGGAGTATGAGGAAATTAAACAAAGAGTTGAGGATAAAGGTTTTAGAAGGACCGACTTACATTAACAGCTAACACCGGCTTTATAATGCCCTTCTCCATGTCAAGGGAAGGATAACTCAAGAATTTCAGCACATAATCTTCTTCATAAGCATTGCCTGTACTCTACATTTTGTAGAGAGTAATTATAGATATGATAATACCGAAGGGATAGAGGATAATGAAGATAAGATGCAGATTGATGCTACATAATCAACTACCAATCCTCGGAGGTACAAGTTATAGACAAAATGTATCGACAAGAGCAATGGGCTACACTTCAAGACCGGCATTGTCTCAGGTATTCTACTTGTTGGTAAGATTAACTATAGATCTGATATTTTTAGTAAATGGTGGGCGAGGGAGATAAGATGCAAATGCTACAATTAACTAATCCTCTTCCCATAGTACAAGAGTGTTTTGAACACCGTGTACTGCATAAAACGCCCTTATATTATGGGATGGAGGAGTAGCTGTTAATGTAAGTACAATGATAGACCACGCTCAGTCCTTATAAGAGGTCTGCAGAGCTAAACCTCTTCAAAAGCATTGAGTTGATTCTAAATTTATGTAAGAGTCCATATGGATCTTATAATGTCCACCAAATGGACGATTACGAGGCTAACATGTGCAAAGTGATGCTACATAATCAAACAGCTATGAAAGTAAGTATGGTCATACAGGCAAGAGGTACTCACAAGAGCAATGCAATGTGCAGATAGTTGCGTAGATTCTGGTCCCTTGAGAACTAATGTTCTTCCGCTAACAGCCAGACAAGTGAGACATTAAGGCAAATGCAGAAATGTAGTTCAAATTGTGATGTGAGACAAGACTTACGCTGCAGCCGAGACCAATGTGTAACAAGATTATTCCACCACCATTGGATAAATGTAGCAATCAAGACTTTATAAAATTTCGCTCAGAGGCTTGCCATCGGCGCGCTTGCCTCGTAGGAACAATACTTCATCAACGAAAGTGCTTGAAAAGCTAACCAACCCTTGCTCGTCATCACAATCCAGTTTGCTCTCGCCTATTTAAAAGAATGATATCTTGTGTCTTCGTCAAGATAAACATATGCAGAATGACCATGAATAACATTAGTACATTACTTACGCGTAAGTTGCGGAGGAAGACCGGAAATTGTTCTCGGTTCTGCAGATAACCTTTCTATGAAGGAAAGATGCACACAAAGTTCCCGACAACAACATAAGCTTCATCTTCTAAACTGGAAGAAATGGAACAAGGGTCCTATTTGCTGCAATTGGGGCTCTCTCGTTCAAAAAGGATTTTGCAACCGGATTTGGTGTACTTTGCTGAATGGGGTTTTATGTCGCATAACCGGTGCTATGTCAATCGGCATAATCATACTGCTTGCTGCAGCTTGGGGTCTCTGAGTTGGGGCATCATGAATGACCAAAGTAGTAGGGTTAGAGTCTGCTAGAGTTGGGGTATTTTGTGGGTCGTGATATTGTAACTACACCTAATAGGCTATTTTGATTTATCAAAGCCACTACCTTTTCCAAATACTTTGCTTGTGCTCCTCCATGATCAGCAATCGCCTCTTCCTTTTGAACGCCCGATACACAAGAACAGCATTTGAATGGATAAATATGGTATGATGATGATGGAATATGTAATTAAAATGGATAGGCAGTATGATTCACATACACGATGTGTAAACTAAGCTAATGGCAGTTCAACAAAGTAGAAGCAATGCAAAGCATCGCTTGCAAGATATGTGCGAGCAATGTAACCTTGGAAAGTTAGAGCAAGTACCTTGATGGGTGAATAAGATAGGGCATCTTCCTCCGACTCCTCCACTAGGGAGCTACATCGACTTAGGTCTCCTCTAGCTCGTAATCACCGTTATATTCTCGAGCATGAATCAGAGGTGGAGAGCGCTTGCATTGCATTGCATCCAGATTTGATTTCAGTCCCTTAATGCCAAGTTTGACAGCCATGGCATTGTTCTCGCTTTTATTCTTTTCATGCGCAAGCTCATAATCATTATGATGCTGTTCATAATCTGAGATTCATGAAAACATAAAAGTAGTCGATTATCTATGGAATGCATTATGGATTCAACTTGGAGAGTGTCTCCCTATAAACCCCTCGCATATGCAAAGTTCACCTCCCCAACCGTGCCGACTGCACTCACACACGTAAATACAAACCCCTTATGTCTCTATAACAGTGCATACACATTTCAAAACTGAAGTAGGAACATTAGAATCATATGAAATTCATATTTGAACAAATAAACCAAGCAATTATGAGTGGCGAATGTTTAGCTTCAAGGGTGGAGTGTTGGTAGTGCAACACAAAGCAAGTAGGCAGATTGTATTCCATGTAAAAGATTGAAACCTATGTAAAAGCTGGAAATGACACTTTCTTTCTATACAATGCAAGGTTCGTTACCCACACATGATGGAAGAGATCACATAGAGAAATACTATTCACTCATGTCTACGGTTCCAGTATTTAGAAATAGGGTGGTCCACCCTAAAAGAATATTGACAACAAATATGACAAGGCAAGCATAGATGTAGTGAATCAATCATTTACTTGTGAGCTTATTAGGACAAGTATGCAAAATTGTAACTGTAGTAAGAGACCGTCCAAAATCTGAATGAAGAAGTTTGTCTAGAACTTATTGTTTGCAACTAATCAACGTGAATAATTGGATATTATATCGAATGAGTAAGAAAGACAAGTAAAATTGTCAACAAACCTGGCTTGCAGTAGTAATCTGGGTCAATGTCACTACGACCAACAATCCAAAATGACTAGTTTCTGTTCCGAGGGCCGGAATTTTGAAAACCCTGTGAACTTTAGAGGTACTAAAGATTACCGAAATACATCTGAACCATTAAGTGTAGGTAGCACTAAGCACACAACAAACCCTAATGACAGTCCTTCCTAATGAGTAATGAATCAATTAGAAAATGGGTGATGAGGAGTGGCTGCTGAGTGTTGAGGACGTATCTCAGATAAATCGGGTTGGCTTGGTGGGTGTTGCACGCCGAGCCCCGAACGGATCGGGAAGGTAGGCACGGCGGCGCGCCCGGCATCGGTGACGCTGTTGGGCGAGCGGCCCTGCCTCCCGTTAGTCCGCTCTCCTCCTAGAGTCATGCCGTCCTGGGACGGCAAGTCACCGGCAGGCAAAGGCCGGGGGTAGTAGAGATCGAAGCGCACAGAAAGAGGGGAATCGGGACTGGACGACCCAAAATCCTGTGGTGGGCTGCCCACCGTGGGCACCTCAGAGATACACACCCGAGCGCGTAACATGCATTTTCAAACTAATTTAGGAACATTTAGCTAACCAATTAAACAACTCTATTTAATAATATCAGATTCAGATTTGAACAACTAAGCTTGTTTAGCTTGATGGGTGGAGCAAGGTTATTATGACATGAAGCACGATTCGATCAGATAGTGATCATAAAAGGGGAAACTCTAAGCATATTTTTTAGCAAAAGAGGGTTTCCTCCGATTTCTATTAAAGAAACCACCATGGAACCAACATGATCAATTAAACCCTAAGCATGATCAATTAAACCAGATATGGCTGTACCATGGCAGATTTGAAGATGCAAACCGAGAAATGATATTTAGCATCCATTGTTTGCTTCAACTAAGAACTAAATTCTAAGAGCTGAAAAGAAAGTAGAGTAACCAAGTTAAGATCTATTTTCTGTTTAAGATCAAAAAGTTGAGGAGATATGAAGTACCACCTCTCTTGCGGCGCCGTGTAGGCATCGGGGGTGCGATTGCTGTCGGTGGCGTAGAAGCAGATCTGCAACGGTAGACGGGTGCATCGAGGGATAGGTCCCGTTGCGGTGGAAGAGAAGGTCGTGTGAGTGGCCCCGACAAAGAGGACGACGGCGCCGATGAAGCGAGAGGACATGATGCAAGGCTATTGGTCCATCGCCGTGGATGAGAAACGTCCATCTCTAGCAGTGGACGACGCGGTCTTGGTAGGCGCCCGCATGGTGGAGGACGGTATGGCGGATGTGGTGGAGGACGGCGTTGATGGATGGGGTGGCGGACGGAGGCTGGTTTGGGGATGGGGTGTTCTAGCGGACGGTGTATGAATGGGAAAATGGAGGAGAGGTACGGGAACCATGTTTTGGGACGCTACTGTCTCAAATATGGGAAAGTTACGAACTTAGCCCTGCTTAAAATTTGGACGCCTCGTCGGTTGGGGATAGGGCGGTAATCTCAAGATCTCGCCAATATTTGCCCAGAGCGATTTCAAGCGAGGAGAGGGTGGTTGGCGCCATGGTTGGCGCCCACGTGTATGAACGGGCTGACAGTAGGGCGGTTGTGTCACGATGAGTGAAGTTACAAACCTGCCCCTATTGAAAATATTTGCCTACATCGATTTCAGCCGAGTCGAGTTTGTTTTGCCACCCACCGTGTATGAATGGGGAATGGAGGGAGAAACAGAGGTCTTTCGGACGAGCTTGAATCAAATGTGTTTTACCGCCCATGTTTGACGCCCACCATGTCGGAATGGGTTCAAAGGCGGTCGTGTCACGTCTAATTGAAGTTACTAACCTACCGCTATTTAGAGCAATGGAAATCGGTCCGATGGATTGTCCGTCTAATGGGTAGACAGTAATTTCCATCTCCCAAACACTTGGCTTCGGGCAGCTAACGTGGGAGTGGACATTTTGCTGCTTCTTTCAAATTTTGGGACAATAAGCATCCACGCTACTCCCGGCAACTAAATTCAATCCATTTTGTATTCCTATATGAATCTTTATAAATCATTCTATGTGTTTTTATATATCTTCAAAAGGACGACAAAGATGTATTCCATCACATATATGAATATGGTTTACAAATGCCGATACTCAAATTCAGAAACTAGAATCCAGTTTAAGGTGAATTTAATATTTGGAACACTTCATGTCCAACTCAAATGTCACATGCAGCATAATGTGTACTCCCATTTAGATATGTACACAAGCGATGTATCCAGATTCAAATACCGAGTCAATCAACCAGGAATGTACAGAACTAACAGACATATACACACTTATAGAGTATATGGATCAATAATATCAACTAACATACATAAGCCAGGCTGCTGTACTTTTTTTTGGCTACACCAACATCCTTCTTTTAGCCAACATCTTGGCCCTTTCCGATGCGTGCCACTTATGGTCCATCTATACTACTACTATTGCTGAATGCACATTCAGCCCGATTGGCATATTTGTAGGTCCGGCACAGCAATCCAAATGAAATGTCTCCGAGTCTTATCAATTAATATAGACTTGTGTTCAAATATAATTACAAACCGAAAAACAAAAAAAAACAATTATTACATGATCTCTAAAACAAATGGTTTGATTGATTACATGAATGACAACACAAAGGTTATTCAACTATGGAAAGAACATTTCACCTATGATTTACCAAGTAGGAATTTAATTTTTTTTCCTTCAGACCTTAACAATCTGGTCAGCCTCAGCTTGCTTCGCTTTTGAAATCCACCAAATATTTAATGGTTGTCTTGAGTATCGCTTGTGATTGTGTTGTTTGCTTCCTCAACATGTCAACTTCATCTCTAAGTGCGTATGTAATCTCTTTCTACCACTAGTTTAGCCTCTAGAGCATCAGCAGTTGGCAATTCATAATGCACGATTAGCGGTGCCACTGCTGTGGGATGATGCAACGTCCATGGGGACCTTGCTCTTTGATCTTGGGCTAACCTGTTTTGCCATTAAAGTTCCGATTGATTCGAAAAGTTGAAGTTAGCAAAACATCTCAATCGGGAGTTATAACAGCAAACCAGTTAAACAAACAAGGAATTAAAGAGTTTCAATTGATGCTGAAAAGTAGTTATTAACATCATTGTAACCCGCTGTTGCAGCAGCAATGCGCTTAAACAAACAAGTAGATATTTAAGTTAAGGCAAACAAGTAATTTTAACAAGAAGTATCAAACACATAGATAGGCGTAGTCTACAATATGATTAACAGTGCTGTGCCATTATGTAATCAAGAGCAAACTAAATTAAGCCAAGCAACGAATTGAACAATTTTGCAATAAGTGGCTAACTAAAATTCAAGAAGCGGTAACTGAACTTACGCTAGTTCTTTGTACAGCACACCGCAACTTCTTTTTCGCTACAAGGTTGTATGAAGGAGTCCATGGCATCAATTGCTTGGATACGCAGTCCCAATACTTCTTTCTTCCCACACCGCATGGGTAAGTCGAATGGTTAATCTGTAAGATGGTGCGCCCTTGATATGTTATATGAGGACGGTAGTCGACTAGTTGTAGCCAAACACATCACATCGGCTTTTATCAGATATTTCATGCGATTACTTTTGGCATATCGAGATCTAAGCAATCTACAATAGGATGAAAAGATCGGCATCCTTCACATTATTGGCTAACTCAGTTCATAGAAACAAGCAATTCAACCATTCTGTGGGTAAATCAAAAGCGCCATCGAATATTTTTCACTATCCAATCATACACGCAAAAGGGGCGACGCCACCATAGGGGCTGGTATGGGCGGCCGCCTGTGTGGCTGGAAAGTGTGCACCTAGTTTGAGTCATCCAAAGTTGGCCCACGCTAGTTTTGTTCGTCCCAACGCACGAGCAGTGCAATGTAAAAATGAAGAAAATGTTTCAATTTGAATGGGCCAATAACATAAGTGCAAGGCAGGCCCTATAGCAGGCTCAAGGCCCAAACGAGCGCCTCCCATATCGATCGACATCAGGAAAAATCCCAATTCATTCGCCCAGCCTCCACCGTTCGCCCTAACCTAGCCGCCGCCAGACGATCGACACAACACTTCCTCGCTACGCTGGAGGGCGGTCGCCGGGCTTCAAGCTTAACGGAAGGACAAGAAGATGAAGATCCAACCTGGGTGTAGCTCATGGGAGGCAGCGGCGTAGCACGGCATGGCATCGAGCTTAAGAAACGGACAACGCAGCTTGCAAGAGTAGCATGCGCAACGAGCAGTGTACATCACATCCCTGATTATATCTAATTCAACTCTTCAATTTCGCCAATAGTTAAACCCGACGGTGTTGTAAAACTGCTTGTATGTAGGGAATCTATGAGAAAATGAAACCAATTTCTACTTATTTTATAACTCCCCAATCAATACTAAACGATGAATCTGATGTATCTAATCAAGTTTCCGTGCAAACATACAAGCTCATGTTGTTCTTGAGCCTCAAGTGTCTAATGAATGATCGCTAATGAAGGATTTGATGCAAACATTTTACATGCCCCGGTGATGAACATATAGTGTCTAATGAGGGATCTAATGCAAGCATTTTGCAAGCTCATTGAAGGATTTAGTGTCTAATGATGATCTACTATGTTGAGAGAGAGAGATTTGCGTGCATTGATGACAAGCAAATTATAGTGCATTTTCATAGCTTGAGGAAACGCCGAGGCCATCTACCGTAAAGTCCCCGATCATGACAACATAGCATAAATACTTTTCTAATCTGTTGTTTGAAACTATTGGCATACTTGTGCAGGATAGATATATTGATATGCAGTTTCATGACCTGGTTATACGTGCAATTACACTTTGATATTTTCAGCCGAGAACTAATAATTCAAGCAGGTACAAACCATGTTTGTAGTCCTTGTACACCATGTTGCATTTTGTGTTTTTGGTGCTTGCATCATTTAGTGTTTATAATCTGAACTACTTTGGATCATTAGCTGGTTTTCAAAGTGCATGTAGCTTCACATTTCTCAAGTTATGTTGATTTTCGAGTGCAAGTGCCTTCGTATTTTTAAGTTAAATGTTCGCCTCGTAACTTGAATTGTGGATCCGCCATCGCACACAAATCATACACGAATGCCAAGATTTAATTAAATGAAATGCAGGGACTTACGCTAGCTCATTGTATAGGCTCATCGCAGCTCGCTTATGCTTGGGATGTTCCATGTACAAGTCCATGTTACCACTTGCTTGGATGTGCAGGCCTTGTGCTCCTTGCATCCCCTCTTCATTTTTGACACGGCTAATGGTTGATCAAATAAGAGGAATCGACCTTGATGTTGTACCGAGGATAGATACTTACAAGGTTATACGGTGTGCGTGATGTGTACCAGATCCCGTAGCGCCGCCATGCTTCGCTAAAAATGGATTTGCTTGTTTCGATGATATCTCCGTAAGAAATAAGAGTTAAAGTCGAGTTGCATAGGCGTAAGCTAAGAGAGCAGTGAAAGGATATCCAAACATCATCGAACAAAGGCACAAGGGAGTGATGTGTGGATACCTAGTTCGGGCCGGCGTTTGGGCATGCTCGCCTAGCTAGAGTGCGGGTCACTTCAGAGCCGTTGAGGGTGATGCGCTGGCGTTGGTTGGCCGCGCACGGATGTAGATCTTGAGTGGCAGCGGAGCGCTATGATGTGGTGGACGAGACCGTTGGTGAAGCCCCAACGGCCTCGGGGGGCGGAGGTGCGACGATGTGCTCGGTGAAGTAGCCCCGGTGAGCTGGGAGACGGCGTCGGTGAAGCGCACCTGATGCGGCGGAACTCGGTGTCTGTGAGGCACGTCGGTTGCGGCGGCCGACGTGGTCGGTGGACCACCCGGTGCGGTGGACAAGGGCGTAGATGAGGTAGCTCCGGTGCGATAGTGAAGCGCGACCGTCGTCTTCGTCTTCCTCGTCCGACACAGAGGTGGGGAAAGGGATGAGACGAGGGGCGATTCGAACTTTACTTGGGTTAGTGGCGAATTAGGGATTTGAGCAATCTGGGCGCAGAAGGGGACGGTGGAGAAGAGAGATTTTGCAGGGCTGGAATTGGGGCCGCCAGATATTTCAATCCGAAACGTGGAAGCGTGAACTTATTTTGTCGCCGCCCTTTTTTGGGTGGGGGGGGGGTGGGGAGTTGGGGAGGAGGGGGGGTGGCTGGGTGCTACGCGTCCGTCCGACACACGCGACCACCCCGACAGATTATAAGCTGGTGTTTAAGGCACCTGCCTTTGTGTCCATGACATGGGCCCAACAGTGGCTGGCCCACATGTCAAGGACTCCAAAGGCAGGTGCCTTTAAGGCACCAAGCAACGCCCATCCCGACGCTGATCTGGTCTCGCATGGTGCGCCTACATTTGAGAATGCAAACGAATCTTCTTTCATTTGCAAACTAATCTGTATGTATTACCATGCCCGTGTTTTCCTTGCAATAATTAGTCATTCGAACGAGATACTCCATCCGCTCACTTTTGTAAGTCGCTTCGCATAACTTAAAATGAACTGTTTTGCACATTGTCCTAAATGTCTTCAAGGTCTTATAAAAGTGAACAAGGGAGTACTATAAATTAATTAATGAGGAGTTATTTGAAAAAATTGAAACGGTACCCACGCTAACGTGGATTAGAGTGTGTCACATAATTAGTTATTTGAATTAGAGTGTGTCACGAAGTTAGTTATTTGAATTAGAGTGTGTGTCACATAGCTTATCTCCAATTCTAACGTGATTTCAGATTTCACCGTATCCACACTACTTTTTAATACAAATTCATATGTATATGATGAACACCATGGTAGTGAGAAAACTTTTGGATGGATTCAAACATATGACCTACAAAATAGCACAACAAATTGAGTCAATGTCAACTTTTCAAACTTAGTATGGCACTAATTCAAATAATTACCCGTATGCCTGGTCCTCGGTTCAAATCTTACAATGTACAATCAATTGAAACATCGATATTAAGTCTCGACTATGTACATTCAAATGTTGTTTTAGCCCCCCCCAAGCACAAACGCTACATACTTCTCAGATCGGTCAATCTTCCTCTCCTAACCACCTTAGGAAGCTATCGGTTTCCAACACACGCTCATTCTTTCTCTCCATGTTTCGATCTCTAAGTCTCTCAACTACACAACCCCTTTTTCCACTGCTACTAAATGTATTTACCTCACACACCCGCCATTGCACCCCATGCCGAGCTCTCTCTCTCTCCCTCTCCTCTCACCCTCTCGCCTAAATACATGCATTGCCTATCTAGCCCCCCAACCTCTTGTGCGCACGCATGCACGCTTGTATATCTAGGTCACCCTCGAGACTGCTCTCACTTTTCTTCCAAGACGGCGGCCACACTCGCTCAATCTCGCCTCTTTATTTGAGTCTCGCTTAACCTCGCTTTCTTTTCACACACAAATGATATATCTCCTGTTTCGGCCTCGATCGACACACTCTATACTCTCTCACGCAGATTGTCTATCTAGGTCAGTCCATCCAAGCCGCCGCCACTCTTTCGACCTCATGGTGGGCCACGCCACTCACTCACTCTCTCTCTCTCTCTCTCTCTCTCTCTCTCCAGATGTCTCGATTGACCTCGCTTTTCTCGGACAAAACGATATATCACCATGTTTGAGCCCAATTCGACCTATTCACATTGTATACTCTCTCACGCACATCGCCTATCTAGGTCACTCTTCCAACCCGTCCTCACTCTTTCGATCGACACGTAACCCTATGTGATCGGTTGACCTTGCTTCCTCCCACACACAAAATATATCTACACGCCTCGGATCGGATCATCTCTCAAGCTCTATCTTACAACCTCACCCTTGCCAAAAGCTCAATCGACAATATCTCTCCGAGCATATATATTTGTTCAATGAATGTTCGGACCACACTCACTTTGTCTCTATCTATATGTCTCTATTGACCTCGCTTTCACACCGTATCTTCCACGCTGCTGAAGCTACTACCTCTCCATCCTCGCAGCCGGAGCTATTTACATTGCGAGGGCACTCCAACCTTGGATTAATTTGTGTAGGCATTTATTCGGCGGTTTAGATTATATTTTCGTAGCATTCGCCCACAACTACTCCAAACACCGCTGCAACCCACGCAACTCCCCTAGTTGATTTCCTCCGCTCGGTCATCGCTCTCTCGCACGCCCTTTCTCGCCTTCAACGTCGCACCATGGTATTATTGAAAAACTATGTTGTTCTCTTTAATTATTATAAATAAGCTACAAAACTACACACCGATAGTCCACTTGAATGGAACAAATTTCACCCACAAATTAAAGTGCTACAACTACACACCGAGGGGCCCACATGTCATGAAACAAATTTGGACCCATATACAAATTAAAAAATAAAGGACGAGGATCGAATATGCGACCGGCCTTCAAGCCGCACGTCAATAGGCAACATACGAGAATAGCAATGTTTGTTGTACCCCTTTGTTCACATAATGTTTTTATATTACCACAACCTAATTAATGGATAACATGTAATATTATTTTTAGTACTATTCGCTTTCACTTACTGGTGGGTTCCATGTGTGCTCTCTCTCTCTCTCCCTTCGCTTAGACGCACGGCAAACAGGAAGAACTCATGGGCGATGTTGCCGCTGACCATATCTCGACGCTGCTCACAAGTCACGACACCAGTTTCACGCACTAGCAGCACTAGTCAGCAGGTACGCAATGCACGTTAATTTGGAAGTATATTATGCATGCGGATATTAACTACTAGGATATTATTTATGTTGTCATGTGATTAGCACTATTTTTGGCATGAAATTAACTGCACGCTAAACGTGTTGAGC
Source organism: Aegilops longissima (assembly GCA_021605205.1). Classification (NCBI taxonomy): domain Eukaryota; kingdom Viridiplantae; phylum Streptophyta; class Magnoliopsida; order Poales; family Poaceae; genus Aegilops; species Aegilops longissima. The sequence goes on along the minus strand of CM038677.1, from coordinate 600,041,338 downwards.
GCCGACATTGAAGCAGTCTAGGTCGTTGGATGACAAGGAATACATGTGGCTTGATGACGCTTTATATTTAATTTGATACGGCTCTAGCAGAACATTCAATCGATCAAACCATACATTTCGCTCAGTCTGACTCCGACTTTAAATTATACGACGATCGATATAAAATAAACGAATGATAAACATTCGGATTTTAAGCATGGCAATCCAACGCTTTTCATGGCAAATTTAGATTACGCGCGGCGGCGGGGCGCTCGCGGTGGGAAGCGGCTCCGCTGTGTTTGTGTGTCGTCGGGCCATCGACCGACGGCGACGGCGGCGTTTTGCGCCGTTGTTGGCGATTTCCGACGCTGGCCTAGCTTCAAGGAAGGCCAAAATGTTCGACTTTGGAGCGAGTCAATCGGCGGGAGGAGGCGATCGCGCGGTGCAAGGAAGTGGTCGATGGCGCCATCCATGCCGCCGAGGGGGCACCGCACCCGCGGGACAAGCGCCGTCAACGGCGCGGGCGGAGACATTCGTGGTGCACGGGCACCGCACGGCACACACGCTGCCAGCACGCGAAGCGCATGCGCTGGCAGGTGCACGGCACCGCACGGCGCGGCGCTGCTGCAGACGCGCAGCGCATGCGCCGCAGGTGCACGCCACGCGCGGAAAGTCGGCGGGGACCTCGTGGAACCCCGTGGCATCAAGCTCGGCGACAATGTGCGGCTCCCAGCCCATCAATGCCACGGGATGGGCGCCGGCGCAGTCGGGCGACGGAGCCGGAATGGGAGCGGGACAGCGCGACGCCTTCCCGCAAGGCCGCTTCAAGCTCGCCCCAAAGCGCCTTTATGTTCTTGAGACTCGGCTGGGTGTCTTCTCAGAAATCGAACACTAAGGGCAGACCATCGTGATGCGGCATGGCGACGCTTAGGTCGCTAGTTGGAGGTAGACGACAGGAGAATCGGAGAGGAAGAGAGAGGATTGTAGCGATACCGGTAGTGCGGGGTTGATTTTAAACCGCGGCGCCGGCGACATTAAAAGTGGGAGCAGTTGGGACGACGGTGGGCGGCGGAGCTGGTCAAAGGGCTCGCTCCCGTGAGTCTGCACAACAGTCCGCTCACACGCCTCGACAGCCGGGCGCAGCGGTTCGCTCAAGACGCCCCGCCGACTCACACGCTTGTCGGGACGACACACCGCCGATGAGAAGCGGGACTGTGGCGGCACGTGAATGCCCACGGTTTCAATAGTGAAAGCGTCATTTTAACGTGATAGGTCTTTGTTCCAAAATACCTTGGCTCTTCATTTGTGCAACTTGTCATAAGCAGCTTGTCTCGAATTGAAGAAAAACTTACGAAGTAATATTTGTGCCATATCACGTGACCATGCTCAGTTTCAAGAATTTATGCTCACTTTTGATTTTCTGAAATTTAAGATCCAGGATTCAAACAATATCATAACCTGCATCATGCAATAAATTTTCAAGCCGTACATATGTCCTGTTGTATTTCTTAAGAAAGGATTTGGTCAAACATTTTGCTTAGTTAGACTTCGCATGTTATATATGCAGAGTAAAAGGATAATCCTCCGCATCAAAGGCATTGCCCGATATATTAACTCAAGTACTAGGCACGAACAAACGGGCTCAATTTTGTGCTCATCCCGGTGTAGTAGTAGTAGTACTAGGCAATGCAGTTGACGGTGACCTTGACGAGCGGCGCATCGAGGGAATTGAACCGTGCTTGGAACGGTAGGTAACGTTGTCTAGTTACTAAAGCATCCTCCGTTGTTCATCGGTAGTCATTATGGACCGGGACATGAGGGGAATTTCCTAGGGCTGGAATTCTCGTCGCCAGATATTTTGACTTGAAACGCCGAGGCTCGACTGGTTGGGGTTGCCTAATGTGCGCATTCACGACGCCACCAAGGACACGAGCCCGCTTTTTTAGGATCAACACGAGCCAAGGTCTGGCTGGTACGCTGGGTCCTACCATTCGAGAATACGAAAGGAACCTTTAAATTGCCGAACTAATCTATGTGTATTACAATACCCGTATTTTCCTTGCAAATACTAATCTCAACGTGGTAATTGATTTATGACGAGTTGTTGAATTAGAGTGAGTTTGTGATATAGTGATCTCAACGTGATTTCACATTTCATGGTATCCCTAGTAAGTTTTCCAATGCAAATTCAAATTTAAAAGATGAACAATATGGAGGTGAGAAAACTTTGTATGTATCAAGCATATGACCACACACACACACACACACACACACGCATCTAACACAACAACAATCCAATAAGTATAGTGCATCTATTTTTCCAAACCATGCATGTATGACACGAATTCAAAATATTTTATTCCTAAATATTAGTCTTTAGAGAGTTCAACAAGTGACTACATACGGAGCAAAATGAGTGAATCTAGACTCTAAAATATGTCTATATACATCCGTATGTGCCAGTCCATTTGAAGCCTCTAAAAGACTAATATTTAGGAACTAAGGAGTAAAATGTAAGACATCCATGGTCCTCGCTCAATATTTAAAATGAACATGAAACTGAAACATGAATATTAAGTCTAGTACTACATTACATGCAAATGTTGTGTTTAGGCGGAGCTATGATTGTCAGGGGTCAACCCCTCGACCTTAGATAAAATTGTGGAGCTCTATTTAAGGTTGTTTAGATTATATTTGTCCCCACCCTCCCAACCATCGATTGGTTGTGCACCCCACCCCTCCTCCCCGGGAGAATGTCATGTGCCCCCATACCTTAGATGCTATATGCCGATACGAGTTGCTTGGAGCTTGTAGATCTGAGATATAGCAGCTCACATGATGTGTCTTAATATTTTTGCAGAAACCTTGATGAGTTTGAGAATTGCACACAATTTGTACAAAACTACTTAGATGCCCTTTGATCCCATATCCAACGACTCAAGTCAGATCACCGTAGCATCTAAGATGAAGGAGGACATCATATTCTCCTCGTATGTAAGAATATCATGTGCTACCACACCTTAGATGCTTTGGTGATACAGCTCTTCTGAGGCGCTGGATTTGTGACCCAACACCTCCTCGGTGGTTCAATGGTTTTTGCGTAAAAGCCCCAAAAGAGTTCGCCACGCTATAAGCACAAAGACTGCTCAGATGCCATTGATCTCAGATCAAACGACCTCCAAGCTCATATCACCAGAGCATCCAAGCTGCGATAGCACCTTATGTTTTCTCGCACGGAGAGTATGAGGTGCTCCCGCACCGTAGATTCTATGGTGATACGAGTTCACCGAGATCTAACGCCCACAAGAGGAGGTTTGAATGTTTTTGCAATATATGACCGATAGAGTTTGGGAAATGCGCAGAAAGTACAAGTACTACGATGTGCCATCTGATCATCGATCATACGACCTAGATGCTCATATCACCGTAGCGGTAATTGCTACGGGAGCACCTAATATGAGCACCGGGAGCCGTTGATCAAGATGCAATGGCACACACGAGGCCTGAATGTTTTATTTGCAAAAACCTTTGGAGAGTTTGGAAATTGCCCATAATTACAAAGACTACTCCCAAGCCATTGATCTCACTTCCAACGGTGTAAAACTCGATCACCATAGTATCTAAGCTGCGGGTGGATGTGATATTCTATGCCACTGTCATTTTGTTCGTAAACTTGCAAAATACGTAACTCGTGCCGCTATTTGTCTAACCGCCGCAAAGTGTTTGTTCAAAAACCATCCTACACTGAAATATCGAACAACACACGGGGTCCCACTTGTCATTAATCAAATTTGGACCTAAAACTAACAAATCTGAAAGACGAGATTCGAATCGGCAACCTGGACTACAAAGCGTAAGTCGATAGCCCGAAAAAACGAACGGTTGTTGGCTTTGTCCCATAACTTGATTTTATACAAGACTTATGCTGAGTAGAGTAGAGGAGTGCCTCGTCAACACGCGCATGACCGTTGTCTCACTTATCGGTGGGTCCTGTGTCTGCGATCTCAATCTCTTCTCTCCATCGCCTAACCTTTGCACGGGCACACACGTAAGAGCGGCGCTTAGCTTGCCGTGGTGTTATTACAACTAAAAAAGCTTGGAAAATAGAAGAATCGCCTAGAACAAGAGACGTTGTGGCTGGTCGAGACGGAGCTAACCACATCTATCCTCCGTGCCATGTTTGCATGATGAAGCTGTGTGGCTAGTGGGTGTTTTCGATCGACCGGCTGGGTCCCGAGGTCGAACCATAGGTACTACGCCCGATACAGATATATTTTACACGCACATTTTTCCTCCGTGTCGAGACGTGGCACACCCTACCGCGCGGTTTCGGGTCCTCCCGTGGTGCACGATATATTCTTCCCGACGGGACGCCCTATCATGCTTTTCGGGTCCTCCTCCGTCATAGCGCCAAGCAAGTAAATGAGTCACAAATCACTTAAAGACCACCTTTCCGCCGAAAGTACATCAGTGAAGCACGGTGGCTAGCTAGTTGGGCTAGTTCGACCGATTAGCTAGGCCACCGCCACATTTGTTTTTTCACCCCTTTTTTATCTACTTGCCGGCATGTAAATTTAAATATCTACAGCGGCGTTGCTTTGGTGTTTGGGTGCGGCAGGATTTTTAATTTTTTGATTGATAGGAGTAGGCGCGGCAGGATTTTTAATTTTTTGATTGACGGGAGCAGGAGTGGCAGCAATTAGTCATGATGAATCCGCCTGTAAAACCCCACTACTCCCTGATGTGAGAAGTCGTCGACTGGTGTTTTACCGTGGTGAAAACCAAAAGATTCCCCCCTCTCCTCCGCCTCTTCCCAGATTGCATTGCCTTTCAGCCGCTTTCGCCTTTGCTTCCTCTCCCATTGCTTCTACTTGGTGCCATGGCGGCGCAGCAGATCACGGAGTCCGAGGTGAGGCGCCGACACAGAGCTCCATGCCAAGGATGCGGAGCTCAGTAATAAGGACGGAGCTCCGTGAGCTCAAGGAGGAGAGGAGTGCCATGCTCCTCCGCTATGTGCGGGAGTTCACGGAGCTTCAAAAGCGTAGGCGCCCACCACAAAGATGCTCGAGGCGCCGGCGCGTTGCTGCAGAAAGCGGGAGATACGATAGGCCGTCAGGGGAGCCGGCTGGAGCGCGAGTGGGCCGATCGTGACGAGGTCCAGGATCGCCTCAGCCACTTGGTTAACCAAGTTTCCATGCACGTGTTGCGGCTGCGTGATGCCTACCGTCGTGCTAGCGCGACGATGCCGGCCGTCGGGCTAAACCCGTTCGACCACCCGGTCGACTTCAACGAGCTGCGGCTTCCTGACCTGGTCTCCTTCTTCACCTATATCTCCGCACGATGGTGGGGGCTGAGCTGGACAAGGAGGGGTTGCGGGCTGCCGTCGCTGTTGCCGGGCGAATCCTTTCAGGGCTCCGTCACAGGAATCCATTCGTGCCATTGGACGCCGTCTTTGACGAGCTGGCTCCCGCCGACCGGAGCGGCTTTCCGGCGGTTGTTGCACCTGCATCACCAACGCCGTGCGCCTCGAGAAGCAGAGGGACTTCGTGGTGTTTAGGCGCCCTCGCATGGGCATGTCCATGTCTCGGCGCAACATGACCGCTGGATCAAACTCGACGGTGCAGATCACCACCGTAGCACAAAGCGTGGGTGTGTTTGGTTGCATTCTCATCTCAATATAGTTGTTTCTTCTTCGTATTTTTGTCAACCTACTAGTGTGGACTCATGCACCCTTCATGCACTCGCCAAACACCCAAAAGTGGGTCGAGAAGGAACTTTTGCTCCCATCCTGCACCCTTCATACACCCCGCCTAACACTATTTGTGCTTCATATGGTTCATGTTTCATGGAGTATCAGAGCACCATACTCTCCGTAATGCTAGGACCTAGTTCTGTTAACATTGATCTCACTATTCATTCTCGAACGGACAAATAAAAAGCGTACTATGTTACATATAGGAGTAGTTGATATGCGACAACATCATTTGTTATCGCCATATCTTACTACACTAGCAACAAGATTGTGTAGTATCGACGATGAACCAATGCACATGCCTAGTAGTAGGAGCACTGTATGTTCATGGCTGTCGTGTTTCCAGACCTCCGTCAGAAGAGTGGAAACGCTTGTTGTAATCATTTTTTCTTCATAATGAAAACAGTGGACACGCTTCTACCATGCGGATCCTCCTCCACCATGCACTAAATTACTCACTTTACCGACGCAGGGACAGCCAAAGACTGGGTCCACCAGCCATGCACTAAATTACTCCGTAGTAGAGTGACGGTAGACTACCCCGATCGAACCGCCGCAGAATGCCCAATGAGCCGTCAAATCACAAAACCCCTCCTTTCCAAAGAGAAGTTGGACGGATGAAGCAACCATCATTTCACTCTTCTCTCTCGCTTCCTCTCTTGAAGAAAACCCCACTCGCTTCGCTTCTCCCTCATCTCGCTCCTCCTTTCACTCTTCTCTCTCAACTTCCTCTCTTGATGGACGCAAGAGCAACGGCCGACGGATGTCTATGGCTCGCCAAACCGCCGAGGCTCATGGTACGAAGAAGCGCAAGCACCCCGCCGAGACTACCGCAGACAAGCTCAAAGCCATCGCCTGTCCAAGCCCCCTCTCCGGATCCCTCATTAAGCAAGTCCGTAATGTCTCTTGTTGACGATCTTTTTCTATCTTGATCGTGTTTTTTCATCTAACACACAGACTAGTACGGTAGTACAACTTTATGGGTGATCTTGCATGTGATTTTAGTGTGCCAAATGACGGTTCTAAATTCTCTTTGACCAAAACATGCGAGAGGTTGACATTGATTTCTTATAGATTATTAACTATTCCTCTCGTCCCAAATTTCTTGTCTTAGATTTGTCTAGATACGGATGTATCTAATACTAAATGTGACTTGATACATCCGTATCAGACAAATCTAAGACAAGATTTTGGGACGGAGGGAGTACTTTATGAACATCAATGCTACCTTTAAGAGGGTATATTTGCCTCAAGAATTTGTGTTATGGATATTGCATGTAATCCTCCGCTCTCATGCCTTTGAAGACATGTTCTAGTGTCTTTGTTCACTCATTTCGTATGATATGTAGTCATATATGGAGTATAATATCGAAAATCATCTTATATTTCTGAACGGAGGTAGTAATAAAATATGGTTTCGCTTGAATTAGAACCAGGTCCATGTGGAGATGAAGTTCTCAAAGTCATGCCGTGAACTGAAGACCGATGATGAGTTCTATCGCTGAACTATCCAGCTGCTGTGTCCTTGTCGCCACGTGTCCCGAACTAGTGTTTTCCTGTAGCATTGTTGTCAGCGTGTTCTCGAGGTTGTACTTGACCACAACAATTTCTGGTTGTGCCTTCGACACGAAGGGTGTGGTTCTTGTAAAGCTTCCCAACAAATATGATGTGGCCTGTCTTCATCATCATGTTTATGAGTGGAAAGACCACTCTTTTAGGTTCTCCAAGGTTGACAAGATGGTGATGGTGCATGTAGACATCTCACACGTAAGTCCATGGCCTAGTCGGGCTATGCGGGTTCATCCTGTAGGTCGGTGGCAAGAAATAGTCCGCAGAGTTTAGTTAGTGCAACTTTGCTTGTCTCGTAGTAAGTACTATTGTTCAAGACTTGATTTGTGTTTGTGAACCCTATATTGTTTATTAGTACTGCCGCTTTTGGTGTGTGGTCAGTCCCGAGAACGGTCTATGTTAATGTCTGTCCACTCAATTCACCAGATATTTTGAAGTATCCAGATCATATTTTTGTGAGGACGGTTTATCAATTATGGTTACACTCCAATATCTGTATGCATTGCAGGGTTTATCGCACCCACCAAGATTTCCATTCCATGGATGTTCGGTCCATACGATTTGTCATGAACTTTGACTGTCCCGCTTAGGGAGTAGGCGGGCCCCTCGCATGCCACGCCGTAGTTGGACGATCAATCTTCTGCTTAGTACTTCAACATAGTGATTTCTGGTAAGGATTCACTCAGTGTCACATCAAGTAAATCTTATTGATTTACTCTCTAAATCTTATTGATTTAATGTCATGTTTTCTTTGTTTTCCTGCAATTTTGCGATGCAGGTTTTGCCATGTGACATTCGTCACAGAATAAACCGTTTAGTTAGCTCTACGATGGCTATTTTTGCAGGTTTCACTTCTTATGTCGTGTCAGCAACGAAGGCACTGTCCATCACTTATATTACTAGAAAAAATTGGATTAGTTTGTTGTCTGAGTACAAGCTGAGTCCCTATGATGAACTGCAATTTGGTTTAACAAAAACGCCATAATTAGTCCTTCTCGTGTTTAAAAGAAATGGAGAAAAAAACTGGATCATGGTCACGGATCCTAGTCAAGTTAGAAAGCTGATCATAGCAGCATCGCACACGATCGCCGCTGTCTCGCATGTATCAAGCACCGGCAGCTGTTTCTAGCACCGACAGCCGCAGAGCTTAGTCCGATCCAGCTTGAGGATTGGGCACCGACCGCCGCGGATCAGTCCGATCCGGAGGATCGGGCATCGACACCGCACCTGCCCGACACCGCACCAGCTCTACAAGGAGCACCATCTCCGCAGCAGAAGAGCCGCTTCAAAGACTGCACCAACACTTGCACTTGCATTCTGGTCCGCCCGCAATTGCACCGCAACAGATCGGGCTGCACCGCACTTCATATACCAAAGTCCTTACAAAAACCGACACGTCCACCTTCTTGGTAAGTGAGGGAGTCCTGGATTAGGGGGTGTCCGGATAGCCGGACTATCATCATCAGCCGAACTATCATCTGCCGGACTATTATCATCGACCGGACTCCAAGACTATGAAGATACAAGATTGAAGACTTCTCCCCATGTCCGGATGGGACTTTCCTTGGCGTGGAAGGCAAGCTTGGCGATACGGATATGTAGATCTCCTACCATTGTAACCGACTCTATGTAACCCTAGCCCTCTCCGGTGTCTATATAAACCGGATGGCTCTAGTCCGTAGGACAACGATCACAACAACCCTTACAATCATACCATAGGCTAGCTTCTAGGGTTTAGCCTCCTTGATCTCGTGGTAGATCCACTCTTGTAAACATCCACAATATCAATATCAATCGAGCAGGACGAGGGTTTTACCTCCATCAAGAGGGCCCAACCGGGCAAAACATCGTGTCCCTTGTCTCCCGTTACCATCCGCCTAGACGCACAGCTCGGGACCCCTACCCGAGATCCGCCGGTTTTGACATCGACATTGGTGCTTTCATTGAGAGTTCCTCCGTGTCGCCACCGATAGGCTTGATGGCCTCTTCAATCAACAACGACGCAGTCCCGGTGAGACTTTTCTCCCGGACAGATCTTCAGATTCGGGCGGTTTCACACCGCGGGCCAACTCACTTGGCCATCCGAGCAGATCGAAGCTACGCCTGGCCGCCGTGTCAGGTTTGAAGCCTAAACTTCACGGCCGATATCCGCGGAGACTTGATCTTCGGCGGATTCGAGCTACGTAAGTTGCCGCGCTGTCACGATGGGCATGACCTAACTCGCCACGGACAGCACCTTGAGGTCAAGACACTAATCCGCCCGACCCATAGTCCGGAGCCGATCGCCGGATCGAGGACGGATGGCTGGACACCGCTTGAGAGCTGCAACTTCTACGGCGATGGAGCCAACACTTACCTTGTCCCGCATATAGCCTATGACCTCGAGGTGCCGGACTCGCCGCCGACTCAACCTCGCGCCCCGCCAACGAATCCGATTGGGCGCCGATCATGGAATTCACCGCTGCGACATCTTTTCAAGACTCGCCTTCGGCGATATCATAAATTCATCAAGCATCTCTCGCTATCCGGAGAGCCCTGCCGAACCACGGCCAGATGGTTGGGACGCGACGACGAAGAAATTCAAAGCCCACCCACCACCCACTTCAGAGCCACCATCGATTTATTTAACCGACGATCGACCACGACCAAGACATCGACGGTATGAACGACGATGCGGAGACTACAAGAACCAAAGGCTCACAGGACACCGGAAGACCACCTCGCCATACGACATATACATGGTGAACACCCCAAAAGATGGGGACGGCGAAGAAGCAGCAGAGGCCGATTCCTTAAAGAAACAGCCAAGCGCCGACGCCAACGGGCGCCGCTTAAATCCCGCCACAAAGAAGAATGGAGATTCCGCACAGAGATAATAACACCCCGTAGTGCCAAGACAACTCCCTCCAAAGACGATCCAGCAGCAGGAGGAGGCAGAAGCAAGCCTCACGAGAGGGCGCTGCATTTAAGAGGTCGAGGATGACAATTGCTTACCTTCCTCGGAGACGAGGCAAGCCTCGACGATTTACTTAATTCTGCCGTGCCCGAGGATCCCGCCGAACAAGAGCGCTTCAGACGCAGCTAATGGCCACGGCAAACAGCCTAAAGAAAAGCAGCAACAGCTTCAAGCTGATCAAGACCTCTGGGCCGACAGATGGACCGAGGTCCTCGCGTCAAGAGTATGAACTCAACACCCTCCAAAAGTTACCTAAAACGCAAGTTGCTCCTCCGATTAGAGGAGGAGGCATACAAACCTGCATCACCAAAGGCACAATACGGCAGACCGCCACCTCGTGGTCCGCGACAGAGAGGCGCAAGCCCTCCACCAAAACCGCACTCGCATTGCCCAAAAAGCATGAAGCCACGGGGAACGCTACGGACTTATGGATATATTGAGGACAAGGCAAGACAATCCAGATCTATCTATGGATCACGTAGCGCCCTAAGACCCACGATTTAATACCGTCACGGATATAATTACTCCGCCGGGCCGAACACAGCAGCATAACGCCTCTCGAGCTACGCCGCGATATTGCTCAATACAGAGGCGCCAAGACACCCACTATGCTTCACCGACGAAGTAATGGATCATCAAATCCTCAAGGGTTTAAACCCACAATATCGAATCCTACGATGGCACAATAGACCCCGCGGTTTGAATTGAGGATTATCTTCTCCATATACACATGGCCCGGGCGCACGCATCTTCACGCCATCAAATATCTCCCGCTTGCTTAAAGGACCAGCTCGGCATTGGCTTAACAGCCTGCCCGCAGAGTCAATTGATGTTGGAAGACCGAAGCCGCATTCTCGACAACTTCTGTGGCACGATAAAGCGACCACCGGACGCAGATGACCTAAGCCACATAATCCAGCAGCTGCATTTAATCGCGTGCAATTTTCGACACGGTTCTTAACAAAGAAAATCAAATCGCCGACCGTCCGGATGCGAGGCACTCGCTGCCTTCAAACATAACATCCGCGACGAGTGGCTGGCCCGCACCTAGGACAGAGAAGCCGAATCCATGGCAGCCCTCACATCACTCATGACCCGCTTCAGGCGGGAGAGGATAGATGGCTAGCTCGCAGAATAACCTCACCAAAAACGCCGGCAGTCCGGATACCAAGGACCGCAATGGCAGGTTGCGCTTAAACAAAATAAACGCCGCATTAACGGCGCATAACAATGAGGATACGGCAGTGAACGCCGGATTCCGAGGCTCCAAGCCCGTCAACGGAAGAAGCCATTTAAAAGAACCACTCCGGCCCGCCCAATTTGGACCGGATACTGACCGCCTTGTCAAATACATGGAACCCCTAAAAGCCAGCTAACCACACCAACAGAGATTGTTGGGTATTCAAGCAGTGCAGGCAAATTAATCGCCGAAAACAGTGACAAGGCTACACAACGATGACGAGGAAGAGACCCGCCACGAACAACAGAGGACAAAAGGGATTCCCTCAAGTTCGGACGGTAAACATGATATACGCAACGATATTCCCAAGAGGGAGCGAAGCATGCACTAAGGGACGATACGCTGATGGAGCAAGTCGCCTAAAATTCAACCCATGGTCCTCTTGCCCGATCACTTTCGATCAAGAGACCATCCGACCAATATCCGCCATGGAGGATTCGCCGCATTGGTTTTAGACCCAATCGCCGATGGATTTCACTCACGAGTCCCGATGGACGCCGGCAGAGCCTGAACCTGCTTTATCGTGATACAAAGGCGCAAGATGGGCATAGACTCTTCAAGGATTAAACCTACAAAGACAACCTTCAAAGGTGTCATACCAGGTGTCGAGGCCAATTGTACTGTGCTCGCTTACACCGAAGTGGTCTTCGGATCCCGGATAATTTCCGAAGCGAGGAGTTAATCTTCGACATAGTCCCGCTCCGCAGCAGCTATCACGCTCGCCGGACGAACCGCGCTTGTAAAATTCAACGCGTGCCGCATTATGCATACCTTAAGCTCAAGATGCCAGGCCCTCGTGGAGTCATCACGGTCAATGGAAACACGGAACGCCCTCCGAACGGAGGAACATACAGCGGCTCGCGGTAGAAGTACAGAGCAGCCTTTAAGGCAATTCTCGAGTCCGCCGCTAAACGATCGGACACCACCAAACGCTACCGGAGCAACATCAACCAAGACCACCTGGCACGCCCGAGCACGCCAGAGTAATGCGGCCTCAACCCCAGCCTCGCAAAATTGTAAGACAAATTCTCCGCAGACATAATTACGCCTTGGAGATACCATGGGCATAGGGGAAAGGCACAACCACAATAGACCCAGAGTGCGGTTCGACCACACCAGGGCCCAAGTGTGTCGCTTTTTTTCTTTTATTTTTCTTTTTATACAGAACTATGTCCGCCGCTAACCTCGCCAACTCATGATGCAACAGCCAGGAAGGACAAAGGCCGCGATTTAACACTCGTGTGGTCTCCATCACGAGCATTAAATTTGTTAAATACAAACATTCCGCTGCCTACCCTCGAGGGAGACGCCTTTAATTCGCCCAACTTTGCTTTCCGTGACTATTTGTATCATTCCGCACTCATAGCATATCTTATCTAATAAAATGCAGCACTTTTTGCCTATAATTGCATTACCTATATATATATATATGTTCATTTACTTACATGTTGCATCCGACATTTTGGTACGCCAAATACACCAGGGCTTATGTTCTCCGTGATTATGGTGTGATAAAGTCCGACACTTTCACAAGTGCGGCACCTCAACTTATAGCATTATATGAATCGGCTCCAATCATGTCTTGGGTCAATAGTTGGGTTTGCCCTGCCCTATGTTTGGCACCTTACGCCCGCTCTATCGGCTAAGGTAGACTGGAGAACCATCGCGATTGCGCCTGGTTGAGCCGGGTTAACGCCTCAAAGGAGAAAGCTAAACTGACCGTCATGATAAGGCGAGACTGGTCGCTGTTCGAGAGGTCCTTTCGGTCCTTAAAGACCTACGCCGCTCGAGCTAAGTTCGGATTATGTCCGACGAAGGCGGATAGCGCCTCAATTCGTCCTCCGAATACTAGGGGCTTCACCAAATTTAAAATTATAGAATTCTATGGCTAAGGAGAGTGTTCAAGCACTATAAGTCCGTTGCCTTGTTCGCTGTGTTGAGCGCCCTCAGATGGACCCAAAATGGGAACAAGAGTGCTCAAGTTTATCCCGAACACCCCAAAGACTGTGGCATGGGGGCTGAAGCCGACGACTTGCCATCTCTCGATTTAATAAACGGCCGCATGTAAGGTAATATTTTAAATTAACAAGCGTTGCTTAGAGCATATGAACAAAGTTTTCAGCGCATGTGATAACACATTGCGAAATTACTCAATAATTACATCCTGGGGCACTCATCCGCAATCTTGCGGGCACCCTTCAGACAGCCTTATAGTATATTTCGGCGATGATGTTCCTTGCCCGCTGGTGGCGCGCTGCTGATTAGCTTCTCCGCATCCAGCTTGCCCTAATGCACCTTTGCGCAGGCAAGGGCCCGACGAGCACCTTCAATACAAAGGAGCGCTTGATAACCTCCACCTGTGGGCACACATCCACCAACCGCCGCAGACGAGGCCGGTAGCTCCTGTGCATGGCCTCTCTGTGCCACAACCGACTATGAGGCCCTTCATGGCCTGCTCGCCACCTTAGGAATCTCGACCACCTGCTTCACCTGGTCGCTAGGGGCACTGATGGCCGGCCTCAAAGATACCGAGACCGTAAGACCTTCTCCGCTGAGCTCCCTCCTGGCTCGGTAGAATGCGGCGGCATCGACACGCCGTGAGGCAGATCTGCAAACGCCTCGAGAGCTCGAATTCGGGTAAGTAACACGAATTTACATTCACATGCTTGCTTTGCATGAAAAATGCCTTACCCGCCGCTATCTTCCTCATCAACTCAATCTCCTCAAGGGACTTATGGGCCTCGGCCTTGGCGGTTTTAGCACTTTCGAGACGAGGCAAGCTCGGACTCGAGTCTTTGAGTCACGCCCAAACTCTCATGCTTTTCCATGAGAGCCCGGAGCTCTTGCTGAACCACCGCCACCCGCCGCCTCCTGCTTTCGCTCGCCTGCCTGCGGGTCAGATTATGCTCGTCATGACACGGCCTCCTTCGTGGTTCGCCACTCGCTCGCGGGCCCCGCAGTACCCATGTTATCCTTGTTATTTTTGTTGCAACCTAAATCCTTTTCTCAGAAGGTACAAGTTCAAAGTGGTGTTACTCACCTTCTTTGTCCCGAGCTGCTTCTCGCACGGCCGAGCTCTTGCTCTGACCGCCGAGCTCCTTCTTCAAAGCACCGACCTCCGCAGCCAAGGCGGCAGAGGTCAAGAAAGCAGCCTGCAACCCATATTGACATAATTTTTAGCAACCTCACAGATATCTTTTTTTCAGATCCTCATCCGCTTTTCTTTCCAACACCGAACCGAGCATCGTGGGCTACCGTCTATGCGGTATTACATTGCATATTTTTAACTTCTTACCTCAAAGCCCGATAGAAGGCTATCGCAGGTTTCAGCCAGCCCGCCTTGGCGAAGCTGCACTTTTCGATCACCGCACTCATAATAGTGCGGTGTTCTTCCTCGATGGAAGCGCTGCAGCGCCCAACAAATTACCCGGCGCCCGGTTGGACGGAAGCCCGGCATCACGGTCTTGCCCTTCGCTCAAGGGGCCGGCCGACTCGAACCACTGCGGGTTCCGATGTGGAGTCGGCGAAAGTCCGGAGGACGCTTTGTGGCGCCCGAGCCTCACCCCGATGGGTCCTTCTGGGATCCCACCTTGGCGCCCTCGCATCACGAGGGGTGGAGGCGGTTGGGATGGAGTCTACATCCGACGGAGCCAACGACCCGCCGATGAAGCGGGAGATCATCACCGCCGGACTACGTGCAGCATGCGGCATCGTAATGACACTATGTGACGCAGAAAAGAAATTATAAATCATTCAGAGTCCGGATACTTACGATCTCGCCGAGGCCTGGCCCTTGAAGGCCATTCTTCCTCGCCAACGTTGATGTTGGCGGAGCTGTCCGGGAATAGTCCTTCCCTCTGACCCTTCGCCTCCCCCGCTGGGGAAGCCTTCTCTTCCTCTCTCCCTCCTCGGAGAGAGTCCTCTTCTCCTCCTCATTCTCGGGAGGAGTCCGCCCCGAGTCGCCGGACACCTGAAAACGGGCACTCTTTCGAGCACCCGTGGCCTCCTTCTGTTTTTTTTCTCCGCACCACGCGCGGTGCCGAACCAGCAGCCCCGCTAGACAAGGCCCATCGGATTTTTCGCATAGGAGCCGGGCAGTAATCTGCTCCGCCTTCCTCATCCAATCCTGTCAAAGGAGAAGGGAAATTAAACCCGATAGAGTCAAACTATGAAAACAAGTGTCCCAGAAGGGGTAGAATCACTTACCTCGCTGGCTTGGCGCATGAAATAAACCGCGATCTTCAGTCACGGATGCGGGGCTTCGCACTTTGAACAACACCTTCCAGCGCCTTTGACGTCAGGTCAAGAGCTTGTTCAGCGCTCGATGCTGTTCCGGATCGAACTCCCATAGATTGAATGCCCGCCTTGGCATGGGAGTATCCGCGACGAGCATGACTTGGACCACGTTAACCAACCTAAGCTTCTTCACCAGCTTCTTGATACAGGCTTGAGTCCCGCCACCTCCTCCAACTACCCCATAGCAAGCCCTTCTCTTCCGTGAGGTGAGCTGCGGGGATACCAGATCTAAACTCGGGGCCGCCTCCCATTTAGGGTCACGCGCTCGGTGATATAGAACCACCCCGATTGCCACCCCTTGACGGATTCCACGAAGGCCCTTCAACTAAAGGACATTGGGCATCTTGCCCAACATGGCGCCCAAGACTCCGCTTGAGTGCCCTTCACTACCTTCGCTTGACATTGAAGGTCTTGAGCCACAAGTCAAGTGGTGCTGGATGCAGAGGAAGGCCTCGCACACCCACGATAAACGCCGAGATGTTGAGGATGAAGTTCGCGCCAGATCATGGAAATCCAGGCCGAGTAGAACATGAGCCCCGGAAAAGGGATGAAGTGGAAAGCCCAGTCCATGGAGGAAGTGGGGAAGAAAGACGACCTCTCATGGGGCCTGGGTGGGATGAGCTGCCCTCGTCGGGCAGCCGGTGCGCTGATGTCGCTGGAGAGGTATCCCGCGCCAGAAGTTTGGCGATTTGCTCCTCCTTAACGGTGGAGGCCAACCATTTACCTCCCCGCCCGACATGGTCGGAGAAGGTTGAGACGAGATGCGCGAACTTGGGCGCTGGAGCTCGAAAAGCGGAGATGGATAAGCAAAGGAGGAAGAAGGCGAGGTGAGAAGGTGAATCCTTATCCCTTATATGGGCGGCTAAGTCTTACGGCCCCCACCGCCCGGTAAAACTCGCTATCTCCCAAGCGCCACCATCAATGGTGCGTTGGGTTACCCACGCCGTATTGATGAGAATCCCGGATTAAGGGGAAACACGATCTCGCTCGACAAGACGTGCTAAGGAAACCGCTTCGCTAAATGCGATGAGGTGGTAAAGTAAAAACAATTCGAGTAATGGCTTGGTAGTGGTGTGATGGCATGCCACAAAAACGCCAACAGATTGAACTTGTGTATATATTATTATTCTCTATGGTGGAATGTGGAATTTATTTTGCGAGCCGACACTATCCTGGTGTTCACAATCTTCTATCATTCGGAGGAGGAACCCGCCTTGCAATGCCAAGCAACATACGCGCCGGACTTATCATCATTGAAGCCTGGTTCAGGGGCTACTGAGGGAGTCCTGGATTAGGGGGTGTCCGGATAGCCGGACTATCATCATCAGCCGAACTATCATCTGCCGGACTATCATCATCGACCGGACTCCAAGACTATGAAGATACAAGATTGAAGACTTCTCCCCGTGTCCGGATGGGACTTTCCTTGGCGTGGAAGGCAAGCTTGGCGATACGGATATGTAGATCTCCTACCATTGTAACCGACTCTATGTAACCCTAGCCCTCTCCGGTGTCTATATAAACCGGATGGCTCTAGTCCGTAGGACAACGATCACAACAACCCTTACAATCATACCATAGGCTAGCTTCTAGGGTTTAGCCTCCTTGATCTCGTGGTAGATCCACTCTTGTAAACATCCACAATATCAATATCAATTGAGCAGGACGTAGGGTTTTACCTCCATCAAGAGGGCCCGAACCTGGGTAAAACATCATGTCCCTTGTCTCTTGTTACCATCCGCCTAGACGCACAGTTCGGGACCCCCTACCCGAGATCCGCCGGTCTTGACACCGACAGTAAGCATTGGCCGCCCAAGTGCTTCATTCTTTTTTCTTTCCATGTTGTTTCACATGATTCACTTTGTTGATCTAACTGTTTGGGTATGTCTTCTAGTTTGCAAACAGAGAATTCCTAGAGCACGAGGGAGTCGTTCAACAATCCGGGCGATCGCGGCCAAGTTTCTCTTACCGTGCACAGCCTTGGTGTGAATGAACCTGCTCAATATACCGTAAGTACAAAGGATGGTCGCATGATGATTGATGCTAAAGGATGGTCAAGGTTCAAATCTAAATCATATCTTGCGGTTGGGGATGATGTCAAAATCAAACTTTCTCGGCAAGGAGAGCTGGTCCAAATCAACTTAGAAATTCTTCAGTAGCAGCACGCAACTGCCGAACTGATCTATCCTCCGAGAGATTTTGATGTAATAATCTGGCATGGTGAAACAAGTGTCATGTGTGTATAAGTAGTACGACAATATTATTTATCACATGGTATATCGTTGATAGAATTGCAACTCTGATTGCTGGTTAGGAACTGTCGTCCGATTTCATTCCAACAGCTGCCGTGCTTTATTCAATTTGGTGTATTCGCCTTGCGACAACATCTAAAACCAGCGCCGTACCGATCGCTTGCAATATGAAAAGCGCTGAGGTAGAACACATGGGCCCCAAACATGCGTGGATCGGCTCATGCCCAAAGTCCAGAACCGTGAGCCTATCTCGAGTATTATATTCTCAGCTGAACCCCCATAATGCCCGTAAGACGCTGCGCAGAGGGAGTATATTTCGGCAAGGTGAGCCTGTGATATAAAAGATTTGTATATTTCTTTACAGAGGGAGTATCTCTTTGTCAAAATATATATTTATGTGTAACTAGTTACTCCTGTCTTTCTACTTCCTTTCGCTGATATGTGGGGCAACCGGCAACGGGGTCCATGAGCCATATGCACAAATTAGAGTGCAAAACTTCACGGTAGACACACCTCGATCGTAGCGCCATAGTAATGACCAATGAGCCGTCAAATCACAACCCCCCTTTCCAGCTTTAGCAGTAAGCTGGACGGATGAAGCGACAATATTTCACTGGGCCTGAATCCCCTTCTCCCTCGTCTGCTTGTTCAGAGAAAACCCCCGCTCGGTGATTGCATAGGGTTTTCTCATGGAGAACCAGGTACGAATTCTTCATCCATCCCTGATAAATCCAAATCCCTTGGTCGGAGGTAATCCTAGGATGGCAGCCGCCGCTGATGCATTTTTCTTCCCATCGAATCTAGTGTGTTTCATTTGCAATTGCCCAAAGTGTGAGTACCCTACAGATTTCGCACCCTCATCCTACCAGACGCCACACTTGTTCCTTCTCATCCTAACACAACATTTTGAAACGCGCAAGATGTTCCTAGAATCCTCTTTTCTATCCTCGGAGGGTGGGGGTTTTATGGTCGAACTTGATAAACTTTCTCAAGTGTTACAGATCGAAAGTTGGCGCACAAATGTTGATGGAAATAGCAGAACCTGGTCTCATCTTCACCGCGATCTTCCACCCCGACGCTGCTCCAATTGTTCATCCATGTTAGTTTTCTATCTAGTTCTTGCTTGTTGCCTCGATTACTTCTTAATCCACCTATTCTGTCTAACTAATCACAATTTAAATTTAGAAGTAGCAACAAATCTCTCACGAAGATGCTACCTCTAACTAATATTTTATTATAATTGGTGGCACGTAGGTTTTTTAGAGTTAAGCAGCCTGCTCGCTTGTTACTCTATAATTACTCGGCTGTTACTAATGGCAATCAAATTGATCGATAGACATCCACAAGTTCCTACACTTTATTGATCGCCTTGAGGTCCTTGTGGGGCGTTTCAATGGTGGAAGGCCACGGGATATGTGTGCATCGCTGCACTCGCTGAACAGGTCCAACCGTGTCGAGAAACTTATGGTACGAAGTTGTTTTCGTTATATATGTTGTTCATAAACTATTGCTCATACACGCTTTTACTGTGTGATCTTCTTGAAACAGAACTGCCGAAGTTCTATTGTTCCTATACAGATGCGTGACCATGGTCGGGTCAGACTTGCGCTTGGTCACAACATGATGTTTATGTCGACCTACCAATTCCCTTGGAGGTGAAAAGATACTTATTCATGGGTGGTCTCAATAATGAAGGCCCGCCCATCTTGGAGAATAGGATGTAAGATTATGTTCATGATTTTCCATGGCTCTAAAGCTTAATATCCTGTTTATTGACCATGTTGCGTAGATGAAGACGCTTTGAAGGTTGTGGATGCGCTGGGTGGCGCTGGCTTTGTCCTGGGCTTGGCGGCCTCACCCTTGGTTAATCAGAGGCAAAGTAGCACTGCTCGAGGCATGCTTTGTACGGTTGAACATGTATAAGTACTCATACCGCTTTCAGCTTTGGTTGTTAAGTGCCCCCGCTGGTTTCAATTAAGGTTGTTAAGTACTCCGCTGCTTTTATACCGTCGTGTTTCTTCATCCCTGTCTTCCTCCGGCCTTGAAACCAAACCAGCGCCAAGGCCACTGCTGGCCTCCCACGGCTGGCTGCACCTCAACAAGATGCATCGCCGCCCCACCGCCTCCTAAATCGTTAACGCCGACGCCCTCCGCATGCAGTGCGCTTTGTCACAAGCGCCGCCCTCTCCGCTTGTCAACATGGTCAACAAACAACAGGAATCGCGTATATACGTGGAGAGGATGACAATAGGGGCCCACCACGTCAACAAGATGGAAAAATAAAATGCTTACTCCTAGTGTTTTCCCGACATCCGGGACCCACGACATTGTGAGCGATATAGTCAATAGACAAGAGAACAACACAAGATCGGCTGACACCTGGGACGTAGCTACTCGAGCAGTATTTTTTTGTTTGGTATTGTTGAAAAGGAGCAGGGTTTGAACTGGGATGTGGCCCGTCTAGCCCAGGATTATATTTTATGTTCACCATGTGACCAGCCAGCTATTTTTTCTTTGTGAAAATGAGCCCAGTTTATTTTTTCTGAAGAATACCCAATCCAGGCCTACTTATTTTTCTACGCCCTGATGGGCTACAACTCTTTCAAGACGCCTGCAAATATTGGAAGTAATATGGAATGGGTTGTAAATATAAAAACAGATGACAAATTGGCAATTACTTTATAATTTCTGATTTTTTTCACATTTTCAAATTCCTATTTCACTGGGCATTAACCTAATTTAAATATATCTTCAAAGTACTTTAAATCTGGCTCGACATTTCGGTATTAAAAATAGTTTGGAACCCATAGAAATATGCGAAATTGGCCCCTGCCAACCAAAAAATACGAATCGCAATAAATTGCATAAGAAGTTGCCATGAGCTATATATAAATTATTAAAATAAGAGGGAGTGGTCTGACTTATGGGCTTGTTTAGTTGACGCAGATGCAAGATTTTTTAGTTATTATATACGCCAACAAACAATTCTAGCAGACGTAACTGCTGGATGTCAATCCAACGACCGCCGTGGTTTCTTCAATCTCGATCTTCTTGCTCCACCAAGGGACCGCCGCTCCCTCCGCCCCGTGGTCGGGCTGTGTTGCGCACAGCCTCAGCCCCCTACTACTCCCACCGCTGGCCGTGGCATCCTCTACTCACCCACACCCCGTTATTCTCATGGGCGACGGCAGCCTCACACCGCAATGAACCGGTGAACCTCATACTCCTCTCTCATGCGGGCTTCCGCCGCCGCCTTCCCCCCAGCTCCGTGTCGCCCCTTCCTAGGCCTCGCCGTCATCCACCGCCGTGGTGCTCTCGCGGCGTGGTCAATGTGGTCAATGACCGACTTCCATCTAAGAGTATCAGACGTGGAGAGGCTGATAGCTAGGTCCACGGCAGCCGCAAGGAAGTGCCTCCTTATTACGCTGAAAATAATTATTCCTCCACCGACAAGAGGGACCCACCGGACGGGCCACCAGATTTCGCGAAAAACGCTTTCCTCGATCGCTGGGACCCACAGGATGGGCCACTCTATTTCGAAAAAAGTGTTCCCTCATTGTCACTCGGACCCACCGGAAGTGCCTCCTTATTACGCACAAAAAATGAGTACCCTTGTTAGATGGGACCCACCTTGGTGGAGGCTGACTTAGGGCCTACCGAGTTGATCGATGGAGGCCTTTGTCAACTTTAGTCAATATATGAACGATTCTAGCTCCAAAGGACTGCATAATGTCCATCCAACGCCGAGTGCTTCTTCTACCCTGGTCTTCTTGCTCCAGCTGCCCAAAGCAGCGCCGCCGTTGCCGCCGCTTCCTCGCCGCCCATGGCCGGTCAGGATGCCGCTGGAGGCCTCACCGCTTCTACTACCACCACCGCTGGCCGTGCCATCCTCTATGCACCCACACCCCTCGTTATTCTGCGGTGACGGCAGCCTCACACCGCAATGAACGAGTGAACCTCATACTCCTCTATGCGTGGGCATCCATCGCTGCGCTTTCCCGGCTCCGATCGCCCCTTCCTAGGCCTCACCGCCGCCCACCGCCTCGGTGTTTCTCGGCGCGACGTGGTCAACGTGGTCAAGGAATGGCTTCCATTGGACGTGGATCAGACGTGGAGAGGTCGATACCGGGTCCACGGCCGCAGAAGGAAGTGCCTCCTTATTACATGGAAAATAATGATTCTCCACCGACACTGGGACCCACCGGACGGGCAATCGTATTTCACGGAAAAACGCTTCCGATCGCTGGGACCCACCAGCTTCATCTTCGCACGCAAGGAAGTGCGCCCGGCAAAAAACGATTCGCCCCGATCGCCGGGACCCACCAGCTACACATTCGCACGCAAGGAAGTGCGTCCCGCAAAAATGATTCACCCTCGACTGCTGGGACCCACGGCTACATCTTCGCACGCAAGGAAGTGCGCCCGCAAAAACGACGGTTCTCGATCGCTAGGACCCACCAGCTACATCTTCGCACGCAAGGAAGTGCGCCCGCAAAAAACGATTCGCTCTCGATCGCTGGGACCCACCAGCTACATCTTCGCAGTAAGGAAGTGCTCGATACGGGACCCACCTGGTCGAAGCGTACGTAGCGTTGTCATTCTGGTTGCGAACGTGTACGTACATACTGGTCGATGTAGAGGCGCGCACGTGTCGTAGTAGAGGCACACACGTGTCATAGTAGAGGCGCGCACGTAGCATGTACACGTACGTACAACGGCCAGGGTGCAAGAAAGAAAATATGACCACGTATGTGTACATACGGGCGGGGTCTCGAACGCCTACTCACGCATACGTACGGCGATGGCTCGTGTACATGGCTGGGTCGGAACGGAGAAACAACATCGTAGTCGTGTTCATGGGGAGGCAACGGAATACGTCGTGTTCATGGGGAGGCAACGAAATGTGTCGTGTTCATCGGGAGGCAACGGGATGCGTGGGAGCCAACCGGCTGGGTCGGAACGGAATGCGTCGTCGTGTTCATCGTGAGGGCTTGGACGAAACAGACGATGGAAATGAGGCCTGGCGTACCGCACAACGGAGGAAACAGACCTCCTACATTCGGAACGGGGTCCTGTTGATCGGGAGGGGTGTGGCGTACCGCAAAACGGAGGAAACGGATCTCCTACGGCCGAAAAGGGGGTCCTATTGATCGGGAGGGGTGTGGCGTACCGCAAAACGGACGATACAGAGCTCCTACGACCGAAACGGGGGTCCTGTTGATCGGGAGGGGTGTGGCGTACCGCAAAACGGACGAAATGGACTTGTGTTGGAGCGCTACGGTCGAAACGGGGGTCCTATTCATCGGGAGAGGTGTGGCTTACCGCAAAACGGGACTCCACGGGATACTGTTCATCTCCATCGTCGACCTCCTCCAGCCTCCACGGGCTACCGTCGACCTTCTCTAGCCTCCACGGGCTCCTGCTCATCCAGCCTCCACCACGCTACTCCACCGCCATCGCTCAACCACCCTTCCACCGCTCATCGCTCATCCAGCCTCCACACCACGGGTCCTGTTCAACCACCCTCCACGGGCACCCTCCACCGCTCACTGCTCATCCAGCCCTCCACACCACGGGTCCTGTTCATCCAGAGGCAACGCCACCGCCACTTGCTCATCCAACCCCCCCAACGCTCACTGCTCATCCAATCGATCGCTTCGATTAGCAGCAGAGCGGCGAATCGCCGATCGGGTTCAGATAATAGCCATCGATCGATCGCCGGGTTCAGAACGTAGCCTGTGACCGCAATCGCCAGTTTAGTTAGAGCCCAACGCCCGCCGGGTTCATTAGAGCTAACGCCGCACACACGGGCGCACGTGTATGAGAGAACGCGATCGCCGCCCCCGACCTCCCACCGTAACCGGAACTCCCCAAAATTTCCTTCCTCTCTTCTACCACGGTTTTTCCGCCATGGACGGCCCAAAGAATGTCATGCAGCTGCGTCTCCGTCCCGCCTGTGACGAAAAGCCCATTTTTCAGAATGATTTTTGTCATAGAAGTAGGAGCCCACCACATCTATGATGATACCGGGTTTTGTCACAATTATCATCATAGAAGTGTCATATGTATGACAAAAAAAATTCATTCGGCCCAAAATTTCACGGATGTGTCTATTTTTTGTAGTGTAGGAATTGCAATAATATCAAGTTTCCTCTCTATGTGTTAAAAGTTTTGAAGTTATACTTGTTTTGCCTTCCTATTCTAGTTGATTATTGTTCCAATAAGTTGTTTTCTCACAAAAGCCCTATGCATAGGAAGTGGGTTAGACTTAAATGTGCTTGCCATGTGTTTCATGATGCTCTCTTTATGTTTCAATTCTTATCTTTTATACGAGCATCATTGAAATCATCATGCCTAGCTAGAAAGGCATTAAAGAAAAGCGCTTGTTGGGAGACAACCCAATATTTACCCCTACTCTTTTTGTGTGTTCACATGATTAAGCTACTGTAGTAATCATGTTTTATAGCTTTTGTTTCAATAAAGTGCCAAGTAGAACCTTTGGGAAGGCTTGGGTGGACGTTAATGTGATCTTGCTGTAAAAAACAGAAACTTAGCGCTCACGAGTTTAGCTGCCATTTTTTTTACAGAAGAGAGATTTTAAGTTGATTTCTTTTGCAGATGATTAATAGACAAATTCCTCAGGTCCACCAATTTATTTCAGAATTTTTGGAGTTCCAGAAGTATACGTTTGATACAAACTACTACAGACTGTTGTGTTTTTTGACAAATTCTGTTTTCTATGTGTTGTTTGCTTATTTTGATGAATCTATGAGTAGTATCGGAGGGTATGAACCATAGATAAGTTGGAATACATTAGATATTACACCAATATGAATTTTGAATGAGTTCACAACAGTACCTAAGTGGTGATTTATTTTCTTATACTAACGGAGCTTACGAGTCTTCTGTTAAGTTTTGTGTTGTGAAGTTTTCAAGTTTTGGGTAAAGATTCGATGGACTATGGAATAAGGAGTGGCAAGAGCCTAAGCTTGGGGATGCCCAAGGCACCCCAAGGTAATATTCAAGGACAACCAAAAGCCTAAGCTTGGGGATGCCCCGGAAGGCATCCCCTCTTTCGTCTTCGTCTATCGGTAACTTTACTTGAGGCTATATTCTTATTCACCACATGATATGTGTTTTGCTTGGAGTGTCATTTTATTTTGTTAGTATTTGCTTGAAGTTATTTAGAATAATTTTTTGCATCTCTATTTTCAATAAAAATGCCAAGGATAACCTTTACCATGCTTATTTTGTAAGTATACATGTTGCTGTTTCAAAACAGAGAGTTTACCGTTGTTGCAAAAATTCCCTAGAAAAGTCAGAATATGATAAAATGTTGAAACTTTCTGAATATTGAGCTCTTATAAATTTTCTGCAGTGTGGTACAATTTCATAATGTTTGGAGTTAGGGAAGTATGACGAATCTTGCATTCTTTACAGACCGTACTGTTTTGGCAGATTGCTGTTATGTTTGCATTGTTTGCATATGTTTGCTTGTTTAATGATTCTATTTGAGGATAGGAGTATTAAATATGCAGAGGCATTTAGTATGCAATGTTGAATAATGATTTTAGTGATTTGTTACAGTAGAAAATGATAAGGATTTTGCATTGGTTTATACTAACTTATCTCACGAGTTCTTGTTGAGTTTGGTGTGGATGAAGCTTTCGAGATTTAGGAAACCGTGATATGAGAGGAATTAAGGAGACACAAAAGCTCAACCTTGGGGATGCCCAAGGCACCCCAAGGTAATATTTCAAGAAGTCTCAAGCATCTAAGCTTGGGGATGCCCCGGTAGGCATCCCACCTTTCTTCTTCCACAATTATCGGTTAGTATGGGCTGAGCCTAAGTTTTTGCTTCTTCACATGATGAGTGCTATCCTTGAAATGTCGTTTTATTTTGTTTTGCTTGCTGTTTGAATAATATACCAAGATCTGAAATTCTTAAATGAGAGAGAGTTTTCACAAAGCTACATTATTATTTAACTATTCATTGTTCTTCACTTATATCTTTTTGGAGTAGTTTGTCATTTATTCGTGTGCTTCACTTATATCCTATGAGTAAATAGTTGAATGATTTGAATATCATAAATCTGAAATTATATATGTTTCATATGCTTATCCAATGGGGAGTAATGACTTCACACATAAGAAGTATAGGTGGTAAATTTATTGAAGGTTAGAAACATTGTATTGGTCACTTGAACAATTCATGAAAGAATATTGAAGGAAGAGAGATTTCACATATAAATATGCTATGTTGGACATCTTCTATGATTGTGAGTCCCATTAATTATTTTCAAACCTGAGCAAATTAGTTGAAGTTGGAGAAGGAAGACAATATAATGAGTTATGCTTAGGTATATTTGTATAGAAGTTATATTGTTATGGATCCTCTAACATGTGGTGCTGGCTATTTAGAATCCTTTGCTAGCCAAAATATCTGTACTAAGAGGGAATACTGCTTGTGCATCCAAATTCCTTGAACCAAGTTTATTCCATGAGTGTCCACCATATCTACCTATATGCGGTATTTACCTGCCGTTCCAAGTAAATTTGCATGTGCCAAACTCTAAACCTTCAAATAATAATCTGTTTTGTATGCCCGAATCGCTCATGTAGCGATTAGGGGCTGTCAGTATCTTCCATGCTAGGTGGGTTATTCTCACGATGAGTGGACTCCGCTCATCATTCACGAGAAAATGGCTGGTAACTGGGATGCCCAGTACTATGATCAAAAGATCAAAAACAAATTCGCAAATAATTTAAACAAAACTCCCCCAGGATTGTTGATAGTTGGGTGGCACCCGTTGTTTCGGACAAGCCGTGGAGTGTGATTGTTGGTGGAGGGGGAGTAAAATCATTACCTTTCTGTTTGGGAACCGCCTATAATGTATCTAGTATGGAAGATATTGGGAACTCTTGGTCGTTATGTTGACAATGAAAGCATACCTCTCAAAATTATTTTCATCTTTGTTTTAGCTTCGAGCTCTGGCACCTCTGCAAATCCCCGCTTCCCTCTGCGAAGGGTCTATCTTTTACTTTTATGCAAGAGTCAGTAGTATTCCTTCTCATTCTAACCTACTCTTTAGTTAGCAAGCATCATGTGATGGGGAAAGATCTAAGCATATATGGCCATTCAAATATATTTGATCATGAATTATTATTTTTGACAATTATCTATATGATAAATAAGCTGGGAGGCGAAACATTAAGCCCCTATCTTTCTCTGTGTTCGATGGATGCTATTTGTTCTAAAAATATGCTTTGAGTGGTAGCAATCATGGAAGACTATATAATAGTTGAGTATGTGGGATTTGCTAAATCAAAGCTCTTACATAGACCCTTCCTGAAAATAAGATGAATTGCAATTGTTTGATGACTGAGAACTGTTTGTTAGTTTTCAAGAAAGTTTATGATCTATACTTTAACATGTGAATAGCTTGTTACTTGATCATGAGAAGCTTTATGATATGAGCTACTATTATGACATATAATGATGCTAGAAAAGGTGATTGAAACTATCATTGATCAAACTTATGCACTTGCTAGCATTCACACTTCATAAATTATTTCTTTTATCATTTACCTACTCGAGGACGAGCAGGAATTAAGCTTGGGGTTGCTGATACATCTCCAACGTATCTATAATTTATGAAGTATTCATGTTATTATATTATCCTTCTAGGATGTTTTATATGCATTTATATGCTATTTTATATGATTTTTGGGACTAACCCATTAACCTAGAGCCCAGTGCCAGTTTCTTATTTTTCCTTGTTTTTGAGTATCGTAGAAAAGGAAAACCAAACGGAGTCCAATTGACCTGAAACTTGACGGAGCTTATTTTTGGACCAGAAGAAGGCCATGGAGTAAAAGAGTTGGGCCAGAATAGTCCCGGGCTGCCCACGAGGGTGGGAGGCGGGCCCACCCCCTGGGCGCGCCCCCCTACCTCGTGGACAGCTCGGAGACCCCCCTGACTTGTTCCCGACGCCAAAACCTCTTATATATACAGAAACCCCCAGAACATAACCTAGATCGGGAGTTCCACCGCCGCAAGCCTCTGTAGCCACCAAAAACCAATCGGGACCCTGTTCCGGCACCCTTCCGGAGGGGGATCCCTCTCCGGTGGCCATCTTCATCATCCCGACGCTCTCCATGACGAGGAGGGAGTAGTTCACCCTCGGGGCTGAGGGTATGTACCAGTAGCTAGGTGTTTGATCTCTCTCTCTCTCTCTCTCTCTCTCTCTCAAACGTGTTCTTGATTTGGCATGATCTTGATGTATCGCGAGCTTTGTTATTATAGTTGGATCTTATGATGTTTCTTCCCCTCTACTCTCTTGTAATGGATTGAGTTTTCTCTTTGAAGTTATCTTATAGGATTGAGTCTTTAAGGATTTGAGAACACTTGATGTATGTCTTGCATGTGCTTATCTGTGGTGACAATGGGATATTCACGTGATCTACTTGATGTATGTTTTGGTGATCAACTTACGGGTTCAGTGACCTTGTGAACTTATGCATAGGGGTTGGCACACGTTTTTTTCTTGACTCTCCGGTAGAAACTTTGGGGCACTCTTTGAAGTTCTTTGTTTTGGTTGAATACATGAATCTGAGATTGTGTGATGCATATAGTATAATCATACCCACGGATACTTGAGGTGACATTGGAGTATCTAGGTGACATTAGGGTTTTGGTTGATTATTGTCTTAAGGTGTTATTCTAGTACGAACTCTATGATAGATCGAACGGAAAGAATAGCTTCATGTTATTTTACTACGGACTCTTGAATAGATCGAACAGAAAGGATAACTTTGAGGTGGTTTCGTACCCTACAATAATCTCTTCGTCTGTTCTCCGCTATTAGTGACTTTGGAGTGACTCTTTGTTGCATGTTGAGGGATAGTTATATGATCCAATTATGTTATTATTGTTGAGAGAGCTTGCACTAGTGAAAGTATGAACGCTAGGCCTTGTTTCCTAGCATTGCTATACCATTTACGCTCACTTTTATCGCTTACTACCTTGCTGTTTTTATATTTTCAAATTAAAAATACTCATATCTATCATCCATATTGCACTTGTATCACCATCTCTTCGCCATAGTGCACCTATACAATATACCATTGTACTGGGTGTGTTGGGGACACAAGAGACTCTTTGTTATTTGGTTGAAGGGTTGTTTGAGAGAGACCATCTTCATCCTACGCCTCCCATGGATTGATAAACCTTAGGTCATCCACTTGAGGGAAATTTGTTACTGTCCTAAAAATCTCTGCACTTGGAGGCCCAACAACGTCTACAAGAAAAAGGTTGCGTAGTAGACATCACGCATGCGCTCGATGGCCTTGATCTTCTCCGGGTTTGCGTCGCCACGCTCTGAGACGAGGAAGCCGAGTAGCTTTCCGGCCAGGACGCCGAAAATGCATTTCCCCGGGTTGAGCTTGACTTGGTATTCGCGCAGGTTGGCAAAGGTTTCCTTCAGGTCGTCGAGGAGAATGAGGTGCGACGTGGTCTTCACCACGATGTCGTCCACGTATACGTGGATGTTGCGGCCGAGTTGCAGTAACAACCATTTCTGCATGCTGGAAGGTGGCGTCGGTGTTCTTCAAGCCAAATGACATGGTGATGTAGCAATACGCCCCAAAGGGCGTGGTGAAGGACGTCTTCAGGGCATCGTCTCGGTCCAGCTTTATCTGATGATAGCCGGAGTAAGCATCCAGGAAGGACAGGGGCTCACAACCGGCGGTGGAGTCGATGACTTGATCGATTCGCGGGAGGGCGAATGGATCCTTGGGGCAGGCCTTGTTCAGGCTGGTGTAGTCGATACACATGCGCCAGGTCTTGTTCTTCTTCAGGATGAGGGCTGGGTTGGCCAGCCACTCGGGGTGAAACACTTCCATGATGAAGCCGGCCGCCAAAAGCTTGGAAACCTCTTCACCAATGGTTCTTTTCTTCTCCTCGGAGAAACGTCGTAGGGGTTGGCGGTAAGTTGGTGGACAGGCTTGGCGTCCTTGCAGACGTGGAGTTTGTGCTCGGCGTACTTCCTCGGGATACCCGGCATGTCCTTTGGGGTCCATGCGAAAATATCCCATTCTCATGGAGGAAGTCGATGACCTCACCTTCCTATTTGGTGTCGAGGCGGGTGCCTACGACAACATACTTGCTGCAGCTGGGGTCTTCCGGGTTCAACTTCACTTTCTTGGTTTCCTCGGAGGGCTTGAACGAGGCCTCGTCGGCCGGCTCCTTGGCCGGAACTGGCACGGTCGGCATCTCACTGGCCAGGGCGACGATCCGGTCGAGCTGGCGCGGCCCCTCGGCTATGACCAGCGACTCGGCCAGTTTGGCGCCGTCTCGGGCGCACTCCAGGGACTTGCGGTAATCGCTAGTGATGGTAATGAGGCCCTTCGGACCCGGCAGCTTCATCTTCAGGTAAGCGTAGTGGGGGACTACCATGAACTTGGCGAGTGCGGGCCGGCCCAGCAGCGCATGGTACACGTTGGATAGATCCACCACCTCGAACCAGAGCGGCTCGCGGAAGTGGTCGCTGGTGCCAAATAGGATGTTGAATCGGATCTGGCCGATCGGAGAGTAGGAGAGGCCGGGAACGATGCTGTGGAAGATCGTCTGGCTCCAGGTCTTTGGCCTCGAGGCCGAGCTTGGTCATGGTGTCGCGGTAGAGGATGTTGATGTTGTTGCCGCCGTCGATGAGAACCCGGGAGAACTTGCACGTGCATCGAGGCATGACAATAGCGGGGTTGAGGATGAGGGCGTAGCCACCCGGGTTTGGCATGATAGCCGGGTGGTCTTCCTGAGTCCAAGTGATTGGGCGCTCCGACCAGTGCATGTATTCCGGCTTGGCTGGGATGACGGTGTTCACCTCCTGACGGAGCAGGCGCTCGCTATGCTTGTCATCACCGAGGCTGGTGAAGACGACGTAGGTCACGTTCTGGGCAGGGTAGACATCGTCGCGCATCGCGCCGTCAGCCGGGTGGTGGAGGAGGCGGAGGCAGCTGCCCCGCTCCCGGAGCCGGGGCCGGAGGAGGCGGGATGTTGCCCCTCATGATGCGCTTGTTGATGGCTCACTGCCGAAGCATGTGCGTGGACGGACTTGCGCCGCTGTGATGCTTGCAGGGAGCGTCGAGCATCTCCTCGAAACTCATGGCGGGCTGCCACGCTGTCTTGCCGGTCTGCCGGCGTTTGGCGGCTGGGTCGGCCGAGGGCGCCTGCTCAGCGGCCGCGACGAGCCGGTTGTCGTAGCACCGGGCCGGCTGATCGGCCTTGCGCTTGTTGTTCTGTTGGTTGTGCTGCTGCCGGCCGGCTTCGGAGGGGGAACCGGCTTTGCCTTGCCGGCTTCGTCCAGCGGCACCTGGATTTTCATGGCGGAGTCGGCGTTGGCGTACTTGTCCGCCATCACCATGAGCGCGGCCATGGTGGCCGGCTCGGAGTGTAAGAGCTTGTGTTTGAGGAGGGTGCCGTCTCGGCACCCGTCGACGAAGTACTGGATTGCTTGGACTTCGTGGACGCCCTCGCAGTTGTTCCGGAGCTCGGTCCAGCGTGCGAGGTACTCGCGGCCGATTTCCGCCGGCCCCTGCACGCACATGGCGAGCTGGCCAGGTCGCCGGTAGGTTCCGGTGAAGTTGCGTACGAAGGCTTGATCGAAAACGACCCACACGTTGATGCTGCCCACCGGCAGGATATTCAACCATGTGCGGGCCGACCCCTGGAGCATGAGCGGCACGTAGCGCACGACGAGCCAGTGGTTGCCGCCCGCGATGGCGATGGCGGTGGTGTTGTCGGTGAGCCAGTCCTCCGGCTTGACGGTGCCGTTGTACTTGGGGGTGTCGCGGGGGAGTGTGAACCCTTTAGGAAAGGGCTCATCCCAGATGCGCGGGCCGAAGCACGCTGGCCTGACAGCGCTGCTTTCCTCCAGCTCCAGGGAGAGGGCGAGTTGGTCGAGGCGGTGGCGGGCATCGGCATTGTCGATGGCGCGCGGGCCCAGGAGGTGAGCGACCGCGCCACGGGGGCCCGGGTCGACCGAAGCCATACTTCGGCCGGGTTGCAGGGGAGGGTCACGCCGGCGCCGGTCTTCCAAGGCTGGCTCATCACCCAAGCCGCTGGCAGCCGTCGGGGCGGAGTTGCGCCGGGTCCGGGTGCGGCCGGAGTGCGCCTCGCTGGGTGGTGAAGACACCGTGTTCTGCTGGTCCTCAGGACCGTTGGCGCGGACGGAGCCGGATCCCGCCGGCTTGGCGAGTTGGTTGAGGCGGTCCTGCTGTGCGTTGGCCGCGTCGAGGAGGTTGTTCACCTGCTTCAGGCAGTCCTTCAGCTCTTCGCCCGCGAGCTGATCCAGGCCGACTGCGGCCGCCTAGGCGGCATGCATGTTCTTCACGGGAGTCTCGTAGATGGGAGGGATGGCGCCGAAGGCGCGACCGATTGCGCCACCCCGGGCTCGCACGTTAGCGACCCGGCTTCGTTCGGCCGCGGCAGGCGTGAAGCCGTAGGCAGTGTTGCGCTCCAGCTGAGCGGAGTCCAGGCGATGCTGTGTGGCGGCGAGCGTCTCGGTTAGGTCCAGCAGGCGCTGGCGGTCCTCCTCGAGCCGAGTCTGGGCCTCGACGATGTTGGAGGAGTCGACGTCGGTGGCAACGGGGACGCGAAGGCTCTGCATCATGGCGTGCAACGGGTTGGGTGAGCCGGCCTAATCCCCTGTGGCCCTGGCTTCAGCAGCCTTCCTCATCGCGCTGGACGAGGAAGAAGCGCCGGTGTCGGTGACGAAAACCTCCACACAGAGGTCCATTGCCCCGGCGGGAGCGCTGCCTCCGAGGGAAAGGGGGAGTTAGAGAAGTCAAGTACCTTGCTGGTGTACTTGTCGGCCGCGGTCGCATCAAAGATGCGCAACGTGGCGAAGGAGGCGATGAGCGCGTCAATGACGTTGTCCGCCAGCGTGACGGGCTCGTCGGAGTCGGAGGGGAGCCCCGTATGGAACATGCTTCCGTCCAGGACCTCGAGCTGCCCCATGGTGGGCGCCAACTGTCGTGGTGGGTGCACAACAGATGCCAAGGGATGGCTAAAGAGAGGAGAAGGCTCGAGAGCACTGGTGGGCTCCAGAGGCGAGGTCGGCATGAGCGAGCGCGGGACGCAAGACATACCCAGGTTCGGGGCTCTCCGGAGAGATAACACCCCTAGTCCTGTCGAGTGTGGTTTATGTGTAACAGTACAGAGTTGCTCCTAAAGCTGTTTGGAGGAAGAAGAAGGGCAGGCCAAGGCTCAGGCCGCTCCCTCTTCCGGTGTGTATGTGTGTGTGTGTTCTACTGATGATCCGATCGCCCCGTGCATGAGGGCTCTTGGGGGGTTTTATAGGTCAACCCCCCCAGGGATACAATGGTAATGTTACAAGGCCGTGGGGCCGGGCTGTCCTTGTCCGGGAAGCCGGTGCTGGGACCCGCCAGGAGTCAGGGCTTGCCGGGTTCTCCGGGCACGGGCCCCGCGTGCCTGGGGGCATTGTTCACAGTCTTGTCGATCGTTAGGGAGTGGCCGGGTTGAGTCCACTATAGTGGCGCTCCGTCAGGTCGCCGCTTGCTGACGTCAGTAGTGACGACAGGTGCACTGTAGCCACGCTGGCCCTGGTCAGCGGGTAGGTGGGGCACTAGTGCCACGCCCCAGCTGAGCAGAGGTATGGGCGGGGCACTGTTGCCTTGCTCATCTGTGAATGGAGACTCGTCCCATCGTACGGCCGGGATGGGACGGGAGCTGACCCGTGGCCGGGTTGAGGAACACGCCAAAGGGGGAGCTGGCTTGTTGGAGAAGTCTTGTCGCACCGAGTTCGGCCGTCTTGTGCCAGCTGTTGGGGCCGGGTCGAGGAGTTCGGCCGAGTCAAGGGGCTTGGCCAGGTTGAGCAACCCGGCCAAGCGTGAGCCGGCTTGAGGGGCGTTGCTGGCCCCATTGTTTTTGAAAAGGATTCGGGTTCCGTTGCCTGCCCGGGGTTCATACCCCCGACACACCTGGTGGGCCCCCTTTGGTAGTTATTTGCTCCAATAATTCTTAAATATTCCATAAAAAATCTTCGTGAAGTTTTAGCTTATTTGGAGTTTTGCAGAATAGGTAGCTCTGATGTGCTTTTTCAGGTCCAGAATTCCAGCTACCGGTATTCTCCCTCTTTGTGTAAACCTTGCATATTATGAGAGAAAAGGCATTAGAATTACTCACAAAAGCATTATTATGCATAAAAACATTATAAATAACAGTAGCAAAACATGATGCGAAATGGACGTATCAGATACCTGTAGAGCACCTTTATAGTCACCCAGTTACGTTGTGACGTTTGGTACACACAAGGTATTCCTCCGGTGTCAGTGAGTTGCATGATCTCATGGTCATAGGAACATATACTTGACATGCAGAAAAGGATAGCAATAAACTTGACACGATCATATGCTACGTTCATGGTTTGGGTCTTGTCCATCATATCACTCCTAATGATGTGATCCCGTTATCAAATGACAACTCATGTCCATGGCTAGGAAGCCATAGCCATCTTTGATCAACGATCTAGTCCGATAGAGGTTTACTAGGGACATGTTGTTGTCTATGTATCCACACATGTATTTGAATTTCCGGTCAATACAACTATAGCATGGATAATAATCAATTATTATGAACAAAGGAAATATAATAATAACCACTTTATTATTGCCTCTAGGGCATATTTCCAACAGTCTCCCACTTGCACTAGAGTCAATAATCAAGCATTACATGGTAATGAATCTAACACCCATAGAGTTCTGGTGTTGATCATGCTTTGCCCGTGGAAGAAGTTTAGTCAACGGATCTGCAACATTCAGATCCATATGTACTTTCACTACTGCAGGATGCTGCTAACATGACACTACGATCAGAGACCCTTCGACGAAACTGTGTGCAATGCAGTAATCACAAACGGTGGTGTAAAAAACCCGTCAGAAAGGGTGCAAAACATTTGCGATGGCGGAGCCATCAAACACGGTTCAGATTTTAGTTGCGTGTGCGATGCAGGGCATAAGGTTCAGTTCAATGAACTATTTGCGATGAGGCGGAACAAAAGAAACAGGCAGCCAGATGAAGACGTGCGCGATATACAGCATACGGTTCACTTGGATGAACTGTTTGTGATGAGGAGGAACAATAGAAAGGGGCAGCTAGATAAAGGTGTGTGCGATTGAGGGCATATGCTTCAGAAGGATTAAATGTTCGCGATTAGGCAACAGAACAGAAATGGGTCAGCCAGATCAAAGTGTCTGCGATTATTAGCAAAAAAAGTGTCTACGATTGATGGCATACACTTCACATGAATGAACTATTTGCGATTAGCCAAAACAAACTGAAACAGTTAGATAGATCAACGTGTGTGCGCTAGATGGGCACACACATTATAATTAAAAGAAGCGTGCGCGATGGTAATAACGAGCGCGCACGGTTGTTGAAACAAGACGTGTGCTGACATTGCCTATTGCGGTGCACCCTATGGTGCAAATGCCACGTACGCGGCCGAGAAGGTGTACGTGCCCACATTACGCCTTCCGGGAATAGTGCCGCACTTATAACCGTCAGTAAATTTTGAGCTTGCGTCCCTTCACATTCCAAATTGCAAACCTATTCACACCCATCAAAACCTAAACGGTTTCCCACTTAGGAGTGTATTAGTACTCGGTTATAAATACTACTACTCCAAGATGACTGCACATTCGTCCTCAACTCCTCATCCACAAAAACAAACAAGTCAGTCATCATCGTTCCCTTGCGTCTGCCATGGCCAGCGTGAGTTCTGGGTCGAGAGATTGCCGCCAGGGAGATGCGAGCATGGAAGCGGAAGCACGAGAGATGTCCCGCCTCGCCGCAAACAAATCCGGCATGTCCCGCCACGCGGCCGTAGCAGCACAAAGGCCCCGCCGCGCCGCCGAAGCAGCACGGAGATCCCGCTGCACCGTCGATGCAGCAGACTGGTTCGGCCGCGCCGCGGAAGCATAAGAGATGTCCCGCCGCGCCGCGAATGCAGCAGATATGTCCTCCCGGGCCACGGCGGCCTGGGAAAATGTCTCGCGGGCAGGCGAGGACTCTTATAGGCGTATGCATGTGATCGTCCATAGCCAGATGGATCAGATCTCCAGCTGGGTGAGGTTGCAGGACGACATGAAAGCCTCTTTTGAACAGGCTACCGGTGTCATCCGGCAACTAAATGAGAGCAATGCGAAGCTCCGGCCCGAGCGCGACCTGATGAGGGCGAAGATCGTCGAAAGTGTGGAGCAGCAAGAGGAGTCCACTGCCTTGTTGAAGAGGACCGGCGTCATCGTCGAGAAACTTATGGACGAGAATGTCATGCTGCGCATCAAGCGCAGAAGGCTGGTGGAGGAATCCGTGGATGTGTAGGACCTTGAAGTATGTCTAGAGGGGGGGGGGTGATTAGACTACTTGACCAATAAAAACCTAACCTTTTCCCAATTTTAGACTTTGGCAGATTTTAGCTATCTTTGAACAAGTCAAGCAATCTTCACACAATTCAAGCAAGCATGCAAAGAGTATATTGGCAGCGGAAAATAAAGCATGCAACTTGCAAGAATGTAAAGGGAAGGGTTTGGAGGATTCAAACGCAATTGGAGACACGGATGTTTTTGTCGTGGTTCCGATAGGTGGTGCTATCGTACATCCATGTTGATGGAGACTTCAACCCACGAGGGTAACAGTTCATGCCGAGTCCACGGAGGGCTCCACCCACGAAGGGTCCACGAAGAAGCAACCTTGTCTATCCCACCAGGGCCGTCGCCCACGAAGGACTTGCCTCACTAGCGGTAGATCTTCATGAAGTAGGTGATCTCCTTGCCCTTACAAACTCCTTGGTTCAACTCCACAATCTTGTCAGAGGCTCCCAAGTGACACCTAGCCAATCTAGGAGAGACCAGTCTCCAAGAAGTAACAAATGGTGTTTTGATGATGAACTCCTTGCTCTTGTGCTTCAAATGATAGTCTCCCCAACACTCAACTCTCTCTCACAGGATTTGGATTTGGTGGAAAGAAGATTTGAGTGGAAAGCAACTTGGGGAAGGCTAGAGATCAAGATTCATGTGGTTGGAATGGAATATCTTGGCCTCAACACATGAGTAGGTGGTTCTCTCTAGGCTGGTAAGTTGGAAGTGTAGGTTTGTTACGATGGCTCTCTCCATGAATGAAGAGGAGGTGGAGGGGTATATAGCCTCCACACAAAATCTAATGATTACACACAATTTACCAAACTCGGTGGGACCGAATCAACAAACTCGGTCGGACCGATTTAGTAAACCTAGTGACCATTAGGGTTTTACGTGGGATCGACATGCATCTCGGTAGGACCGATATGGTTAGGGTTAGGGCATAAGTAATCTCGGTGAGACCGATTACACAAACTCGGTGAGACCGATTTTGGTAATTAGCTAACGAGAGTTGGTCATGTAAACTCGGTGGGACGATTAGCTCTTTCGGTGAGACCGAAAAGTTACGAAAGGAAGCAGAAAGTTTACATTGCAATCTCGGTGGGACCGATCGCTCACTTCGGTTAGACCGAAACGTTATGAAGGGAAACAGAGAGATTACAATCCCATCTCGGTGAGACCGAGATCCCTATCGGTGAAACCAATTTGCCTAGGGTTTGTGGCAGTGGCTATGACATTTGAACTCGGTGGCGCCGGATAGAAAGAATCGATAGGGCCGAGTTTGACTTTGGGTTTAGGTCATATGTGGATGTGAGAAAGTAGTGGAGGGTTTTGGAGCATATCACTAAGCACATGGAGCAAGAGGCTCATTAAGAAACACCTCATCCCTTCTTGATAGTATTGGCTTTTCCTATATACTCAATGTGATCTTGGATCACTAAAATGTAAAATGTGGAGTCTTGAGCTTTTGAGCTTGAGCCAATCCTTTGTCCTTAATAGTTTGAGGGATCCACTTTCATCATCCATGCCATGCCAATGATTGAGCTTTCCTGAAATATTCATCTTGGAATAGTATTAGCTCAATGAGCTATATGTTTTTATGAATTACCAAAACCACCTAGAGATAGTTGCACTTTCAATCTCCCCCTTTTTGGTAATTGATGACAACACATAGATCAAAGCTTCGACAAATGATAATAAAATTGAAAAACATCGTCGCTTTGAGAAGTATGTGATAAGCAATAGCTCCCCCTAAATTTGTGCATATCTTATGATTTGCTTTGGACTGCAAATGCACAAGAAATTAGGCTCATGGTTTACTCTTCCATGTCACATACATCTTGGTGGAGCGCTCAAAATAATAACGATTGAATACATGCACTCATCACCAAGCACAGTGAATGATCATATAAGGATAAATAAGATAATATCATAAAAGCATAGTATCTCAAGCAATCAAACGCAAATAAAGTTCAACCAAGAAGACAAGAGAGAACAAAAGCAAATCTCTCTCTCTCTCTCTTGAAGCCTATGATCTATACAATTTTCTCCCCCTTTGGCAACAAGTTACCAAAAAGTTCCTAGAAGATGCATAGCACTATGTCATCTCTCAGGCTTGGTCTTCTGGTGGTGGTGTAGACAGGACTCCAAGGATGAACGCATCAGTAGACGTGGTAGGAGCTGAAGAAGTTGGAGCTGGAGCTGGTTGAGCTGGAGCTGTAGCTGGAGCTGAAGAACTGGCTCTGGTGTCTGTAGTTTGCACTGCAGCTGACCTCTGAGCTCTAGGCACTCTGGCAAATGCATCAGTTGTCGTCTTGCCCTTCCTCTCCTGCATATCATCTTGTAACTGCTCCATAGTTGACTGAATCTCAGTCACTTTGACATCAAGATCATAGAATTTTTGTTCCATGATTCTCTCCAGGCTCTCCTGGTTTTGAGTTAGGGTGGCCAATCCCTTCTCAATCCCTAGAGTTGATGCTATCAAGTAACCAAGCTGCTCTGCTTGTTCTTGAGAAAGTACTCGATGCCTCTGCTAGAGTGGGCATCTTTGCAGCTTTCTCTTGCCTTGCCTTCTCCTTTCTCTCTGAGCTTGCAATCGATGATGGTTCATTCTCGGTCATGTCAACTCGATTGTCCTCAAATTCAGGATAGAGAACCATGTGTTCCTTATCCAATAGATACTTTCTGTGCCCATCTTGAGTTTATCAACTCCTGAATCTGTGGGGCATAACCACAACTCCTCTTCAGTCTGCTTTGTTGTCCTCTTAATTGTCTCAACTATGAGGCTCATGACCTTGAATTTCTGAGGCACATCAAAAACATGAAGCAAATTGATTGCATGCCCTCTAATCATGTTATGGTCACCTGATTTGGGCAATAGAGTATGCCTTAAGATCCAGTTGATCGTAGGCAGCCCACGACAGTAAAATGGACTGATCCAAACTTGAAGGACTCAAGTGCATCATCTGGGATCTCCTTGTACATCTGTGACATAGAGTTATGATCCATTTTCTTCTTACCATAAATGTCCAGGTCATCCTCACTTTCCTTTGGGGCATTGATCAAACTTGCCCATTCCTCTATGGTAGACTGATATCTGGTTCTTTCTGACATCCACACTATCCTGCCATCTGGATAGAAATGTGCTGTGGAGTAGAATTGCATGATGAGTTCATCATTCCAGTTGGTGAGCTTCTGCCCATCAAAATCAGCAACTCCACACGCACTGAAGCTGTCATATACTCCAGGGTAGTGTTCCGCATTCTCCTTCATGTAGGTCCAGTCGACCCATCTCATATCGCAAACTATGGGCTTCTTATCCAGCAAGATAGTCTCATAAAAGTCCTGCCGCTCCTTGGTGTGGAACCTGTATTCCACAGCAGTCCTTCTCCTCGTGGCATATGGATCTGACTCTCTCCATAGCCTCAACCCATGATCTCTCCTGATCTTCATGTTTTCAGCCACAGGATGAGCATCATTGTGGTCTGGGATCTTGGGTTTGAGCTTCCTTAGGTCATGCCCTTCTTCATCTTCCTCAGCATCAACCTCAGGCATTGGGGCCTTGTTCTTTTCAGCCGCTGGTATGCTCCTGGTATTCCTCTTGGGTGCATTCTTGGACTTGGGGGCAGCTTTGGGCTTGGAAGTTGCAGCCCCTGATTTGATAGCATCAC
Organism: Aegilops longissima; assembly: GCA_021605205.1. Taxonomy (NCBI): domain Eukaryota; kingdom Viridiplantae; phylum Streptophyta; class Magnoliopsida; order Poales; family Poaceae; genus Aegilops; species Aegilops longissima. Next base: position 600,001,188 of record CM038677.1, on the reverse strand, counting down.
CCATTAGCTTGTGCCTTGGGTGGTGGTTCTGCAACCTCTTCTTCTTCTTCCTCTTCCATCATGGAAGGCTTCCCAATCACTCTTGCCATGGTCTTCTTGACCCTTTCTTTCCTTTTCTTCCCCTCTGCAGCAACATGCTCTTTGGGTTGAGATTCCAAAGGAGCTTGAGTAGACACTCTGGCTTTGGATATTGGTTGTCTACCTGCTGGCCTTTTGATTTTCAAACCAGGCTTCACTGCAGATGAGCTGAACTCCCTCTTGAGCACTTTCTTCTTGGAGCTTGCCTCATCCTCAACTGCCACATAATCCTCATCCTCAGACTCTGAGGTCTTCTTCTTTCTTGCCCTTGTGGCAGCCTTGGGCAAATTGCTCGGAGTGCTTCTGCTCCCCTCATATGAGCTGCTTGAGGGACTAGTGCCCTCACTCAATTGGATCTACTCTTCGGATTTGTTCTGGCTATCACTTTGGTCTGACATGCTGTTCAACTGACTGCTGACCCTATGAATAGTTATAGATGAGGTAGAGTGGATGAGCATCACAAAATGCAGAGATTTTTGCAAAATAATGATTCAAAAAACTTAGTTTTAGTTCCCACTGAAAACATTTCGCATCTACCGATTTTCAAACTCGGTGATACCGAAGCAGTTTTGGAAACTAAACTAGTGAACTCGGTCAGACCGAGTCACAGTTCGGTGGCACCGAGACTGCTATGGTTTCACAAAGTTCTGAAATCGGTCACACCGATTAGCAATTCTCGGTCAGACCGAGACTTAGTAGTGCAATGACATTAGCCAAATCGGTGGGACCGAGTTTTTCAACTCGGTGTGTCCGAGATGGTTTCGGCGGAAACCTAACCCTAAATTTTCGAATCGCAACTATTCTAAGGACTGATTTGATTGGATAGGAGTGTTTCAATCGTGGCAAGATGCATAATGAACACAATGTGCTGAGAATCGGACGAGGAAAGCACTGTGATCGAGTTCATACCCTAGTTCGGCGGGAACTCGCTACGGCGGCAACGGCGGAGGAGAATTCCGTTGACGGCGGCGGAGACTAGCGACAGGAGGCAGCTGGCGATGATGTCAATGATCCATAGACCAAGTTGGCAGAGCGAGCTATGCACGGGCGAGAAGATTCGGAGAAAGTTTTCCAAAATTTTCCCGTGCGTATATATATAGCCCGACCCTGTCGGTGTGACCGAGTGGTACAACTCGGTGGCACCGAGATGCAAAATTGTGAACAATTATAGCAACTCGGTGTGACGAAAAGTACAAATCGGTTGCACCGAGATCAAAACCTAGATCGACTTAGTAATCTTGGTATGACCGAAATGGAGGAATCGATCAGACCAAAAATCACAAAGAAGTTTTGGAAGTTTAAGTCTATGACGAATCGGGACTCGAAAGTGCTCCTCACACGAGTGGTTCGAATCGACTTGATCAAATTTTGTGATGTTGCATGAATAGAGTTTGAGACGAGAAAAGCATAGATAGCTAGAGAAGGTTCTTAGGCATTCTTGTCCATCCACTTGGCCAAAGAAAAAGAAGCCAATCAATCAAAACAACAAGTGGATGTCCTCGAATGAGTAAATATGCAACCAACATGCTCAGACAATAAGATGACAAATGAAATATGTGACAAAGCATGCACAACCAATTCTAGCATCTATCAAACAATTGGCGATGACTAGGTCATCTATATATGAGTATATTGACTTAGGAGTCAAATGAGAACATTTGATCATAGGTCATACTCATTGTTTAAGCTCAAGTGGGGTTTCCACTTTTATATAAAGCATTTATCTGTTCACATCATTAGAGTTGCTTTGAATCAATTCTTAGAGTTAAGCTCCCCCTAGATGTGAGATCCCCCCTTAGAGGGATGAACTAACCTTGGGTTTTGTCGATGATGACTTCATATAGGTGTTGAAGATGTGGATGCTCAATGTTGATGTAGATCGTTTGGAGCAATCCTTTGGAGTGAGTTGCACTTTCAATACCTACATGGGTTAGTCCCACAAGGAACAAACAAGAATATCCATAGACATAGAGTGATGCACACACAAAATGATGTCCATGAAAATATTAGGTTACCTTGTCCCTTGCCTTACCAACATGAGGGTTTGTGACTCCTTGAACTAGTGCAAGATATGGAAGTTGATTGCACTTGTCCTTGCCATAAAGATATGAGTGAAGAATGTTGGCGGAGTCACCCTCAAGAACTCTCTAGTTCTTCTTCTTCGGGATCCACATCATCTTGATGGGAATCCTTGGTGTAGTAGTTGTACTTGATGAAGTAGAACTTGACGTAGTCTTGGGAACCCACTTGACCAAGGCCTTAGGTGCTTCTTCAAATGCATCAATCTCCTCTTGAAGCTTGTCCTTGCCTTTGTTCTTGTGGTCTTGTGGTGGAAGATCATCTTGTGCTTGTGTTCCCTTGAAGGAAGTAGGATCATACTTCTCTTGTTGAGGAACAAACTTCGTCTTGGGGTATTGATCTTCTTCCCACTCAACTCCATTGGCATTGAACTTTCGTTCAAAACCAACACCTTGATTCTTCCGGTGCCTTCCTTGCTTGTGTACAATTTCCTCAAATTGCTTACTCCCGGCAAGACTCTTGTATACACCTTTCTCTATAATTCCCTTCAATAGGCTGTTTTCTTGCTCAAGTGTAACTTGGCTAAGAGGATCATTAGTGGAATCAAGAGAACTACTAGAAGCAACAATATTGGATTTAGCATTATTATTGTTACTACTAGAGGAAGAATCTTTCTTGTTCTTGTTACTAGACTTGACTTGAGGCATGTAAGTAGATAGGAGTAAACGCTTGGCGATGTAAGAATAACTTTTCTTACGGAGATCATCATTGATTGCCTTTAAGAACTCATGCTCTTGCTCAAGATTGAGCTTTTCAAAGCATAACTTCTCATGAGCCCTTAAAAGTTCTCGATGATCTTCGAAGATAGTTTCATGAGCTAACTTAAGAGTGTTTAGTTCTTTAGTTAGATGCTCAATATTCTCCTTATCATTGTCATTCGTTTCATCTTGATTAGCATGATTAATTGACGTTTCATCATAGTATTCATCACTAGAGTTGTCAACAAGTAAATCATCATCACCTAGAAAGTCATCTTCATCAACATCAAAATCGACATACTCGGGGTGTGTTACCTTACGACCTTTGGCCATGAAGCATCTCCCAATTCCTTCATTTGGAGATTCAAATATGTCGTAGGAGTTGGTTGACACAAGTGCTAGACCGGCAACACCTTCATCTTGAGTGTATTCGAGTCGGAGTGATAGCTTCTCTCGGAGTGATGGTGAGTCGGAGCGGATACCCATTCACCAACATGAGCTTGATGTCTTCGTTTTGTGTAGCTCTTTGATGACTTGTCCTTCCTTTCCGAATCCTTGCTTCTCCGTGAGGGTCTTCGTTCATAACGATCATCTCTACTCCTTCTCTCTCTTGGTGGTGATTCTTCTCTTCTACTTCTTCTCTTGGGAGAATCTTCTCTTCTTTTGTAGGGTGCCGTACACTCATTGGAATAGTGTCCAGGTCTCCCACAATTGTAGCAATTGCGCTCTCGACCAGAAGATCTTTTGTCATTGTAGGACCTTGACTTAGAGCTTCTTTCTTTGCTTCTACTCTTGTAGAATTTGTTGAAGTTCTTCACCATTAAGCTCAATTCTTGATTGAAGGTTTGTTTCTCACTTGATGATGTGGGGGCTTCACATGAGGCTTTGTAAGCACCACTCGACTTGTTGTGAAGTTCCTCCTTATCCTTGAGTGGCATCTCATGAGCAACAATTCTTCCAATGACTTCCGTAGGCTTGAGATCTTTGTAATTGGGCATCATTTGGATCAATGTGCACACGGTATCATATTTTCCATCCAATGCTCTTAGGATCTTCTTGATGATGAATCTATCGGTCATCTCTTCACTTCCTAAGCCGGCAATCTCATTTGTGATAAGAGCAAGCCTAGAGTACATTTCAGCGACACCTTCACCATCCTTCATTTTGAACTTGTCAAGCTAACTTTGGAGCACATCCAACTTGGATTCCTTGACGGAGTCGGTACCTTCGTGCATATCAATCGAAGTATCCCAAATTTCCTTTGCATTCTCAAGACGGCTGATTTTGTTGAACTCCTCGAGGCATAAGCCATTGAAGAGGATATCACAAGCTTGAGCGGTTTATTGCAGCATCTTCAACTCTTCCGCGCTAGCTTCACGGTTCGGTTCTCTCCCATCAAAGAATTCACCTGGCAAACCAATACACACAATAGACCAAACAGCAGGGTTATGTCCGAGAATATGCATTTTCATCTTATGCTTCCAACTAGCAAAATTAGTGCCATCAAAGTAAGGACCTCTACGGTGATAATTTCCCTCACTAGACGCCATACTCTCCTAGGTTGTGAAACCAAGGCTATGACCACCAAAAGCTATGCAAATCAAAGCGAATGGAGACCAAAGCTCTGATACCACTTGTAGGACCTTGAAGTATGTATAGAGGGGGGGGGTGATTAGACTACTTGACCAATAAAAACCTAACCTTTTCCCAATTTTAGACTTTGGCAGATTTTAGCTATCCTTGAACAAGTCAAGCAATCTTCACACAATTCAAGCAAGCATGCAAAGAGTATATTGGCAGCGGAAAATAAAGCATGAAACTTGCAAGAATGTAAAGGGAAGGGTTTGGAGGATTCAAACACAATTGGAGACACGGATGTTTTTGTCGTGGTTCCGATAGGTGGTGCTATCGTACATCCATGTTGATGGAGACTTCAACCCACGTAGGAGTAGCAGTTCTTGCGAGTCCACGGAGGATCCACCCACAAAGGGTCCACGAAGAAGCAACCTTGTCTATCCCACCATGGCCGCCGCCCACGAAGGACTTGCCTCACTAGCGGTAGATCTTCACAGTAGGCGATCTCCTTGCCCTTACAAACTCCTTGGTTCAACTCCACAATCTTGTCGGAGGCTCCCAAGTGACACCTAGCCAATCTAGGAGACACCACTCTCCAAGAAGTAACAAATGGTGTGTTGATGATGAACTCCTTGCTCTTGTGCTTCAAATGATAGTCTCCCCAACACTCAACTCTCTCTCACAGGATTTGGATTTGGTGGAAAGAATATTTGAGTGGAAAGCAACTTGGGGAAGGCTAGAGATCAAGATTCATGTGGTTGGAATGGAATATCTTGGCCTCAACACATGAGTAGGTGGTTCTCTCTCTAACTGGTAAGTTGGAAGTGTAGGTTTGTTCTGATGGCTCTCTCCACGAATGAAGAGGAGGTGGAGGGGTATATATAGCCTCCACACAAAATCTAACCGTTACACACAATTTACCAAACTCGGTGGGACCGAATCAACAAACTCGGTCGGACCGATTTAGTAAACCTAGTGACCGTTAGGGTTTTCGTGGATCGACATGCATCTCGGTAGGACCGATATAGTTAGGGTTAGGGCATAACGTAATCTCGGTGAGACCGATTACACAAACTCGGTGAGACCAATTTTGGTAATTAGCTAACCAGAGAGTTGGTCAGGTAAACTCGGTGGGACCGATTCGCTCTTTCGGTGAGACCGAAAAGTTACTGAAAGGAAGCAGAAAGTTTACATTGCAATCTCGGTGGGACCGATCGCTCACTTCAGTTAGACCAAAAGCGTTACGAAGGGAAGCAGAGAGATTACAATCCCATCTCGGTGAGACCGAGATCCCTATCAGTGAAACCGATTTGCCTAGGGTTTGTGGCGGTGGCTATGACATTTGAACTTCGGTGGCGCGGATAGAAAGAATCGGTAGGGCCGAGTTTGACTTTGGGTTTAGGTCATATGTGGATGTGAGAAAGTAGTGGAGGGGATTTGGAGCATATCACTAAGCACATGGAGCAAGAGGCTCATTAAGAAACACCTCATCCCTTCTTGATAGTATTGGCTTTTCCTATAGACTCAATGTGATCTTGGATCACTAAAATGTAAAATGTAGAGTCTTGAGCTTTTGAGCTTGAGCCAATCCTTTGTCCTTAATATTTTGATGGATCCACTTTCATCATACATGCCATGCCAATGATTGAGCTTTCCTGAAATATTCATCTTGGAATAGTATTAGCTCAATGAGCTATATGTTGTTATGAATTACCAAAACCACCTAGGGATAGTTGTACTTTCAGGATGCTCTCAAGCAACATCTTGAGGACAAGAATGTCACGCCCAATATGCGACCCTATCCAAAAAGGAACTCGACGGTCCCACCAAGGATAGACCCGCATATTGAAACGCTTTTGCAAGGTGGATATCATTACATCAACATTACATAATACATAGGGATACATACATAATGCACAAATGCCACAAGAATACATCAACAACATATACATGATCAACATCTGACTACGGATGAAACATAAACAGAAACTCAAACGACATCCACCCTGCTAGCCCAGGCTGCCGACCTGGAACCTATCCCCTGATCGAAGAAGAAGCAGAAGAGGAACTCCAACACAAGCAAACATCGCTCTCACGTCATGATCATCGCAAACCTGGACCTACAACTGGTGGTGTAGTAATCTGTGAGCCACGAGGACTCAGCAATCCCATTACCATGGGTATCAAGACTAGCAAAGCTTAATGGGAAAGGAAGGTGTAAAGTGGTGAGGTTGCAGCAGCGACTAAGCATGATATGGTGGCTAACATACGCAAATGAGAGCGAGAAGAGAAACAAAGGAACGGTCGTCAACTAGTAATGATCAAGAAGTGATCCTGAACTCCTACTTACGTCAGACATAACCCAGAAACCGTGTTCTCCTCTCGATCAACCCCGAAAAGAGACACTCACGGTTACGCTACGGTTGGTGTATTTTAGAAGAGTTTGCTTCAAGTTTACTACAACCGGATATTAACAAATTCCCATCTGCCACATAACCGCGGGCACGGCTCTCGAAAGTTTATACCCTGCAGGGGTGTCCCAACTTAGCCCATGATAAGCTCTCGCGATCAATGAAGGATATTCCTTCTCCCCGGGAAGACCCGATCAGTCTCGGAATCCCTGCTACAAGACATTTCGACAGTAATAAAACAAGACCAGCAAAGCCGCCCGATGCGCCGACAATCCCGATAGGAGCTGCACATATCTCGTTCTCAGGGCAACACCGGATGAGACATCCTACGAGTAAAATCAAACCTCGAGTTTCCCTGAGGGGGCCCCGCAGTCTACTTGGTTCGGGCCAACACTTAGACAAGCATTGGCCTGGGGGGGGGGGCTAAATAAAGATGACCCTTGGGTTAATTACTCCCAAGGGAAATGTAGGTGGTGGTGAGGCAAATGGTAAAACCAATGTTGGGCTTTGCTGGAGGAGTCTTATTTAAAGCGAACTGTCAAGGGGGTCCCATAAATCACCCGATCGCGTTAGGGACGCAAAATCCGGGAACATAATACCGATATGACGGAAACTAGGGCGGCAAGAGTGGAACAAAAAACCAGGCATAAGGCCGAGCCTTCCACCCTTTACCAAGTATATAGATGCATTAATTGAATAAGATATATTGTGATATCCCAACAAGTAAACATGTTCCAGCAAGGAACAACATCTCCATGTTCCAACAAGGAACAAACTTCATCTTCACCTGCAACTAACAACGCTATAAGAGGGGCTGAGCAAAGCGGTAACATAGCCAAACAACGGTTTGCTAGGAAGGGTGCAAAAGGTTAGAGGCTGACATGGCAATTTGGGATGGCTTGAGAAGCAAGTGATAGGTAACGCAGCATAGCGAAAGAACGAAGCAACTAGCATAGCAATGATAGTAATGAGATCCAAGGTGACGGTCATCTTGCCTGAAATCCCGCAAGGAAGAAGAACGAGTCCATGAAGAAGATGAAGCCACGAAGATGAACCAAGCGTAGACGAACGAATCCTCACGATCGCAACGAAACAGGAACTAACAAGAAGAAACACACAACATGGTAAACACACCACACATAGACAAGACATGATGCACAACAAGCATGATGCATGACAAAGCTAGATGAGGCTACTCATGGCAAGATATGATGCAAACAAGAACAACACATAAAGGCAAGTTTAAATGAGGCCGGAAACAACATAGAACAGTTCCGGTAAGTCCTCATATGCAAATTTCGAAATTGGTCCAGATCTGATTAAACTTATGTTCAAGTTGTTAAACAGCAAGTTAAGATGTTCCACGAGAATCTACACGAAATTCTAGTCAAGTTACATATAAAGTTTATTTAATTCGGAGCTACGGCCTAGAAGATATGAGCAAAACAAGTTAAACATGGCATTGATGCAAAATGCATACAAACATCAAGCAAACACCTCAAAACAAGGATGCAACATGATAATATGAAACTACATGCAAAATCAAGCAAGTTTCATATAGAGCACACTCAAAACGGAGCAACGGTTCAACACATACACACAATACAAGGCATAACAACAATCTGACCAAAACAGCAAGTAGGCATATGGCAAGCACCAAAACAACAAGCTACATCATCTTAACATAATAAAAAAAGGCATGGGCATGATGTACAGGTAAAGCATGACAAAACATGAACACTGAGCTATCTCCAGAAATCACTAGAACATGCTCAAAATGACATGGCAAGATTGCAAATAATAACAGTTTCAGACTTATCAGGAAATAACATCAGGTTGCAATGTTTAGAGCTATCAAACAACATGTTACAGGAACTTATCAAGTCAAACTAGAGCATGGCATTAATCTACTTAAAGCATATAACAAAAGTCCCTTAGTGACCATAAGCCAAAAGGAATCAGAAAATACAGTTGCAAGCATGTGAATATAGCAAAAACATAAACAGATTCAGACTTAGTGCAAAACTGGAGCATGGCATAAACAGATAACAAGTAGGCATGTTTACGAGCTCGATGCACTCACTATGAGGCATTGAATGAAAAAATAAGCATACATCCAGCAACTAGGCATGGCATAGAAGCTAGACATGTCAAGAAAAACATCATAGCATGCAAGGATCAACTACAACAACCATGGCAAAATTGAATAACATGTAAACAACCTGCCAGGAAACATTTTATAGCAAACGTAGAGCTCGATTGACTCAAGCTATGACACTCAATAATTGCAAACAAGGGCATGGATGGATAGAGCATAACCATATGTTCAAAACATCCTTATTGAAGTATCTCAAAATAAGCATGGATCTCTCGGTAGCATCAAGTTTACATGGCATAAAAATATCGCAGTGAGCAGGGCTGAAATCAGCAACATCATGAAGCCTAGTTTGCATGCTTGTGCTAGTCACCACAGAGATCACAAAAATACATTGCATACACCTCTGTAAAGATGGCATGGCATATTACAAAACACATGTAGGGCTCAAGTTCATAGGGTGCACACATCAATCATGGCAAAAATGACAAAAGTGCATGATCTGATAAGAATCTGAAACTAACATCACATAGCCCTCTTCCAACAGAATTTCGGGCATCCATATGAGCTCAAATGAAAATGATGCAATGAGATGAAATGATGTACTCATCGAGGCGAACATTTTGACATATTACACGAACGAAACAGAGCTACGGATGCAGAGTTATGGCATGATGAAAATGCAACAAAATAAGGAAAAAAACAGGGACTTAGAAATATTTCGACCTCGCGGGGTAAAAGTCAACGGGCGAGGGAGGCGCGGATCTCGCCGAAGACATCGCCGGATTTGCGGGGAACGGCGGCCGGCGTCGAAGGGGGGCTCGCCGGAGCACGGCGGAGCCAGATCCGGTGTGTAGGGGGAGGAGGCCGGGCGGCGAGGGAGGCGCGCGGCCTCGGAGGCGCGACCTCTGGCGGCGCTTGGGATCCGCCGATCCAGCGGGCGGCGCTCAAGGGGCGGCGAGGCGAGGTTGCGGGCGGCGCGGAGGCGGCGCCGGGCGAGAGAGAAGCGAGAGGGCGCCGGCAGGAGGCGCGGGGTCGGGCTCCTCCTGCGGGCGAAGCGGCGGCGGAGCGCCGGCGGCGCGGTTCGGCCGGCGAGCGGCAACGGCCGGTGAAGGCGGCCAGCGGCAGCGGTTGGAGGCGATAAGCGGCTCTGGCCCGGCGAGCCCGTTCGCCCCGGGCGGGCGGATCTGAGCCCCGGCGGCGGCGGCGATGGCGCTGGCGGCGGTGACGTGGCACGACGCGAGTGGAGGGAGCGGCGGCGGGGCGACGTGGTAGGAGGCGATTGGCCGGAGCGAGGTGGCGGCTGGACGTGTCCGACGGGGTTGGACATGTCCGGCGCGCGAGGGGGGCGGGGCTAGGGTTTGATCTGCGGGATTCATCCGCGAATTTCGGAGGGGGGGACTAATTTATAGGTAGAGGGAGCTAGGAGAGTCCAAATGAGGTGCGGTTTTCGGCCAAGCGATCGTGATCGAACGACCAAGAGCATGGAGGGGAGTTAGATGGATTTTGGGCCACTTTGGAAGGGGTGTTGGGCTGCACACAAAAGAGGCTTTGCGGTTACCCGGTTAACCGTTGGAGTATTAAACGACCTCCAAATGTCCCAAAACTTGACAGGCGGTCTACTGGTGCTATACCAAGGCCGCTTGGCAAACCTCGGTCCATTCCGAGACCGTTTAACACCCGCACACGAAAATAGGCAAAAGGGGGCGCCGGGGGACATAGGAGTGCCGGATTGCAAAACGGACAACGGGGAAAATGCTCGGATGCAAGAGACGAACACGTATGCAAAATGAAATGCACATGATGACATGATAAAATGCAACACGCAAGCAAATGACATGGCAACGACGACGAATAACTGACGGACACCTGGCACATCGAATCCGGGGCGTTACAAAGAAAGAGCTCATCGCCGCTCGATGCGGAGACTAGTTCCCGTGGCCTGCAACAATGCATCAAGAAAGGAGAGATCAGCGAGCCAGATCGTTGTCCTCCTTCTTATTTTGCACTTGTGTATTTCGGGCGTTGCCGCATGTGGCTATTTCAATTATGTTCCTAAATATGTAAGACAATTATTATCCACTGTCATCGTCCTTATATTCATCATGCTTGCTATAAGTCGCAGTCGATGCTATATAGGTCTGTCGGATCTTACATCAAGATCCGTGCAAAACTTTCTTTTCAGATTTTCATTTTTCTCTCTTAAATCTCAGTCCGGTGAGACATATAGCCACGCGGTAGAATAGGGGCTCGGGCGCCATTAATGGAGATGTTGGGAGGGAGGTGCACGGCAGGTAGAGGTCAAAGGGCTCTCCTCCCAATGAGCACGCGCAGGGTTCTGATCGCACGCCTCCCGTACTAAAATAGCTACCCTACACGGCACCTCCTAGCCAATAAAAAAGGGGACGCGTGGCGGCACGTAATTGGTAAGAAGAACGCCCACGGTTTCAATAATACTTGTGTTTCCGATTTGAAACGTGACACCACTTGTTCCAAAATGACTTTGTTGATTGTTAATGTGTGCACCTTCACAAATCGGACAGAAAAATTACCACAGCATGTTGGTGCCATGTCATGACACCATGCCAAGTTTCATGATTTTCAGGCGTATTTTGGATTTACTAGAATTTAAAAACTAGGTATCTCAATCTTTCCGGCTGAGCCATGACGCCCATATGTTTCAATTTCATTCCCATTTCTTGCATGGGACCTAGAAATTCACCCAAGGACACACATGTGATTTTTCAACCAACTTTGGTGCACTGGAGCATGTGCTTGTAGTTCAAATTTGAATTATGCACATTAAAAGCCCATAAAGTCAATTAATGTATAAAAAGGCCAAACGAACCCCGAAAAATTCCAAAATTAAACACAACACTCCTGTTGTTCTATGTTGACACTAGAAATTTTTTGAAAGCAATAAGAGGCAACGGATATCGTTTTGTCCCCAAAGGTGGCACATTCCCTACCGAAACCATCACGCTTGTTGTGAGAAGCGTATACCCAAACCTGCCCCCAAATGGGACAAAAAATTTACCACAACATGTTGATGCCGCTCCATGATAGCATGCCAAGTTTCATGAATTTCAGAGGAGTTTTGGATTTACTAGAATTTAAAAACCAGGTATCTCAATGTTTTGCCGGCAATGAACAGTGCGCTGGTGTTTGAATTACATTCCCATTTCCTGCATGGGACCTAGAAATTCACCCAAGGACACACATGTGATTTTTCAACCAACTTTGGTGCACTGGAGCATGTGCTTGTAGTTCAAATTTTAATTATGCACATTAAATGCCCAGAAACCCAATTAATGTATAGAAAAGGCCAAACGAACCTCGAAGAATTCCAAAATTAAACACAACACTCCTATTGTTCTATGTTGACACTAGAAATTTTTTGGAAGCAATAAGAGGCAACGGATATCGTTTCGTCCCCAAAGGTGGCACGTTCCCTACCGAAACCATCACGCTTGTTGTGAGAAGCTTATACCCAAACCTGCCCCAAATGGGACAAAAATTTTACCACGACATGTTGATGCCGCTCCATGATAGCATGCCAAGTTTCATGAATTTCTGACGAGTTTTGGATTTACTAGAATTTAAAAACCAGGTATCTCAATGTTTTGCCGGCAATCAAAAGTGCCCTGGTGTTTGAATTTCATTCCCATTTCTTGCATGGGACCTACAAATTCACCCAAGGACACACATGTGATTTTTCAACCAACTTTGGTGCACTAGAGCATGTGCTTGTAGTTCAAATTTGAATTATGCACATTAAATGCCCAGAAACCGAATTGATGTATAAAAAAGGCCAAACGAACCCCGAAAAATTCCAAAATTAAACACAACACTCCTGTTGTTCTATGTTGACACTAGAATTTTTTTGAAAGCAATAAGAGGCAACGGATATCGTTTCGTCCCCAAAGGTGGCACGTTCCCTACCGAAACCATCATGCTTGTTATGAGAAGCTCTGGTTTGTGAGAAGCTTATATCCAAACCTGCCCCAAATGGGACAAAAAATTTACCATGGCATGTTGATGCCGCTCCATGATAGCATGCCAAGTTTCATTAATTTCAGACGAGTTTTGGATTTACTAGAATTTTAAAACCAGGTATCTCAATGTTTTTCCGGCAATCAACAGTGCCCTGGTGTTTGAATTTCATTCCCATTTCTGGCATGGGACCTAGAAATTCACCCAAGGACACACATGTGATTTTTCAACCAACTTTGGTGCACTGGAGCATGTGCTTGTAGTTCAAATTTGAATTATGCACATTAAATGCCCAGAAAACCCAGTTAATGTATAAAAAGGCCAAACGAACCCAGAAAAATTCCAAAACTTAACACAACACTCCTGTTGTTCTATGTTGGCACTAGAATTTTTTTGAAAGCAATAAGAGGCAATGGATATCGTTTCGTCCCCAAAGGTGGCATGTTCCCTACCAAAATCATCACCTTGTTGTGAGAAGCTCTGGTTTGCGAGAAGCTTATACCCAAACCTTCCCCAAATGGGACAAAAAATTTACCACAGCATGTTGATGCCGCTCCATGATACCATGCCAATTTTCATGAATTTCAGACGAGTTTTGGATTTACTAGAATTTAAAAACCAGGTATCTCAACATTTTGCCGGCAATCAACAGTGCCCTGGTGATTGAAATTCATTCCCATTTTTTGCATGGGACCTAACATGCACCCAAGGACACAAATTTGATTTTTCAACCAATTTATATGCACCGGAGCTTGTGCATGTAGTTTAATTTTGAATTGTGCACTTGAAATGGCTAGAAAACCAGTTTAATGTATAAAATGTCCAAACGAACCCTGAATAATTCCAGTTCTTTTACGACAAACATATAATTGCATGTTCACTCTAGATAAAAGGTCTAGCAATTCAAACACCATCCATTGCCGCCGTGGCCCCATTATGTAATTCAAATCAAGATGAAAAATTAAGTAGATCCCAGACAGCTTATTATCACCAACCGTGTGAGATGTAGTACAAAATATCCTGGAGCACCGATGGTGTATAGTACGCCTATGGCTTACGCGAGAAGGCGCGCCGGCTACAGTCCACAGCTTGCGTGTCAAGCACACTAGCTCGCTCCCCAAATACTCCTGCCTCTGCATCCCTCGCAATCTCGAAAATATTACTGCCTCGTAATCTCGAAAATATCTACCGCCTGGAAGGTTTTAATGTTTGATAGCACATGATTAGTATGTGCGGACCATGTGCGATGTCTGTTACTCCCGCTCTGCTTCATTCCCTCGATTCAATTTTTTAGTAGCCCCGACATTTTACTCCTGCCTCTACATCCCTCGCAATCTCAAAAATATCTACTCGCCCTTGACCCAAATTTTCAGTAGCCCCGCCTTGTTACTCCTGCCTAGTAAAATTTTCAGTAGCCTCAGTATTTCCTTAAACACCACCTTGCCCCCACCCCACCCCCCTCCACACACACCACACACTCCACAAAACCTCCGCTCACATAGACACACACAACACTCGAAACCATTGGTAGGTCGTCGCCATCGCCGGCGCCTCCATCCTCAACCTCTGTCTATGTGCCGGGGAGCTCGAGGAGCCAATGGACAAAAAGAGGTTTATCGCGGCCTTTTCGCCCGATGCCGGCGAGGTGGCCGCCAAGGTGTCCCCGTCGTGCTCCGCGGGCTCAATCCGCCGTCGCCGATCCTCCGATCCGCCTGCCGCCGCGCCCCTACGTCGGTTTGAGGACTTCCCAGTCCTTCCTCGGACCCGACAGCCGACGAGGTCCTACCTCGGGGTCCGGCAGTGGCGGTGGGGGACGTGGGATGCTGATATTACAGATCAGGAGACCCACACCCGCCGGTGGCTCGGTAGCTTCCACACGGCCGAGCTCGCGGCCATAGAGTACGACCGCTGGCAGGTCCGCTACCCCGGCATGGCGGCTAGGCTCAATTTCCCCTTCGACACATGTTTGGTCGACCTTGTTCCGCCGGAGCCAGGGGTGGTGAGCTCGGCTATGGCGCGGGAGAACCGCGAGGCATGGGAGTGATAAGTCTCCATCGTATCTACTTTTGCAAACACTTTTGCCCTTGTTTTGGACTCTAACTTGCATGATTTGAATGGAACTAACCCGGACTAACGTTGTTTTCAGCAGAATTGCAATGGTGTTATTTTTGTGCAGAAATAAAAGTTCTCGGAATGACCTGAAACTTCACGGAGAATATTTTTGGAATATATTAAAAATACTGACGAAAGAATCAAGACCAGGGGCCCACACCCTGTCCATGAGGGTGGGGGCACGCCTACCCACCTGGGCGCGCCCCCTGCCTCGTGGGCCCCCTGGTGCTCCATCGACCTCAACTCCAACTCTATATATTCTTGTTTGAGGAGAAAAAATCAGAGAGAAGGATTCATTGCGTTTTACGATACGGAGCCGCCGCCAAGCCCTAATCTCTCTCGGGAGGGCTGATCTAGAGTCTGTTTGGGGCTCCAGAGAGGGGAATCCGTCGCCGTCATCATCATCAACCTTCCTCCATCACCAATTTCATGATGCTCACTGCCATGCGTGAGTAATTCCGTCGTAGGCTTGCTGGACAGTGATGGGTTGGATGAGATTTATCATGTAGTCGAGTAAGTTTTGTTAGGGTTTGATCCCTAGTATCCATTATGTTCTAAGATTGATGTTGCTATGACTTTGCTATGCTTAATGCTTGTCACTAGGGCCCGAGTGCCATGATTTCAGATCTGAACCTATTATGTTTTCATGAATATATGTGAGTTCTTGATCCTATCTTGCAAGTCATTAGTAACCTACTATGTGTTATGATCCGGTAACCCCGAAGTGACAATAATCGGGACCACTCCCGGTGATGACCGTAGTTTGAGGAGTTCATGTATTCACAAAGTGTTAATGCTTTGGTCCGGTACTCTATTAAAAGGAGGCCTTAATATCCCTTAGTTTCCAATAGGACCCCGCTGCCACGGGAGGGTAGGAAAAAGATGTCATGCAAGTTCTTTTCCATAAGCATGAATGACTATATTCGGAATACATGCCTACGTTACATTGATAAACTGGAGCTAGTTCTGTGTCATCCTATGTTATAACTATTGCATGAAGAATCGCATCCGACATAATTATCCATCACTGATCCAATGCCTACGAGCTTTTCACATATTGATCCTTGCTTAGTTACTTTTCCGTTGGGACTGCTACAATTACTACAAAACTACTATTGTTACCTTTGCCACCGTTACCGTTACTTCCATACTACTTTGCTACTAAACACTTTGCTGCAGATATTAAGTTATCCAGGTGTGGTTGAATTGACAACTCAACTGCTAACACTTGAGAATATTCTTTGGCTCCCCTTGTGTCGAATCAATAAATTTGGGTTGAATACTCTACCCTCGAAAACTGTTATGATCCCCTATACTTGTGGGTTATCAAGACTATTTTCTGGCGTTGTTGCCGGGGAGCATAGCTCTATTTTTTGAGTCACTTGGGATTTATATCTGCTGATCACTATGAGGAACTTGAAAGACGAAAAAACTAAGATTTATCCCTCAACTACGAGGGGAGGTAAGGAACTGTCATCTAGCTCTGCACTTGATTCTCCTTCTATTTTGAGTAAACTTGCGACACCTAAACCTGCTTCTGCTATTAATTCTGATATGTCGCATGTTATTGATGATGCCACTTCTGCTATGCATGATAGTTATGATGAAACTACTTCTATTCTTGATAATACTATGCCATTAGGTGAATTTCTTGATGAACAACTTGCTAGGGCTAGAGAGAATGAAATTATAGAAACTGATAACATTGATGAAAGTGATGATGAAGATTCTCCCCCTAGATATGAATTGCCTGTTGTGCCTGAGGGTTATGTTATGGATGAAGAAACTGCTAGGGATTTTCTTGCTTGCAATGATAGATATGATCTTAAGAAATTATTAGCTAAGCTGAAAGAAAAATCTTTGAATGCTAGAATGAAATATGACCCTGCTTTTTCTACTTCACCTATCTATGTTATTGATAAGGATTATGATTTCTCTGTCGACCCTGAGATAATTACTTTGGTTGAATCTGATCCTTTTTATGGCTATGAATCTGAAACTGTTGTGGCACATCTTACTAAATTAAATGATATAGCCACTCTATTCACTAATGATGATAAAACTCGCTACTACTATATCCTTAAATTATTTCCGTTCTCCTTAAAGGGTGATGCTAAAACATGGTTTAATTCTCTTGATCCTAGTTGTGTGCGTAGTCCCCAGGATATGATTTATTACTTCTCTGCTAAATATTTCCCCACTCATAAGAAACAAGCTGCTTTAAGGGAAATATATAATTTCGTGCAAATTAAAGAAGAGAGTCTCCCACAAGCTTGGGGGGGCTTCTCCAGTTTCTTAATGCTTTGCCTGATCATCCTCTCAAGAAAAATGAAATACTTGATATCTTTTATAATGGACTAACCGATGCTTCCAGAGACCACCTGACTAGTTGTGCTGGTTGTGTTTTCAGGGAAAGAACAGTTGACCAAGCTGAATTGCTATTGAATAATATGTTGACTAATGAAAATCATTGGACACTTCCTGAACCAACTCCTAAGCCAACTCCGAAGAAAAGGGGTATTCTATTTCTTAGTTCCGAAGATATGCAAGAGGCAAAGAAATCTATGAAAGAAAAAGGTATTAAAGCTGAAGATGTTAAGAATTTACCATCTATTGAAGAAATACATGGTCTTGATAACCCGACACAGGTAGTAAAGGTAAATTCTCTCTATAGATTTGATGAAGGTGATATTACTCGTTGTAAGTCTGCTAGCCAATGCTTAGATGTGTTTGATAATTTTATTGTTAAACAAGAAAACTTCAATGCTTATGTTGGTAGACAATTGAAACGTAATGCTTATATGATTGAACACTTGAGTGATTATATGTCTAGAGTCAAAGGTGAACTTAAACTCATTAGTAAACATGCTTCTATGGTTACCACTCAAGTATAACAAGTGCTTAAAGCTCAAAATGATTTGCTCAATGAATTTAATAATAAGAAAAATGATAATGCTATTAGAGTTATGACTAGAGGGGGTAGAATGACTCAGGAACCTTTGTATCCTGAGGGCCACCCTAAGAGAATTGAGCAGGATTCTCAGAGAACTAATGTTGATGCACCTAGTCGTTCTAAAAAGAAGAAAAAGAAAAACGATAGGACTTTGCATGCTTCTAGTGAACCTGTTGTTGACACACCTGAGAATCCCAATGATATTTCTATTCCTGATGCTGAAACACAATCTGGTGATGAACATGAACCTAGCAATAATGTTAATGATGATGTTCATGTTGATGCTCAACCTAGCAATGACAATGAGGTAGAGATTGAACCTGCTGTTGATCTTGATAACCCACAACCAAAGAATCAACGCTATGATAAGAGAGACTTTGTTGCTAGGAAGCACGGTAAAGAAAGAGAACCATGGGTTCAGAAACCCATGCCTTTTCCTCCTAAACCATCCAAGAAAATGGATGATGAGGATTTTGAGCGTTTTGCTGAAATGACTATACCTATCTTTTTGCGTATGCGTTTGACTGATATGCTTAAAATGAATCCTTATGCTAAATACATGAAGGATATTGTTACTAATAAGAGAAACATACCAGAAGCTGAAATTTCCACCATGCTTGCTAATTATACTTTTAAGGGTGGAATACCAGAGAAACTTGGAGATCCAGGAGTACCAACTATACCATGCTCCATTAAAAGAAACTATGTTAAAACTGCTTTATGTGATCTTGGAGCCGATGTTAGTGTTATGCCTCTCTCTTTATATCGTAGACTTGATTTGAATAAGTTGACACCTACTGAAATATCTTTGCAAATGGCCGATAAATCAACCGCTATACCTGTCGGTATTTGTGAGGATGTGCCCGTTGTGGTTGCAAACGTTACTATCTTAACGAACTTTGTTATTCTTGATATTCCCGAGGACGATAGTATGTCGATTATTCTTGGTAGACCCTTTTTGAATACTGCAGGGGCTGTTATTGATCGCAACAAAGGCAATGTCACTTTTCATGTTAATGGTAATGAGCATACAGTACACTTTCCGAGGAAACAACCTCAAGTCCACACTATCAATTCTATTGGAGGTTTTGAATTTCCTCTTCCTACTGTCAAGAAGAATATGATATCCTTATTATTGGGGACGTGCATATCCCTGTTGAGGTAACCTAGTGCTATTCAAAAATTTCTGGTTTCATGCGATTCGGAATGAGTTTGTTAATAAGACTTGATCAACCTTGTTGGTGGGATTCCTTTTGATGAGTGTGAGATGGATGAAGTTAGAAAGCACAACTTTCTGTACCCTCCTTTTACTTTCTGTTATTTAGATTAAATAAAACAAAAAATAGTATGTTCTGTCTGTTTTCTGAATTATCCGTGCAATAAAAAAATAACCCGAAAATAAAATTTCTCCAAATGCCCTGAAATAGAAATATGATTTTTTCTAGAATATTTAAGAATATCTGGCACTGAGAACACATCAGGGGGAGCCACCACCTGGCCATGAGGGTCCAGGGCGCGCTCACCCCTTGGGCGCGGCCCCCTGCATCGTGGGCCCCACGTGGCCCCCTCCACTTATTCCAACACCCACACACTTCGTCTTCCTCCAGAAAAAATCCACACACAGCTCAACCTCGTATTCTAGCTCGTTTTGCTGCAATTTTCGATCTCCTTGCTCAAAGCTCCATTCACAAAACTGCTTTGGGGGATTGTTCTTCGGTATGTGACTCCTCCAATGGTCCAATTAGTTTTTGTTCTAGTGCTTTATTAATTGGAAATTTTTGCTGCTTAGGTGACTCTGTTCTTGAGCTTCCATGTCAAATTTATTTGGTCCCAAGTAGTTCTAATGCATGATATAGTCTCTAGGCACTTGTGGGAGTAGTTGATATCAATCTTGTTGAGTTTGGTTCATTTTTATTTTGAGTCACTAAAAATTTCTGAAAATTTTCAGAGAATGAAAATTATGGACAGATTTTTGAGAGGCTCTTCTAGCCGAAGCTCGAAGGATAAGCAAAGTTAGGAGGGTGGAGGCAGCTCTCCTCCAAGCTGCAGCTCATCAGGCAATAGCCACTGCATCTCGGTACGACCCTAGTTACAACTTCGAATATCCGCCAGGCCATCCATGGGTATAGACCAACTTAGGCCAAAATCCTAAGCTTGGGGGAGTATGTATTTCTCCCTGACATTACATTCATGTTCACACACTCATTCTAGTTGTCGGTGCTCATACTTTTTCATTGTACTATCCATGCTAGTTTATTTTCTTTTCTTGCTTTCTTCTTGTGTGTTTTAAAAACCTTAAGAAAAACCAAAAAAAATTAGTTGTAGCTTTTAGCTAGTTTACTTTTCATGCCTATAGTAGTAGTATAAAAGAAAACACAAAAAGATTTCTCGTTCTTTTGCTTGTTGGGAGCTTTCCCATGTAAATAGTTTTATTTCTTTTCTTTTCTTTGGGGGTCGAGAGGAGAGGTCCATAATGAAAATGTTGAAGTGGCACTTATATGCATTATTGTTGATTCAACCAAGAGCCTATATTGCCTTGTATTCTCCCTTGTATTAAATGCTTGCAGATTCCAGCTTAGTCCAATGCACGTGCACTATTATTATTATCCACACCGTTCGGTCGTGTGAGTGAAAGGCAATAATGACGATATATGATGGACTGATTGAGATGAGAGAAGCTGGTATGAACTCGACCTTTCTTTTTTTGTAAATATGATTAGTTCATCATTCTGGATTCAACCTATTATGAATGAAACATGTTTGCAATGACAATTAGAGATTATAGTTGCTCATGCCATGCTTAATTAGCTAGGAGTTTATAATGGTTTACCTTGCGTGCCAACATGCTATTAAAATGGTTGTGATGTGGTATGATAGGGTGGTATCCTCCTTTGAATGATTCAAGTGGCCTGACTTGGCACATGTTCACACATGTAGTTGAAACAAAATCAACATAGCCTCCACGATATTTATGTTCATGGTGGATTATATCCTACTCATGCTTGCACTCAATGTTTATTAATTTTATTGCATGTTCATGACTATTGTCGCTCTCTAGTTGGTCGCTTCCCAGTCTCTTTCTAGACTTCACTTGTACTAAGCGGGAATACTGCTTGTTCATCCACTTCCATAAACCCCAGAAAGTTATTCCATATGAGTCCACCATACCTTCCTATATGCGGTATCTACCTGCCGTTCCAAGTAAATTTGTATGTGCTAAACTCTAAACTTTCAAATAAAATTCTGTTTTGTATGCTTGAATAGCTCATGTATCAACTAGGGTTGTCTGTATATTCCATGCTAGGCGGGCTATTCTCAAGAGGAGTGGACTCCGCTCCTCATTCACGAGAAAATGGTTGGTCACCGGGATGCCCAGTCCCATGCTCAAACCAAATAAAAATAATTGCAAACAAAACTCCCCAAGATTTTTGTTAGTTGGAGGCACCCGTTGTTTCGGGCAAGCCATGGATTGATGCTTGTTGGTGGTGGGGGAGTATAAAATTTACCATTCTGCTTGGGAACCGCCTATAATGTGTGTAGCATGGAACATATCAAGATCTCTAGGTTGTTATGTTGACAATGAAAGTATGCCGCTCAAAATATTATTTATCTCTATTTCAAAATCAAGATATGGCACCTCTACAAATCCCTGCTTCCCTCTGCGAAGGGCCTATCTATTTACTTTTATGTTGAGTCGTCATCCTCTTATTAAAAAGCACCAGTTGGAGAGCACCGCTGTCATTTGCATCCATTACTATTAATTTATATTGAGTATGACTATGACTGGATCTCTTTTACCATGAATTACAATGTTTAGTCAGTCCTTGATCTTCAGAGGTGCTCTACATTTATGTTTTGCGGTCTCGGAAAGGGCTAGCGAGATACCATCTTGTTATATCATATTATGATTGTTTTGAGAAAGTGTTGTCATCCGAGATTTATTATTATTGCTCGCTAGTTGATTATGCCATTGATATAAGTAAACATGATACCTAAGTGTTATTGTGAATATGGTTAGTTCATAATCTTTGCTGAAAACTTGAATGCTGGCTTTACATACTTACAACAACAAGAGAAAACAGAGTTTGTAAAAGTTTGTCTTTATCACTTTCAGTTTGTCGACTGAATTGTTGAGGATAAGCAAAGGTTTAAGCTTGGGGGAGTTGATACGTCTCCATCGTATCTACTTTTCCAAACACTTTTGCCTTTGTTTTGGACTTTAACTTGCATGATTTGAATGGAACTAACCCGGACTGACGCTGTTTTCAGCAGATTGCCATGGTGTTATTTTTGTGTAGAAATAGAAGTTCTCGGAATGACCTGAAACTTCATGGAGAATATTTTTGGAATATATTAAAAATACTGGTGAAAGAATCAAGACCAGGGGGCCCACACCCTGTCCACGAGGGTGGGGGGCGCGCCCCCTGCCTCATGGGCCCCTGGTGCTCCACCGACCTTAACTCCAACTCTAAATATTCACGTCCGGGGAGAAAAAAAATCAGAGAGAAGGATTCATCACGTTTTACGATACGGAGCCGCCGCCAAGCCCTAATCTCTCTTGGGAGGGCTGATCTGGAGTCCGTTAGGGGCTCCGGAGAGGGAATCCATCGCCGTCGTCATCATCAACCTTCCTCCATCACCAATTTCATGATGCTCACCGCCGTGCATGAGCAATTCCATTATAGGCTTGCTGGACGGTGATGGGTTGGATGAGATTTATCATGTAATCTAGTTAGTTTTGTTAGGGTTTGATCCCTAGTATCCATTATATTCTAAGATTGATGTTGCTATGACTTTGCTATGCTTAATGCTTGTCACTAGGGCCTGAGTGCCATGATTTCAGATCTGAACCTATTATGTTTTCATGAATATATGTGAGTTCCTGATCCTATCTTGCAAGTCATTAGTCACCTACTATGTGTTATGATCCGGTAACCCCGAAGTGACAATAATCGGGACCACTCCCGGGGTTTGAGGAGTTCAGGTATTCACTAAGTGTTAATGCTTTGGTCCGGTACTCTATTAAAAGGAGGCCTTAATATCCCTTAGTTTCCAATAGGACCCTGCTGCCACAGGAGGGTAGGACAAAAGATGCCATGCAAGTTCTTTTCCATAAGCACGTATGACTATATTCGGAATACATGCCTACGTTACATTGATGAACTGGAGCTAGTTCTGTGTCACCCTATGTTATAACTATTGCATGAAGAATCGCATCCAACATAATTATCCATCACTAATCCAATGCCTACGAGCTTTTCACATATTGATCCTTGCTTAGTTACTTTTCCGTTGCCACTGTTACAATTACTACAAAACTACTACCGTTACCTTTGCCACTGTTACCGTTACTTCCATACTACTTTGCTACTAAATACTTTGCTGCAGATATTACATTATCCAGGTTTGGTTGAATTGACAACTCAACTGCTAATACTTGAGAATATTCTTTGGCTTCCCTTGTGTTGAATCAATAAATTTGGGTTGAATACTCTACCCTCAAAAACTGTTGCAATCCCCTATACTTGTGGGTTATCAGGGAGCGCCTCGAGGCCGAGGCCGCCGACGAGGCCTACATGCAAGAGCTCCGCCGGCAGCATCCGGAGCTCGTGGAGGCGTGATACATCATCTATAATTTATGAAGTATTCATGCTAATATATTATCATTCTTGGATCTTTTACAATCATTTTATCACAACTTTATATCATTTTTGGGACTAACCTATTGACCCAGTGCCCAGTGCCAGTTGTTGTTTTTTGCTTGTTGTTTACATCGCAGGAAATTAATATCAAACGGAGTCCAAACACCGTGAAACTTTTTGTGGTTTTTTATGGGCCAGAAGACTCCCGATGGACCAGAGCAACACCTGGGGGGGTGCCCCGAGGGGGCCACAACCCATATGAGTGCGCCTAGGTTTTATGGGCGAAGACTCGATGGACGAGGCGGCACTGGCGGTGCCCGAGGGGGCACAACCCACCAGAGGCGCTGAGGGGCCAGCGCACCAAGGTGGGTTGTGCCCACCTAGGTGGACTCCCGTACCCCTTCTTTGCACTATAAATTCCCAAAAATTCCAAAACCGTCGGGGGTTAACCTAGATCAGAAGTTCCGCCGCTGCAAGGCTCTGTAGCCAACGAAAACCAATCTAGACCCTTTTCGGCACCCTACCGGAGGGGGGGGGATCATCTCCAGTGGCCATCTTCATCATCCCGACGGCCACCACGATGAGGAAGGAGTAGTCCACCCTCGGGGCTGAGGGTTTGTACTAGTAGCTATGTGTTTAATCTCTCTCTCTCTCTTGTGTTCTTGAGATGTCACGATCTTGATGTATCACGGGCTTTGTTAATATAGTCGGATCATATGGTGCTTTCCCCTCTCTATCTTGTTGTGATGAATTGAGTTTTCCCTTTGAGATTTCATTGTTATCCGATTGAATACTTTTATGGATTTGAGAACACTAGATATATGTCTTGCAACTGAATACTCGTGGTGACAATGGGTTATCATATTGATTCATTTGATATATGTTTTGGCACTCAAATCGCGGATTCCCGAGGTGACATTGGGGTAATCTATGCATAGGGGTTGATGCACGCTCTTGTCTTTGTTTCTCTGGTAGAAATCTTGGGGCACTCTTTGAATTTCTTTGTGTTGGATTGAGTATTATGAATATGAATTTTCTTTGGTGTTATTTTAGTACGAGCTCTAGGATAGATCGAACCGAAAGAATAGCTTTGTGTTATTTTAGTACGAACTCTTGAATAGATCGAACGGAAAGAATAGCTTTGAGGCGGTTTCATACCCTGCAAACAATTTATTCTTATGTTCTCTGCTAGATAGGAACTTTGGAGTGATTCTTCATCGCACTTTGAGGGGTGGTTATATGATCCAATTATATTAGCACTTTTGGGAGATTGCACTAGCGAAAGTACGGACCCTAGGCCTCATTTTCAAGCATTGCAATACCCTTTTTGAGCCTGTTTACTATTTTCTACATTGCTGTTTTTATTTATTCAGATTATAAAAATATATTTCTACCATCAATATTACACTTTTATCACCATCTCTTCACCGAACTAGTGCACCTATACAATTTTCCATTGTATTGGGTGTGTTAGGGACACAAGAGATTTCTTGTATTTGGTTGCAGGGTCGTTTGAGAGAGACTATCTTCATCCTATGCCTCCCACAGATTGATAAACCTTAGGTCATCCACATGAGGGAAAATTCTACTGTCCTACAAAACTCTGCGCTTGGAGGCCCAACACGCACTACTAGAAAAACCACTACTAATGGCACACCTAATTTGGCCATTAATGGCGCATCACTGGTGCGCCATTAATAGCACGCCATTAGTAATTTTACTAATGGCGCACCACCAGTGCGCCATTAGTATCTGAGATACTAATGGCGCACCACCAGTGCGCCATTAGTATATGCTGGTGCGCCATTAGTATGCCTCCCGAGGCATGTATACCAGTGCTTTGGCATACTAATGGCGCACCACCTCGGATCGCCATTAGTAATCACACATACTAATGGCGCACTACCCGATGATGCGCCATTAGTATGATTGTCATACTAATGGCGCCTTTGTCATGTGATGCGCCATTAGTATGAATATTAGGTTTTTTTTATTTTTTTATTTTCTGTTTTTTGCACAGGTTACTAAATGTATAATTTGACAAAATATAGACAGCACACATCAACAATAGATTCAAAAAATACAATAGAAGATTAGTCTTTGAATACAATTCATCATATTAGTCTCCGAATACAATTCATCATATTAGTCTCCGAATTGAAAAGACCGAACAAAGATAGAACATTATATTGCAAGTCTCGAGACCGCGAGTAGCGAGTTTGTCTTCACATTACAAGTCGATATCGATCATCTAAACTACCATCACATAGAAGAGAGCTGCGGTCATCACGATGAGCATCATCACGATGAAACTCGTCTTCATCCGGTTCCTCCAACGCTCCTCCTCTCCCGCTAGATAGCGGGCGTATCTAGATTCGGCCTCGGCCCTAGTGGTGTACCCTTTGTAACTGTTACCGCTGAATCGGTGAACCTGTCTCCGACACTCCTCCAAGTCATCGAGACTCCAGGAACCTTACCCTTGTACACGACATACGTCGGCATCGCTATGCACTAGCCAAGCGTAAGCGTTAGTACCAATTCACAGACAATACATAAGCAATATATAAGTATGCAACAGAATGATCGGAAGAGAAAAGCAAGACATTAATAGCATCGATTACATCTAAGTTGAGCGACTCTCGAAACCAAAGAGACATACTACAAGTTCATTAAAGTTTAATTACAACATGAGCCAATCGATGTTTGAGAACTAGACAACTCAACTCAAGGGACGGGCGTGGATGAAGCCGCCGTCTATCATGTGAGTCATGAAAGAACGGGCGTTGTCATCCTGCATTTGTAGCATTGTGTCGATGTCTTTGTTGGACGGTTGATTTCGAGGTAGAACTGCCCGAGGCGAAGGACATCTTGATGGATGATTTCCGCAAACTCCATTTGGATGCGAAAGAATTCTTGTCGGAGGTCCGCGTCTGGATTGCCGACACGCCGCGGCCCAATCTTGGAGTTTACTCGGTAGCGAAGTTGATGATGGTCCCGCACGATCGCCCGCATGTGATGGATGGCGTAGTAGGCACCCTTCGACCGCCCGGCGGCTGCTTGACGCAGCGAGCGTCGTATTGTGGGAGAACACGTGCTTGCCGATTTACGAATAGGCCTGGTGAAGGTGCCTCCAGATTTGGCGTGGCGGGAGAACATCATCAAGAACCTTCTTGACATTTGTGTAGTCTACGTTCGATTGACGGTCCGGGTCGAAATCGTGGCCATGGAATATTTGGGGCTTAGGAGGATGGCGTGCAACGTGTGTCACTGCAGAAAACACGGAATGTTAAAAGAAAAGCGATCAAAATGTAAGAATTCATATGTTACGGGCGGTTGAGGGAGGACTTACTCGGGAAAGTAAGGCACGAGGAAGTTATCCTTATCTTGGTTTGCGAATGGCGCCGAGGTAAGAACTCGCGACTTGCGGTCCCAGCGCTGCCCAAGATCTTGCACGCATGTAGAAGGGTCAACTATCACGATGTCCGGGTCTTGTCGCGAATGATCCGCATCTCCATACTCAGCGAAAATAGCGAGCGAAGGTGTAGTGCAGTGGATGAAGGTTCAACATAGCGTGGATGTCATCAAAACGCAGGACGATCGTGACGCCCGATGGAGTTATCCACAAAGCCCTTGCCCTCTGGCACCTTGGCCGCGAAAACCGGTATGCCACATCCTTCTCCACGAGACGCCGCTTCTCCAAAGAAAGAACACTGTCATGCAGACTCCGATAGCACCGGTTGCAGCATTGAGCATATTTGTCGGTAGCATCTCCCTACCCGCCACATGCACCCTCCTCGAGATATCCTGCGGTGAAGGTGGCCCGCCCCGAGCACGGATCGTACTCGGTGCGGCTGGCTCGCACCCTTCTTAGTCTTTCTTTTGCGTGCCTTCTTCTTCTCCTGTAATGGGACAGAGTTTTGCTCACAGACCGCCTTCTTGAGTGTGTTGGGGCTGATAATATTTCGCACCTCGCCTATCTGAGGCTCGGTGAAGTCGGCAGCTGGAGGCGTCTCCTGAGAGCTGAACGCCAGACGGCGCCTGTTGCAACTTGGCTTCTCCGCAGTACGAGCTAGATCGCACACGTCTTTTGTTGGGTTTGGTTCTTGAGAAGGAGGCCCCATGAAGTCGCCATCGTACCCATGCTCGGCAAAGTACTGATCGACGTTGCCAAATGTATCATAGTCGTCGTCGTCGTCGTTACGATCTGTGCCATATGCATGTTTGGATCGATGGCATAGGGATGTCCGCACCGTTCTGGCGGTCTTGCCATGGGGCCGACTTGGCGCCGCACGCAATGGCGGTGTTGTCTTTGGGTGGTGTCCCCGCCCAAACGAATCTGGCTCTTCGCCAAAGCGAGGGCCAGCTCAGCAGCGCCGAGGGTCATCACGTCATCATCGTCGGCCCCGACGGGTCGATTCGAGGTAACAAGTCGTCGAGCCTGGCAGCACCCGAACCAGTTGAACCCTAAACAAGTTGGGTGGCATCTGGGTACCGTGGAACAAGGGGTTGCCCGGTTGAACGATTTTGCCCTTGGCGACATCGACCAACTCGTTGTTCACGAAGTGGAGGAGAGTGCACGGAACATCGGCGGCGCCCTGCGAAAACATGTAGGGCGTCAGGGATGCCCAGTCAAAGGCAAGGAGATGAAGTCCTCGGCCGAGAGAGGCTTAATTAGTTACCGTGATGATGGCGTCGAGCTCGGCTAATGTAGAGGCACCGCCAGCGGCGGGCGTGCGATTGACGGAGGGCGCTTGCTGCAGAGGTGCCGGCGGCGACACCCGGTGCATTAAGCTCCGTGCGGTGTCGGAGACACCAATGCCGCCTCGCCGGAGGCACCAATGGCCCCGCCATCGCATTATGCAAGTTGCTGGCCGTGAAGCTAGGAATCGGGCGGCCCTGTTGGCCGCCCGCAATCCACGACTCAACCCGAGATCAAGGTAGGCACAAGGCGGAGATCGTCGCCCGAGTCGTTGTTCCACTTGCTCTTGGACAATCTCCGAATCGCGCCACCTGTGCCTTGAGTTCTTGAACCTCTCGCGCTGGCTTTCCGAGCTGGTCTTTTCTCCTTCCGCACACCAGCGGTATAGTATGACCCCATTTTGTCGACAAGCCTTTGCCGCCACACGACCAACCGACGCGTCGACTTCTGAGCTTATCCTTGTTCTTCATTACATTCAACCCCTATTTAGAGTGGTGTCCCAAGGGTTGCTCTGAGTCGACCCAGCGCCTCTGCTTTCGATCGCTGCGGAAGGAATGTGAACCATTTAGAAATTGGCTTCATTAATTAGAATGCAACCATATGGAGCTAATTACGCGGGGTGTATTCCTTACGAACAAGCTCAAGCTGCCTGGTCTTCGGATCCGTGGTAAGCTCCTTTGTTTCGGGTCCTTCTTGTACCGGCCCCGACAAAGTTCCTGGTCTGCTTGTCACCGTATGTATCGAAGAGGGGCGGTAGGCCTTGCTCGGCACGGTCCGCCTCCTCCTTGTCCCATATAGGCTCCGCCACTCTGTAACCGCCGGGACCGAGTGTGTGTTCCCCTATGTTCAGCTCCTGCATTTGTTTCCCCCACTCACTTGATTGGGAGCTTGCGGTGCTCGAGCAATTGATCTTGAAGTCGTTGTAGTCATCTTTGGTGATCGAAGGATTTTCTCCTTGATCTTGATAACTCTCACCTTTCTCGATCATTCTCTTCACATTGCTTTTCCAAGTAGACAGGGCCTTGCTCATCTTCGTGAGGGCAGCATTGTTCACTTTATTCCCTTTGAGGCTTGTGTTTTCAAATTCAGCGGGAACTTGTATCGTTCGTGCAGCTTCGTGAAGAGGAGGTTGCGCAAGTTCCCTCGGTCGGGATGCCTCGGGTTCTCGGTGTTGATCGAGGCGGTGCTCGGACAATGCACCCGAGCTGAAGCGAGTACCCTTGACTATTCGTTCGGGCGCGTTGGATTCCGTTGGAGTCCACTTGATAACTTCCTCCTTGAGGGTGCGAACACGATCGGGCGCCAGTCCTTCCGTTGCCTCTTGGTTGGCTGCCATCGTGCGTGCGCCGCCATCATCGATGGTGGCATCCTCGGCGGCACCATCGGTGGTGGCATCGGTGTGGTCATCCTCGGCGGCACCATCCGTGGTCTCGGGATCGGTGGGGAAGGCGGCGGCCTCATACAAGTGAGGTTGTTCCTCCATCTCTGGGACAGCTCCAGAATGCCTTGCCGCCCGAACCCCGGCCTCATCGTTGTGGGCCATGTTTCTCTCTAAATAGAAACAAAGTTTGGTCAAAAAGTTGGTTATTGTCAAGGAACAAGATCTCTAAGTTGACCAAATAACCTAATTCTCGAGGAATGTCACCAAAAAGTTGGTTATTGTCAAGGAACAATTGAGAGATGTTTGTGATATTGCCTAGGTGTTTTGGGATAGAACCTGTTAGTGTGTTTTTGCTAAGGTCCAAGTCCACGTTCTCAGGGTAACCTAGTTCTTGAGGGGTGTGTCTAGAAAGTTCACTCTTCTTTTTAGAAGACAAGCGTCTGAAATGGTATTGCCTTTCCTTAATTTGTACTATTTTTTCATTGTGTTGAATACTTATGTGGGTGAGTGTATCTGTAATTACTTTTTACTACACCGCAGGTGTTCAAACACATGTCAAGCAAGGGTGTCTCGAGTGTGTGAATAAAATACTAAACTAATCCAACCACTAAAGCAAATTAATTTTTATTTAGGTTGAGAATCGGGCACCTTCTAGGTCAAGAAAATTGGGCATGACCTTTACTAATTTTCTTGACCTAGGAGTGCCCCATTCTCAACGAAGCGGAAATTAATCAACGTTTCAGGAGAAAGGGGTCATTTTAGAAGATCACAAGTAGCAGCAGCATCACTTGACAAAATCACAACTAGCAGACATCACAAGTAGTACAGCAGACAACATCATCACAAGTAGTACAGCAGCAGACATCATCATCACAAGTAATACACTTAGCTACCAGTTCAGAAATACAGCTAAGATAAGATCATCACTTCAAAATAGGTTGCTTAGTAGTGCGAAACAACACACACCAAGCTCCATCAAAACAGAATAAAAATGGCCATGTCATGCTTGGCAATAGCACAAGTGACATGAAAATTTAGGAGTAGGAGATCACAAAAGTACAGTCCACAGGTTACTCCAAGTTTCTGAATTTTCAGTAAATTTTCTGTAAGAAAAGAACTAAAAGAAAAGAAATCCTAGGGTTAAAAATCTGGAGCAAGTCCTAGCAGAACCACAAAATGTTCATCTACTCAAATTAATGTCCAAACAGTGTCATATCTGAAATTAACCTGGCACCTCACATGGTGAATTCAGTATTCGAAGTACTTGCTTTTCATTGTGATTTTGTAGCTCCTAAGCCATAGTTTACGGAGGAGTACTTATTTTTGGTGTGATCTCCTCATCACATAAGATATATAGCATAGTAAAAGCATAGTGCAGGTAATCAAAATATGCTTCATATATCTGACAGAGGGAGTAGTTACTAAATTGATAGTTAGTTCTATACATTGTAGAGACTAGTTAGGTGCCATGAGTTGCTAGGGAATAAAATGGAACATATGGTATTATCAATCAAGTGATACTTATATTTGGTGAACACACTGTCAAGTGTAGTTTTTCACGTGGTAGCAACAAACATCGCCGTTCTTCTCTACTTTCCCTATTTGTCTCAGCATATATCTTGACCAAACTGTATTACACAAAGGAGAATATTGCTGCTATTTTTTGCTAAATATAAATTTCTAGTTCATTTTATATATCAATAGCACTATAACTTCTACGACACATACACCATGTAAACTGTCTAAAAAAGAACAACGATCTATGTGTGAGCTTAAGAATTTGAGTAGCAAGCAAAGATACTTGAAACAGCTCTGAATTTCGGGAAAGATTCACAAAGACATCGATGAAAAGTAAATCATACGCTTACATGTAGACAAGAGAAATGAATGCACAAAAGTGAGAAAGTGAGTTAAGGCACCTAAATAGCTTAAGAGCTATCAGAGGCACAGGTGTGGCACCTAAATAGAATTGGTACCTACAGCAGACTGAGGCAAATGCCAAATCGGCCAACAAGATCCTCATTACGAGAAGGTAGCTAGCTAGAGCATCCTTGAGTTGCTACACAACAAGGCATCGATCATAACCGAAAAACAGAAAATGCGGCCTTACGAACTACACCATGCGGATGCTTAAGTCCAGACTCCAGCCTTTATTTACACAAAAATATCAACGTTTGCAACAGGTAAGGTAAGATTCACACTCTACCAAGTCATTCAATACGGGATATATAGTCACACCATGGTGACATAAAGGCTTTAACTGAATAAAGGTTGCGATGTCGAATTTTCTTCCTACAAACCCAACAAATAACAAAGTCGACAAGGATACTAGATTGGTTGTGCTGTCATTGATCATCTCTGTCTTTTTCTAGTTCTTTTCAAACTAACTAAATTATATTTGCTACTAATATGCACAATAAAATTGACATGAAAATCAGTTATAAATTGGTTGCGATCATTTTTTTCCTAGTGGGCCGGAGAATGATAGTTTGACTAAAAATGAGAGTATGTTGTGTAAATGAGATGGGTAAATTGAAATTCCTATTTTTCCTACCTGATTGATGTGCCAAGGGACAAATGTGTATGTTAATTATGGTCCACTAGGAAAATTGCCTAGGATTAACAAGGTTTCTGTGGCCCACAAGAGCATCCTCACTGTCTTTCTCAGGTTAACAAGAAAATGAGAGGAGGGGGAGGGAGGAGGGGAGGATGAGGGGAGGAGGAGGGGAGCTCACGGGGTGGTGGTGCTCGGCGACGGTGGTGTGGGCGGGCGGCGTCCGGGCGGCGGGTGAGGTCGCGTCGAGGGCGTCAGGGCGGGTCGAGGTGGGGCAGCGGCGTCTGGGCGGGTCGAGGCGGCGGGCAGCGTCGAGGTGGGGCAGCGCGCTGGGCGGGTCGAGGCGGCGTGGGCGGCGGAGGCAGCGCCGAGGCGGAGTCGGGCGGCGCCCGGGCGGCGGGTCAGCGCCGAGGCGGCGCTGGGCAGCGCCCGGGCGGCGGGGTCGAGGCGGCGGGCAGCATCGAGGTGGCGGGACGATGGCGCCGAGGGAGGCGGGCGAGGGAGAGGGAAGGCGAGGAGAGGGCGAGGGAGGGGAGGGCGAGGGGCGGGGCGAGCAGTGGGTCAGGCAGCGGCGGGCGGCGGCGGTGGATCGAGAGGAGAGGGAATGGCAGGGGAGAGGGAAGGGGATCGGGCGAAGGGGAGAGGGCAGGGGATCGGGCACAATACTAATGGCGCACCTCACCGTGGTGCGCCATTAGCATATCCATACTAATGGCGCACCTCACCGTGGTGCGCCATTAGTATTTTTTTTATTTCAACTCGAGCCAACAGGTTATGTACTACGGAACTTATCCACATCAAGCCCACTCTACTAGCTCGGTGGGCAGCAGTTCTCACACGGGAGGTCTGGGTTCGACTCCTGTGCTCCACAAATTTTTTTAGCATTTAAAAGCTGTTTGATACTTATTTGTGTTTAAATATGTTCAAACTTGTTTAAATAATAACAGTAATATTTTTTATAAGACAGTAGCATTTAAAAAGCTGTTTGATACTTATTTTTTATAAGGCGGTGCTTGGGAGTGGGGGGTCGGGCGGCGGTTGAGTAGGGGAATCGAGGTGGGGGGTGTGGCGGCGGCCGGTGGACTGAGGGGTGCTCGGCGGCGGGGGACGGATCTGGCGAGGTGGGATAGCGATCGAGATGGAGGGGATCGAGATCGAGTGTCCATGAAATTTAAAATATTCATGATAGTTCAAAAGTACCCATGAAATACAATCGAGAAATGAAGGCTACGATTTAAATACAATCGATCTTAGCTAGCTATCTGTTCACAATCTTCTTGCCCTTCTTTTTCGCAAATGGAGTTCTTACGTGGAGCGGACGCCCTTTAGGCAGGGTGGTCCTGCTTCTTCTTGTGGTGTATGCTGCTACTTCATCATCGTCGTCATGTTCGATCCTCGGTCGCCGTGCTTGTCGAAGTCTTGCTCATTGGCTACTCCATCCATTCCGATGATCTTCCTTTTGCCTCTCCTCCGACAACACGACCGGGCTTTGGCGGGTCGGTAATGAAGAAGCATTGGTCCACTTGGGAAGCCAGTACCCATGGCTCATTTTTGCGGTGGCGTTTGCGCCATGGTCTTGGATTTGGCCGGGTATAACCATGGTGGTGAAATACCGGTCTTCTTTTATGACGTTCTTGGCCCATCGACACGGAACATCGGGACCTTCTCTCCGGCAGTAGCTCAGCTCCCAGATCTCCTCGATCCTTCCGTAGTATCTGTCCTTGTCGTTACGGTGTAGGATTCCATCGTTACCCGGAGTTCGATAACCATCGCTCTTCATGTCCTTGGCCTCGGTGTAGAATGTGTAGCCGTTGATATCGTGACGCCTCATACGTCATCGAGGTTGTGCTCGGCGCCTGTGACAAGGCGAATATGAGTTGTTCTTCCGCGGAAGAATCCTCATGTAAAAGTGCGACGAAGCTTATGCTTGAACCAACGCGTGAAACATGAGTTGTGCTCTTTGAGTGTATCTCCGTCCGTCCTCTGTTGGCCTCGGTCATTGTCGTCTTTTTAATAAAGGTTTTGTGCTCTACCACCCAAGGATCGACCACGTCTATGTGTTGTAGCGCGACTAGGTTTGCTCTTTCAAAGTCGGCGAGTCGACCCTCGAAGTCGACATGCATTTCGCGGCGACCCTCACGGTGACCCCATCCAGCGAGCCTGCCGAGGTGCTGTTGACGGGCAGACCAGCGGGGTTCTCGATGCCTAGATAATTCGTGCGATAGGAGATGCACTCTTGATCGAAAGCCCCGGCTATGCTTCCTTCGGGCGTGACATGTTGCGAACGTATCCTTTGATGACACCATTCATCCTTTCGAGCGGCATCATGCTGCAGGAACGTCGGCCCGAGTTGGATGATATCCTCCACTATATGGACCAGCAGATGCACCATAACGTCGAAGAATGCGGGCGGAAGTACATCTCAAGCTCGCATAGTATCACCACGATCTCTTCCTGTAGCCTTCGAGTTGCCTCACGCCAATCGACTTCGAGAGATGGCGTCGAAGAAGTTGCATAGGCCAAATAGCGTTTCACGGACGTGCGCATCCATGATCCCATGGATTGCAGCCGGAAGTATCTGCGTCATCACGACGTGATAGTCGTGAGACTTCATCCCGCTGAACTTCGCTTCGCTGGGTCTAGGTATCTGCTTATCTTCCCAGCGTAACCGAAGGAAGTTTTACTCCTAGGAGGCAGGTGAAAACTGCTCGATCTCCTCGACTTAGAGTGAAGCACGCGGGGAGGTAGTCATTTCCGGTCTTCTTGGACTTTTGCCTTTGCGACGACTTTACGTGTCTGCTTCGCCTCATCATCATCATCATCATCATCATCATCATCATCATCATCATCATCATCATCATATATAGCGTGAAGCTCCTGCACGATGCCCATTGATTTCAAGTCTGCCCTTGCTTTGGCCCATCTTTGGTCCTCTCGGCATGTTGAGCAGGGTACCAAGCGGACTCTCGCACACGTTCTTCGTGATATGCATGACATCAAGGCTGTGAGGCACACGGTGGATCTTCGAAGACGGCAAGTCCCGAAAACAGACCTCGTTTTCCATACCTTCAGCAGCGGCTCTGGCGCCTTTCGCTTCTTTCCGGCTCTGGCGCCTTTTGCTTCTTTCGGCGGTGGGCAGTCTTTCCAATTTTTCAACAGCTTGTCTATTTCCTCGCCGCTCCTCGTACAGGCGTTTTGAGTTCGGTTTCACCATCGAACAGATCCTTGCGTTTCCTCCATGGGTCATCGTCGCGAAGCAACCTTCGATGTCCCATGAACACGGTTTTCAAGACGGGATCTCTATCTAGCTGGCGTCGTTGTGTCATCCATGCACCTTACGCATCCGGAAAATCCGTGGACTACCTGCCCGCGAGATATCCGTAATCGAGATAGTCGTGCGATCGTGAGCGGGCGGCTCTCATAGGGAAATATTCTTTCTCTGCGGCGCCCCACGTATTGGTGGCGTTTTCCACAGCGTGTCAAGCTCCTCTTTCAGCAGCCCGATCTGATTGATGTCGTTCCCTGGTTGTTTCGCCCTTCAATTAGCATACTCATGTGAATGTACTTCCTCTTCATGCACAACCAGGGGAAGGTTGTACATCCACACAAACACAGGCCAGGTGCTATGTGTGCTTCTCGGCTGCCAAGCGGATTGACTCCATCGGTGCTCGCGCCCAACACGATGTTCCTTGGATCGTTCCCAAATTCCGAGTCTTGAAGTTCAACGCTTCCCATCGCTCGCATCCTTAGGGTGACTCAGCATCTTATCTTTTTTATCTATCTCCGGATCATTTGCGTCATCTTCTCGCTTCTTCTCCTCCCTATCCGCGTGCCAACGCAGGAGCTTTGCTACCTTAGGGTCCGCGAAATAGCGCTGCAGACGAGGAGTGATCGGAAAGTACCACACCACTTTTCGAGGAGCTTTCTTCCTCTTCTTGTATCGAGTGGCGCCGCACACCGGACATATGGTAGACTCCGCGTGCTCGTCCCGATAAATGATGCAATTGTTCATGCACACATGGTATTTCACGTGCGGTAAATCGAGAGGACACACGATTTTCTTCGCCTCCTCCAAACTGGTCGGGCACTTGTTCCCCTTGGGAAGGCGTTCGTGCGAATGACATGTTCTCGTCGAAGCATCGTCGGTCATTTTGTGTTTTACCTTCATCTCGAGCCATGGCGTTACTTTGGCGGGTATCCTCGGGCCTGCATCCTTCATACAATGGATTAACGCGTCTAACTCAAGTTGATCCATCTTGGCTTTCTCTCGGCGGCAGCTCTTGCGTTATCCGTCCGCTTGAGAAGCAGCTCTTGAATATGAGGGTCCTGCACCCAGCCCATTGATGGTCCAGCGTCGTCGCTCCGCGGCATCATCATCTTCATGATCATGCCCGTCGCCTGCTCGGCATCTTCCTCATCATCATGTCCTGCATCTTCTACATGATGATCGTGTACAACATCACGGTCGTGATCATCTCTGAGGGATTCTTCGTCTTCTCGCCCGCCCGAGCCGCGGTGGTTGTCTTGCTGCCCTTCCTCATTTCTTGCCCGGCCCGCATGGGCGACTTCGTAGTCATCTTCATCACCTTGCCACCGATAGCCATCCATGAAACCACGCAACAGCAGGTGGTCCCGCACCTGCCGGAATCCGGGTCCGCAATAAGGCTCTTCACTTGCATCTTCGACACGGACATCTTATCTCCGTCTCGTTCTTTTGAAGCATCTCGCCTTCGCGGACCTCAAAAACCTATTCACGATGCCTTCGGTCATCATGCAGACCATGGTCGCTGGGTAGAGCAAAAGCGATATTTTAGAACCAAACAAAAATTTGGCATGACTTTCCTAAAATAGGACCAAAAGAATGCTTAATGCCAAAATTCTGCTTGAAACGGAAATGAATCAACATTCCGCAAAATATTGGCAACTATCGCATTTCAAATACGGTACACCTCCAAACACAAACACATATGCAAGACCACAAACATATGCAACACCACGAACATACATAGATCTAGCTAGGCCGTAAAAAGTGCATGTGCACATTGTTGTAGGGAGAACAACCTAAATATAGCTTCCCCTTACTTACCTATTAAAACAAGGTAATTTAACCACTTAATTTGAATGAATCTATGGTGGAAATGAGGTGAAAAGAGGAGGCACCGAGACAAGGAGGAGGTGGAGAGAATGAAGTGGGGAGAAAGTGAGTGTGTGGGTAGGAGAGGCTGTCCCAAATATCTTGTTGCTGCTCACTTACTAATGGCGCACCTCTTGCATGGTGCGCCATTAGTAGTTACAACTACTAATGGCGCACTTAAGCAGGATCGCCATTAGTATGTTTGGATAAGCGCACTAGTTCAAAAAAATTCTATACTAATGGCGCACCTTTGCTTGGTGCGCCATTAGTAGTTACAACTACTAATGGCGACTTGGGCAGGATCGCCATTAGTATGTTTGGACAGGCGCACTAGTTAAAATTTTTTTTGATACTAATGGCGCACCCTTTGCAAGGTGCGCCATTAGTAGTTTAAACTCTAATGGCGCATCAGAAGGTGGTGCGCCATTAGTATATACTAATGGCGCACCATCTTTCTGGTGCGCCATTAGTGTCAATCCCATCTATAGCCCTTTTTCTAGTAGTGACGAGTCTACAAGAATAAAGTTGCGTAGTAGACATCAAGCTCTTTTCTGGCACCGTTGCCGGGGAGGTGAGCGCTTGAAGGTATATATTTAGATCTTGCAATTGAATCTTTTAGTTTGTTGTTTTATCACTAGTTTGGTTTATAAAAGAAAACTACATAAAAATGGAATTTAGTTTGCATCCTATTATTGATCATCTTTATAATATCTTTCTTGAAAATGATGGATCCAAAAATTGTGCTCAATTATTAGAAGAAGAAGTCAATAAAATGGTTGGCACAAAATATTTGAATGATGAGCATGATTGCAATGTTGTTGGTATGAACTCTTTGAATGTCCATGATGCCAATGATATGCAAAGCCATAAGCTTGGGCATGCTATATTTGATGAAGATAATACTTTTAGTCCCGCAAGTTTTGAAGAGAAAATTTATTATGATGATTGCATGCCTCCTATTTATGATGATTATATTGATGAAAGTGGATTTGGAGAGGTCATGACTTTATTTAATGATGGATCCACTATTTTGGAGGAGGTTGTAATTGATTATAACAACAAAGTTCCTATATATGATGATTATGGTGATGACATGTATGCAATATTGAATAATGATAACCATGAAACTTGTCATCATGATTTTAATTTCCAATCCCATGATAGTTATTTTGTTGAGTTTGTTCCCACTACTATTGATGAGAAGAAATTTGCTTATGTGGAGAGTAATTAGTTTTCATCAAGGAGTCCTGTCGATAAGTAAGAGTGTCGAACCCAACGAGGAGCAGAAGGAAATGATAAGCGGTTTTCAGCAAGGTATTCTCTGCAAGTACTGAAATAAGTGGTAAAAGATAGTTTTGTGATAAGATAAATTGTAACGAGCAACAAGTAACAAGAGTAAATAAAGTGCAGCAAGGTGGCCCAATCCCTTTTGTAGCAAAGGACAAGCCTGGACAAACTCTTATAATAGGAAAAGCACTCCCGAGGACACATGGGAATATCGTCAAGCTAGTTTTCATCACGTTCATATGATCCGCGTTCGGTACTTTGATAATTTGATATGTGGGTGGACCGGTGCTTGGGTGCTATTCTTACTTTTACAAGCATCCCACTTATGATTAACCTCTATTGCAAGCATCCGCAACTACAACAAAAGTATTAAGGTAAACCTAACCATAGCATGAAACATATGGATCCAAATCAGCCCTTACGAAACAGCGATAAACTAGGGTTTAAGCTTCTGTCACTCTAGCAACCCATCATCTACTTATTACTTCCCAATGCCTTCCTCTAGGACCAAATAATGGTGAAGTGTTATGTAGTCGACGTTCACATAAAACCACTGGAGGCTAGACAACATACATCTCATCAAAATATCAAACGAATACCAAATTCACATGACTACTAATAGCAAGACTTCTCCCTTGTCCTCAGGAACAAATGTAACTACTCACAAAGCATATTCATGTTCATAATCAGAGGGGTAATAATATGCATAAAGGATCTGAACATATGATCTTCCACCAAATAAACCAACTAGCATCAACTACAAGGAGTAATCAACACTACTAGCAACCTACTAGCACCAATCCCGGACTTGGAGACAAGAATTGGATACAAGAGATGAACTAGGGTTTGGAGATGAGATGGTGCTGGTGAAGATGTTGATGGAGATTGCCCTCTCCTGATGAGAGGAGCGTTGGTGATGATGATGACGATGATTTCCCCCTCCCGGAGGGAAGTGTCCCCGGCAGAACAGCTCTGCCGGAGCCCTAGATTGGTTCCGCCAAGGTTCCGCCTCGTGGCGGTGGAGTTTCCTCGCGAAAGGTTGCCTCTTCTTTTTTTCTCATCGAAAGACTTCATATAGGAGAAGATGGGCGTCAGAGATCCACCAGGGGCCCCACGAGGTAGGGGGCGTGCCCTAGGGGGGGGCACCCTCGTGAGCAGCGTGTGGGCCCCCTGTCCTTCATCTTTGGCGATGATTTTTCTTTATTTATTTTAAGATATTCTGTGGAGTTTCAGGACTTTTAGTTGCTCAGAATAGGTCTCCAATATTTGCTCCTTTTCCAACCCAGAATTCCAGCTGCCGGCATTCTCCCTCTTCATGTAAACCTTGTAAAATAATAGCGAATAGCCATAAGTATTGTGACATAATGTGAAATAACAGCCCATAATGCGATAAATATCAATATAAAAGCATGATGCGAAATGGACGTATCAACTCCCCCAAGCTTAGACCTCACTTGTCCTCAAGCGAAAAGCCGATAACAATAAATATGCCCTCATGTTTAGAGGTAGAGGCGTCGATAAAAATAAAATACGGACATGAAGGCATCATGATTATTCTCATAACAGCAACATATATAGATTTTGTCATATGATTACTTATGTTCAAGTGACGATCTTTTCACAATGCAAAAGTATGAATCAGAAACCTTATTGAGCACCAAAAAATTATTAACCTCAGTCATTGAAGCAAATGCAATTTATCATAACATCGGAAAGAGTCTATGTCAGAGCTTAAAAGCAAGTCCACATACTCAACTATCATTTAGTCCTTCGTAACTGCTAACACTCACGCAATACTTGTGGTTACGGAGTTTTAATCGGACACAGAGAAAGACAGGGGCTTATAGTTTTGCCCGACAACCTTTTACCTCAAGGGTAATGTCAACAATAATAATTCATGCTCCCCTACATCCAATTAGATATATATATATATATATATATATATATATATATATATATATATATATATATATATATATATATATATATCTATATATCATGTTCTTTCCAACATGCTGGGCTTGCCAAAGGATAAAATGAAAAGGAAAGGTGAAGATCACCGTGACTCTTGCATAAGGTAGAGGATAATAATAAAAGATAGGCCCTTCGCAGAGGGAAGCGAGAGGTTGCCATGCGCTTTTATGGTTGGATGCACAAAATCTCAATGCGAAAGAACATCACTTTATATTGCCTTGTGATATGAACCTTTATTATGCAGTCCGTCTCTTTTATTTCTTCCATATCACAAGATCGTATAAAGCTTATTTCCCACACCAATCAATCATACATATTTAGAGCAATTTTATTGCTTTGCACCGATGACAACTTACTTGAAGGATCTTACTCAATCCATAGGTAGATATGGTGGACTCTCATGGCAAAACTGGTTTAAGGGTATTTGGAAGCACAAGTAGTATCTCTACTTGGTGCTGAGAATTTAGCTAGCATGAGGGGAAAGGCAAGCTCAACATGTTAGAGGATCCATGACAACATACTTTATCTCAGATATAAGAAAAAATAACTCATCACATTGTCTTCCTTGTCCAACATCAACTCTTTAGCATGTTGTATTTTAATGAGTGCTCTCAATCATAAAAGATGTCAATGATAATATATCTATATGTGAAACCTCTCTTTCCTTATTACTTCCTATTAATTGCAACGATGACCAAAGCTATATTTGCCAACTCCCAACAACTTTTAATCATCATACTCTTTCTATGTGAAGTCATTACTCTCA
Source organism: Aegilops longissima (assembly GCA_021605205.1). Classification (NCBI taxonomy): domain Eukaryota; kingdom Viridiplantae; phylum Streptophyta; class Magnoliopsida; order Poales; family Poaceae; genus Aegilops; species Aegilops longissima. The sequence goes on along the minus strand of CM038677.1, from coordinate 599,959,757 downwards.
ATAAGATCAATATGAACTCTTTGTTTCTTTTTATTCTTTTTCTCTTCCTATTCTTTTGTTCACCCAAGATCATGGCAAAATAATCAAGCCCTTGACTCAACACTAAATTTTATTATATATATAGCTCACGGACTCGATTACATAGAGAGATCATAAAGCAAAACTCAAAACTAGATCATGCCATAACTTTATTCTACTAGATCAAGATACTACTAGTAGGATCAAACTAAGAAAAACGGTAAAGATAGGAGTTGTGATGGTGATACGATACCGGGGCACCTCCCCCAAGCTTGGCAGTTGCCAAGGGGAGTGCCCATACCCATGTGATTATGTCTCCTTTATTGGCGAAGAAGGTGGAGGTGATGGATAGTCGCACATCGAGCATAAGAGGTCCTCCAACTTGCGAATAATGCTCTTGAGTGCAATGATATGCTCCTTCAACAAAATATTTTCACTTGTGAGACACTTGCTTTGAATACGAGCTAACTCAATCATCTTGAAAGCTTCGATTTCAGTTGGGGTGAGAAGGTTGTGATCAAGTTGGAGGGTGTCTTCTGCTGCCGGAACTTGGTCCTCCGTGGCCTTCTTGATCCTTTCATCCTTGTTGACCTCCATGGGTTCTTCCCTCTTCAGATCTATCTTCATTAGCCAAGCATCTTTGTCACCATTGTCAGAGGAGGGGATGACATGATGCCTGGCCTTGACAACCCTGACAGAAAACAGCTCGAAACAAGAACAGGAGAGATTTGCGTGATACGAGAGCCAAAACCTTCTGGAGAATATATAATGATTTTTTACCGACAAAAATACGTATCATGCAAGAAAACGGAGTCCGGAGGGCACATGGGGTGCTCACGAGGTAGGGGGGCGCGCCCACCACCCTCGTGGGGCCCTCGTGTCCTTCCCGGGCTGCTACTTATTTTTCTATTTTTCTAAATATTCCAAAACGGAGAAATATTGCCTTAAAAATTGTTTTGGAGTCGGTTTACCTACCGTACCACATACCTATTCCTTTTCGAGTCAAGCGGTCCGGAAAGTGTCCTTATGTATTCCTCCGGGGTTACGGTTTCAATAATATTGGTTTCAACATTTATGGGATCACCTGAGATATAATGTTTGATCCTTTGACCGTTTACCACCTTCGGATTTGTGCCTTTGAAGTTGTTGATTTTTATGGCACCGGAACGATAGACCTCCTCGATAACGTAGGGACCTTCCCATTTAGAGAGAAGTTTTCCTACAAAAAATCTTAAACGAGAGTTGTATAGCAATACATAATCACCTACATTAAACTCACGCTTTTGTATCCTTTTGTCATGCCATCTTTTAACTTTTTCTTTAAACAACTTGGCATTTTCATAAGCTTGGGTTCTCCCTTCATCAAGTGAGCTAATATCAAATAACCTCTTCTCACCGGCAAGTTTGAAATCATAGTTGAGCTCTTTAATAGCCCAATATGCCTTATGTTCTAGTTCGAGAGGTAAGTGACATGCTTTTCCATAAACCATTTTATACAGAGACATACCCATAGGATTCTTATATGCAGTTCTATAGGCCCATAATGCATCATCAAGTTTCTTGGACCAATTCTTCCTAGACCTATTAACAGTCTTTTGCAAAATTAATTTGAGCTCTCTATTGCTCAATTCTACTTGACCACTAGACTGCGGGTGATAAGGAGATGCAATTCTATGATTAACGTCATATTTAGCAAGCATTTTACGGAAGGCACCATGAATAAAGTGTGAACCACCATCAGTCATTAAATATCTAGGAACTCCAAACCTCAGAAAAATAACTTCCTTAAGCATTTTAATAGAAGTGTTATGATCAACACTACTAGTTGGAATAGCTTCTACCCACTTAGTAACGTAATCAACAACAACCAAAATATGTGTATATCCATTAGAGGCAGGAAAAGGTCCCATATAATCAAATCCCCAAACATCAAATGGTTCAATAACAAGTGAATAATTCATAGGCATTTCTTGACGTCTACTAATATTACCAATTCTTTGACATTCATCGCAAGACAAAACAAACTTACGGGCATCCTTGAAGAGAGTGGGCCAATAAAAACCGGATTGCAATACCTTATGTGCAGTTCTATCTCCAGCGTGGTGTCCTCCATAAGCTTCGGAGTGGCACTTGCGTAGGATCTGTTCCTGTTCATGCTCAGGTACACAACGTCTAATAACACCATCTACTCCTTCTTTATAAAGATGTGGGTCATCCCAAAAGTAATGTCGCAAATCATAGAAAAACATTTTCTTTTGTTGGTATGTGAAGCTAGGTGGTATAAATTTAGCAACAATATAATTAGCATAATCAGCATACCACGGAGTACTACGAGAAGTGCTTATGACATTTAATTGTTCATCAGGAAAGCTATCATCAATAGGTAGTGGGTCATCAAGAACATTCACTAACCTAGATAAGTTATCTGCAATGGGGTTCTCAGCTCCTTTTTGATCAACAATATGCAAATCAAATTCTTGCAGCAAGAGAACCCATCTAATAAGTCTAGGTTTAGCATCTTTATTTTCCATAAGATATTTAATAGCAGCATGATCAGTGTGAATAGTTACTTTAGAATCAACAATATAGGGTCTGAATTTATCACAAGCAAATACAATTGCTAAAAGTTCCTTTTCAGTAGTAGCATAATTTCTTTGAGCATTGTCTAGAGTACTAGCATAATGGATAACATTTAATTTCTTATCAACTCTTTGCCCTAGAACAGCACCTACAGCATAATCACTAGCATCACACATAATTTCAAAGGGTAAATTCCAATCAGGTTGTAACACCCCGGAAGTAACTTTCCATATTTGTAACTCCAACTCTTGCCATTTTCGGCATTGATATATGATATTCCCTCTGTGGTTGGGTTTTCTCCTTCTTGCATTTTGTTCGTGTCATGCATTTTATATCATGTCATCATGTGCATCGCATTTGCATACGTGTTCGTCTCATGATTCCGAGCATTTTTCCCGTTGTCCGTTTTGCAATCCGGCACTCCTATCTCCCCCGGCGGTCCTTTTACGTTTTTCCGTAAAGGGTACTAAACCTTCTCGAAATGGACCGAGGTTTGTCTAGTGGCCTTGGTATACCACCGTAGACCACCGGTCAAGTTTGGTCATTTGGAGCTCGTTTGGTACTCAACGGTTAACCTGACTCTCGCAAAGGCCTCTTTTAAGTTGCAGCCCAACACCCTTCAAAAAGCCCAATAACCCATCTAAGTCACTCCCATGCTCTCCGTCGTTCGATCACGATCGTGTGGCGAAAACTACACCTCATTTGGACTCTCCTAGCTCCCTCTATGCCTATTTAAACACCTCCCAAAATCCGGATCATCCCTTCCCGAACCCTAAAAACCCTCGCGCGCCGGACCGTCCGCCGTCCGCCCGGACACCAGCGCCGCCGCCCGCGCTAATCGGGGCGCCACATGCCCGCCGCCGCCACGCCGCCAGGGGCCCATGAGCCTGGCCGGCCCTCCCGCCCGCTCCTTCCTCCCGGCCGGTCGCCGTCGCCCATGGCGCCCGAGTCCAGCGCCGCCGCCGCGCCTCCGCCGCCGGCCCGAGCCGCCGCCGCCGCCAGATCGCCGCATCCCGCCGTCGCCACCGCGAACTCCGCCCGCCGCCGCTTCCTCCCGTGGGCGCCCGCCGCCAGCCGGGTGGCCCGCCGCCTCCGCCCGGCCACGGGCCCGCCGCCCCTTCGGCGCCGCCTCCCCCCTCGCCGGCCGCCTCCCCGGCGAGCTCCTCCGCCGCCGACGCCAGATCCGATCGGGTCGGGCCCCGATCCGGCCTCGGTTCCCGCGCCGTTGACTCTCTCCCCTCCCTTTTTTTCCTAAGTCTTGATATACTTGCTATTTTGTTCCATTTTCAAAGTGGTATATCTTTGCATCTGTAGATCCATTTTGCGCGTGTAATATGTCAAAATGTTCGTCTCGAAGAGTAGATCATTTCATCTCATTGCATCATTTTCATTTGAGCTAATATTGATGCCCGAAATGCTGTTGGAAGAGTGCTATGTGTTGTTAGTTTCTGTTTCTTAACAGAACTTGCACTTTTGTTATTTTTGCCATGATTATTGTGTGCACCCTATGAATTTGATTCCTACATGTGTTTTGAAAAATGTCATGCCATATTTCCAGGGGTGTATGCCATGTATTTTTGTGATCTATGTGGTGACTAGCACAAGCATGCAAAGTAGGTGTCCTGCTGTTGCTGATTTTCAGCCCTGTTTAGCTGATTTTGATGCCATGTTAACTTGATGATACCAAGAGATCTATGCATATTTTGAGATACTTCAGTAAGGGTGTTTTGTAAAGCATGTCTTGCTCTATCCGTCCATGCCCTTGTTTGCAATTATGGGATGCCATAGCTTGAGTCAATCGAGCTCTACTTTTGCTATCAAATGTTTCCTGGCAGATTGTATACATGTTATTCAATTTTGCCTAGCTTGTTGTGGTTGACCCATGTATGCTATGTTATTGTTCTTGCCATGTATGTCTTATATGTCATGTCTTCTTGATGTATGTATGCTTAGTTTTTCATATAAGGCTCTGTAGTGAGTGCATTGAGCTTGTAAACATGCCTACTTGTTATCAGTTTTTGACATGTCATGTTGCTGAATCTGTTAACGAAACTTTCAATATTAACATGGGTGTTACTATATTTTCTAATCCTTTTTGGCTTATGGTCAGTAAGGGACTTTTGATCTATGCTTTGAGTAGATTCATGCCATGCCATGTTTTGCTATTTTAAGGTCCTGTAGCATGTAGTTTTGCTGCTCTGAACATTGCAACCTGATGCTGTTTTTGCCATGTCCAGCCTGATATTTTGTGCACTTTTGCCATGCTTGTTTGAACCTGTTATGATGTGAACTAGCCGTAGCTCAGTGCTCATCTTTTGTCGAGCATCTTGTGTAGATCACTGCCATGTGCTTTGTTGATACGTTTGGGTGCAGTATCTTAATTAATTGTTGCTTGCTTAGTGGCATCATGCTGTTAATGGCAGATTAGTGCCATTCTTGTTTTGCTTGTCATTTGCAAACCGTGCATCCGTTTCCGGTGATCTTTATATCGATTTCAACCGAAATCATCTCATCTTTCCAGTGGCATGCTTGGTTTGCCAAGTTGATGCCTGGTTCATCATTTTCCTTCCGGGCGCTTTATACGCATTGCATATCGCATCCGCATATCATGTCATGTTTTGCATCATGTTGATTGTGCATTGCACCGTGATTTATTGTGGTTCCTTTGTTTGTGTTGTTTCTTTGGGTAGAGTCGGGAGACGAGTACGTGAACGAGGAACCTGTTGAGAACGCTTACGAGGATCAAGCTTTCGACAACTCTGAGAACATTGCAGGCAAGATGACCATACCCTCGAAATCACTTCTATCTTTGCTATGCTAGTTGCTCGCTCTTTTGCTATGCCTATGCTGCGATGCCTACCACTTGCTATATCATGCCACCCATATTGCCATGTCAGCCCCTAACCATCCGTTTCCTAGCAAACCGTTGATTGGCTATGTTACCGCTTTGCTCAGCCCTCTTATAGCGTTGCTAGTTGCAGGTGAAGCTGAAGTTTGTTCCTTGTTGGAACATGGAGATGTTGTTCCTCTTTGGAACATGTTTACTTGTTGGGGATATCACAATATATATCTGCTATAATTAATGCATCTATATACTTGGTAAAGGGTGGAAGGCTCGGCCTTATGCAGTGTTTTGTTCCTCTTGCCACCCTAGTTTCCGTCATACCGGTGTTATGTTCCTTGATTTCGCGTTCCTTACGGTTGGGTGATTTATGGGACCCCTTGACAGTTCGCTTTGAATAAGACTCGTCCGCAAGGCCCAACATTGGTTTTACCATTTGCCACCTAAGCCTTTTCCCCGGGTTTCGCGAGCCCGAGGGTCATCTTTATTTTAACCCCTCCGGACCAGTGCTCCTCGAGTCTGGCCCGAACCGAAAGCCGCTCTTGGGCCACCACGGGAAACTCGAGGCTTGGTTTTACTCGTAGCCTGTCTCATCCGGATGTGCCACGAGAGCGAGATATGTGCAGCTCCTATCGGGATTTATGCACAATCGGGTGGCTTTGCTGGTCTTGTTTTATTGCTGCCGAAATGTCTTGTAGTCCGGGATTCGAGATTGATCGGGTCTTCGGTAGAAGGAATATCCTTCGTTGACCGTGAGAGCTTATAATGGGCTAAGTTGGGACACCCTGCAGGTAATATCTTTCGAAAGCCGTGCCCGCGGTTATGAGGCAGATGGGAATTTGTTAATGTCCGGTTGTAGAAAACCCAAAGTTGACCTCAATAAAATACACATCAACCGCGTGTGTAACTGTGATGGTCTCTTCTCGGTGGAGTCCGGGAAGTGAACACGGTGTTGGAGTTATGCCTGACGTAAGTAGTTCAGGATCACTTCTTGATCGCTATTAGCTTCACGACCGTGCTTTGCTCCTCTTCTCGCTCTCTTTTGCGTTGTAGCCACCATATATGCTAGTCGCTTTGCTGCAGCTCCACTTTACTACTCTGTCCTTCCTATAAGCTTAAATAGTCTTGATCTCGCGGGTGTGAGATTGCTGAGTCCCGTGACTCAGATACTTCAAAACAGTTGCAGGTTCCGATGAGGCCGGTCAGGAGATTCAACCGAGCTCAAGTGGGAGTTCGACGAGGGCGTGGTCGTTACTATGTGTCCTTTCCGATGATCGTAGTGGTGCCCAGTTGGGACGATCGGGATCTGTGTAGCATTTGGGGTATCTTCTTTTATTTTGGTTCCGTAGTCGGACCTTGAGTGTACTCTGAATGATGGATGTTTATTTATGTACTGTGTGAAGTGGCGACTGTAAGCCAACTATGTATCTCTTTCCCTTATATTATTACATGGGTTGTGTGAAGATTACCTCACTTGCGACATTGCTTTCAATGCGGTTATGCCTCTAAGTCGTGCCTCGACACGTGGGAGATATAGCCGCATCGGGGGCGTTACAAGTTGGTAATCAGAGCCTTCCCCGACTTAGGAGGCCCCCTACTTGATTGTTTGCTGACGTTGTTGAGTCTAGAATGGAAATTTTTTGAGTCTTAGGATTATATATATCGAGAGTAGGATTCTTTTACTTCCCAGTCCCTTCGTCGCTCGGTGAGGTATCGACGAGAGTTTTGACTCTTCTCTTCTCAATTTTTCACTAAATTTTTTTAGGATCACGTGGGTATCTTGGAATCGTTCCGATGGTTTTGTGACGAGAACATTGTTCTTGGTGCCTCGACATTTAGGGGTTGTGGCGGTGTCCCGGGAGTTGAGCTCCGAGGTGTTGTCGTCACAATTTTATCGTTGCGATTCTGGAATACCGAGTTTTACCGACATTGAAATCTCTTTTGTGCAGTTGTTGGTGAGATAACCCGATAGCCCGATCTTGTGGCGAGTGTGGGAGTATTGCCATGACTTGTATAACGGATGTTTTTCAAGGTCGAGGTACACGATTTCGAGGATTTCTTGGTTATGTGTTGACGGATGGATACAATTTGGATCTAGGTATTGTTAGTTTGGGTGATATATTTTGTGTCCCTGTATCCCCAACACCAGATTGCATAACCGAAAGTTTGGGAGTTTATAGGTGGGAATTCTAGTAGCTTACGGGATATTCTTTCCGACGGATGTATGATTTGAGATTGGGGTTCAACGTCTAGTGGTCCGCCCATTCACGGTCGATTCTGATGGTCGCGAGGCGTCTTAAAGAATCCTTGGCTATGCTGATTCGGGGCGTCTTGTTTGTCATTCGTGACGTCCGCTATACATCGTGTCCGTGTGGGCCCCACCACGAACACTTTGGGCGAAATCTCTATCATGTGTTTGTTCCGGCTCATTCTAGCAGTCAATCTTTTGTTTTCAGTTGTGTTATTCAATTTGTTTCTAAGACAGATGTTGTTTCCATATCTTTATCTAAGTGGCTTCTCACCTTAATGGACGTGTGATGATTAACTTTGGAATTCATTCGTTCATTCTTGTTGAATGTTTATTGTGAAGACTATGTGTTGCAATTTCTATCCGTTGATTCTACTTATCTATTTGTCTATCAAAGGACTAACGGATGTCACCCTCTCCAGATGACTCGCCACGCAGTCTCGAATCCGGATCGCAATGATGGGGATCGGTCGAACCCTCCACCTCCGCCTCCGGAGGCACGGCAAGCTATCATGGCAGCCACCAATGCCAATGCTCGAGATGATTTTGCAGCTCTTGCAAGAACGTACTCGAGGGCAAGGCAATCAAGGAATCAAGGTCAAGGCAACAATCAGCCGCACTTTGCTACTCTCGGTCGGTTCCTCGCTAATCAGCGAAGTCTTTCGGTTTACGTGTCGAGGCCACTGGCGCCGACGATTGGTTAGTGGACATCTGCAAGCATTTTGATTGTAGCAATGTCGGACACGAGGACTTTGTCAAGTTTGCATCGTTTCAACTCAAGGATCAAGCTGCTGAGTGGTACCAGCAATACAAAGATTCCAGAGGAGGTCGTGTCATTACAGGATGAGTTCGCCATGATTTTGAGCTCATCACATTCGAAAAGTGTTGTTGAGAGCAAGCGTGAGGAGTTCCGCAATCTCAAGCAAGGCAACATGTCGTGTATCAATACAATATCCAGTTCGAAGCTCGCTTCGTTTTGCTAAGCAAGGCGTGCACGATGAAAAGAGTATGATCTATCAATTCAGAGGTGGTGCGAGAGAAGATCTGAAATTAGCTCTTGTGCTTTTGAGCGAGATAAGTATGATGATTTCTACAACATGGCTCAAGCAAGAAGCTGCCCAGCTCAAATGTGAGGCTTCTAAGAAGAGAATCGGGGATGCAGTTCAGTCTTCTTCTTCCTCTCAAGTGGCAGCTAAGCAGCGAAGTTCTACCTTCCTCCTCCTCCGTTCCGTCGGCCTTATCGCGAGAAGAACTCAGGTGGCCGTGGATCTTCCCACCCACCCAACCCAAGCTATCGAACAAGTCTAATTCTCAAGCTCCAAGGTCAAGTGCTCCTTACCACCGTCCGCTCTCGAGGTGACTTGCAACAAATGTCACAGAAAGGTCACTATGCGAACAAGTGCTTCAACCAAAGCGCCTTCCGCCTCCTCCTCTGTGAAATCTTCCAGCAATGCGGTGGTCAAGCATAATCCCAAGTTTGCAAAGGTCAATATGATGAATGCAGCTCAAGCGGAGGAATCTTCGATGTGATAATGGGTAATCTCTCGATTAACGATATTCCTGCAAAGTCTTATTTGATCTTGGTGCATCGCATTCTTTCATGTCATATCCTTTTGCATGAAGCACAATTTTGATCTGAGGCTTTATCTAAAGCTATGCAAGTTATTTCTCCGGCTAAGCGTTTGAGATCTACCATGTTGGTTCCAAATGTCGGTATCAAGATGGGCGATTATAGATTTCTGGCTAAACCAATTGTTCTCGGTGACTCGGATATTGATCTTATTCTCGGAATGGACTGGCTTTCTCAGCACAAAGCTCAGATTGATTGTGCTGCCAGGGAAATTCAATTGACTCACTCTTCTAATGATGTGATCATCTATGCCGCTCGTGATGAAACTATTCGGTTGTTTTCTCTCAATGAGAAGGGCGAATTGAATGCTATCTCTCAGATTCCAGTCGTTTAAGAGTACCAAGATGTCTTTCCAGAAGAGCTTCCGGGTATGCCTCCTCATCGGCCAGTTGAGTTCGTTATCGATCTTGAGCACGGCATCGAACCCGTTTGTAAGCGTCCTTACAAGCTTGGACTGATGAGCTGAAGGAATTGAAGAAGCAGCTCGATGAACAAGAGCGTCTGGGTTTGATCAGACCGAGTTCATCTCCTTGGGGTTGTGGTGTTCTTTTTGTCCAGAAGAAGGATGGCACGGACCGACTTTGCGTCGATTACCGTCCATTGAATAAGAAGACAATCAAGAACAAGTATCCACTTCCCAACATCAATGAGCTTTTCGAGCAACTCAAAGGTGCTACAGTGTTCTCCAAGCTTGACCTTCGTATGGGGTATCATCAGATTCGCATTCGTGAACAAGATATTCCCAAGACAGCATTCGAACAAGCTTTGGTTCTTATGAATATCTTGTCATGTCTTTCGCCTCGTCAATGCTCCTCCAACATTCTCTCGGATGATGAACTTCATATTCAACCCCTACACCAATGAATTCGTCTTGGTCTATCTTGATGATATTTTGGTCTTCTCCAAGAATAAGAAGGATCATGCCAAGCATTTGCGATTGGTGCTAGACAAGCTCGAGAGTATCAATTCTATGCTGAAGTTCTCCAAATGTGAATTTTGGCTTGATGAAGTGCTTTATCTTGGTCATATCATCTCCGCCAAGGGCATCGCTGTTGATCCCGAGAAGGTGTCCGCAATTGTGAATTGGGAACCTCCTCAGAATGTCAAGCATCTCCGCAGTTTTCTTGGTCTTGCAAGCTATTGCCGAAGATTCGTTGAGAACTTCTCCAAGATTGCAAAGCCTCTTTCCAACCTCCTCCAGAAGCATGTGAAGTATGTCTGGTCTCCCGAGTGTGACGTTGCTTTCAATACCCTCAAAGAGAAACTTGTCACAGCTCCTGTTTTGACTCCTCCTGATGAATCCAAGCCATTTGAAGTTTTCTGTGATGCTTCTCTTCAAGGTCTCGGTGCTGTGTTAATGCAAGAGAAGAGAGTTGTGGCTTATACCTCTCGCCAGTTGAAGCCCAACGAGAAGAACTACCCCACTCACGATCTTGAGTTGGCGGCAGTTGTCCATGCATTAATAACGTGGAGACATCTCTTGTTGGGAAGGAAAGTGGACATTTTCACCGATCACAAGAGTCTCAAGTACATCTTCACTCAGCCCAACCTCAACCTCGAGCAGACTTGATGGGTGAAATGATTCAAGAGTACAACCCAAGTATTGAATATACTCCGGCAAAGCCAATGTCATTGCAGATGCTTTGAGCAGGAAAGCTTATCGCAACAGTCTAATCCTCAAGCCCTTTCAGCGGATCTCGTGAAGCTTTCGCAAGCTGAATCTTCAAGTTGTTCCTCAAGGCTTTCTTGCCAACCTCATAGTCTCTCCTACTTTGGAAGATCAGATTCGTGAGGCTCAACTTTTGGATACCATGGTGAAAAAGGTGAAGCGTGGTATCGACAAGGGCATTTCCAAGTACAAGTGCTTCCACGTTGATGACAAAGATACTCTTTTCTTCGAGGACGGATTGTGGTTCCTAAGGGTGATCTGAGAAAAGTCATTATGAGCGAGGCTCACAATTCGCTTCTATCCATTCATCCGGAAGTACGAAGATGTACCATGACCTCAAGCAGTCATATTGGTGGACTCGAATGAAGCGAGAAATTGCTCAATTCGTGAATGAATGTGATGTCGAGAAGAGTGAAAGCAGAACACCAAAGACCAGCTGGTCTCCTTCAAACTCTTGCTATTCCTGAATGGAAGTTTGATCATATTGAAATGGACTTCGTGACTGGCTTTCCAAAGTCCAAGCGTGGAAATGATGCTATCTTCGTTGTCATTGACAAGCTTACTAAAGTGGCTCATTTTCTTCCTATCAAAGAATCCATCACAGCAGCTCAGTTGGCAGAGCTATACACCTCCAGGATTGTCTCCTTGCACGGCATTCCACAAGTGATCTCTTTAGACCGTGGCAGCATCTTTACCTCCAAGTTTTGGGATTCTTTTCGAAGGCCATGGGCACCAACATTCGTTTCAGACAGCCTTCCATCCTCAAACAAGTGGCCAAGTTGAACGAGTTAATCAAATCCTTGAAGATATGCTCAGGGCTTGTGTCATTTCCTTCGGTATGAAGTGGGAAGATTGTCTTCCATATGCTGAGTTCTCTTACAACAACAGCTTCCAAGCGAGTTGGGCAAGGCCCCATTCGAAATTCTCTATGGCGAAAGTGCCGTACTCCTCTCAATTGGTGCGAGACAGGTGAGCGCCAACTTCTTGGCAATGACTTGATCACGAAGCGGAAGAAATGTGCCAAGTCATTCGTGAGAATCTCAAAGCCGCATAATCGCGCCGGAAGAGCTATTATGATGATAAGCACCGTGATGTGGCTTTTGAAATTGGAGACCATGTCTACCTCGCGTCTCTCAATGAAAGGCACTGCCGCCCGGTATCAAAGGAAGCTTGCCCCTAGATCGTAGGTCCTTTCAAGATCATTGGGAAAAGAGGCGATCTCGCCTATCAACTTGAGCTTCCATCCAACTTTGCAAACGCGTGCGATGTGTTTCACGTGTCACAACTTCGCAAGTGCTTCAAGACTCTGAACGCACTATCAACGAAGAGATTGACCTTCAAGAAGATCTCTATTATCATGAGCACCCCGTTGCTATTCTTGAATAAACCGAGCGCAAGACTCGCAACAAGTCAATCAAATTCCTGAAAGTGAAGTGGTCACACCATTCCGACCGGGAAGCTACTTGGGAGCGTGAGGATCACCTCCGTTCTGAGTATCCGGAGTTCTTTCAGTCCTAGATCTCGGGACGAGATCCTCTTGTAGTGGTGGAGTGTTGTAACACCCCGGAAGTAACTTTCCATATTTGTAACTCCAACTCTTGCCATTTTCGGCATTGATATATGATATTCCCTCCGTGGTTGGGTTTTCTCCTTCTTGCATTTTGTTCGTGTCATGCATTTTATATCATGTCATCATGTGCATCGCATTTGCATACGTGTTCGTCTCATGATTCCGAGCATTTTTCCCGTTGTCCGTTTTGCAATCCGGCACTCCTATCTCCCCCGGCGGTCCCTTTTACGTTTTTCCGTGTGCGGGTACTAAACCTTCTCGAAATGGACCGAGGTTTGTCTAGTGGCCTTGGTATACCACCGTAGACCACCGGTCAAGTTTGGTCATTTGGAGCTCGTTTGGTACTCCAACGGTTAACCGCACTCTCGCAAAGGCCTCTTTTAAGTTGCAGCCCAACACCCTTCAAAACAGCCCAATAACCCATCTAAGTCACTCCCATGCTCTCCGTCGTTCGATCACGATCGTGTGGCGAAAACTACACCTCATTTGGACTCTCCTAGCTCCTCTATGCCTATTTAAACACCTCCCCAAAATCCGGATCATCCCTTCCCGAAACCCTAAAACCCTCTCCTGCGCGCGGACACGTCCGCCGCCCCCGGACACCAGCGCCGCCGCCCCGCGCTAATCGGGGGCATGCGTGGCCATGGCCGCCCATGAGCCCACGGCCGCCCCCCTCGGCCGGCTCCTTCCTCCCGGCCGGTCGCCCGCCCGCCATGCGCGCCGAACCCGCGCCGCCGCCCTCCCTGCCGCCCGCCCGAGCCGCTGCCGCCTCGTCGCCGCATCCGCCGCCGTCGCCACCGCCGGAGCTCCGCCCGCCGCCGCTTCCTCCCGGTGACGCCGCCCGCCGCCTCCGCCCGGCCACGGGGCCGCCGCCCCTCGGCGCCGCCTCCCCCTCGCCGGCCGCCTCCCGGCGAGCTCCTCCTCCGCCGACGCCAGATCCGATCGGGTCGGGCCCCAATCCGGCCTCGGTTCCCGCGCCGTTGACTCTCTCCCCTCCCTTTTTTTCCTAAGTCTTGATATACTTGCTATTTTGTTCCATTTTCAAAGTGGTATATCTTTGCATCTGTAGATCCATTTTGCGCGTGTAATATGTCAAAGTGTTCGTCTCGAAGAGTAGATCATTTCATCTCATTTCATCATTTTCATTTGAGCTCATCTTGATGCCCGAAATGCTGTTGGAAGAGTGCTATGTGTTGTTAGTTTCTGTTTCTTAACAGAACTTGCACTTTTGTTATTTTTGCCATGATTATTGTGTGCACCCTATGAATTTGATTCCTACATGTGTTTTGAAAAATGCCATGCCATCTTTCCAGGGGTGTATGACATGTATTTTTGTGATCTATGTGGTGACTAGCACAAGCATGCAAAGTAGGTGTCCTGCTGTTGCTGATTTTCAGCCCTGTTTAGCTGATTTTGATGCCATGTTAACTTGATGATACCAAGAGATCTATGCATATTTTGAGATACTTCAGTAAGGGTGTTTTGTAAAGCATGTCTTGCTCTATCCATCCATGCCCTTGTTTGCAATTATGGGATGCCATATCTTGAGTCAATCGAGCTCTACTTTTGCTATCAAATGTTTCCTGGCAGATTGTATACATGTTATTCAATTTTGCCTAGCTTGTTGTGGTTGACCCATGTATGCTATGTTATTGTTCTTGCCATGTATGTCTTATATGTCATGTCTTCTTGATGTATGTATGCTTAGTTTTTCATATAAGGCTCTGTAGTGAGTGCATTGAGCTTGTAAACATGCCTACTTGTTATCAGTTTTTGACATGTCATGTTGCTGAATCTGTTAACGGAACTTTCAATATTAACATGGGTGTTACTATATTTTCTAATCCTTTTTGGCTTATGGTCAGTAAGAGACTTTTGATCTATGCTTTGAGTAGATTCATGCCATGCCATGTTTTGCTATTTTAAGGTCCTGTAGCATGTAGTTTTGCTGCTCTGAACATTGCAACCTGATGCTGTTTTTGCCATGTCCAGCCTGATATTTTGTGCACTTTTGCCATGCTTGTTTGAACCTGTTATGATGTGAACTAGCCGTAGATCAGTGCTCATCTTTTGTCGAGCATCTTGTGTAGATCACTTCCATGTGCTTTGTTGATACGTTTGGGTGCAGTATCTTAATTAATTGTTGCTTGCTTAGTGGCATCATGCTGTTAATGGCAGATTAGTGCCATTCTTGTTTTGCTTGTCATTTGCAAACCGTGCATCCGTTTCCGGTGATCTTTATATCGATTTCAACCGAAATCATCTCATATTTCCAGTGGCATGCTTGGTTTGCCAAGTTGATGCCTGGTTCATTATTTTCCTTCCGGGCCTTTTATACGCATTGCATATCGCATCCCGCATATCATGTCATGGTTTGCATCATGTTGATTGTGCATTGCACCGTGATTTATTGTGGTTCCTTTGTTTGTGTTGTTTCTTTGGGTAGAGTCGGGAGACGAGTACGTGAACGAGGAACCTGTTGAGAACGCTTACGAGGATCAAGCTTTCGACAACTCGAGAACATTGCGAGCAAGATGACCAGACCCTCGAAATCACTTCTATCTTTGCTATGCTAGTTGCTCGCTCTTTTGCTATGCCTATGCTGCGATGCCTACCACTTGCTATATCATGCCACCCATATTGCCATGTCAGCCCCTAACCATCCGTTTCCTAGCAAACCGTTGATTGGCTATGTTACCGCTTTGCTCAGCCCTCTTATAGCGTTGCTAGTTGCGGTGAAGTGAAGTTTGTTCCTTGTTGGAACATGGAGATGTTGTTCCTCTTTGGAACATGTTTACTTGTTGGGGATATCACAATATATATCTGCTATAATTAATGCATCTATATACTTGGTAAAGGGTGGAAGGCACGGCCTTATGCCGGTGTTTTGTTCCACTCTTGCCACCCTAGTTTCCGTCATACGGTGTTATGTTCCTTGATTTCGCGTTCCTTACGGTTGGGTGATTTATGGGACCCCTTGACAGTTCGCTTTGAATAAGACTCGTCCAGCAAGGCCCAACATTGGTTTTACCATTTGCCACCTAAGCCTTTTCCCCGGGTTTCGCGAGCCCGAGGGTCATCTTTATTTTAACCCCGGACCGGTGCTCCTTGAGTGCTGGCCCGAACCGAAATACCATGGGCCACCACGGGAAACTCGAGGCTTGGTTTTACTCGTAGCCTGTCTCATCCGGATGTGCCCTGAGAACGAGATATGTGCAGCTCCTATCGGGATTTGTCGGCACAATCGGGTGGCTTTGCTGGTCTTGTTTTATTGCTGCCGAAATGTCTTGTAGTCCGGGATTTCGAGATTGATCGGGTCTTCCCGGTAGAAGGAATATCCTTCGTTGACCGTGAGAGCTTATAATGGGCTAAGTTGGGACACCCCGCAGGTAATATCTTTCAAAGCCGTGCCGCGGTTATGAGGCAGATGGGAATTTGTTAATGTCCGGTTGTAGAAAACCCAAAGTTGACCTCAATAAAATACACATCAACCGTGTGTAACCGTGATGGTCTCTTCTCGCGGAGTCCGGAAGTGAACACGGTGTTGGAGTTATGCTCGGCGTAAGTAGTTCAGGATCACTTCTTGATCGCTATTAGCTTCACGACCGTGCTTTTCTCCTCTTCTCGCTCTCTTTTGCGTTGTAGCCACCATATATGCTAGTCGCTTTGCTGCAGCTCCACTTTACTACTCTGTCCTTCCTATAAGCTTAAATAGTCTTGATCTCGGGTGTGAGATTGTTGAGTCCCGTGACTCACAGATACTTCAAAACAGTTGCAGGTTCCGATGAGGCGGTCAGGGGAGATTCAACCGAGCTCAAGTGGGAGTTCGACGAGGAACGTGGTCGTTACTATGTGTCCTTTCACGATGATCGTAGTGGTGCCCAGTTGGGACGATCGGGATCTGTGTAGCATTTGGGGTATCTTCTTTTATTTTGGTTCCGTAGTCGGACCTTGAGTGTACTCTGAATGATGGATGTTTATTTATGTCTTGTGTGAAGTGGCATTGTAAGCCAACTATGTATCTCTTTCCCTTATATTATTACATGGGTTGTGTGAAGATTACCTCACTTGCGACATTGCTTTCAATGCGGTTATGCCTCTAAGTCGTGCCTCGACACGTGGGAGATATAGCCGCATCGGGGGCGTTACACAGGTGGCTGAACAACAGGTGCAGAGACTAATGCTTTCTTAAGTATTTCAAATGCTTCTACACAATCATCATCAAAGACAAATGGTACATCTTTTTGTAATAAATTAGTCAGAGGCCGAGAAATTTTTGATAAGTCCTTAATGAACCTCCTATAAAATCCGGCGTGACCAAGGAAACTTCTTATACCTTTGATGTCCTTGGGACATGGCATCTTTTCAATAGCATCAACCTTGGCTTTATCAACTTCTATACCTCTTTCAGAAACTTTGTGCCCCAAGACAATACCTTCATTAACCATAAAGTGGCACTTTTCCCAATTCAAGACAAGATTAGTTTCTTCACATCTATGCAAAACTCTATCAAGATTGCTCAAGCAATCATCAAAAGAGGAACCATAGACGGAAAAATCGTCCATGAAGACCTCACAAAAATTTTCACGAAAATCAGAGAATATAGCCATCATGCATCTTTGAAAGGTAGCAGGTGCATTACATAAACCAAAAGGCATACATCTATAAGCAAAAGTACCAAAAGGGCATGTAAAAGTAGTCTTTGATTGATCTTTAGCCGACACAGGTATTTGAGAGAAACCAGAATAACCATCTAGAAAGCAATAATGTGTATGTTTGCATAATCTTTCTAGCATTTGATCAATAAAAGGTAAGGGGTAATGATCTTTCTTACTAGCTTTATTTAATTTGCATAAATCAATTACCATCCTATAACCTGTGATAATTCTTTGCGGGATCAATTCATCTTTATCATTAGGGACAATAGTAATACCTCCCTTCTTAGGGACACAATGGACATGACTTACCCACTGACTATCAGCAACGGGATAAATTATACCTGCCTCCAGAAGCTTGAGTATTTATTTTCTTACCACTTCTTTCATTTTAAGATTCAAACGTTGTTGAGGATCACGAACTAGTTTGGCATCCGCTTCCAAATTTATTTTATGTTGACATAGAGTGGGACTAATGCCTTTAAGATCATCAAGAGTATATCCAATAGCGGCATGGTGCTTCTTCAGAGTTTTCAATAATCTTTCTTCTTCATGTTCTGAAAGGTTAGCACTAATAATAACAGGATATATTTTCTTTTCATCAAGATAAGCATATTTAAGATTATCAGGCAACGGTTTTAGCTCAAACACGGGATCACCCTTGGGTGGAGGAGGATCCCCTAGGATTTCAACAAGCAAATTGTGTTGCAGAATAGGTTCCTGTTTAAAGAATACTTCATCTATTTTCCTTCCTTCGTTCATGAACATATCATTTTCATGGTCTAGCAAATAGTGTTCTAAAGGATCACTAGGAGGTACAACAATAGAAGCAAGACCAATAATTTCATCCTTACTAGGCAATTCTTCCTCACGATGTTGTTTACTAAATTTAGAGAAATTAAAATCACGAATCATATCATCCAGGCCAATAGTAACAACATTCCTAGCATTAACAGTGTTCAAAAAGGGTCTACCAAATATAATGGGACAAAATCTATCTTGTAGAGAACTGAGAACAAGAAAATCAGCAGGATATTTAGTTTTCCCACACAAGACTTCAACATCTCTAACAATTCCAATTGCAGATATAGTATCTCTATTGGCAAGTTTAATTGTAACATCAATATCTTCTAACTCAGCAGGTGCAATTTCATGCTTAATTTCTTTATATAAATCATAAGGTATAACACTAGAACTAGCACCCATATCACATAAGCCATGATAACAATGATCTCCTATTTTAACAGAAATAACAGGCACGCCTACCACAGGTCTATGTTTATCTTTAGCACACGGTTTAGCAATTCTAGCAGTTTCACCGCAGAACTGAATAACATGCCCATCAATATTATCAGACAAGAGATCTTTAACAATAGCAATATTAGGTTCTACTTTGACTTGCTCAGAGGTGTATAAGTTCTAATATTGCTTTTACTTAACAACAGTTGAAGCTTTAGCATGATCCTTTATTCTAACAGGGAAAGGTGGTTTCTCAACATAAGAGGTAGGAACAATAGGATCATTATAAGTGACAGTCTTTTCTTCAACTTTAATAGGTGCAGCTACTTTTACTTCTATGGGAGGATGATATTTAAACCACTTCTCCTTGGGGAGATCAACATAAGTAGCAAAAGATTCACAGAAAGAAGCTACTATCTTAGAGTCAAGTCCATCTTTAGTGCTAAACTTACGGAAAATATCGGTATCCATAAAAGATTTAACACAATCAAACTTAGGTGTCATACCTGACTCCTTACCTTCGTCGAGGTCCCAATCTTCAGAGTTGCGTTTAATTCTATCCAGTAAATTCCATCTGAACTCAATAGTCTTCATCATAAAAGAGCCAGCACAAGAAGTATCAAGCATGGTGCGATTGTTATCAGAAAGCCGAGCATAAAAACTTTGAATAATTATTTCTCTTGGGAGCTCATGATTGGGACATGAATATAACATTGATTTAAGCCTCCCCCAAGCTTGAGCGATGCTTTCTCCTTTGCGAGGCCAAAAATTATATATATAATTACGATCACGATGAACAAGATGCATAGGATAATACTTTTGATGAAATTCCAATTTCAATCTTTTATAGTTCCATGATCGCATATCATCACATAGCCTATACCATGTCAATGCATCTCCCTTCAAAGATAAAGGGAAGAACTTCTTCTTAACAACGTCATCGGGTATACCTGCAAGCTTAAATAATCCACAAACCTCATCCACATATATTAAGTGTTCATCAGGATGCTTGGTTCCATCTCCTGTAAAAGGATTAGCTAGCAGTTTTTCTATCATACCCAAAGGAATTTCAAAAGGAGTTTCATTTTCAATAGGTTCAGTAGGTTGAGGAGAAACTCTTTGCTCTACTGGACGGGGTGAAGATACCCCGAACAAGCCCCTCAGAGAATTACTTTCCATAGTAACAAGTGACAGTAAATTTCAGCACACTATATAAATTTTTCTTTACCAAATTCCACCTACCAAAGGCGCTACACTCCTCGGCAACGGCGCCAGAAAAGAGTCTTGATGACCCACAAGTATAGGGGATCTATCGTAGTCCTTTTGATAAGTAAGAGTGTCGAACCCAACGAGGAGCAGAAGGAAATGATAAGCGGTTTTCAGCAAGGTATTCTCTGCAAGTACTGAAATAAGTGGTAACAGATAGTTTTGTGATAAGATAAATTGTAACGAGCAACAAGTAACAAGAGTAAATAAAGTGCAGCAAGGTGGCCCAATCCCTTTTGTAGCAAAGGACAAGCCTGGACAAACTCTTATAATAGGAAAAGCGCTCCCGAGGACACATGGGAATATCGTCAAGCTAGTTTTCATCACGTTCATATGATTCGCGTTCGTACTTTGATAATTTGATATGTGGGTGGACGGTGCTTGGGTGTTGTTCTGACTTGAACAAGCATCCCACTTATGATTAACCTCTATTGCAAGCATCCGCAACTACAACAAAAGTATTAAGGTAAACCTAACCATATCATGAAACATATGGATCCAAATCAGCCCTTACGAAGCAACGCATAAACTAGGGTTTAAGCTTCATCACTCTAGCAACCCATCATCTACTTATTACTTCCCAATGCCTTCCTCTAGGCCCAAATAATGGTGAAGTGTTATGTAGTCGACGTTCACATAACACCACTGGAGGCTAGACAACATACATCTCATCAAAATATCGAACGAATATCAAATTCACATGACTACTAATAGCAAGACTTCTCCCTTGTCCTCAGGAACAAATGTAACTACTCACAAAGCATATTCATGTTCATAATCAGAGGGGTAATAATATGCATAAAGGATCTTAACATATGATCTTCCACCAAATAAACCAACTAGCATCAACTACAAGGAGTAATCAACACTACTAGCAACCTACTAGCACCAATCCCGGACTTGGAGACAAGAATTGGATACAAGAGATGAACTTGGGTTTGGAGATGAGAGGTGCTGGTGAAGATGTTGATGGAGATTGCCCTCTCCCGATGAGAGGAGAATTGGTGATGATGATTTCCCCCTCCCGGAGGGAAGTGTCCCCGGCAGAACAGCTCTGCCGGAGCCCTAGATTGGTTCCGCCAAGGTTCTGCCTCGTGGCGGCGGAGTTTCATCCCGAAAGGTTGCCTCTTCTTTTTTTCTCATCAAAAGACTTCATATAGGAGAAGATGGGCGTCGGAGAGCCACCAGGGGGCCCACGAGGTAGGGGGGCGCCCCCCACCCTCGTGAGCAGGGTGTGGGCCCCCTGGCCTTCATCTTTGGCGACGACTTTTCTTTATTTATTTTAAGATATTCCGTGGAGTTTCAGGACTTTTGGAGTTGCGCAAAATAGGTCTCCAATATTTGCTCCTTTTCCAGCCCAAAATTCCAGCTGCCGGCATTCTCCCTCTTCATGTAAACCTTGTAAAATAAAAGAGAATAGCCATAAGTATTGTGACATAATGTGAAATAACAGCCCATAATGCGATAAATATCAATATAAAAGCATGATGCAAAATGGACGTATCACTGTTTTAATAAATTACTTAGACCTGAAGAGAGTCCTCAAATAGCTACCTATTTACTTAACTACTCGTTTGATCTTCACTTATATCTTTTTGGAGTAGTTTGTCATTTGCTCTTGTGCGTCACTTTTATCCTATGAGTAAATTGTTGAATAAGTTGAATGAAATAAAGTTGAAATTATATGTTCATATTATGCCAAGTGGTAGTTTCACATTGGGTTTAGAAAGTGAAACCTTTTGAAGCTTGACAATCACAATATTGGTCATACAAGCAATTCATGAATAATTAGTATAAGGAAGAGAACTTTCACATGCAAATACACTATCATGGAAATATTTTGTGATTGTGAGCCCCCATCAAAATATTATATGCCAAAATTGTTGACGTTGGACAAGGAAGACAACGTAATGGTTTATGTTTGTCCATATTCACATAGAAGTTATATTGTCATGGTTCCTTCAACATGTGGTTGTAACATCCCAAATTTTCAATTTGGCATGTTATACATAGGTCATCCACGCATATCCTGTTATAAATGAGGGGAGATAATATGACTTCTCCAAAATAATTGAAATATCGGAGGAAAAATGTTAAAATAATTATTTGGTTTTTATTTGATTTATTTTGGAATTTTATTCGCCCTAGAAAAATTTGCATGTTTTTAAAAATTGTATTTTAGGGGCCAAGAAAAGTTCATCCTGTTCTAAATATTTCATTTAGACGGAGAAAACTTGTTTTGGAATTTTTAGATTTTTATTTATTTTTCTAGGATTTTTCTTAGTCATGGAACGCTTTTTTTAAAAAGAGGACTCGCGCCCGACCGGGTCAAGCTCACCAGAGCGCAGCCCGCCCCCCGCCGCCACTGCTCTCCCCGCCGTGCCGCCGGTCTCGGAGAGTCCGGTCGCCGCCGCCTCCGCCGCCCAACCCTCCCAAGTCGGAGCCCCCCAACCTATATAAGCCGCCTCTAAACCACCACCACCACCGAGTCGCCTCGCCCACGAGCCGAACCCGCCGCCCTCGCCGCGCCTCTCCCGAGCCGTCGCCGCGCCAGAGGTCGCCGCCGCCGCCTCCCGCGCCCAGCCCTCGCCGCCACCCCCGCAGCCCCTCGCCGAGCCCAGGAGCCGCCCGCCCACGGACGACCTCGCGGAGGTAGCCACGCCGGTTTGTTTTGGAAAACCCCTTTGGTTTTTTTATAGAAAAAAACCCTAGTTCGTTTTTTTTATAGATCGGTTTTATTCTCCGGTTTATTTGTTTAGCGAGCGTTCGCTCGTTCGTTCATTCTAACGAACGTGTTCGTCGTTTAGTTTCTGCTAACGAACGTTCGTTCGTTTAGCCGTTCGTCGTTTTTTTTTATCGGATTTATTCCGTGATTTTTCCGATCGCGATTTCTGATCCGATGTTCGAACTAGTTTAACTTTTCGCTCGTTTATCGGAATCAGGCGATTCAAGCGCCTGGAGTTTCATCTCGAAACCCTCTTTCTGAATAGCCAACTCAAACAAGTTTTTGCCTCTGTAAAATTTGACCCTAGTTCAGATTAGTAAACGGATCTTGTTTCTTTTGCCGTTTGAGTTTCGCTGTTCGCTTGGTTTGATTCTTCTTGTGAACCGGAGTTCTTAAGTTGAACTCTCCGGTCAACCTCTTTCGATTGAAGTTTCGTTTGTGTTTCTTTGCTTGTTGCTTACGTATGATGTTGTTTGTTTGCGATAGAATTCCCGGAGTGCTAAGCGTGTTACTACTGAGTCTCTAGGATTCCGGATCGTCAACAAGGCAAGTAACACTTTGATCATACTCTTTTCATACCCATTTTATGCATTAGTTTCAGCCTCAAACATTGCATGGTTAGGATGTCATTAATTTGTGGGTTGGGAAGTAGATGATGAGGTAGGAACCTATTGTCCTGCATTCAAACCTTGGGAGTTACTTCACGTTATGCTTATATTGCCATGCTATGCTCGAGATGTGGATTGGGTTTGATTGTATCCATGACAGATGTGAGATTGTTAATTAACGGTTTACTTTAAGGTGGCAACTTTAATACACATCTGGGTGGATTGAGGCACTGGGGAACCCAAAGTGTTGTCATTTTACTTTTTGAAATCCCGGGTACCCGTGTGATCTTCCTATGGACCGCCACCAGGGCTCAAAGGGAACTGAGATTATTCATGCTAGAAACTTCCGTGTGCAGCCACAAGCTATTATGGGCTCTAGCATAGTTGAGTAAGTTACGTGAAGCTCTTGAAGAGGTAGATCAGCAGGTAGTGGGTTTTGTAGGTTTGGTATGATCTACCCGAGTAGAGAGTTAATGTTTACGAAAGATCGTGTCTCGGTCATCCGTTTCTCAAACACCATGCAGTGCGAGAAATCAACGGAGGCGATCGAGTCTTGTGGGGAAAAGTGCGCAAACCTCTGCATAGTGTACAATCTAATCATGGTTAGCCGTGTCCCCGGTTATGGACAATTCTGAGTATCTAGTATTTGAGTATTCACATGTATCTCATCACTCTAAATTAATATTGCTGGGATGTTAAGTACCTTAATTGGGATTGAGTTGGGGTTATACCTTCTCAATGATGTTTCAACCACCATGATAGTTAAAGTAAAACTTATTCCTTTATTGTAGGGAAAAATTGGCTTTCTGCAAAACTGTAACCATAGAGCTTTCAACCAGCCAAATATGCATGTAGTGGTAGCATTATTCTGTTATTGCTCTATTGTGTTACATTGCCAGCATATTCCATGTGTTGACCCGTTCTCGGGCTGCAACGTATTATGTTGCAGACTTTTCAGACGAGGAGTAAGGTTCGATAGGTCGTTGCCGTGCAGCTCAGCTATGCCGTTGGAGTTGATGGACGCACTTTACCTTCCAAGCCTTCCGCTGTTATCGTATTAGATGGCCTTAAGCCATATTATTGTAATAAGTTCTCTTTGAGATATTCGATGTAATAAGTGTGTGATTGCTACTCTGTTATAAATCCTTCGAGTACTGTGTGTGTCAGCATTACCGATCCAGGGATGACACGGAAGCACAGAGACTTGACCATCTGAGGTCGGGTCGCTACAAGATGGTATCAGAGCACACGTTGAGTGTAGGACACGACCATTAAGATAAAACCATAGGTCACTCTTCTCCACTCATTTCTGACTCCTCTCCATTTTTGCACTCTTTAGGAGGACAAAGATGAAGAACAAGTTTGCACAACCGGATGAAGACACACCTTTTGGACGCCACTTGAAGGAAGTCACTAGGTACCTGAATATTGGAATACCCAGCTTCACCTGGACGTACAACGCCACTTTACCAGAAGAAGAGCGCTGGATGATTCAAGTACAAGTTCCGGGAAGGATGTTCTCGCCAACTTCCAAGCCCATAGAGTTTTCTTTTGAAGCACCCACCTGGAGCCTTGGCAGGAGTATGGCAGCTCACATTACCATGGGACACCTTGGAGAAGCCTACATCCGGGAGCTTAAAGACACCATATATCAAATATGTGGGCGCCGAGATGAGCAATGGGAAGTAATCAGCACCAAGAAGGATAGATCCATTGCAGCTTACATCCAGGAGCTAAACCAGCACATTCGACGTCAGGAGAACCAGATGTGCGCAGACATGATGGAGATGAAGAAGGCGAAAACTAGGATCATCGAGCTGGAGGAAGAACTCAAGTTTACACACGATGGATATGAGGAAGAAATCAAGACCCTACTGGAGAAGAATGACGACCTAGTCAAGAAGATTGGAGTCTTCATGGGAGGACTAGCACCGGAAGAAGAGGAAGAAGATCCCACTTGTCCGGACAACTAAATCATCATCGACGACACCGATTCCGATCCAAGTGATGATGACTACGAAGATGAAGCTGGAGCAGACATCGTGGAGTCTTCCACCGATCAAAAATTTCTAGATGACCACCATATAATAGTAGTATTTCCCCATGTAATTAGTAGTAGTTGAGCACTTATGCGATAGTCCTAGACCGTTTTGTATGCCCTTGCTTGATTGATTGAATGAATGTGTGTGTTTGCCTCATATGCATATGGGTAGTGTTTCTCCCCTAGATCTTTTTCTATTCTAATCTCTTCCATCTAAAACCCTCAGATGCCTCCGAGACGTGACCCTGGTTTTGTTTTCCCACCAGAGCTCACCCAGTTGATCCAGCAGCAGAATGCCTTGATGCAATTGCTAGTTCAGAACCAAGGCAACAACAACAACAACAACAACAACAACAACAACAACAACAACAATTCCAACAACAACCCGCCGCCAGTGGACAACTTAACCCATTTCTTGAGGCTACAACCGCCGGTGTTTTCCAGTAGCACCAAGGCAATAGTTGCTGATGATTGGCTACACCGTATTGGAAGGGAGTTAACCACCGCAGGATGCACGGATGCTGAAAGGGTGCGCTTTGCCGCACATCAATTGGATGGACCAGCAGCCGCATGGTGGGAGAATTACACGGCTACTTTTCCTATAGCCAATGTCACTTGGGACCAGTTCAACAAGCTTTTGCATACGACCCATGTCTCAACTGGAGCCATGCAGATAAAGAAGCGTGAGTTTCGCAACTTACGCCAGGGGAACCGTACTGTGGCCCAGTACGTGGATGAGTTTAGCAAGTTATCACGCTATGCCCCTGATGATGTGGCCACAGATGCCGCAAAGCAGGAGAAGTTTATGGAAGGGCTGAATGATGAGATGAGTATGCAGTTGATGGTGGCAACTTTCAACAACTACCATGAGTTAGTAGATAAGGCCCTAATGATTGTAGGAAAGCAACAGCAGATTGAGAACCGTAAGAGGAAGTATGGACAAGGGAAGTATAACTCAGGAGCTCACCAGAAGCCTCGCTTAACCCCGAACTCGGGAGGACTTGTTCATAACCATGGAGGTCATAACCACACTGGAGGAGGATCGCATAATCAAAATGGTGCGTAGAACGGGAATGGGAATGGAGTCAACAATAATCAAAATCGCTCTAACCCAGCTACACCCGCCAAGAGGGACTTAAGCCAAGTTATTTGCTTCAAGTGCGGGAAGACAGGGCACTATGCCAATGACTGCCCTGAAGGAAAGAATGGAAACGGAAATGGAAGCGCTGGGAAGAAGCCCAATCCATTCAACAAAGGACAAGTGAACCACGTTAACGTGGAGGAAGTTGAAGAGCAGCCGGACGCGGTAATAGGTAAGTTTTTGGTTCAGTCATTTACCGCTATTGTTCTTTTCGATACTGGTGCATCGCATTCATACATATCAAGGGGATTTGTGGATAAGTTTAAGTTACCAACCCAAACCCTTAGGACCCCTCTTCTAGTGAGCTCGCCTGGAGCAGAGTACATGGCTAGCAGATGGTGCACCCAGATACCCCTAATCATTGGCACGCATGTTTTTCCGTCTGACCTAATTATCTTGGAGTCGCAAGGATTGGATGTGATATTAGGTATGGACTGGATGTCAAAGTATGGAGGAAGCATTGACTGTGCTAGCAAGTCAATTTATCTTACCACCCCGGAGGGAAGAAGGATTAAGTATGTATCTAGGCATGTGCCTAGGAGGAGCCAAGTGAATGCCCTCATGGGAGTTGTACAGGAGGAAGTACCTGTAGTAAAGGATTATCCGGATGTTTTCCCAGAGGAGTTACCAGGCATGCCACCGGATCGAGACATCGAGTTTCTGATAGAGCTATTGCCAGGTACAGGGCCAATATCCAAGAGACCCTATCGGATGCCCGCAAATGATCTGGAGGAAATTAAGAAGCGGATCAAGGAGCTATTGGAGAAAGGTTACATTCGTAGAAGTTCATCACCTTGGGGAGCCCCCGTACTTTTGGTGGAGAAGAAGGATAAATCCCTGAGGATGGTTGTTGATTAACGAGCTTTGAATGAAGTAACGATAAAGAACAAGTATCCCTTACCGATGATTAATGATCTGTTTGATCAGTTGCAAGGAGCTAAGGTGTTTTCAAAGATTGATCTACGATCAGGATACCATCAGTTGAAGATCCGAGAGAAGGATATACCAAAGACAGCATTTACCACACGGTATGGATTATATGAGTATACGGTCATGTCATTTGGACTGACTAACGCCCCTGCCTATTTCATGAGTATGATGAACAAGGTGTTCATGGAGTATTTGGACAAGTTTGTTGTGGTGTTTATTGATGATATTATGGTATACCCTAAGAACGAAGAGGAGCACGCGGAACACTTGCGTTTGGTCCTCGAGAAACTCAGGGAACACCAGTTATACGCCAAATTCAGCAAGTGCGAGTTTTGGTTGAAGGAAGTTGGATTTCTTGGGCATGTTATATCAGGAGAGGGTATAGCAGTAGATCCCAGTAAGGTTCAGTCAGTCACTGAATGGTTGGCACCCACTTCAGTTGGCGAGATCCGCAGTTTCCTTGGACTGGTAGGATATTATCGGAGGTTCATTGAGAATTTTTCCAAGATTGCTAAGCCAATGACTGAATTGCTAAAGAAGGACACTAAGTTCAAATGGACAGAGGATTGCGAGACAAGCTTTCAGGAGTTGAAGAAACGGTTGACTACAGCCCCAATGCTGACATTGTCAGATATACATAAGGAGTTTCAAGTGTATTGTGATGCCTCTCGCTTGGGACTTGGATGTGTTCTTATGCAGGACGGAAAAGTTGTTTCGTATGCATCACGACAACTGAAGACACATGAGTTGAACTATGCCACGCATGATTTGGAGTTAGTAGCTGTAGTACATGCGTTGAAGACCTGGAGACATTATCTTCTTGGAAATCATTGTGATGTGTACACGGATCATAAGAGTTTGAAGTTGTAGCGACCCGACCCAAAATTGGTCAAGTCTGTGTCTGTACCATCCCAAGATCATGCTGGCACTCACAGTACATTGATGAAATAATCAAAGTTCAATCACACCTGAATTTATTACACGATTCTCATATCGAGTCTTTATTACAATAGAATAAATTCGGCCGAAGGCCAACTCATGAGAAATAAACTAAGTAAAGCTGCGGAAGCGTAGAAGAATAGCGAGTCCATCCGACTCCATAGGGCAATCGCCAAGCGCGGAGCGTAGCCTCACTCCTGATCGAAATACTCCTCTGCAACATAAGACGTTGCAGCCGTGTAGGTCAGCATTTTGAATATGCTGGCAAGTCATGAAGAGAGAACAATAATAAAATTTCTAACACTACATGCAATTTGGCTGTGGGGCTCTAAGTTTCATCATTTTGCAAAAAGCCAGTTTTTCCCTACTATAGTGGACTTGCTTGCAAATACTACAAAATTGTTGGTAATTATTGAGATGGTTCCGCCAACCAATGTCTCATTCCCAAATTATTAAGTCATAAACTCCTCACTTAATTTATAAATTTTAGTGTTGAGATTTCCGAATACTTCCAAGTTCCAGAGGCTCAAATTGTCCGTAACCCGGGACACGGCTAATCGATTAGATCTTTTCTCTGCAGAGGTTTATGACTTTACCCGCAAGAATCGTTCCTCCTTTTAAGTCTTCGCACTTCATGGTGTTTGAAGACGGACGAACGTAAACAGGTCTTCCAAGAGTTCTTCCGCCACCGCGGTACCCATCCAATCCTACCGCTCTTCTACATCTCGTAGCACCGTCCGCCAGAGTCACAACTAGGGTTGACCAAGCCGAGCCCATAATGGCTTGCGGCTGCATGTAAGCTTCCGTCAATGGGGTATACATCCGTCTCTTCGTGGCTGGGTGAAGCTTTCCGCAAGATGTCATGGCGCTTCTCCATGCATCCCGCCAACCACTGGGTTCTCCAGGTGCCCGTCAACCGTCCTCCACCCAAAGAGTGAATTTCAAGTCCATCTTGAGCTTGAAGTTCATGGGGTTGTCATCATCTTGTCTCTCACATCTCCCTTATGAATTCACTCAACCAACCCGTCTCTGAGCATAGCAAAATTTAAACTACTTCGTCCCGGTCATGGTAACAAGGGAATTGGTTCATCCTACCTCATGATACTACTCAAGAACATAATTTCAAAATTTCACCTACTGCATGCATGGTGGGGAGGTATAATTCTAATGCAATAAAATCATAGGTATTGTAAAAGAAAACATGATCAATGACTTGCCTTGCTGACGATCTTCGTAAGCTAGGGACTCGTGGTAGCAAGCTTCGCACTCCGGAAATTCTACCGAGACAAACAATAACCATAATAAGCATACTACTTATGATCACTTACATAACAGCATAGTAACATAACACACCAAAACAAACGAGTCAAAACCCAAAGGAAAACTCGAAGAAAACCAAACCAAGATTTCCTAGATCATACAACAACCATGAAGTAGTTTTGCATAACAAAATTTTCTTAACATAACCTAAGCATGGGTTTTCGTTAACTTAACAGAAAAGAATTCATCAAGCAACTAGGAGCAAAAAGAATCATCTTAAAATCTATTATAAAACTCCTATTAGGCCTAAAGCAACTTCTAGTAAAAAAAAGTTTTATTTATTATAAATAAAAGTTCATGCTCTAAAGTTACAGAAACTAAACTAGAATAATCTATCACATAGGAAAAATAAATTTATTTGCTAATTAAAACAATAGGAAAACAGTAGCTAGTTAAATAATTAAGAATAACATGTTTATGATTAAAACTATTTTTTATTAATCCTAAAATGCCCAAATAAATTCCTACGGTTAGGCAATGCCAAAACAAAGTTGTGACAAAAAGAATCAATAAAATATAATATTCCTAACTCATTTTATAGCAGAATTACTATTCTGTCTAAATCTAAAATAAAGCAATTTTAAATAATTTTAACATGGCTAATTATATTTTCTACAGAAACTATAAGAAATTTGCAAACCAACAAAAAAGAATCACTTAAAAATATTAAGTATATTAAAAATATGAATTTTTCAAATCTGAAACTATTCTGTTAAAACAGAAAACGAAAAATAAAGAAAAACGGGCTAATGGGCCTATATAACGCTTCAGCAGTAATATAACTAAACGGGCCCTAGGGTTTAAACCGAGTCGGCCGGTTTAAAAAAACCTAACTAACCGATCTAAACCGGAAATAAACCGGTTCACTAAAAACTAACCTAATAAACCATACCCCTTCGGGGGAATCTAATCTAAGCCGTCCGTTTAGATCTAACGGTGGGGGAGGACTCCGGCGACTTACCGGTCGGCGATGGCGACGGCGGCTCGGGCGGCGATGGTTCCGGCGACTCCGGTGGTCGGGGGCGTCGGCGGGGAGGTCCGGCGAGTGCGGCGCGAGGAGGGGGTCCGGTTGGTGGAGTCGGGTGAGCTCGGGGAGGCCGGGGTGGTCGGGTGCGGCGTTAATGGTGGCGGCGGCGGCTCGGTTGCTCCGGCGAGAGGGAGAGGTCGGGCGAGGGGGAAAAACGGGGTCGGGGGAGGGTATAAAAAGGGGGGGGGGGGTCCTCGACTTGGACGAGGGGCAACGCGGCGAGGGGATCTCGGAGGATCCCGGATCCTGCGGGATCCGCGGCGGCGCGGGCGGTTGCGTGGGCGAGGGGAAGACGACGGGGTGGGGACCACCCGTCAGCGAGAGGGAGGGGGAGCGCGTCGGGTCGGTTGACCGATGCGGGAGGCTTTCGGGCGAGGGGGGTGGCACTGGCTGGCTGGGCGGGGGTGGTGGTGGGCTGGCTGGTTCAAGGTGGTGGCTAGGCTGCCTGGGTGTTGGCTGGGCCGGTTGGCCTGGCCGGCGCCCAGGGGCTTTCCCTTTTCCATTTATTTTTGAAAATAAAAACAGAGAGAAAATATATAAAATAGGACATATATATATCAAAATGATCAGGGGAATATTCCCTATCATTTGAACATTTTTCCAAGGGCAAAATCCAAACTTTATAAAAAATCATTTTTTTCTAAAATTCCAAATAAAACTCAAATTTGAATTCAAACTTTTGGCAATGTTTTTCCTCCGATATTTTTGGAGTGTCATGTTTACTCCTCTCATACTTTTCTCAAGTATTTATCGGGCATAGTTTTTGAAATGATTCCCACTGCCAAAATTTGAATTCAAATTCCAACAACTCCAAAACTTCTGAAACTTCAAATGCCACTCAAATTCAAACAGAATGCATAGATGCTTAGCTATAATTGTAAAACATTCCAAATAGGAAATTTGGGATGTTACAAACCTACCCACCTTAAGATGAATCTCGCCCTCGAGATTCGGGTTGGCTAGCAAATAGGTGCGGTGGTCTCAAGGAGGTCTTCTTCTCGCTCGTGTGGCTTCCTCCTCGGAGTGATGACTCCACAGCAGTTTGCAAAACTTGATGATCTTGTGCGGGTGACTCTGTTCGCAGTCTCGAGAATTCGGACGGGTTTCTCCTTATAAGTCGATCACCGTCGAGCTGTATGGCCTCTAGGGGCACTGTGTCTCTCAACGGAATATCGGCCATGTCGGCATGACACTTCTTCAGCTGAGAAACATGGAAGACATCATGAACTCCGGACAATCCTTCCGGCAATTCCAACTTGTAAGCAACTTCTCCACGACGTTCGAGTATCTTGTAGGGGCCAATGAATCGGGGTGCTAACTTTCCTTTGACACTGAACCTCTTGATTCCACGAAGTGGAGACACACGAAGATATGCTCGGTCTCCCGCTTCGTATGTTACTTCCTTGCGTTTACTGTCGGCATAACTCTTCTGCCTCGACTGAGCTATCTTGAGTCTATCCCGAATCAGTTTGACTTTCTCTTCGGAATCTCTGATAAGATCGGAACCGAAAAGTGTTCGATCTCCAACACCATCCCACAGCAATGGTGTTCTGCACCTCCTTCCGTATAGAGCTTTGAAAGGGGCCATCTTCAGACTGGTCTGATAACTGTTGTTGTATGAGAACTCTGCGTATGGCAAATTATCATCCCAGCTAGACCATAGTCTAGCACACAAGCTCTCAACATGTCCTCCAGAATCTGGTTGACTCTCTCGGTCTGTCCATCATGCTCATGGATGAAAAGCTGATGAACTCCAGCCTTGTACCCGAAGTTTCATGTAACTGATTCCAAAACTTTGAGGTAAATTGGTGTTCCTCTATCTGACACGATACTCCTCGGAACTCCATGCAGACATACAATCCTGGTCATGTATATCTTGGCTAACTTAGCACTGGTATAGGTAGTCTCCACGGGGATGAAATGAGCTACCTTGGTCAAACGATCAACCACTACCCAGATGGAATCATATCCTGAACGGGTCCTGGGTAATCCTGTGATAAAGTCCATTCCAAGTTTTTCCCATTTCCAATCGGAATCGCAAAGGTTGAAGTAACCTGCTGGCTTTCGATGTTCGCCTTTACTCGCTGGCAAACATCGCATAATGCTACGTGCTCGGCAATATCCTTCTTCATACCGTCCACCGTAAACTTTCCTTCAAATCCAGATACATCTTGGTGTTACCGGGGTGAATCGAGTACGGTGAATCATGAGCCTCTTGAAGAATTAACTTCCTGAGTTCGGGATCATTGGGTACATAAATACGATCCTCGAACCATATAGCTCCGTATTCGCCCCACGAAATCCTTTAGCTTTTCCTTCATTCATCTTTTCTTTATCTCATCGGTTTCCTTGTCCGACTTCCGGTTTCACGAATTCTTTCGCCAAAGTGGACTGAACTTCCGAGTTGCAACATATCCTCTCGAACTATCTCCGATCGGAGATCTCTCGAGGTCATCGACTAACTCTCGGGTAATCCTCCTGCTGTAAGAGTATTCACATAACTCTTACGGCTCAAAGCATCTGCTACAACATTAGCCTTGCACGGTGGTAATGCAATCTCATGTCATAGTCCTTGATTAACTCTAGCCATCTCCTCCGCCGAGGTACAACTCTTCTGCGTGAAAATATACTTCAAGCTCTTATGATCTGTGTAAACATCACAACGGTTTCCGATAAGGAAATGTCTCCAGGTCTTGAGTGCATGCACTACGGCTGCTAACTCCAAATCATGTGTGGCATAATTCATCTCGTGAGGTTGTAGCTGTCTGGAGGTATAAGCTACAACTTTTCCTTCCTGCATGAGTACTCCTCCGAGTTCCTGACGAGAAGCGTCACAATATACCTGGTAATCCTTGTGTATGTCCGGCAAAATCAGTACTGGGGCTGTAACCAAACATTTCTTCAATTCCTGAAAACTGGCTTCACAATCCTCGGTCCAAATGTACTTGGCTTCCTTCTTCAACAGCTCAGTCATGGGCTTGGCAATCTTCGAGAAATTCTCAATAAACCTCCGATAATATCCTGCGAGTCCGAGAAAACTGCGGATCTCCTTGACTGAGGTGGGTGACTGCCAATCGGTGACTGATTCAACCTTGGCGGGGTCAACTGCTATTCCTTCTCCTGAAATAACATGTCCGAGGAATCCGACTTCCTTCAGCCAAAATTCACATTTGTTGAACTTGGCATACAACTGATGTTCTCGAAGTTTCTCCAGAACTAGACGCAAATGTTCCTTATGCTCTTCCTCGCTCTTGGAGAAAATCAGTATATCATCGATGAACACCACGACAAACTTGTCCAGATATTCTATAAATACCTTGTTCATCAAATTCATGAAGTATGCAGGGGCATTAGTCAATCCAAATGACATGACGGTATACTCATATAAACCATACCAGTGGTGAATGCTGTTTTGGGTATATCCTTTTCACGGATCTTCAATCGGTGATACCCGATCAAGATCGATCTTGGAGAATACCTTGGCTCCAACTAGCTGATCAAATAGATCATTAATCATCGGCAGAGGGTACTTGTTCTTGATGGTCACGCTGCTCAACGAACGATAATCCACAACCATTCTCGTGGTTCCATCCTTCTTCTCTACCAAAAGAACTGGGCTCCCCAAGGTGATGAGCTTGGCGAATATATCCTTTCTCCAATAGCTCATTAATTTGGTTCTTGATCTCTTTCAAATCGCTCGGTGGCATCCGATAGGGTCTCTTGGATATCGGGCTGTGCCGGGCAATAACTCAATCAGAAATTCAATGTCTCCGTCCGTGGCATTCTGGTAATTCCTCAGGAAACACATCGGAAAGTCTTGCACCATCGGCACTTCCTCTGAACAACTCCCGTGAGGGAATTCACTTGATTCTTCATCCGCTATGCTTGGATACATACTTGATCCTCTTACGCCCGGGTGGTGAGTAGAATCGACTTGCGGGCACGATCTATGTTTCCTTCAAACTTCGTCAACCAATCCATGCCTAGGATTACATCCAAGGTCCGGGTTTCCAATACTATGAGGTCTGCGGAAATTTATGATTCCCGATGTTGAGGGTTGCATGACAGCCTAAGCTCGCCATCATTTCTCCTCCGCGAACCGACGCGAAGGGGCTTCTAAGGGTTTTAGTGGGCAACCCGTATTTTTCCACAGCTACCCTTGATATGAATGAATGCGTTGCACCGAATCAAAGAGAACAATATCGAACGTGAATTCAATAAAACTTACCAACCACAAATTGTCGGCTGATCATAGACGTCCTCCACGTCAATGTGGTTCACCCGAGCACGAGGAAAAGGATTGGGCTTCTTCGCTGAGCTTCCATTGCCGCTTCCATTCCTCCGCTTGGCCTCCGGCAGTCGGTGGCATAGTGCCTTGTTTTCCGGCACTTGAAACAGTGATGTGACTCAGATCCTTCGAGCCGGGCAGCACGATGTTGGTTGCCATTGCCGCTTCCATTGCCATTCCCATTGCCCGACTTGTTGTCCTGGTTGCGGTTGTTCCCATTTCCTCCATGGTTATGTCCTCCATGGTTGTGATGGGTATGCCCTCCCGAGTATGGGGCATAACGGGCTTCGCTGAGCTCGAGTTGTATTTCCCTGGCTGTACTTCCGCTTATGCTATCAATCTACTGCTGCTTGCCTTCAAGTATGGTGGCCTTGTCTACCAGCTCACGGTAGTTGGTGAAGGTGGCCACCATAAGCTGCATACCCAGCTCGTCATTGAGTCCTCGAGAAACTTCTCCTGCTTTGCGACATCTGTGGCCACATCATCCGGGCATAGCGAGCTAACTTGCTGAACTCATCCACGTCATCGCACCACAAGACGGTTCCCTGGCGTAAGTTGCGAACTCACGCTTCTTCGCACTCATGGCTCCGGCTGAAACATGAGCGGTGCGGAAGGCTGCTGGAACTGATCCCACGTGATGGTGCCGATGGGATAAGTGGCGGTGTAGTTCTCCCACCAAGAAGCTGCAGGTCCATCAAGTTGATGTGCGCAAAGCGCACCTTCTTCTGCATCAGTGCATCCAACAGTTACTAACTCTCTTCCGACCTTGCGGAGCCAATCATCGGCCACAATCAGCTCAGTGCTGCTAGAGAACACTGTCGGATTCAGCCTTAGGAATCGGGTCAAGTTGTCAACAGGGGGTGGTGGCGGTGGATTGTTGTTGTTGTTGTTGTTGTTCGTTACGAATGAGCATCCGCATGAGGGCATTCTGCTGCTGGATCAGCTGGGTGAGCTCCGCGGAAGTTGAGACCGGGGTCACGTCTCGGAGGCATCTGGTGTTTTGGAGTGGATGAGAAAATTAGAATAGAACAATGGTCTAATGAGAAAATATCACTACCCATATGAATGCACAATCATAATCACACCAATCATTTATTCAATCAACTCAAACATGGTTCAATCTCGATTACAAAATGCTCACGACTAATCGAAAATAACGACCTAACTGATCGACGGAAAATAAAATAACATGGCGGTCGACTAAATGTCTTCATCAATTATCCTTGCGTCCTCTGGTGCGGTGTCCTCCGGTGTGGCTTCCTCTGATGCGGCGCCTCCTCTTGCGGCTTTCTCCAGTGGAGCTCCCTTCATAATCCTGATCATTGCTCACGAGAGGTCCGTCATCTCCACTTGGAAAAAGGTCCTCTCCCAAGTCCATCTTTTCCTCTAATGCGGCAACATTCATCTTCAGGTTGTCTACTCTCTCCATGAAGTCCGCGATTTCTTCCTCATGGTCAAGGAAGTCTGCGTGTGCTTTCTCCTCCAGTTCCAGTTCACGGAACAACAACCTCCTGTGTACCTTCGAGTTACGGCGAGTCTGGATCTCCCGTTTCCTGAGGAGGCACTCCAAGTCTTGGACATATGAGAGAATGGAGTCGTCCTCTACGGTGCGGATGGTATCTCCATTCCTTGCTCTGTGAGAAATCATG
The DNA here is from genome assembly GCA_021605205.1 of Aegilops longissima. NCBI lineage: Eukaryota > Viridiplantae > Streptophyta > Magnoliopsida > Poales > Poaceae > Aegilops > Aegilops longissima. The sequence continues at coordinate 599,923,372 of CM038677.1, read as the reverse complement.
GCGAGGTCTGATGGGTCGAGCTCGGCCCTATACTCTTCTCGGAGATGTCCAAGTGCACGATAAATCGCCAGGTCTCTTCCGAGGATCCAGTTGAAATCGGTAAACTCAAAGTCAATAGGTTCTGTATGTCCTCCGAAGGTTCTCCTTGGAATGTGCACCTCGATCCTGTAGCGGGTATCCGTCGGAAGTGCATTGGTAGGCTTCCCGGTGATCGAGGGCAGAGCAATCTTCAGCTTGTTCACGATCTGGACCAGCTTCCTGCCGAAGGGCATCGTCTCATCTGGCTGGCAAAACTCCGGTAGCAAAACTGGGGTGAACTCGGCGGCCATCTAGAATGTTAAGTCAGAAATGAACAGGGGAGAATTACGGAATGATAAGGATATAAAATAAATATTTTCTTCCTATGGCTTTCCGATCCTAGGGGTTACGTCCTACGGTCAGCGTGTGCTCTGATACCATCTCTGTAGCGACCCGACCCAAAATCGGTCAAGTCTCTCGTGGTTCATATTCATCCCAAGATCATCTTGGCACTCACAAAGACATTGATGAAATAATCAAAGTTCAATCACACCTGAATTTATTACACGATTCTCATATCGAGTCTTTATTACAATAGAATAAATTCGTCCGAAGGCCAACTCATGAGAAATAAACTAAGTAAAGCTGCGGAAGCGTAGAAGAATAGCGAGTCCATCTGAATCCATAAGGCAATCGCCAAGCGCGAAGCGTAGCCTCACTCCTGATCGAAATACTCCTCTGCAACATAAGACGTTGAGCAGTGTAGGTCAGCATTTTGAATATGCTGGCAAGTCATGAAGAGAGAACAATAATAAAATTTCTAACACTACATGCAATTTGGCTGTGGGGCTCTAAGTTTCATCATTTTGCGAAAAGCCAGTTTTTCCCTACTACAGTGGACTTGCTTGCAAATACTACAAAATTGTTGGTAATTATTGAGATGGTTCCGCCAACCAATGTCTCATTCCCAAATTATTAAGTCATAAACTCCTCACTTAATTTATAAATTTTAGTGTTGAGATTTCGAATACTTCCAAGTTCCAGAGGCTCAAATTGTCCGTGAATCGGGACACGGCTAATCGATTAGATCTTTTCTCTGCAGAGGTTTGCGACTTTACCCACAAGAATCGCTCCTCCTTTTAAGTCTTCGCACTTCATGGTGTTTGAAGACGGACGAACGTAAACAGGTCTTCCAAGAGTTCTTCCGCCACTTCCGCACTCCATCCAATCCTACCGTTCTTCTACATCTCGTAGCACCGTCCGCCAGAGTCACAACTAGGGTTGACCAAGCCGAGCCCATAATGGCTTGCGGCTGCATGTAAGCTTCCGTCAATGGGGTATACATCCGTCTCTTCGTGGCTGGGTGAAGCTTTCCGCAAGATTTCATGGCGCTTCTCCATGCATCCCGGCCAACCACTGGGTTCTCCAGGGTGCCCGTCAACCGTCCTTCACCCAGTAGTGAATTTCGAAGTCCATCTTGAGCTTGAAGTTCATGGGGTTGTCATCATCTTGTCTCTCACATCTCCCTTATGAATTCACTCAACCAACCCCGTCTACGAGCATAGCAAAATTTAAACTACTTCGTCCCGGGTCATGGTAACAAGGGGAATTGGTTCATCCTACCTCATGATACTACTCAAGAACATAACTTCAAAATTTCACCTACTGCATGCATGGTGGGGAGGTATAATTCTAATGCAATAAAATCATAGGTATTGTAAAAGAAAACATGATCAATGACTTGCCTTGCTGACGATCTTCGTAAGCTAGGGACTCGTGGTAGCAAGCTTCACACTCCGGAAATTCTACCGAGGCAAACAATAACCATAATAAGCATACAACTTATGATCACTTACATAACAGCATAGTAACATAACACACCAAAACAAACGAGTCAAAACCCAAAGGAAAACTCGAAGAAAACCAAACCAACATTTCCTCCATCATACAACAACCATGAAGTAGTTTTGCATAACAAAATTTTCTTAACATAACCTAAGCATGGGTTTTTGTTAACTTAACAGAAAAGAATTCATCAAGCAACTAGGAGCAAAAAGAATCACCTTAAAATCTATTATAAAACTCCTATTAGGCCTAAAGCAACTTCTAGTAAAAAAAGTTTTATTTATTATAAATAAAAGTTCATGCTCTAAAGTTACAGAAACTAACCTAGAATAATCTATCACATAGGAAAAATAAATTTATTTGCTAATTAAAACAATAGGAAAACAATAGCTAGTTAAATAATTAAGAATAACATGTTTCTGATTAAAACTATTTTTTATTAATCCTAAAATGCCCAAATAAATTCCTACGCTTAGGCAATGTCAAAACAAAGTTGTGACAAAAAGAATCAATAAAATATAATATTCCTAACTCATTTTATAGCAGAATTACTATTCTGTCTAAATCTAAAATAAAGCAATTTTAAATAATTTTAACATGGCTAATTATATTTTCTACAGAAACTATAAGAAATTTGCAAACCAACAAAAAAGAATCACTTAAAATATTAAGTAGATTAAAAATATGAATTTTTCAATTCTGAAACTATTCTGTTAAAACAGAAAACGAAAAATAAAGAAAAACGGGCTAATGGGCCTATATAACGCTTCGGCGTAATATAACTAAAATGGGCCCTAGGGTTTAAACCGAGTCGGCCGGTTTAAAAAAAAACCTAACTAACCGATCTAAACCGGAAATAAACCGGTTCACTAAAAACTAACCTAATAAACCATACCCCTTCGGGGGAATCTAATCTAAGCCGTCCGTTTAGATCTAACGGTGGGGGAGGACTCCGGCGACTTGGACGAGGGGCAACGCGGCGAGGGGATCTCGGAGGATCCCGGATCCTGCGGGATCGGGCGAGCGGCGGCGCGGGCGGTTGTGTGGGCGAGGGGAAGACGACGGGGTGGGGACCACCCGTCGAGAGAGGGGGGGGAGCGTCGGGTCGGTTGACCGATGCGGAGGCTTTGGCGAGGGGGTTTGGCGCCTGCTGGGCCTTCGGGTCTTCAGTGGGCCGGCTGGTTCGGCGTGGCTGGCTGGGCTGCCTGGGTGTTGGCTGGGCCGGTTGGCCTGGCCGGCGCCCAGGGGCTTTCCCTTTTCCTTTTTTTTGAAAATAAAAACAGAGAGAAAATATATAAAATATAAATATTTTATATAGGATATATATATATATCAAAATGATCAGGGGAATATTCCCTATCATTTGAACATTTTTCCAAGGGCAAAATCCAAACTTTATAAAAAAATCATTTTTTTTCTAAAATTCCAAATAAAACTCAAATTTGAATTCAAACTTTTTGGCAATGTTTTTCCTCTGATATTTTTGGAATGTCATGTTTACTCCTCTCATACTTTTTCTCAAGTATTTATCAGGCATAGTTTTTGAAATGATTCCCACTGCCAAAATTTGAATTCAAATTCCAACAACTCCAAAACTTCTGAAACTTCAAATGCCACTCAAATTCAAACAGAATGCATAGATGCTTAGCTATAATTGTAAAACATTCCAAATAGGAAATTTGGGATGTTACAGAAGTACATTTTCACACAGAAGGAGTTAAACCTCAGACAGAGGAGATGGCTGGAACTTATAAAGGATTACGACATGAAGCTACACTATCATCCTGGAAAGGCCAACATCGTAGCAGACGCTTTGAGCCGGAAGAGTTATGCTAATATCCTTGAAAGCAAAGGATTGCCAAAGGAGTTTGCTGCGGAGATCATGGAACTCAGATTGGAGATTGTTCCAAGAGTTTTTCTTGCAACAATGGAGGTTCAGTCGACGTTGTTGAACAAGATTCGAGAAGCTCAGAAGGAGGACAAATAGATTGCTGAGATAAGAGAGAAGATGGGCGAAGGAAAAGCCAAAGGTTTTCGCGAGGATGAGCACGATACCTTGTGGTTTGAGGACCGGATTTATGTGCCCAACAATTCGGAGATCAGGAAGTTAATACTTCAGGAGGCCCATGACTCACCATACTCGATTCACCCCGGAAACACCAAGATGTATTTGGACTTGAAGGAACGTTTCTGGTGGACTGGTATGAAGAAGGATATTGCCGAGTATGTAGCCGTATGTGATGTATGTCAGAGAGTGAAGGCAGAGCATCAGAAGCCAGCAGGACTGTTACACCCTATGCCAATACCCGAATGGAAGTGGGACAAACTTGGCATGGACTTTATTACCGGATTACCCAGAACCAAGGAAGGATATGATTCAATTTGGGTAGTTGTGGATCGTTTGACCAAAGTAGCCCATTTCATCCCAGTGAAAACAACCTATACAAGTTCAAAGTTGGCCAAGATATATATGTCCAGGATCGTATGTTTGCATGGAGTTCCGAGGAGCATCGTATCAGATAGAGGAACGCAGTTTACTTCAAAGTTTTGGCATCAGCTACACCAGACTTTGGTTACCAGATTGGAGTTCAGTACCACTTTTCACCCGCAGACGGATGGACAGACAGAGAGAGTCAATCAGATTCTGGAAGACATATTGAGAGCCTGTGCGCTAGATTATGGATCTAGTTGGGATGACAATTTGCCGTACGCAGAGTTCTCATATAACAACAGCTACCAGGCCAGTTTGAAGATGGCACCGTTCGAAGCCCTATATGGACGCAGATGTAGAACACCATTGATGTGGGATGAGGTTGGAGACCGTCAGTTGTTTGGACCAGATTTGATTAAGGAATCATAAGAGAAGGTTAAACTGATCAGAGACAGACCAAAGATTGCTTAGTCTAGACAAAAGAGTTATGCAGATTCAAAACGCAAGGAAGTAACCTATGAAATTGGAGACAGAGCCTCTCTGCGAGTATCACCCTTGAGGGGAGTGAGACGTTTTGGAGTTAAAGGAAAGTTAGCCCCAAGATTTGTAGGACCGTATCGTGTTTTGGAACGGATGGGAGAAGTTGCCTACAAGCTGGAGTTACCTGAAGGATTGTCAGAAGTTCATGATGTGTTTCACGTATCACAGCTGAAGAAGTGCCATGCTGAGATGGCCGATATACCGCTAAATGATACAAAGGTTCTTCGAGGCGATTCACTGGATAGTAATCGACCTATGAGGAGAAGCCTATAAAGATTCTTGATTTCGACAGTCGAGTCACTCGCAGCAAGGTTATCAAGTTTTGCAAAGTCCAAAGGAGCCACCATACCGAGGAGGAAGCCACTGGAGCGAGAAGAGGATATTCGCAAGGACCATCCACACCTATTTTCTAGCCAACCCGAATCTCGAGGGCGAGATTCATCTTAAGGGGGGTAGGTTTGTAACATCCCAAATTTTCAATTTGGCATGTTATACATAGGTCATCCATGCATATCCTATTTTATTGCATTTTCGTTTGCAATCCTCAAATCCTAAGCAACTCAAGGACCCTGAGAGAGTTGGGATTTTCCGATTCTCATATTTGATTTTATCAAATATCAAGACGAGGACTTTTGATTTTAATTATTTTCTCTCAGAAAATATTTCATTTAAAAAATAAATGAGGGGAGATAATATGACTTCTCCAAAATAATTGAAATATCGGAGGAAAATGTTAAAATAATTATTTGGTTTTTATTTGATTTATTTTGGAATTTTATTAGCCCTAGAAAAATTTGCATGTTTTTAAAAATTGTATTTTAGGGCCAAGAAAAGTTCATCCTGTTCTAAATATTTCATTTAGACGGAGAAAAATTGTTTTGGAATTTTTAGATTTTTATTTATTTTTCTAGGATTTTTCTTAGTCGGCGGAACGCTTTTTTTAAAAAAGAGAGGACTCATACCGACCGGGCAAGCTCACTGAGCAGCAGCCCGCCCGCCCGCCACCGTCTCCCCGCCGTGTCGCCGCCTCCCCGCCCGACCCCTCCCAAGTCGGAGCCCCCAACCTATATAAGTCCCGCCTCTAAACCACCACCACCACCGAGTCGCCTCGCTTGCTGAGCCGAACCCGCCGCCTTGCCGCGCCTCTCCCGAGTCGTCGCCCGCCAGAGGTCGCCGCCGCCGCCTCCCGCCGCCAGCGCCCTCGCCGCCACCCCAGCAGCCTCGCCGAGCCTCATGGAGCCGCCCGCCCCACGGACGACCTCGCCGGAAGTAGCCGCCCGCCGCCCGGTTTGTTTTGGAAAACCCCTTCGGTTTTTTTATAGAAAAAAACCCTAGTTCGTTTTTTTATAGATCGGTTTTATTCTCCGGTTTATTTGTTTAGCGAGCGCTCGCTCGTTCGTTCATTCTAACGAACGTGTTCGTCGTTTAGTTTCTGCTAACGAACGTTCGTTCGTTTAGCCGCTCGTCGTTTTCTTTTTATCGGATTTATTCCGTGATTTTTTCGATCGCGATTTCTGATCCGATGTTCGAACTAGTTTAACTTTTCGCTCGTTTATCGGAATCAGGCGATTCAAGCGCCTGGAGTTTCATCTCGAAACCCTCTTTCCGAATAGCCAACTCAAACAAGTTTTTGCCTCTGTAAAATTTGACCCTAGTTCAGATTAGTAAACGGATCTTGTTTCTTTTGCCGCTTGAGTTTCGCTGTTCGCTTGGTTTGATTCTTCTTGTGAACTGGAGTTCTTAAGTTGAACTCTCCGGTCAACCTCTTTCAGTTGAAGTTTCGTTTGTGTTTCTTTGCTTGTTGCTTATGTATGATGTTGTTTGTTTGCGATAGAATTCCTGGAGTGCGAAGCGTGTTACTACGAGTCTCTAGGATTCCCGGATCGTCAGCAAGGCAAGTAACACTTTGATCATACTCTTTTCATACCCATTTTTATGCATTAGTTTCAACCTCAAACATTGCATGGTTAGGATGTCATTAATTTGTGGGTTGGGAAGTAGATGATGAGGTAGGAACCTATTGTCCTGCATTCAAACCTTGGGAGTTACTTCTACGTTATGCTTATATTGCCATGCTATGCTCGTAGATGTGGATTGGGTTTGAGTGTATCCATGACAGGTGTGAGATTGTTAATTAACGGTTTACTTTAAGGTGGAAACTTTAATACACATCTGGTGGATTGAGGCACCTGGGGAACCCAGTGTTGTCTGTTTTACTTTTTGGAAATCCCGGGGTACCCGTGTGATCTTCCTATGGACCGCCACCCAGGCTCAAAGGGAACTGAGATTATTCATGCTAGAAACTTCCGTGTGCAGCCACAAGCTATTATGGGCTCTAGCATAGTTGAGTAAGTTACGTGAAGCTCTTGAAGAGGTAGATCAGCTGGTAGTGGGTTTTGTATGTTTGGTATGATCTACCCGGAGTAGAGAGTTAATGTTTCTGAAAGACTGTGTCTCGGTCATCCGTTTCTCAAACACCATGCAGTGCGAGAAATCAACGGAGGCGATCGAGTCTTGTGGGGAAAAGTGCGCAAACCTCTGCATAGTGTACAATCTAATCATGGTTAGCCGTGTCCCCGGTTATGGACAATTCTGAGTATCTAGTATTTGAGTATTCACATGTATCTCATCACTCTAAATTAATATTGTTGGGATGTTAAGTACCTTAATTGGGATTGACTTGGGGTTATACCTTCTCAATGATGTTTCAACCACCATGATAGTTAAAGTAAAACTTATTCCTTTATTGTAGGGAAAAATTGGCTTTCCGCAAAACTGTAACCATAGAGCTTTCCACCAGCCAAATATGCATGTAGTGGTAGCATTATTCTGTTATTGCTCTATTGTGTTACATTGCCAGCATATTCCATGTGCTGACCCGTTCTCGGGCTGCAACGTATTATGTTGCAGAGACGAGGAGTAAGGTTCAATAGGTCGTTGCCATGCAGCTCAGCTATGCCGTTGGAGTTGATGGACTCACTTTACCTTCCAAGCCTTCCGTTGTTATCGTATTAGATGGCCTTAAGCCATATTATTGTAATAAGTTCTCTTTTGAGACATTCGATGTAATAAGTGTGTGATTGCTACTCTGTTATAAATCCTTCGAGTAATCGTGTGTGTCAAGATTACCGATCCAGGATGACACGAAGCACGATACTTGACCATCTCGAGGTCGGTCGCCATAAATGGTGCTTGCCCCCATCTTTGCTAGCCAAAAATTCCGCACCAAGTGGAGATACTACTTGTGCATCCAAAAACCCTTAAACCCAAATCTTATTTTCAAGTGTCCACCATACCTACCTAAGGATTGAGCAAGATCCTTCAAGTAAGTTGTCATCGGTGCAATAAGGCAATAAAAATTGCTTCTAAAAGTGTAAGATCATTTAGTGTAAGAGAAAATTGAGCATTGTACGAACTTGTGATGGTAAAGCAATAAAAGCGATAGACTGTATAATAAAGGTTGCCATCACAAGGGGCAATATAACGTGATGTTCTTTTGCAATAAGGGGTTGAGCATACAAACAAATAAGCGCATGGCAACCTCTACTTCCCTATGCGAAGGGTCTATCTTTTACTTTATGTATTTACTTTTATGCAAGAGTCAAAGTCTTTCTCTCTATTCCTTTTTATTTTTCTCCTTTGGCAAACATCAAGTGGTGAGGAAAGATCTAGGCACACATGTCCACTTGAATATGGGTGGCATGAGTTATTATTGTTGACATCACCCTTGAGGTGAATACGTTGGGAGGCAAAACTATAAGCCCCTATCTTTCTATGTGTCCGGTTGAAACGTTTTGCTCATGTGTATGTGGTGAGTGCTAGCAATCATAGAAGACTATATGATGGTTGAGTATGTGGAGCTATTACTTAAAATCTATTGAATAAGTTGAATTGCAATCGCTTGGTGACTAAGAACATAGGTTGTTGACTTTCAAGAGAATTCATTGTTTCAACCTTAACATGTGAATTGGTTGCCACTATAACATGTGAAATTTTATGAGAAATAATTGCTATTATGATGCTAGGAAAAGTGATTGAAATTGTCATTGATCAAACTTATGCACTTTGCTAGCATTCACACTTCATAAATTATTTCTTTTATTATTTACCTACTCGAGGACGAGTAGGAATTAATCTTGGGGATGCTAATACGTCTCCAATGTATCTATAATTTATGAAGTATTCATGCAAATATATTATCATTCTTGGATGTTTTACAATCATTTTATAGCAACTTTATATCATTTTTTGGGACTAACCTATTGACCCAGTGCCCAATGCCAGTTGTTGTTTTTTGCTTGTTTTTTACATCACAGGAAATCAATATCAAACGGAGTCCAAACACCGCGAAACTTTTTGTGGATTTTTATGGGCGAAGACTCGATGGACCGAGCAGCACTGGGGTGCCCCAGGGGGACAACCCACTGAGGCGCGCTGGGGCCTGTGCACGCCAGTGGGTTGTGCCCACCTCGGTGGCCTCCCATACCCCTTCTTTGCACTATAAATTCCAAAAAAAAAATCCAAAACCCTCAGGGGTTAACCTAGATCAGAAGTCCCGCTGCCACAAGGCTCTGTAGCCACCGAAAACCAATCTAGACTCTTTCCGGCACCCTGCCGGAGGGGGGAATCATCTCCATTGGCCATCTTCATCATCCCGGCGGCCACCACGATGAGGAGGGAGTAGTCCACCCTCGGGGCTGAGGGTTTGTACCAGTAGCTATGTGTTTAATCTCTCTCTCTCTCTCTCTCTCTATCTCGTGTTCTTGAGATGTCACGATCTTGATGTATCACGTGCTTTGTTAATATTGTCGGATCATATGACGTTTTCCCCTCTCTATCTTGTTGTGATGAATTGAGTTTTCCCTTTGATATTTTGTTGTTATAGGATTGAATAATTTTATGGATTTGAGAACACTTGATATATGTCTTGCAATTGAATACTCGTGGTGACAATGGGGTATCGTATTGGTTCACTTGATATATGTTTTGGCACTCAACTCGCGGATTCCTGAGGTGACATTGGGGTAAACTATGCATAGGGGTTGATGCACGTTCTTGTATTTGTTTCTCCGGTAGAAATCTTGGGGCACTCTTTGAAGTTCTTTGTGTTGGATTGAGTATTATGAATATGAATTTGCTTTCGTGTTATTTTTGTACGAACTCTAGGATAGATCAAATGTAAAGAATAGCTTTGTGTTATTTTAGTACAAACTCTTGAATAGATCGAACAGAAAGAATAGCTTTGAGGTGGTTTCGTACCCTACAAACAATTTATTCTTATGTTCTTCGCTAGATAGGAACTTTGGAGTGATTCTTCATCGCACTTTGAGGGGTGGTTACATGATCCAATTATATTAGCACTGTTGGGAGATTGCACTAGCGAAAGTACGGACCCCAGGCCTCATTTTCAAGCATTGCAATACCGTTTTTGAGCCCGTTTACTATTTGCTACCTTGCTGTTTTTATTTATTCAGATTATAAAAATATATTTCTACCATCAATATTACACTTTTATCACCATCTCTTCGCCGAACTAGTGCACCTATACAATTTGCCATTGTATTGGGTGTGTTTGGGACACAAGAGATTTCTTGTATTTGGTTGCAGGGTTGTTTGAGGGAGAATATGTTCATCCTATGCCTCCCACGGATTGATAAACTTAGGTCATCCACTTGAGGGAAAATTGATATTGTCCTACAAAACTCTGCGCTTGGAGGCCACACGAGTCTACAAGAATAATGTTGCGTAGTAGACATCAAGGAGGAGCGGGCGATCTTTGCCAGCACGGAGGGCGGCGAGGTTATCGCGCTCTCCTCCGATGATGAGGTCGAAGGCGGCGAGGACGGCGGCGCGGAGGGCGGCGAGGTTTTCGCGCTCTCCTCCGATGACGAGGTCGAAGGCGGTAGCGATGGCGGTGCGGAGGGCGTCAAGGTGGGCCCCGAGGACGAGGAGATCGACGTCGATGAGTGGAGGAGTGTCACAAGTGTAGGGGATCGCAACAGCTTTCGAAGGTAGAGTATTCAACCCAAATTTATTGATTCGACACAAGGGGAGCCAAAGAATATTCTCAAGTATTAGCAACCGAGTTGTCAATTCAGCCACTCCTGGATAACTTAATATCTGCAGCAAGGTATTTAGTAGCAAAGTAGTATGATAATAGTGGTAATGGTAACAAAAGAGTAATGAAAGCAAAAGTAATATTTTTGGTGTTTTGTAGTGATTGTAACAGTAGCAACGGGAAAGTAAATAAGCGTAAACCAGTATATGGAAAGCTCGTAGGCATTGGATCGGTGATGGATGATTATGTTGGATGCAATTATTCATGCAATATTTATAACATAGGGTGACACAGAACTAGCTCCGGTTCATCAGTGTACTGTAGGCATGTATTCCGAATATAGTCATACGTGCTTATGGAAAAGAACTTGCATGACATCTTTTGTCCTACCCTCCCGTGGAAGCGGGGTCCTATTGTAAACTAAGGGATATTAAAGCCTCCTTTTAATAGAGTACCGGACAAAAGCATTAACACATAGTGAATACATGAACTCCTCAAACTACGGTCATCACCGGGAGTGGTCACGATTATTGTCACTTCGGGGTTGCCGGATCATAACACATAGTAGGTGACTATAGAATTGCAAGATAGGATCAAGAACTCACATATATTCATGAAAACATAATAGGTTCAGATCTGAAATCATGGCACTCGGGCCCTAGTGACAAGCATTAAGCATAGCAAAGTCATAGCAACATTAATCTCAGAACATAGTGGATACTAGGGATCAAACCCTAACAAAACTAACTCGATTACATGATAAATCTCATCCAACCCATCACTGTCCAGCAAGCCTACGATGGAATTACTCACGCACGGCGGTGAGCATCATGAAATTGGTGATGGAGGATGGTTGATGATGACGACGGCGACGAATCCCCCTCTCCAGAGCCCTGAACGGACTCCAGATTAGCCCTCCCGAGAGGTTTTAGGGCTTGGCGGCGGCTCCGTATCGTAAAACGCGATGTTTTCTTCTCCTTGTTTTTTCTCTCCCCGAAAGCAAATATATAGAGTCGGAGTTGGCGTCGGAGGAGCTCCAGGGGGCCCACGAGGTAGGGGGCGCGCCCTAGGGGGAGGGGGGCGCCCCACACCCTCGTGGACAGGGTGTGGGCCCCCTGGTCTTCATCTTTGGCAAGGATTTTTTATTATTTTTAACTAGATGTTCCGTGGAGTTTCAGGTCATTCCGAGAACTTTCGTTTTCTGCACATAAAACAACATCATGGCAATTCTGCTGAAAACAGCGTCAGTCCGGGTTAGTTCCATTCAAATCATGCAAGTTAGAGTCCAAAACAAGGGCAAAAGTGTTTGGAAAAGTAGATACAACGGAGATGTATCAACTCCCCCAGGCTTAAACCTTTGCTTGTCCTCAAGCAATTCAGTTGATAAACTGAAAGAGATAAAGAAAAACTTTTACAAACTCTATTTGCTCTTGTTGTTGTAAAAATGTAAAGCCAGCATTCAGGTTTTCAGCAAAGATTATAACTAACCACATTTGCAATATTTCTCAGGTCTCATATTTACTCATATCAATGGCATAATCAACTACCGAGTCATAATAATAAATCTCGGATAACAACACTTTCTCAAAACAATCATAATATGATATAACAAGATGGTATCTCGCTAGCCCTTTCTGAGACCGCAAAACATAAATGCAGAGCACCTTTAAAGATCAAGGACTGACTAGACATTGTAATTCATGGTAAAAGAGATCCAATCATAGTCATACCCAATATGAATTAACAGTAATGGATGCAATTGACAGTTGTGCTCTCCAGCTAGTGTTTTTAATAAGAGGGTGATGACTCAACATAAAAGTAAATAGATAGGCCCTCGTAGAGGGAAGCAGGGATTTGAAGAGGTGGCAGAGCTCGGTTTTGAAATAAAGATAAATAATATTTTGAGCGGCATACTTTCATTGTCAACATAACAACCAAGAGATGGCGATATCTTCCATGCTGCACACATTATAGGCGGTTCCCAAACAGAATGGTAAAGTTTATACTCCCCCTCCACCAACAAGCATCAATCCATGACTTGCTCGAAACAACGAGTGTCTCCAACTAGCAACAGTCCCAGGGGGAGTTTTGTCAGCAATTTATTTCGATTTAGTTTGCTTAAAGCATGGGACTGGGCATCCCGGTGACCAGCCATTTTCTCGTGAGTGAGGAGCGGAGTCCACTCCTCTTGAGAATAACCCGCCTAACATGGAAGATAAGGGCAGCCCTAGTTGATACATGAACTATTCGAGCATACAAAACAGAATGTTTATTTGAAGGTTTAGAGTTTGGCACATACAAATTTACTTGGAACGGTAGGTAAATACTGCATATAGGAAGGTATAGTGGACTCATATGGAATAACTTTGGGGTTTAAGGGATTGCATGCACAAGCAGTATTCCCGCTTAGTACAAGTGAAGGCTAGCAAAAGACTGGGAAGCGACCAACTAGAGAGCAACAACTGTCATGAACATGCATTAAAATTAATGAACATTGGATGCAAGCATGAGTAGGATATAATCCACCATGAACATAAATATCGTGAAGGCTATGTTGATTCGTTTCAACTACATGTGTGAACATGTGCCAAGTCAAGTCACTTAAATCATTTAAAGGAGGATACCACCCCATCATACCACATCACAACCATTTTAATAGCATGTTGGCACGCAAGGTAAACCATTATAACTCATAGCTAATCAAGCATGGCACAAGTAACTATGATCTCTAATTGTCATTGCAAACATGTTTATTCATAACAAGCTGAATCAAGAACGATGAACTCATCATATTTACAAAAACAAGAGAGGTCGAGTTCATACCAGCTTTTCCCATCTCAGTCAGTCCATCATATATCATCATAATTGCCTTTCACTTGCACGACCGAACAATGTGAATAATAATAAGAGTGCACGTGCATTGGACTAAGATGGAATCTGCGAGCATTCAATAAGCAGGAGAAGACAAGGCAATATGGGCTCTTCGTTAAATCAACAATAATGCATATAAGTGCCACTTCAACAATTTAATCATGGTCTTTTCCTATCGACCCCCAAAGAAAAGAAAAGAAATAAAACTATTTACACGAGAAAGCTCCCAACAAGAAAAAGAAGAACGGGAAATATTTTTGGGTTTTCTTTTTAATTATTACTACTACAGCAGGAAAAGTAAACTAACTAAAAACTACACTAATTTTTTTTGGTTTTCTTAAAGTTTATTAAACACACAAGAAGAAAGCAGGAAAAAGAAAAATAAACTAGCATGGATATTACAGTGAAAAAGTATGAGCACCGACATCTAGCAATGAGTGTGTGAACATAAATGTAATGTCGGTGGGAAATACGTACTGCCCCAAGCTTAGGCTTTTGGCCTAAGTTGGTTCATTGCCAGGGATGGCCTGGCGGATATCCGTAGGTGTAGCTGGGGTCGTACTGTGATGAAGAGGACTCTGACTGCCACTAGCTGGCAGCCATCTCCGGATCCCAAGAATAAACAGACTAGCGTGGAGGCTCGTATTGTGGTTCCGGATCCGGGGCTGGTGTAGGGTTCCGGTAAGCTTGAACGGCCGCCCACGGAACGAGATGAGGACCTTCACGGTACAAGGCAAATTATATTTGGGCCTCTGTGCTTCTTCATTTTGCTTTTCCTTCGAGCTTCGGCTCGATGAGCCCCTCAAAAGTCTCTTCATTATTTTCTGAAATATTCTGAAATTCTTAGTAACTTCAAACAAAAGTGAACCAAGCTCAACAAAATTGATAGCAACTACTCCTACAAGTGCCTAGAGGATATATCATGCATTAGAACTACTTGGAACCATATAAATTTGACATGCAAGCTCAAGAACATGGTCACCTAAGCAGCACAAATTTGTAAAGAATAAAGCGCTAGAACAAAAACTAATTGGACCAATGGAGGAGTCACATACCAAAGAACAATCTCCCCAAGCAGTTTTGTGAGAGGTGCTTTGAGCAAGGAGATCGAAAATCGCAGCAAAATGAGCTAGAACTCGTGCTTGAGCTAGATATTCGTGTTTGTGAGAGGAAGAAGAACTGTATGGGTGCAGGAATAAGTGGAGGGGGGCCACCATGGGCCCACGAGGCAGGGGGAGCGCCCTGGGGGGTAGGGCGCGCCCTCCACCCACGTGGCCAGGTGGCAGCTCCCCCCGCGGTGTTTTCAGTTCCATAAATCCTCAAATATTCCAAAAAAAATCATATTAAATTGGCATGGCATTTGGAGGACTTTTATTTTCGGGGTATTTTTATATTGCACAGATAAATCAGAAGCAGACAGAAAAATACTATTTTTACTTTATTTCAACTAAATAACAAAAAGTATAAAGAAGGTACAGAAGGTTGTGCCTTCTAGTTTCATCCATCTCATGCTCATCAAAAGGAATCTACTAACAAGGTTGATCAGGTCTTGTTAACAAACTCATTCCGACTAACATGGAACCGGAGAAATTTCGAATAACACTATGTTACCTCAACGGGGATATGCACATCCCCAATAATAAGAGTATCATATTTCTTCTTGACAGTAGGAAGAGGAAATTCAAAACCTCCAAATATAATCGATGGAATTTTTCCAATAGAGTTGATACTATGAACTTGAGGTTGTTTCCTCGGAAAGTGTACCGTGTGCTCATTACCATTAACATGAAAAGTGACATTGCCTTTGTTGCAATCAATAACAGCCCCTGCAGTATTCAAAAAGGGTCTTCCAAGAATAATAGACATACTATCGTCCTTGAGAATATCAAGAATAACAAAGTCCGTTAAAATAGTAACGTTTGCAACCACAACAGGCACATCCTCACAAATACCGACAGGTATAGCAGTTGATTTATCAGCCATTTGCAAAGATATTTCAGTAGGTGTCAACTTATTCAAGTCGAGTCTACGATATAAAGAGAGGGGCATAACACTAACACCAGCTCCAAGATCACCTAAAGCAGTTTTAACATAATTTCTTTTAATGGAGCATGGTATAGTAGGTACTCCTGGATCTCCAAGTTTCTTTGGTATTCCACCCTTAAAGGTATAATTAGCAAGCATGGTGGAAATTTCAGCTTCCAGTATCTTTCTCTTATTTGCAACAATATCTTTCATATACTTAGCATAAGGATTCATTTTGAGCATATCAGTTAATCGCATACGCAAAAATATAGGTCTAATCATTTCAGCAAAGCGCTCAAAATCCTCATCATCCTTTTTCTTGGATGGTTTGGGAGGAAAAGGCATGGGTTTCTGAACCCATGGTTCTCTTTCTTTACCATGTTTCCTAGCAACAAAGTCTCACTTATCATAACGTTGATTCCTTGAATGTGGGTTATCAAGATCAACAACAGTTTCAATTTCTACATCATTATTATTACTAGGTTGAGCATCTTCATGATCATCATCATTAATATTTTCATTAGATTCATGTTCATTAACAGATTGTGTTTCGACATCAGAAATATATATATCATTAGGATTATCAGGTGTTCAGCAATAGGTTCACTAGAAGTTTGCAGAGTCCTATCATTTTTCTTTTTCATCTTTTTAGAAGAACTAGGTGCATAATATTATTTCTCTAAGAATCTTGCTCAATTCTCTTAGGGTGGCCTTCAGTATACAAAGGTTCCTGAGTCATTCTACCAGTTCTAGTAGCCACTCTAACAGCATAATCATTTTTCTTACTCTTCATTTCATTGAGCAAATCATTTTGAGCTTTAAGTACTTGTTCTACTTGAGTGGTAACCATAGAAGCATGTTTACTAACAAGTTTAAGTTCACATCTAACACCAGCCATATAATCACCCAAGTGTTTAATCATATAAGTATTTTGTTTTAATTGTCTACCAAAATAAGCATTGAAATTTTCTTGTTTGACAATAAAATTATCAGACTCTCCTAAGCACTGTCTAGCAGACTTATAGTGAGGAATATCACCTTCATCAAATCTATAGAGAGAATTTACCTTTACTACCTGTGTCGGGTTATCAAGACCTGGAGGTTCTTCAATAGGTAATGAATTAAGATCATGTGTTTCTTCAATAGGCGGTAAATTAAGACCATTTATTTCTTCAATAGGAGGTAAATTCTCAACATCTTCAGCTTTAATACCTTTTTCTTTCATAGATTTCTTTGCTTCTTGCATATCTTCAGGACTGAGAAATGGAACACCTCTCTTCTTCAGAGTTGGTTCAGGAATAGGCTCTGTAATTGGAGCAGGAGCTGGCTCAGGAGGTGCCCAATTATTTTCATTTGTCAACATATTATTCAATAGAATTTCAGCTTCATCCAGTGTTCTTTCCCTGAAAATAGAACCAGCACAACTATCCAGGTAATCTCTGGAAGCATCGGTTAGTCCATTATAAAAGATATCCAGTATTTCATTTTTCTTAAGAGGATGATCAGGCAAAGCATTAAGTAACTCGAGAAGCCTCTCCCAAGCTTGTGGGAGACTCTCTTCTTCAATTTGCACAAAGTTGTATATTTCCCTCAAGGCAGCTTGTTTCTTAGGAGCAGGGAAATATTTAGCAGAGAAGTAATAAATCATATCCTGGGGACTACGCACACAACCAGGATCAAGAGAATTAAACCATATCTTAGCATCACCCTTTAATGAGAACGGAAATATTTTAAGGATATATAAGTAGCGAGTTCTCTCATCATTAGTGAACAGGGTGGCTATATCATTTAATTTAGTAAGATGTGCCACAACAGTTTCAGATTCATAGCCATGAAAAGGATCAAATTCAACCAAAGTAATTATATCAGGATCAACAGAGAATTCATAATCCTTATCGGCAACACAAATAGGTGAAGTAGCAAAAGCAGTGTCAGGTTTCATTCTATCTCTAAGAGATTCCTTACTCCATTTAGCTAATAACCTCCTAAGCTCATTGTTATCTTTGCAAGCAAAAATAGCAGCAGAAGCTTCTTTATCAAAAACATAACCCTCAGGAATAGCAGGCATATCTTCATCATCACTTTCATGAACACAATCAGTTTCAATAATTTCTTTCTCTCTAGCCTTAGCAATTTGTTCATCAAGAAATTCACTAAGGGGCACAATAGTATCAAGCATAGAAGTAGTTTCAACATAAGTTTCATGTATAGCAGAAGTGGCATCATCAATAACATGCGACATATCAGAACGAATAGATGAAGCAGGTTTAGGTGTCGCAAGCTTACTCAAAACAGAAGGTGAATCAAGTGCAGAGGTAGATGGCAGTTCCTTACCTCCCCTCATAGTTGAGGGATAAATTGTTGTCTTAGCGTCTTTCAAGTTCTTCATAGTGACTAGCAGATATAAATCCCAAGTAACTCAAAGAATAGAGCTATGCTCCCCCGGCAACGGTGCTAGAAATTAGTCTTGGTAACCTACAAGTGTAGGGGATCACAACAGCTTTCGAGGGTAGAGTATTCAACCCAAATTTATTGATTGGACACAAGGGGAGCCAAATAATATTATCAAGTATTAGCAACTGAGTTGTCAATTCAGCCACACCTGGATAACTTAATATCTGCAGCAAGGTATTTAGTAGCAAAGTAGTATGATAATAGTGGTAATGGTAACAAAATAGTAATGAAAGCAAAAGTAATATTTTTGGTGTTTTATAGTGATTGTAACAGTAGCAACGGGAAAGTAAATAAGCGTAAACCAGTATAGGAAAGCTCGTAGGCATTGGATCGGTGATGGATAACTATGCCGGATGCGGTTCATCATGTAACAGTCATAACATAGGGTGACACAGAACTAGCTCCAATTCATCAATGTAATGTAGGCATGTATTCCGAATATAGTCATACGTGCTTATGGAAAAGAACTTGCATGACATCTTTTGTCCTACCCTCCCGTGGAAGCGGGGTCCTAATGGAAACTAAGGGATATTAGGGCCTCCTTTTAATAGAGTACCAGACCACAACATTAACACATAGTGAATACAAGAACTCCTCAAACTACGGTCATCACCGGGAGTGGTCCCGATTATTGTCACTTCGGGGTTGCCGGATCATAACACATAGTAGGTGACTATAGACTTGCAAGATAGGATCAAGAACTCACATATATTCATGAAAACATAATAGATTCAGATCTGAAATCATGGCACTCGGGCCCTAGTGACAAGCATTAAGCATAGCAAAGTCATAGCAACATCAATCTCAGAACATAGTGGATACTAGGGATCAAACCCTAACAAAACTAACTCGATTACATGATAAATCTCATCAAACCCATCACCGTCCAGCAAGCCTACGATGGAATTACTCACGCACGGCGGTGAGCATCATGAAATTGGTGATGGAGGATGGTTGATGATGACGATGGCGATGAATCCCCCTCTCCGGAGCCCCGAACGGACTCCAGATCAGCCCTCCCGAGAGGTTTTAGGGCTTGGCAGCGGCTCCGTATCGTGAAACGCGATGATTTCTTCTCCTTGATTTTTTTTCTCCCCGAAAGTAAATATATAGAGTCGGAGTTGGCGTCGGAGGAGCTCCAGGGGGCCCACGGGGTAGGGGGTCGCGCCCTAGGGGGGAGCCCCCACCCTCGTGGACATGGTGTGGGCCCCCTGGTCTTCATCTTTGGCAAGGATTTTTTATTATTTTTAACTAGATGTTCCGTGGAGTTTCAGGTCATTCCGAGAACTTTTGTTTTCTGCACATAAAACAACATCATGGCAATTATGCTGAAAACAGCGTCAATCTGGGTTAGCTCCATTCAAATCATGCAAGTTAGAGTCCAAAACAAGGGCAAAAGTGTTTGAAAAAGTAGATACGACGGAGACATATCAGAGTGCCTTCCCCAACGAACCCGACGACGGCATCGGCCGGGACCCGGCTCGCGGCACACCGTACATGACGAGGAAGGATTTGCTCGACCTCTACTTTGACCGAAAGTAGTTTAGCTTAGTTTAAATTTATGTTATATGTTTATGTTTGAATGCATGCTACTTTCGGTTGAACCTGCTTTGACATAGAAAAGGCCAAAAATTGCTGGAGTATATATATATATATATATATATATATATATATATATATATATATCCACTAAGGGGTTTAGTCCTTTAACTTTTAAAGGATCGGCTAGAGATGGCCTTATGACTTGTTTATTTCAGTTCTTCACAATGTGATACTCTATATGTGCAACTATTTGCCGTGCAGTTCAATTTCAATAACAGTTTCAGCAATACCACTATGAATTACGATTTTTGGTTGCTATTAAGGGTATTGCAGTTAACATACCTTTTCGTTTTTTAACAATAACTAATGTACTTTAGACCTGCACAATACCAGTTTGAATGACTATTTTCTTGTTTTTAAATGTTATGCCTGATGCAGGTAACACACCTTTCCACTTCTTGTTTTGCTTAACTAGCGTGCTTAAGCCTGCACACTGAAGCTATCATTTGTAGATTATGTTGTCTACCATGGATATATTTGGTTGATGTTTAGCCTGTTGTGCTTAACATGCCTTTATATGTACTCATGAAGGAAAAAATTGAGAACAGTGTTGTTTTCCATCGAGGTTAGTTTCAACGCATTGCTTATATGTACTCACTGTTCAGGATATCGGTAGCTGGTACCATATAGCATGGGGCTGGTAAGGGATTAATTGTTGAATCGGACATTTTACTGAATATATGTGTAACCCATTTATCAGTAGGTTAACTAGGGCCATATTTAATATATCTGAGGCTACATAGCAACATACATTGTATTGAATGACTAAATATGCAATCCCAGGCTACATAGCAACAAGGAAGAGTGTTACCTTAATGTTCTGATGATGTCTAGATATACATGTAATAAAATCTTATATAATGGGACAGAAGGAGTGTTGTACTGCATCATTTTTCAATTGTTGTTTAGCTTCTAATATTAACTTGGTGCTTTTAGGTACATATATCATTGCCAAAGTTCCACACTTTGACCCTTTCTAGGGCAATGAGATATTCATGAACCAGCATCAAGTGAGGAAACTGATAAATATTTTTATTAAAATGGGTCCAAAGACGTCAATCAAACTATTTGTTTACACTTTATGCAAGACAACAGTGAAATGCGGGATGGTAAGTAAGAACCCTGTAGCCTTCTTTTTACTGCCCGTAATGAGTTGTGTTAGATGACAATGTCTGAATATTTTTTCTTTTGCAGTGGACCCCGAAGCAGTTTACTCAAGATTACCTCTCAACCTACATGATTGGCGGCCGACCATCACAAGGGGTTGGACTAGAGTCCTGCATGCCTTCTGCATCCAGGAGAGCACAATAGGGCCATTCTGCTTCACCTTGTTCAACAACCGGAATGTCTGTTGCCTCTTTCTTTACCATGTGTAATACTGCAAGTATAGAACCCTGGTTCATCATTCTTTATTTGGTGCTTATGTAATTCTTAAACATATGTACCTGTGAATCGAATAATGCATTTGTTGTTTGAACTTGATGGATATGAATAAAGCTAAAGCCTACTTTCAAGTTTAAATTAGGTACAATTTTAAATAGCAGCAATTAAATTAGGGCGAAATTACGGTGTGCAGGTCATTACGGCACACACGGTTCATCATAATCTGACACTATTTACGGAGAGGAAATGTGTGTAAGAATGCCACAGTTGCCGTTTGCAAAGCATGTGTGATGTCAGACACTATCGCATACGGTGCGGGAAAACTAAATGTGTGTGGTTGTCTACCTATCGTACACGGTTTATAATCATGAACTATTTGTGATGTGCCAGGCATCGTAAAACTCCCGTGCCTGGAATCTGCCTGGAAAAATCCCGTGTTTGGAATCTGCCTGGTTTTAGGTAAAACCACAAAACTCTGATTGCGATGGCAATGCAAGCACAAACGAGTAGCAAGGATGAAGCGTTTGGGATATTCTAGATATCAAAAACGGTTATATAGGGACAACTGTATGCATCAAGGCTCCCTATCCCCAACGGTTTCTGGGTCGTGTGGGAAGGACCCCCTATCACCGTCACTCACTAGGCGACGGCTCCAAATGCCATCGCGGAAAGGGGCTAAAAACCGTTTGTATAGCACCCACGCATACCAGTGTTTGCAAATGTTTATGTCCTCCTCCTTGACCGCATCGCGGATGGAATTGAATCATCGCTTTATGTGTCTAGTTCTCTTGTGAAAGCTTGGTACCTTGGCCAGAGCAATGGCACCAGTGTTGTCACAGAACAGAGTCATTGGGTCTAGTGAATTAGGCACAAGTCCAAGATCTGCCATGAACTTCTTCATCCAGACACCCTCATTCGCTGCCTCCAAGGCAACTATGTACTCCGCTTTGCATGTAGCATTAGCCACCACGCTTTGCTTGGAACCGCACCAGCGTACTGCTCCCCCGTTCAGAACATATACGTATACGGTTTGAGACTTAGAGTCATCGGGATCAATGTCAAAGCTTGCATCGACGTAACCCTTTACGATGAGGTCTTGATCACCTCCACAAACAAGAAACATTTCCTTAGTCCTTTTCAGGTACTTAAGGAAATTCTTGACCGTTGTCCAATGTTCCACTCCTGGATCACTTTGAAACCTTCCGGCCATACTTATTGCAAGGCAGACATCTAGTCTTGTGCACAACATTGCATACATGATAGAGCCTATTGCAGAAGCATAGGGGACGACACTCATCTTTTCTCTAGCCTCTTAGTCGTTGGGCATTGAGTCTTACTCAACTTCACACCTTGCAAAACAAGCAAGAACCCCTTCTTGGACTGATCCATTTTGAACTTCTTCAAAATCTTATCAAGGTATGTGCTTTGTGAAACTCCTATCAAGCGTCTTGATCTATCTATATAGATCTTGATTCCTAATATGAATGCAACTTCTCCTAGGTCCTTCATTGAAAAACTCTTGTCAAATATTCCTTCACGTTTTTCCAAAAGTTATATATTGTTTCCAATTAGAAATATGTCATCCACATATAACACTAGAAACGCTATAGAGCTCCCACTAACTTTCTTGTAAATACAAGCTTCTCCATAAACTTGTATAAACCCAAATGCTTTGATCACCTCATCAAAGCGAATATTCCAACTCTGAGATGCTTGCACCAGCCCATAAATGGATCGATGGAGCTTGCACACTTTCTCAGCATTCTATGGATTGACAAAACATTTCAGTTGCATCATATAAAACTCTTCCTTAAGGAAATCGTTAAGGAACGTTGTTTTGACATCCATCTGCCAAATTTCATAATTGAAAAATGCAGCTATTGCCAACATGATTCTGACGGACTTAAGCATCGCTACGGGTGAGAAAGTCTCATCGTAGTATACTCCTTGAACTTGTGAAAACCCCTTTGACACAAGTCGAGCTTTATAGACGGTGATATTACCGTCTGCGTCCGTCTTCTTCTTGAAGATCCATTTATTCTGAATGGCCTTTTGCCCTTCAGGTAATACTTACAAAGTCCATACTTTGTTTTCATACATGGATCCCATTTCGGATTTCATGGCCTCTAATGATTTGTCAAAATTTGGGCCCGCCATCGCTTCTCCATAGCTCGTAGGTTCATCATTATTGTTGTTGTCCAACAACATGACCTCCAAGACAGGGTTACCGTACCACTCAGGAGCAGTACGTATCGTTGTCGACCAACGAGGTTCCATAGTAACTTGATCCAAAACTTCATGATCACCATCATTAGCTTCCTCTTCAACTGACGTAGGTGTCATAGAAACATCTTTCTATGCTGCACTACTCACTGGTTGAAGTAAAGGTTCAACAACCTCATCAAGTTCTATCTTCCTCCCACTCAATTCTTTTGAGAGAAACTCTTTCTCGAGAAAGGACCCATTCTTAGAGACAAACACTTTGCCCTCGGATCTGAGATAGAAGGTATACCCAATCGTCTCCTTTGGGTATCCTATGAAGACGCATTTGTCCGCTTTGGGTTCAAGCTGTTCTGGCTGAAGCCTTTTGACATAAGCATTGCAGCCCCAAACCTTAAGGAACGACAGCTTAGGTTTCTTGCCAAACCATGGTTCATACAGTATCGTCTCTACGAAATTAGATGGTGCTCTATTTAAAGTGAATGCAACTGTCTCTAATGCATAACCCCAAAACGAGAGTGGCAAATCGGAAAGGGACATCATAGAACGCACCATATCCAATAAGGTACGATTACGATGTTCGGACACACCATTACAATGTGGTGTTCCAGGCGGTTTCAACTATGAAACGATTCCACATTGTCTTAAGTGATTGCAAAACTAATAACTCAGATACTCTCCCCCTCGATCGGATCATAAGAATTTGATCTTCTTGTTACGGTGATTCTCAACTTCACTCTGAAATTGCTTGAACTTTTCAAACGTTTCATCATTATGCTTCATTAAATAAATATACCCATATCTACTCAAGTCATCGGTGAAGGTGAGCAAATAACGATATCCACCGCGCGCATCAACACTCATCTGACCACACACATCAGTATGTATGATTTCCAACAAGTCACTTGCCCGTTCCGTTGTTCCAGAAAACGGGGTTTTGGTCATCTTGCCCATGAGGCATGGTTCGCATGTGTCAAGTGATTCAAAATCAAGTGACTCCAAAAGCCCATCAGCATGGAGTTTCTTCATGCGCTTAACACCAATATGACCTAAGCGGCAGTGCCACAAGAAAGTGGTACTATCATTATCAACTCTACTTCTTTGGCATCAATATTATGAACATGTGTATCATCACTATAGAGATTCAATAAGAATAAACCCCTCATAATGGGTGCATGACCATAAAAGATATTACCCATATAAATAGAACAACCATTATTCTCTTATTTAAATGAGTAACTATCTCTCATTAAACAAGATCCAGATATAATGTTCATGCTCAACGCAGGCACTAAATAACAATTATTCGGGTTCATCACTAATACCGATGGTAATCGAAGAGCGAGCGTGCCGACGGCGATCAAATCAACCTTGGAACCATTTCCCATGCACATCGTCACTCTGTCCTTTGCCAGCCTTTGTCTATTCCGTAGTTCCCGCTTTCAGTTGCAAATGTGAGCAACAGAACTGGTATAAAATACCCAGGCACTACAATGAGAGTTGGTAAGGTACACATCAAACACATGTATATCATATATATACCTTTGTTGATGTTGGACCCCTTCTTGTCGGCTAGATACTTGGGGAAATTCTGCTTCCAGTGGGCAGTTCCCTTACAATAGAAGCACTCAGTCTCCAGCTTGGGTGCAGCCTTGGGTTTGTTCACGGGAGGAGCAACTGCTTTGCCACCTTTCTTGAAGTTTCCCTTCTTTCCCTTGCCTTTATTGAAACTAGTGGTTTTATTCACCATCAACCTTTGCTCTTCTAGATTTCTAACTCAGCGACTTTCAGCACCGCGAACAGCTTGGAGACTAACTTGTTCATCCCTTGCATGTTATAGTTTAACACAAAGCTCTTGTAGCTAGGTGGTGGTGATTGGAGAACTCTGTCAGTGACAGCCTCTGGCGGGAGCTCAACTCCCAACTCAGCCAGACGGTTGTTGTACCCAGACATTCTGTGTAACATCCCAAATTTTCAATTTGGAATGTTATACATTAAGTCATCATGCATATCATATTTTCTCGCATTTTCCGATCCTAGAAAATTTCACGCAACTCAAGGACCCTCGGAGAGAGTTGGAGATTTCATTATTTTCATATTTGGGATTTCTCAAATTTTGAAAATAGGATCATTGGGATTTATTTATTTATCTTCAAAAGTTTTTCCGATAAAAAAAATATTAGAGGGGGAATAAATATGACTTTCCCAACATTTAGGAAAAATGAAGATTTAATAAATAAATCAAATTTTGGTTTTTCGAAGTTTATTTGCTTTAGGGAAAAAAATGATTATTTTAAAAAATATACATTTTGGCCCCGTTTTAAAGTTCATTTTGTTCGACTCATTTTTAAGAGTCGGGGAAAATTAATTTTATTTAATTTGGAGTTCGTATAGTTTTATTTTAAATCGTTTAGTTTTGTTTTTTTTTAAAGATGCCGCGCCCCGCCTGGGCCAAGGGCCCAGCCAAAGCCCACCGCCTTGCCGAGCGCCCTTCCCCAAGGCGCTCCGCTCGGGAGGAGTCCCCCGCCGCCGACGACCGAGTCCGGCTCGGACCACGCCGCCGCCGTTGCCCCTTCCCAAGGCAGCAACCCCCTCCTTTATAACCCGAGCCCCCCTCTCTCCTCCTCACCCCGAGCCGCCGCCGCCTAAACTGAGCCGCCGCCCGCCGCCGCGAAGCCCGCTGCCCGCTGCCGTCGCCACGCCGCCGCCGCCTCGCCCGACCCGCCACCCGCCGACCCGCTGAAGCCCGCCGCCGCCCCGCCGGAGCCCCGAAGCCCGCCGGCGACCTCGCCGGAGGTAGCCACCGTGCCGCACCCCCCGGTCCGGTTTTGTTCCAGAACCGTTCCGATTTTTCTTTCGTTGTTCGGTTTTTTTATAAAAAAACCTAGATTGGTTTATTTTTTTTCGGTTTTATTAATTAGTGAACGTTCACCGATCCGTTCGTTTTAATGAACGTGTTCGTCGGTTAGTTTCTGTTAACGAACGCCCGTTCAGTTAACCGTTCGTCGTTTTTCTTTTAATCGGATTTAATCCGTTATTTTCCGAATTCGATTCCCGATCCAATCTTCAAAACAGTTTATTTTCTCGCTCGTTTATCGGAATCAGGTGATTCAAGCGCCTGGAGTTTCGTTTCGAAACCGCCGTTCCGACTAACCTACTTAAACAAAGTTTTGCTACTGTAAATTTTGACCTAGTTTCAAATTGCTAAAACCGAGTCGTTCTCTCTCGACTTTCGACTTTCGTTGCTTTATTTGATTTGATTCTTTTGCAACCAGGGTTCTTAAGTTGAACTTTCTGGTTAGATCTTTTATTCGAGATTTCCCTGTGCATTAGATGAGTACTTATTGTATGCTTGTTGTTTGTCTGCGTTAGATCACCGAGTGCGCCGCTTGTTACTTGAATCCCTAGGTCTCATGGATCATCAGCAAGGCAAGTAACACTTGATCATACCTTTTCTACTACCCAGTTTTATGCATTAGCCTTACTCCTCAAACACTTGCATGTTTAGGATCAACTTAAATTGTGGGATGGGAAGTAGATTGAGGTAGTACCTATTACCTTTTTTACTTATAAAACCTTGGGAGTTACTTCTACGTTTGCTTACTTATGCCATGCTATGCCAGTAGACGTGGATTGGGTGAGTGAATATCCATGACAGATGTGAGATTGTTAATTAATGGTTTATCTAAGGTGGCAACCTAAACACACATCCGGGTGGATTGAGGCACCTGGTTTCTATCAGACTTGCTGTATTTCTTGGACCGCCACCTGTGCTCTAAGGGATCATAAGATTATTCAAACTAGAAACTTCCGTGTGCAGCCACAAGCCAATATGGGCTCTGGCATAGTTGAGTAAGTTGTGCGAACTCTTATGGGTAGGCTAGCTGATGTAGGGGATGTAGGTTGGTACGGTCTACCCACATGTAAGGTGCTAGTGCTTCGAAGATCGTGTCTCGGTCATCCGTCTCTCAAACACCATGTAGTGCGAGAACCAAACGGAGGCGATCGAGTCTTATGGGGAAAAGTGCGCAAACCTCTGCAGAGTGTATAAACTAATCACGATTAGCCGTGTCCCCGGTTATGGACGTCTTGAGTATCTAGTACTTGAATATCATGTGAATCTCAACAAGTTACTTCTAATAAATGTTATTGGGTTTTTAATGAGTATTTTAATCGGGATTGAGGATGCTGTCAACCATTCTCAATGTTTAACAACCACCATGATAGTTAAACAAAATTATTCCTTTGTAGTAGGGAAAATTAGCTTTATGCAAAATCAGAATCAGAGAGCTTTACCACCAGCCATATATGCATGTAGTATAGGCTTATTCCTTCATTACTCTCTATGTGTTACATTGTCAAGATATTCCATGTGTTGACCCGTTTTGGCTGCAACTTTCATGTTGCGAGACTTTTCGAACGACGAGTAAGGTGTTAGGTCGTGGTTCTATACTCGGTGATGCCGATGGAGTTGATGGACTCACTTATCTTCCAAGCCTTCGCTGTTATCGTTATTAGATGGCCTTAAGCCATATTTATTGTAATAAGTTCCCTTGTGGACAACGTTGTAATAAGTGTGTGATTGCTACTCTGCTATAAATCCTTGAAATCTTGTGTGGTGTCGACATTCGATCCGGTGATGACACCGAGCACGAGACTTGATCCATTCGGTCTGGTCGCTCAGAGATGGTATCGAGCACATGCTTGATCGTGAGGACACGACCACTAAGTTAAAGCCATAGATCACTACTCTCTTCCCCATTTTCTAACTCCTCATCTTTTCTACTCTTTAGGATGGAGGACGCAAAGATCAAGTACGCCCAACCAGATGAAGGCACCCCTTTTGGATTTCACCTGAAGGAAGTCACCAAGTACCTGAACATTGGACTACCAAGTTTCACCGGGACTTTCAACGCCACTCTGCCTGAAGAGGAGCGCTGGAAGATTCAAGCTCACGTTCCAGGAAGGACATTCGCCCCAATCACCAAGCCTATAGATAGTGTTTTCAGTGCACCAACTCGGAGTCTGGGAAAGAGCATGGCAGCTCATATCACCATGGGACGCATTGGAGAAGTTTATCAAGAAGACCTCAAGGACACTATCTACCAGATTTGTGGACGCCGAGATGAACAATGGGACATAGTCAGCACCAAGAAGGATAGATCCATTGCAGCTTTCATCCAGGAGTTAAACCAGCACATTCGACGCCAGGAGAACCAGATGTGCAATGATATGTTGGAGTTGCAGAATGCAAAGGGAAGGATCATCGAACTTGAAGAACAACTAAAGACTACACGCAAGGACTACATGGACGAGATCGTAGCTCTAGCAAGACACAATAACGATCTCAAGTACGAAATTGAAGAACTCAAGAAAAAGTTGGCGCTCAAGAATGAAGACAAGCACGTCGGCTGTCCAAGCAACTACATCATCATCGACGACACCGATTCGGATCCAAGTGAACCCGACTTTGAAGACGAAGCTGGAGCAGACATCATGGAGTCTTCCACCGGTTCAAATTAGTAGATGACCCCCACATATTAGTAGTATTTCCTCCATGTAAACATTATAGTACACGCACTTTTGCGATAGTTAGATCGATGTAAGCCCTTTGTTTGATTGAATGAAGTGATTTTGTGTGCATTTGCTCATGTGCATTGGGTAGTGTTTATCCTTAGACCTCATTCTATTCTTAATTTCTCGTATTTTCTAAACCATCAGATGCCTCCGAGACGCGACCCCGGGTTTGTTTTCCCGCCAGAGATCACCCAGTTGATTCAGCAGCAGAACACCTTGATTCAAACATTGGTGCAAAACCAACGCAACAACAACAACAACAACCCACCACCACCACCACCTGCGGATCACTTGACCCGTTTCCTTAGACTGAATCCGCCGGTGTATTCCAGTAGCACCGAGCCGATTGTAGCAGATGATTGGCTCCGCAAGATAGGAAGGGAGTTGACCACTGCAGGATGCACAGATGGAGAAAGAGTGAAGTTTGCTGCACACCAGCTTGAAGGACCCGTAACAGCATGGTGGGAGAATTTTACAGCCACTTACCCCGTATACACTGTCACATGGGACCAATTTCAGCAAGCTTTTCGCACTGCCCATGTCTCAGCAGGAGCCATGGCCATGAAGAAGCGTGAGTTTCGCAACTTACGGCAAGGAGGAAGGACTGTTGGCCAGTATGTGGATGATTTCAGCAAGTTAGCACACTATGCCCCAGATGACGTTGCTACAGATGCGGCTAAGCAGGAGAAGTTTCTGGAAGGACTGAATGATGAGTTCAGCATGCCGTTGATGGTAGCAAGTTTCAATAACTACCGGGAGTTGGTAGACCGAGCCCTCATGATTGAAGGAAAGCAGCAGCAAATTGAGAACCGCAAGAGGAAGTATGGACAGGGAAAGTATAACTCTGGAGCTCAGCAGAAGCCTCGTTATACCCCTAAACAAGGAATTCAGTTTCAGCATACCCATGGAGGAGGTAATTCACACAACCATAATGGCACTAAGAATGGGAACGGGAATGGAGGAAGCAATGGACAGAATCGCACCAACCCGTCAACACCATCCAAGGTAGACCTGAGTCACATCACTTGTTTTAAATGCTGCAAGACTGGGCATTATGCAAATGACTGTCCAGAAGGCCAGAATGGAAATGGCAATGGAAGCTCTGGAAAGAAGCCAAACCCTTTCAACAGGGGACAGGTGAACCACATTGATGTGGAGGAGGTTGAAGATCAGCCCGATCAAGAATGTCGGTAAGTTTTTGGTTTAGTCATTTCTGCAGTTGTTCTTTTCGATCATTGGTGCATCGCATTCATACATATCAAGGGGATTTGTGGATAAGTACAAATTACCGACCCAAGCCCTTAGGTCACCCATGCTAGTAACCTCACCCGGAGCAGAATACATGGCTAGTAAATGGTGTGATCGACTGCCATTAAGGATTGGACACTATGTTTTCCCCTCAGACCTAATAGTTCTGGAATCCCAAGGATTGGATGTGATATTAGGAATGGATTGGTTATCAAAGTATGGGGGGAACATTGATTGCTCCACAAAGTCAATTTTGCTCACCACTCCAGAAGGAAGAAGGATCAAGTACGTATCACGACACGAGCCGAGGAGAGCGCAAGTAAATTGCTTATCAGGAGTCGTGCAGGAAGAAGTACCAGTGGTGAAGGATTTTCCTGATGTATTTCCGGAAGAGTTGCCAGGAATGCCACCGGATAGAGACATTGAGTTTTTGATTGAGCTGTTGCCAGGAACAGGACCAATATCAAAGCGACCATACAGGATGCCCGCACAGGATTTGGCGGAAATCAAGAAGCAGATTAAGGAACTATTGGATAAAGGTTTTATTCGCCCAAGTTCTTCACCTTGGGGATCACCCGTACTGTTAGTGGAGAAGAAGGATGGATCGTTAAGGATGGTTGTTGATTATCGTGGATTGAACGAAGTAACAATCAAGAACAAGTACCCATTACCAATGATAAATGATCTGTTTGATCGTTTGCAAGGAGCTAAAGTGTTTTCCAAGATCGATTCTGATCGTGGTACCATCAGTTGAAGATTCGGGAGCAGGACATACCCAAGACAGCGTTTACCACGAGATATGGACTGTATGAGTATACCGTTATGTCATTTGGACTGACTAACGCACCAGCCTATTTCATGAACCTGATGAACAAAGTGTTTATGGAGTTTTGGATAAGTTAAATCGTGGTGTTCATTGATGACATTTTGATTTTCTCAAGGATGAAGAGGAACACAAGGAACATTTGCGATTGGTTTTGGAGAAACTGAGGGAACACCAATTATATGCCAAGTTCAGCAAATGTGAGTTTTGGCTAAAGGAAGTTGGATTTCTTGGACATGTTATATCCGGAGAAGGAATAGCAGTTGACCCCACGAAGGTTGAGACCGTAACCAAATGGGAAGCACCAACGACAGTTGAGAGATTCGAGTTTCCTTGGACTCGCAGGATACTACCAAGATTCATTGAGAATTTCTCAAGGATTGCAAAGCCTATGACAGAATTGTTGAAGAAGGATAACAAATTCATATGGATTGAGGACTGCGAGGCAAGTTTTCAGGAGTTGAAGAAAAGATTGGTTACCTCACCAGTGTTAATATTGCCGGATCAGACCAAGGATTATGAGGTGTATTGCGACGCTTCACGCCGAGGACTTGGAGCAGTGCTTATGCAGGAAGGAAGAGTTGTTTCGTATGCTTCACGACAACTTAAGCCTCACGAGTTAAATTATGCCACACATGATTTGGAGTTAGCAGCCGTTGTGCATGCTTTGAAGACATGGAGACATTTTCTCATAGGAAATCATTGTGAAGTGTACACGGATCACAAGAGTTTGAAGTACATTTTCACACAGAAGGAATTAAATCTCAGACAGAGGAGATGGTTAGAGCTTATCAAGGATTATGATATGAGATTGCATTATCACCCCGGAAAGGCTAACGTTGTAGCAGACGCATTGAGCCGTAAGAGCCACGTCAATACCCTAATGATGGAAGGAATACCAAATGAGTTAGCCGAGGACCTTCGAGAGCTATATTTGGAAATAGTTCCGAGAGGCTATGTAGCAGCATTGGAGATTCAGTCTACACTGATGGACAAAATCAGAGGAGCCCAAAAGGCAGATAAGGAAGTTGCCTCTATAAAGGAGAAAATGAGCAAAGGAAAAGCTAAAGGATTTCATGAGGATGAGCACGATACCCTATGGTTTGAGGACCGTGTTTATGTACCAAATAACCCGGAGATAAGGAAGTTGATTTTGCAAGAAGCTCATGATCCACCCTATTCGATTCACCCAGGTAATACCAAGATGTATTTGGATTTGAAGAATACTTTCTGGTGGACCGGAATGAAGAAGGATATTGCGGAGTATGTAGCAGTTTGCGATGTATGTCAGAGAGTAAAGGCAGAACATCAGAAACCAGCAGGATTGTTACAACCATTGCCGATACCCGAATGGAAGTGGGATAAATTAGGCATGGATTTCATCACAGGTTTGCCAAAGACTCGTTCAGGATATGACTCGATATGGGTTATAGTCGATCGCTTGACGAAGGTAGCTCATTTCATTCCAGTCAAGACTACCTATAGCAGTGCTAAGTTGGCAAAGATATACATGACCAGAATTGTGTGTTTACACGGAGTTCCGAGGAGTATCGTATCAGATAGAGGAACCCAATTTACCTCAAAGTTTTGGAACCAGTTGCACGAAACATTGGGAACCAGACTGGAATTCAGTACAACTTTCCACCCACAGACCGATGGACAGACCGAGAGAGTCAATCAGATTTTGGAGGATATGCTGAGAGCTTGTGCACTAGATTATGGATCTAGTTGGGATGATAATTTGCCATATGCAGAATTTTCTTATAACAACAGTTACCAAACCAGCTTGAAGATGGCACCTTTCGAGGTTCTGTATGGAAGGAGATGCAGGACACCATTGTCCTGGGACGAAACTGGAGATCGTCAATTGTTTGGACCAGATTTGATTAAGGAGTCTGAGCAGAAGGTTAAACTGATTCGAGATAGGCTCAAGGTAGCCCAGTCCAGACAGAAGAGCTATGCGGATTCAAAGCGCAAAGCGATTGAGTATGAAGTTGGAGATAAAGTATATCTTAGAGTATCCCCGCTTCGAGAAGTTAAGCGTTTTGGAGTCAAAGGAAAATTAGCACCACGTTTCGTTGGACCGTATAAGATTTTGCAACGTATGGGGGAAGTTGCTTATAAGCTGGAATTGCCAGAAGGACTGTCAGGAGTTCATGATGTATTCCATGTTTCCCAGTTGAAGAAATGTCACTCCGAGATAGCTGAAATACCGCTAAGAGATACAGTGCCACTGGAAGCAATTCAGTTGAAGGATGACTTAACATATGAGGAAAAACCAGTCAAGATTCTCGATTATGCCAGCAGAGTTACTCGCAGCAAGGTTATCAAGTTTTGCAAGGTTCATTGGAGCCACCACATCAAGATGAAGCCACACAGGAAAGAGAGGAAGATTTGCTCAAGGACCACCTCACCTATTTTCTAGCCAACCCGAATCTCGAGGGTGAGATTCTTCTTAAGGGGTAGGTTTGTAACATCCCAAATTTTCAATTTGGAATGTTATACATTAAGTCATCATGCATATCATATTTTCTCGCATTTTCCGATCCTAGAAAATTTCACGCAACTCAAGGACCCTCAGAGAGAGTTGGAGATTTCATTATTTTCATATTTGGGATTTCTCAAATTTTGAAAATAGGATCATTGGGATTTATTTATTTATCTTCAAAAGTTTTTCCGATAAAAAAAATATTAGAGGGGGAATAATATGACTTTCCCAACATTTAGGAAAAATGAAGATTTAATAAATAAATCAAATTTTGGTTTTTCGAAGTTTATTTGCTTTAGGGAAAAAAATGAGTATTTTAAAAAATATACATTTTGGCCCCGTTTTAAAGTTCATTTTGTTCGACTCATTTTTAAGAGTCGGGGAAAATTAATTTTATTTAATTTGGAGTTCGTTTAGTTTTATTTTAAATCGTTTAGTTTTGTTTTTTTTAAAAAGATGCCGCGCCCCGCCTGGGCCAAGGGCCCAGCCGAAGCCCACCGCTGCCCAGCCCCCCCCTCGCGCGCTCCCGCTCGGGAGGAGTCCCCGCCCGCGCCGACCGAGTCCGGCTCGGACCAGCGCCGCCGCCGTTGCCCCTTCCCAAGGCAGCACCCCCCTCCTTTATAACCCGAGCCCCCCTCTCTCCTCCTCACCCCGAGCCGCGCCCCTAACTCGAGCCGCCCGCCGCCGCCCAAAGCCAGCGCCGCCGCCTGCCGTCGCCCGACCCGCCACCCGCCGACCCGCCGAAGCCCGCGCCGCCCCGCGGAGCCCCGAGGCCGGCGACCTCGCCGGAGGTAGCCACCACGCCGCACCCCCCCGGTCCGGTTTTGTTCAAAAACCGTTCCAGTTTTTCTTTCGTTGTTCGGTTTTTTTAAAAAAAACCTAGATTGGTTTTTTTTTGGTTTTATTAATTAGTGAACGTTCACCGATCCGTTCGTTTTAATGAACGTGTTCGTCGGTTAGTTTCTGTTAACGAACGCCCGTTCGGTTAACCGTTCGTCGTTTTTCTTTTAATCGGATTTAATCCGTTATTTTCCGAATTCGATTCCCGATCCAATCTTCAAAACAGTTTATTTTCTCGCTCGTTTATCGGAATCAGGTGATTCAAGCGCCTGGAGTTTCGTTTCGAAACCGCCGTTCCGACTAACCTACTTAAACAAAGTTTTGCTATTGTAAATTTTGTCCTAATTTCAAATTGCTAAAACCGAGTCGTTCTCTCTCGACTTTCGACTTTCGTTGCTTTATTTGATTTGATTCTTTTGCAACCAGGGTTCTTAAGTTGAACTTTCTGGTTAGATCTTTTATTCGAGATTTCCCTGTGCATTAGATGAGTACTTATTGTATGCTTGTTGTTTGTCTGCGTTAGATCACCCGGAGTGCGCCGCTTGTTACTTCGAATCCCTAGGTCTCGCGGATCATCAGCAAGGCAAGTAACACTTGATCATACCTTTTCTACTACCTAGTTTTATGGATTAGCCTTACTCCTCAAACACTTGCATGTTTAGGATCAACTTAAATTGTGGGATGGGAAGTAGATTGAGGTAGTACCTATTACCTGTTTTGCTTATGAAACCTTGGGAGTTACTTCTACGTTTGCTTACTTATGCCATGCTATGCCAGTAGACGTGGATTGGGTGAGTGAATATCCATGACAGATGTGAGATTGTTAATTAATGGTTTATCTAAGGTGGCAACCTAAACACACATCTGGGTGGATTGAGGCACCTGGTTTCTATCAGACTTGCTCTGTATTTCTTGGACCGCCACCCGTGCTCTAAGGGATCATAAGATTATTCAAACTAGAAACTTCGTGTGCAGCCACAAGCCAATATGGGCTCTGGCATAGTTGAGTAAGTTGTGCGAACTCTTACGGGTAGGCTAGGCACCTGGTTTCTATCAGGACTTTCCTGTATTTCTTCGGACCGCCACCCAGGCTCTAAGGGATCATAAGATTATTCAAACTAGAATCTTCCGTGTGCAGCCACAAGCCAATATGGGCTCTGGCATAGTTGAGTAAGTTGTGCGAACTCTTACGGGTAGGCTAGCTGATGTAGGGGATGTAGGTTGGTACGGTCTACCCACATGTAAGGTGCTAGTGCTTCTGAAAGACTGTGTCTCGGTCATCCGTCTCTCAAACACCATGTAGTGTGAGAACCAAACGGAGGCGATCGATTCTTGTGGGGAAAAGTGCGCAAACCTCTGCAGAGTGTATAAACTAATCATGATTAGCCGTGTCCCCGGTTATGGACGTCTTGAGTATCTAGTACTTGAATATCATGTGAATCTCAACATGTTACTTCTAATAAATGTTATTGGGTTTTTAATGAGTATTTTTAATCGGGATTGAGGATGCTGTCAACCATTCTCAATGTTTAACAACCACCATGATAGTTAAACAAAATTATTCCTTTGTAGTAGGGAAAAATTAGCTTTATGCAAAACTGTAACCGTAGAGCTTTACCACCAGCCATATATGCATGTAGTATAGGCTTATTCCTTCATTACTCTCTATGTGTTACATTGTCAGCATATTCCATGTCTTGACCGTTTTCGGGCTGCAACTTTCATGTTGCAGACTTTTCGCACGACGAGTAAGGTGTTAGGTCGTGGTTCTATACTCGATGATGCCGATGGAGTTGATGGACTCACTTATCTTCCAAGCCTTCCGCTGTTATCGTTATTAGATGGCCTTATGCCATATTTATTGTAATAAGTTCCCTTGTGGACAACGTTGTAATAAGTGTGTGATTGCTACTCTGCTATAAATCCTTCGAAGTACTGTGTGGTGTCAGCATTACTGATCCAGGGATGACACCTGAGCACAGAGACTTGATCCATTCGGGTCTGGTCGCTACATTCTGAGTATATGCTCACTGACAAACCCGTTCTCCTCCATCTTGCAGGCATAGAACTTATCGGAGGTCTCATACCTCTCGATTCGGGCATTCTTCTCAAAGATAAACTTCAACTCCTGGAACATCTCATATGCTCCATGATGTTCAAAATGCCTTTGAAGTCCCGGCTCTAAGACATACAACATGGCGCACTGGACTATTACGCGGTCATCAACACGCGATTGTCAGGCATTCACAACATCCACAGTTGCTAGAGGGGGTGGCACACCAAGTGGTGCATCAATGTAACACCCACGATGCGGCTATATCTCTCACGTGTCGCGGCACGACTTAGAGGCATAACGACATTGTAGTTTTGTCGCAAGAAGGGTCATCTTCACACAATCCCATGTAATGAACAAGAAAGGGATAAAGAGGGATGGCTTACAATCGCCACTTCACACAATACTTAAATAAATCATACATCATCCAAAATACACACATAGTCCGACTACGGACAACCAAATGAAAAAGGAAGATAACCCAACTGCTAGATCCCCGATCGTCCCAACTGAGCACCACTACTGATCATCAGGAAACGAAACATAGTAACGATCAAGGTCCTCGTCGAAATCTCACTTGAGCTCGATTGTGTCACCTGCACTGGTATCATCCGCACCTGCAACTGTGTTGGTAGTATCTGTGAGTCACAAGGACTCATCAATCTCAAAACCCGCGAGATCAAGACTATTTAAGCTTATGGGTAGGAAAGGGGTAATGGGGTGGAGTTGCAGCAAGCACTAAGCAAATATGGTGGCTAACATACGCAAATAAGAGTGAGAAGAGAAGCAACGCAATGGTCGAGAAACTAGAAGTGGTCAAGAAGTGATCCTGAAACTACTTACGTTCATACATAACCCAAACCGTGTTCACTTCCCGGACTCCACCGAAAAGAGACCATCACGGCTACACACGCGGTTGATGCTTTTTAATTAAGTCAAGTGTCAAGTTCTCTACAACCGGACATTAACAAATTCCCATCTGCCACATAACCGCGGGCACAACTTTCGAAAGTTTATACCCTGCAGGGGTGCCCCAACTTAGCCCATCACAAGCTCTCACGGTCAACGAAGGATATTCCTTCTCCCGGGAAGACCCAATCAGGCTTGGAATCCTGGTTACAAGACTTTCCGAGAATGGTAAAACAAGACCAGCAAGACCACCCGACTGTGCCGACAAATCCCGATAGGAGCTGCACATATCTCATTCTCAGGCCACACCGGATGAGACAAGCTACGAGTAAAACCAGACCTCGAGTCTCCCCGAGGTGGCCCCGCATGCGGCTCGGTTCGGACCAACACTCAGAGGAGCACCGGCCCAGGGGGGGGGGGGCTAAAATAAAGATGACCCTCGGGCTCGCGAAAAACCAAGGGAAAAGGCTTAGGTGGCAAATGGTAAAACCAAGGTTGGGCCTTGCTGGAGGAGTTTTATTCAAAGCGAACTGTCAAGGGGGTCCCATAAATCCACAACCGTGTAAGGAACGCAAAATCGAGGAACATAACACCGGTATGACGGAAACTAGGGCGGCAAGAGTGGAACAAAACACCAGGCATAAGGCCAAGCCTTCCACCCTTTACCAAGTATATAGATGCATTAATTAAATAAGAGATATTGTGATATCCCAAAATATCCATGTTCCAACATGGAACCAACTTCATCTTCACCTGCAACTAGCAACACTATAAGAAGGGCTGAGCAAAAGCGGTAACTTAGCCAAACAACGGTTTGCTAGGAAAGGATGGTTAGAGGCTTGACATGGCAATATGAGAGGCATGATAAACAAGTGGTAGGTAGCACAAGCATAGCGATAGAGCGGACAACTAGCAAGCAAATATAGAAGTGATATCGAGGGTAATGGTCATCTTCCCTGAAATCCCGCACGGAAGAAGAAGGAGTCCATGAAGAAGACAAACAGACGTAGTCGAACGAATCCTCACAACTCCGGAATGAAACCGAAGCTAAGGAGAGAAGCAAACCGGAAAGAAGCAAGCAACATGGTAAACACACAAGCATAAACATGGCATTATGCACAACCAAGGATGATGCATGTCCGGTTTAAAAATGCATGGCATGGCAAAGTGCACAAACAAAACTACAAGTTAAGTGGAGCTGAACATGTAACAAGATGCATGTTGACGAAACACCACATTCGATTATTTAGTTCGCTCCCGGTTAGGTACTCAACAATATTAAATGTTGGTTAACATGGCAAGAGGTGAAGCATAATAAAACTACTTATCTAGGAAAGTTTAAATGAGGCCGGAACAACAAGCAACAATTCCGGTAAATCCTCATGTGCATATAGCAATTTAATGCAAACAACAATTTAAAACATTTTAAATGTTGTTATCATGATGCGGATGACATATGCAAGTTGGATGTAATTTTATGAAAATGTTGACATGAGCATGTTGTGAAGCATTTGGTCACGATGGCGGAACGAAAGGGGTGCCACGACAACGACAATGGAAATGATGCCACGACAACACTCCGATGATCCGACAACTCATCAAGATGTCGGTGCAAAAGAAAGTGTGACGGGAGCAAGTCATGCAAAGATGGTGGGGTGATCCCGGTTACCGGGTGTCCCACGGATCGACGGCATGGCAAACGAGAAAGAACGTGCAAGCGACAATTCGGACACGGTGCAAGAACGAGCATCTCATACAACACACATGCATTCGTTCACGGGCGTCGTCTCGGGGTTATACCTTCGAAGCGTGCATTTTGGGGCGGTTCAAAATAGTCGAGGGAAGTAGTCGTACACGACGAAGGTAGTGGAAGTAGTGGTTCATGTTTCGTAGTCGTATACACTCCATGGATGATCGGGGTCACGGCGAGGAACTTGACGTCCACGGGGTCGGCGGTAGAGGTACACGTTGTCGGGGTACTTGTCAGATCCACGGCGACAGTAGTCGTTCACGTTCGTTCAGAGAGGTAATTGGTGACTCCAAGCCTTTCGCGGTCGATGGTGATGGTACTTGGCGCTACACCTTGTAGTTGTTCGGGCGTTGGTATCCAACAGGAGAAAATGAACCGGCTGTAACCGAAGGCAGCAGGGCTTGCGGATGTTGTGCTCGCAGCAGTGGTGGATGCATGGGGAAAGGAAACAGCAGCATGCGCACGGGGACGACAGAGGCGTCGGTAGGCAGC
Source organism: Aegilops longissima (assembly GCA_021605205.1). NCBI lineage: Eukaryota > Viridiplantae > Streptophyta > Magnoliopsida > Poales > Poaceae > Aegilops > Aegilops longissima. Next base: position 599,883,745 of record CM038677.1, on the reverse strand, counting down.
AACGGCGCTGGGGAAGGCGACGGCGCCGGGTAGCAGCGGAGGTTGTTGGCTAGCGCAAGGGAGAAGATGAGAGGAAGAGGGGATCGTGGTGGAGGATGGGGATCGGGCTAGGGTTAAGACGGGGCACCAGGTGTGTTGCGAATGTGCCTTAGAGGCCAACCCAGTGGAGAGGGAAATGACCAGAGGCTTGGCCTAGTGGCATGCGGCTGCTGGGCTCTCTTCTCTCTCTCACTCTAAAGAAAATGAAAACAAAACAGAGATAAGAAAGAAAAGAAAGAGAGGTTAGGGGAAGAAGTTTGGACACACGGATAATTTTCTGGGACTCAAAAAAATGATCTTGATCCAAGAAAATAGAAGTTGGCACGAATGCAAGATTTAAATTCAAACTCATTTGAATTTAATTCAAATGGTTTGAACTAGGACAAGGTTTAGGAGTGACCAAAATGTTGAGATTTTTGGTGGAGCTCCGTAAAGTGAAGAAATAATTTAGGGAAAAGTTTGGAGACCAAACTTGAAGCAGAAAAGGCACAAAATTATTTTGCACGTGTGTTTATGGGTGATTCTGAAATAGTGGAATATTTAATATAGCTCCCTAATAGTATTGGGAGTATATGTTCTAAAGAGAAATCACCATTGTGAATATCCCTCAATTTAAATGGACCGAAGATCCATACGGTTTATTTACTTGAGTTTTAAAAAGGGGTGCAAGATGACATGATGCAATGCACATGATGCAATGAGATGAGATGCAACAAACAAATAAATACACACGACGAAAATGAAAAACATGGAAGGTGTCTGGAGCGCCGGTCTCGAGGCGTTACAACACTCCATCACTACAAGAGGATCTCGTCCTGATATCTAGGATGGCACCGTAGAGAAGTGGAAGAGCAAGAGGTAAAACAAAGTTGCTTCTTTAACAAACGAGTGAAACCACAAACCTTGAGAGGTTGAACAAATTGAAAGAAATAATACAATGGAGATGATGAGATTGCAAACACTCCGTTATAAAATATGAACAAGGAACATTACAATAACCTTGTAGGTTGAAAGACATAAGAAAAGGGTTACAATGGACAAGAAGTACATGCAAGCACTCCGGTTGAAACAATATGTACAAAGGAACGATAAAGAACAATTGCGACAACACTCCGGTTGGAAATGGAAGGAATAGAATATGAACTTGGCAAAATGAAAGCACTTGGATGAGACTTTGGTTAAAAGAGGAATGATAGACACAACACTCCGGTTACATGGATAAGCAATAAAATAACATGATCTTCACAAAAAAGAAGATGGGTCGAAGAGAGCAACATCACAATGCCTCCGGAAGAAATGAAAGAATGGAATGAAAGGAACGGAGAATAAAACAACATGTTCTACCTCAAATGAATTTGAGAGAGAATCCTTAAAAGAAGGATTGAACGGAGTTGTTGGAAAACCAACAATAAAAAGAACAAGCTTGTAGTGGGCTCATGGAAACATACCAAAATTATGAGGTGACAAACGGCCACTAATGGAAACCATTGCGTGCTTGAGAACAACGAAGAGGTGAAAACTTCTTCCACCAAGATGATAGAGAGATAACTTGGATCATTGATAAGCACCATAATAGCAACATCACTTAGGGAAGGTTGTAGGTGAAATATAACCCAATATAGCTCCAACAAAAATATTGATTAGTTGAAAAGACCTCTTAAACAAAGAGAAAATGATGGATTTAAATATGTCATTCTTGATAACTTGTGAACCATGAAACATCAAGAAAAATTGCCAAGGACGACATACCACCACCTCAATGATAAGGTAGAAAGAATCGCAGTTTGGAATGCAAGAAGAAGAATACTTGAGCTCCTCAAAATAAGACATGTGTTGTACACCATGCTTATTTTAGAGTATAGCTTGGCGGATCTTAACTCCGAGAGAAATCTTGAAGAACAATTGAAGAATGAAAAGAATCCTTGATGAACCACCATGTAGAGCCTCCATGAAGAACTCCGGTAATAAAAGGATGATAAAAAGAAATAGAAGTTGAGAACACAAGGTGAAGCCTTGCGATGATTTAGAAGGAGCTTCGCGATGAGATGATGCGGAAAAACTTGGAACTCCGGAAAAGAAAAGATGGAGCATCTCGAACCGAGAAATGTGACATGATGAACAACTCTGGAAAGAAGAAAACTAGATCACTTGGATGAAACAATAATAAGAATTATGTTATGCGTATCCTTCACCAATTTAAATTGATGACAAGCAACGGATTTGGCATACTACTTATTCTCGTAGAGCGGATTAAGAGAGATATAGCGTAAACTTGAGAAGGTCTTCAACGAACCACCGGTAGGATTGAAACAATGGATAAATTAATATGAGAACATAGGAAGAGGAATCTTGAACAAACCACCGTAAGAATTGAAAATGATAGTAGGAAAGGCACAATTCACCGGGAAGAATTTGAAAATGAATGAAGATGCTTGAGAGAATTTAGATACAAGTGAACGAATAGATCACGAGCTGATTAGAGAATACTTGAATGATGCACCGGTAAGATTTGGAGAACGCGAGCTGAAAGCTGAGAATGAGGAATTATGACATGATGGCCTTCGGAGGAAAGAAGTGGAAACAACTCATCCGGATGGTAAGAAAAGAATTATTACAATCGAAAATAATTATGAGAGGATGGCATCAAGCTAGAACTACACATCTTTGGAAGAACGGGTAAGGATTGAAGAGAAACTCTTCTTCAGTCTTCAAATGCAGAGAATGACGATGATAAACACCACCACGAATTGTTGAGGCACTCCGAAATGAAAATTAGAAAGGTTGAACCAATGATGAAAAGAATTTGAAAGATCTTGGAGAAACACATTTGACTGATGATAATTTATTCTTACGCCAAACTTTGAAATTAATTTGGGAATAGCGCTTAGAAAATTAGAAGAGTCAGGTAAGATCCTGGGAAAAGACCTGTGGGTTAGGGCCCACTCAAAGATACACCGTTTAACGATTACTTGAGAGGGATATTGCACCGGTTGAATTAAATGACTTGAATGAGATAACAACCTTGAATTAGCTTGAAAGGATTAAGAATGGAAAACACGAATCCTCTGAGATATCGCCAACATTCCGGATATGAATAGAGAAAGGTGAGAAATTAAGAGGTGCACCGGCATGGAGAACATTTGAAACGAGGAAAAAAGATATGATCAACAAAGATTGAATTGAATCCATCGGAGAAGAAAAAAGAACCAAGAATAATAGACTTGAAGCTCCGTTAGTATCTTCCTGAGAATCACTGGATAAGAACATTGAAGGAAAAGAATGGAGAGACTTCCCATCAATAAAATGATATTTGATTACGAAATCTGAGTCCTTGAAGAAAAAGGGTGGGAGGGCGGGAAAACAAAGGCAACTTGGGATGGATGAAACAAACATCGTTGCAAAGAACTGATAATTGATCTAGCAGAAATTGAAAGAATATGATTAACTTGAAGGGAAGCACACCGGTTGAAAAAGGATTGACATGACAATCTCGATGATCAAGAAGGATTACTATTCCCATAGAAATATGAGAACACCTCTTAGAAAAGGCATGGAATCCACATTTGATTTCGAAGCAACTCGAATACCAAAACTCAAAACCAAACAAAGATTTGGAAAGTTAGCCGGAAACAAACATATGATAGAGATTTACCCAATCCCATATCATGCATCTGTCGGAAAGATATTCTAGGAGCTACTTGAATTCCCACCTATAAACTCCCGAAACTTTCCTGTTATGCAATCTTGTGTTGGGGATACAGGGGAAGCATAATATATCACCCAAACTAATAATCCTACATCCAGTTGTATCCATCCGTCAAGACATAACCAAGAAAACTTCGGAAATCATGTACCTCAACCTTCGAAAAGCATCCGTTATACGAGTTATGGCAATACTCCCAAACTCCCGCCCCAGTACTGGGTGGCATCGAGGTTATCTCACCAACAACTTCATATAAGAGATTTTCAATGTCGGCGAAACTCAGGTATTCCAGAACTGCAATGATAAAATTGTGACGACAACACCTCGGAGCTCAACTCCCCGGGACACTGCCACAACCCCTAAATGTCAGGAGGCACCAAGAACAATGTTCTCGTCACAAGAATATCGGAACGATCCCAAGATACCCGCGTGATCCTAAAAAAATTCGTGAAATTTGAGGAGAGGAAAATCAAAACATCTACTTTAGGAGACCTCACCAGAGCAACAAGGGGACTGAGGAGTAAAAAGAATCCTACTCTCCTATATATATAATCCTAAGACTCAAAACAATTTTGTTCTAGACTCGACAACGTTAGCGATTTGATCAAGCAGGGGGCTCCTAAGTCGGGGATGGCTCTGATTACCAACTTGTAACACCCATGATGCGGCTATATCTCTCACGTGTCGAGGCACGACTTAGAGGCATAACCGCATTGTAGTTTTGTCGCAAGAAGGGTCATCTTCACACAATCCCATGTAATGAACAAGAAAGGGATAAAGAGGGTTGGCTTACAATCGCCACTTCACACAATACTTAATAAATCATACATCATCCAAAATACACACATAGTCCGACTACGGACAACCAAATGAAAAAGGAAGATAACCCAACAGCTAGATCCCTAATCGTCCCAACTGAGCACCACTACTGATCATTAGGAAACGAAACATAGTAACAACCAAGGTCCTCGTCGAACTCCCACTTGAGCTCGATTGCGTCACCTGCACTGGTATCATCGGCACTTGTAACTGTGTTGGTAGTATCTGTGAGTCACGAGGACTCAGCAATCTCAAAACCCGCGAGACCAAGACTATTTAAGCTTATGGGTTGGAAAGGGGTAATGGGGTGGAGTTGCAGAAAGCACTAAGAAAATATGGTGGCTAACATATGCAAATAAGAGGGAGAAGAGAAGCAACGCAATGGTCGAGAAACTAGAAGTGGTCAAGAAGTGATCCTGAAACTACTTATGTTCATACATAACCCAAACCGTGTTCACTTCCCGGACTCCGCCGAAAAGATACCATCACGTCTACACACGCGGCTGATGCTATTTAATTAAGTCAAGTGTCAAGTTCTCTACAACCGGACATTAACAAATTCCCATCTGCCACATAACAGTGGGCACAGCTTTCGGAAGTTTATACCCTGCAGGGGTGTCCCAACTTAGCCCATCACAAGCTCTCACGGTCAACGAAGGATATTCCTTCTCCCGGGAAGACCCAATCAGGCTTGGAATCCTGGTTACAAGACTTTTCGACAATGGTAAAACAAGACCAGCAAGACCACCCGACTGTGCCGACAAATCCCGATAGGAGCTGCACATATCTCGTTCTCAGGGCACACCGGATGAGACAAGCTATGAGTAAAACCAGACCTCGAGTCTCCCCGAGGTGGCCCCGCACGCGGATCGGTTCGGACCAACACTTAGAGGAGCACCGCCCGGGGCTAAAATAAAGATGACCCTCGGGCTCGCGAAAACCCACGGGAAAAGGCTTAGGTGGAAAATGGTAAAACCAAGGTTGGGCCTTGCTGGAGAAATTTTATTCAAATCGAACTATCAAGGGGGTCCCATAAATCCGCAACCGCGTAAGGAATGCAAAATCAAGGAACATAACACCGGTATGACGGAAACTAGGGCGGCAAGAGTGGAACAAAACACCAGGCATAAGGCCGAGCCTTCCACCCTTTACCAAGTATATAGATGCATTAATTAAATAAGAGATATTGTGATATCCCAAAATATCCATGTTCCAACATGGAACCAACTTCATCTTCACCTGCAACTAGCAACGCTATAAGAAGGGCTGAGCAAAAGTGGTAACTTATCCAAACAACGGTTTGCTAGGAAAGGATGGTTAGAGGCTTGACATGGCAATATGAGAGGCATGATAAACAAGTGGTAGGTAGCGCAAGCATAGCGATAGAGCGAACAATTACTAGCAAGCAAATATAGAAGTGATATCGAGGGTAATGGTCATCTTGCCTGAAATCCCGCAAGGAAGAAGAACGAGTCCATGAAGAAGACAAACGGACATAGTCGAACGAATCCTCACAACTCCGGAATGAAACCAAAGCTAACGAGAGAAGCAAACCGGAAAGAAGAAAGCAACATGGTAAACACACAAGCATGAACATGGCATGATGCACAACCAAGGATGTTGCATGTCCGGTTGAAAAATGCATGACATGGCAAAGTGCACAAACAAAACTACAAGTTAAGTGGAGCTGAACATGTAACAAGATGCATGTTGACGAAACACCACATTAGATTATTTAGTTCACTCCTGGTTAGGTACTCAACAATATTAAATGTTGGTTAACATAGCAAGAGGTGAAGCATAATAAAACTACTTATCTAGGCAAGTTTAAATGAGGTTGGAACAACAAGCAGCAACTACTTATCTAGGCAATTTAATGCAAACAACAATTTAAAACATTTTAAATGTTGTTATCATGATGCGGATGACATACGCAAGTTGGATACAATTTTATGAAAATGTTGACATAAGCATGTTGTGAAGCATTTGGTCACCATAGCGGAACAAAAGGGGTGCCACGGCAACGACAAGGGAAATGATACCACGGCAACACTCCGATGATCCGACAACTCATCGAGATGTCGGTGCAAAAGAAAGTGTGACGGGCGCGAGTCATGCAAGGATGGTGGGGTGATCATGGTTACTGGGTGTCCCACGGATCAACAACATGGCAAACGAGAAAGAACATGCAAGCGACAATTCGGACACGGTGCAAGCACGAGCATCTCATACAAAACGCATGCATTCGTTCACGGGCGTCATATCGGGGTTATACCTTCGAAGCGTGCATTTCGAGGCGGTTCAAAATCGTCGAGGGAAGTAGTCGTACACAACAAAGGTAGTGGAAGTAGTGGTTCACGTTTCGTAGTCGTACACACTCCATAGATGAGCGGGGTTGATGTCTACTACACAACCTTCTTCTTGTAGACGTTGTTGGGCCTCCAAGTGCAGAGGTTTGTAGGACAGTAGCAAATTTCCATCAAGTGGATGACCTAAGGTTTATCAATCCGTGGGAGGCGTAGGATGAAGATGGTCTCTCTCAAACAACCCTGCAACCAAATAACAAAGAGTCTCTTGTGTCCCAAACACACCCAAGACAATGGTATATTGTATAGGTGCACTAGCTCGGCAAATAGATGGTGATACAAGTGCAACATGGAAGGTAGATATAGGTTTTTGTAATCTGAAAATATAAAAACAGCAAGGTAACTAATGATAAAAGTGAGCGTAAACGGTATTGCGATGCTAGGAAACAAGGCCTAGGGTTCATACTTTCACTACTGCAAGTTCTCTCAACAATAATAACATAATTGGATCATATAACTATCCCTCAACATGCAACAAAGAGTCACTCCAAAGTCACTAATAGCAGAGAACAAACAAAGAGATTATGGTAGGGTATGGAACCACCTCAAAGTTATTCTTTCCAATCAATCCATTGGGCTATTCCTATAAGTGTCACAAACAACCCTAGAGTTCGTACTAGAATAACACCTTAAGACACAAATCAACCAAAACCCTAATGTCACCTAGATACTCCAATGTCACCTCAAGTATTCGTGGGTATGATTATACGATATGCATCACGCAATCTCAGATTCATCTATTCAACCAACACATAGAACCTCAAAGAGTGCCCCAATGTTTCTACCGGAGAATCATGACGAAAACGTGTGCCAACCCCTATGCATAGGTTCATGGGCGGAACCCGCAAGTTGATCACCAAAACATACATCAAGTGAATCACGTGATATCCCATTGTCACCACAGATACGCATGGCAAGACATACATCAAGTGTTCTCAAGTCATTAAAGACTCAATCCGATAAGATTACTTCAAAGGGAAAACTCAATCCATTACAAGAGAGAAGAGGGGGAGAAGAAACATAAGATCCAACTATAATAGCAAATCTCGCGATACATCAAGATCGTGCCAAATCAAGAACACGAGAGAGAGAGAGAGAGATCAAACACATAGCTACTGGTACATACCCTCAGCCCCGAGGGTGAACTACTCCCTCCTCGTCATGGAGAGCGCCGGGATGATGAAGATGGCCACCGATGAGGGATCCCCCCTCCGGCAGGGTGCCGGAACAGGCTCCCGAGAGGTTTTTGGTGGCTACAGAGGCTTGCGGCGGCGGAACTCCCTATCTATTCTGTTCCCCGAAGTTTTTAGGGTATATGGATATATATAGGCGGAAGAAATACGTCAGGGGAGCCACGAGGGGCCCACGAGGATGGAGGGCGCGCCCTACCTCGTGGCTCCCTCGTTTCTTTCCTGGCGTGCACTCCAAGTCTATGGGGTAGCTTTCCTTCCAAAAATAACTTCTCCAGAAGGTTTCATTCCGTTTCGACTATGTTTGATATTCCTTTTCTTCGAAACACTGAAACAAGGGGAGAACAGGAACTAGCACTAGGCTCTGGGTCAATAGGTTAGTCCCAAAAATAATATAAAAGTGCATAATAAAGCCCATAAAACATCCAAGATGGATAATATAATAGGATGAATACTTCATAAATTATAGATACGTTGGAGACGTATCAGCATCCCCAAGCTTAATTCCTGCTCGTCCTCGAGTAGGTAAATGATAAAAGAAATAATTTATGAAGTGTGAATGCTAGCAGGTGCATAAGTTTGATCAATGATAATTGCAATCACCTTTTCTAGCATCATTATATGTAATAACAGTAGCTCATATCATAAAACTTTGCATGATCAAGTAACAAACTATTCACATGTTAAAATATAGATCATAAACTTTCTTGAAAACTAACAAACCGTGTTATTAGTCATCAAACAATTACAATTCATCTTATTTTCAGGAAGAGTCTATGTCAGAGCTTTTATTCAGCAAACTTCACATACTCAACTATCATTTAGTCTTCCATGATTGCTACCACTCAAAGCATATTTTTAGAACAAATAGTATTCATCGAACACAGAGAAAGATAGGGGCTTAATGTTTCGCCTCCTAACCTTTTACCTCAAGGGTAATGTCAACGGTAATAATTCATGATCAAATATATTTGAATGGCCATATATGCTTAGATCTTTCCATCATATGATGCTTGCCAACTAAAGAGTAGGTTGGAATGAGAAGGAATACTACTGACTCTTGCATAAAAGTAAAGATAGGCCCTTCGCAGAGGGAAGCAGGGATTTGCAGAGGTGCCAGAGCTTGAAGCAAAAATAGAGATGAAAATAATTTTGAGAGGTACGCTTTCATTGTCAACATAACGACCAAGAGTTCCCAATATCTTCCATACTACATACATTATAGGCGGTTCCCAAACAGAAAGGTAAAGATTTTTACTCCCCCTCCACCAACAATCATCAATCCATGGCTTGCCCGAAACAACGGGTGCCTCCAACTAACATCAAACCTGGGGGAGTTTTGTTTGCAATTATTTTTGATTTGATTTTGATCTTTTGATCATGGGACTGGGCATCCCAGTTACCGACCATTTTCTCGTGAATGATGAGCGGAGTCCACTCATCGTGAGAATAACCCACCTAGCATAGAAGATACTGCTAACCCGTAGTCGCTACATGAGTGATTTGGGCATACAAAACAGATTATTATTTGAAGGTTTAGAGTTTGGCACATGCAAATTTATTTGGAACGGCAGGTAAATACCACATATAGGTAGATTTGGTGGACACTCATGGAAGAAACTTGGTTCAGGGAATTTGGATGCACAAGAAGTATTCCCGCTTAGTACAGAAATTTTGGCTAGCAAAGGATTCTAAATAGCAAGCACCACATGTTAGAGGATCCAAAACAATATAACTTATACAAATATACCCAAGCATAACTCATTATGTTGTCTTGCTTGTCCAACTTCAACTAATTTGCTCAGGTTTGAAAATAATTAATGGGGCTCACAATCATAGAATATGTCCAAGATAGTATATTTATATGTGAAATCTCTCTTCCTTCAATATTCTTTCATGAATTGTTCAAGTGACCAATACAATGTTTGCTAACCTTCAATAAATTTACCACCTCTACTTCTTATATGTGAAGGCATTACTCCCCATGGGAAAGGCATATGAAACATATATAATTTCAGATTTATGACATTCAAATCATTCAACCATTTACTCATAGGATATAAGTGAAGCACACGAGTAAATGACAAACTACTCCAAAAAGATATAAGTGAAGATCAATGAGTAGTTAAATAATTATGTAGCTATGTGAAGACTCTCTAACATTTATGAATTTCAGATCTTGGTAATTTATTCAAACAACAAGCAAATATAAAGAAAATAAAATGACGCTCCAAGCAAAACACATATCATGTGGTGAATAAAAATATAGCTCCAAGTAAAATTACCGATGAACGAATACTAAAGAGGGGATGCCTTCCGGGGCATCCCCGAGCTTAGTCTCTTTCCACTCCTTGTTCCATAATCCATCAAATCTTTTACCAAAAACTTGAAAACTTCACAACACAAAACTTAACAGAAAATCTCGTGAGCTCCGTTAGCGAAAGAAAACAAATCAAGGTACTGTAATGAACTCATTCTTTATTTATATTGGTGTTAAACCTACTGTATTCCAACTTCTCTATGGTTTATAAACTATTTTACTAGCCATAGATTCATCAAAATAAGCAAACAACACACGAAAAACAGAATCTGTCAAAAACAGAACAGTCTGTAGTAATCTATAACTAACGCAAACTTATGGAACTCCAAAAATTCTACCAAAATAGGAAGACCTAGATTTTTTTTATTGATCTGCTGCAATTGGAATCAGTATTTTATCACGTTCTGGTGATTTTAAACAATTGTTTTCGTGAACAGAAAGTTTCTGGAATTTTCAGCAAGATCAAATAACTATCATCCAAGAAGATCCTATAGGTCTTACTTGTCACAAACACTAATTAAAACAAAAAACCACATCTAACCAGAGGCTAGATGGATTATTTATTCCTAAACAGGACCACAAAGCAAGAAACTAAAATAAAGTTGGGTTGCCTCCCAACAAGCGCTATCGTTCAACGCCCCTAGCTAGGCATGATGATTTCAATGATGCTCACATAAAACATAAGAATTGAAACATAAAGAGAGCATCATGAAGAATATGACTAGCACATTTAAGTCTAACCCACTTCCTATGCATAGGGATTTTGTGATCAAACAACTTATGGGAACAATAATCAACTAGCATAGGAAGGCAAAACAAGCATAACTTCAAAACTTTAAGCACATAGAGAGGAAACTTGATATTATTGCAACTCCTACAAGCATACATTCCTCCCTCAGAGTAACTTTCAGTAGCATCATGAATGAATACAACAATATAACCAGCACCTAAAGCATTCTTTTCATGATCGACAAGCATAGAAATTTTATTACTCTCCACATAAGCAAAATTCTTCTCATTCGGAATAGTGGGAGTATCATAAGAGACTTGAATACTATAAATTGTTTCCACATTAAAAGAGTAATGTTCAGAGAAAGGGTACTCATAATCATGACAATTTTTATAAATATAATCATCACTACTCTTTATAGCATAAGTTTCATCACAATAATCGTCATAAGTAGCAAATTTGTTTTCATCATAATCAATTGAAACCTCTTCCGAAATAGTGGATACATCACTAAATAAAGCCATGACCTCTCCAAATCCACTTTCATAAATATTATAAGATTCAACATCCTCCAAATAGTGGGATCATTACTTCCTAAAGTTGACACTCTTCCAAACCCACTTTCATCAATATAATCATCATAGGTAGAAGGCATGCTATCATCATAACAACTTTTCATATCAAAACTTGGGAGGCTAAAAATATCATCTTCATTAAACATAGCATCCCCAAGCTTGGGACAAACATTAATTTTAGCAAATATATTCTCAAAAACATCATCTTCATCAAACATAGCATCCCCAAGCTTGGGCCTTTTCATATCATAAGCATAATCACTCTCATCATTAGTAGTGTGGATAACACCAATAGTATAGCAATTATCATATTCTTCCAAGCAAGTGCCAAAAAGATTTTCAATATCATAAGAAGTACCATTATCTTCCCAATCATAATCATCACAACAAGCAATAGGCATAACGAGATCATCATCAAGTGCATCGTCTTCCACAATTATTTTTGATTCATTTTCATGAGGAACAACAATAATAGGAGCACCATTATTTGGGAGAGATATCTTTTTACCTCTCCTCCTTTTTCTTTTCTTCTTCTTCACCCCATGTGTGGGTTCAATCCTCTTTTTGGATCTCCTTATTAATGAGATTGGTTGAATAGAAGGCTCCTCCTCGTTACCTGATTCATCATAAGAAATAATAGGAGAATATTGGGAAGTATCTTCCCCTCCGTTAGCATTCTCTTCATCTTCTATTTGTTTTATTTTCTTTATGTAATTGGCAATATAAGGATTTTCAATGCAATTCACCGCACAATACATATAAATTTCTTCTAGATCAAAATGAAGAACTCTATCAAGGGCAAATTCTGGAATATCCTTAGTTATATGTTTCATTTCTTCATAACCCAAGAGCAAACTAAGTTCATTATGATGTGCAATGGAAATCAAGTAATCACAATTTTTGGACATGGTACGATCATGAGACAATTTGCATTGGGTACTGAAATGATCATGTTCATTGCAAAGTTCACAAGTACGACTAAGATAATTTAAATTTTCAGCACAAACATCTAGCCTTTATTGCAACCATTTAGTTTCTAAATGCTTATGCCTCTTGCAATATCTATCTTCCCTATTTGGTGTGCACTTGCAAACCCAATGCACTCCACAAAAATTGACATGTTTATAGGAGACATTTTCGTCATGACTAGTGCAATCATCATTAGTACCATGGATATTCAAGGAGTTCATACTAACAACATTGCAATCATGCTCATCATTCAAAGATTTAGTGCCAAACATTTTAATGCATTCTTCTTCTAACACTTTGGCACAATTTTTCTTTCCATCATACTCACGAAAGATATTAAAAAGATGAAGCATATGAGACAAACTCAATTCCATTTTTTGTAGTTTTCTTTTATAAACTAAACTAGTGATAAAACAAGAAACAAAATGTCAGGACCCCGATTCCAAGCCACATCGATCTAGTCGATAACACCTCATATCACTTTGCGGCCTCACACACGGTATTCCCACGGGTGTCGCCTTACCATGGCCAGGGACCGTTTGCGCCTTTTGGCTCACGTATATGATAGTGTCGCTAGCATCCATATGACAGAGAACCCGGGCCGACATGGCTAGTCGTGAACCCAAAGCGGCACTAACCCATGGGGACAGGCATACATGAATCAACTTCGATCATGTCGATTGCCAGCGTGTGAATCCGGGCTGTAGCACTGGCTAACAGGACTCCGGGAACCCGGCTGTAGCAGGTTAGGCAGGACTCGGATGTCACGCGTGACATTTCCCGGAGGACAGATACATGAACGAAGTGAAACACATGCCGGCCGACCAAGCGCCCCGAGCAGTAGTCTTTGGGCTAGCAGGGACTCCGTGAACGGGCTGAAGCGGACTACTATGGCTCAAGGAAGCACTAGACTACATTTCCCCATAAGAGAGGCTGCCAAGGATAAACAACTAGATTGTCGGATCCCACACATACCAAGCATTTCAAACATACACACAATATGCTCGATATGTGTAAATACAACATGGCATCACAACATAACTCTACGACTCAAGTATTTATTCATTAGGCTCCGAGGAGCGAGATATTACAAACATGGATCTCATGACCCAACATTCAGAGCATACAAGTCAAAGCACACGCGGAAGTTAACATGTCTGAGTACAGACATCTACAAATGAAAAAGGCTGAGCAGCCTGACTATCTACCAGATCCTGCCGAGGGCACAAGATCGTAGCTGAGGTAACAAGCTAAACGTAGAAGTCCACATGGAACTACTAGCGAGACTGATGTCTCTCTGCAAAACATAAAATAGGCAAACGTGAGTACAAATGTACCCAGCAAGACTTACATCAGAACTAGCTACATATGCATCAGTATCAACAAAGGGGGTGGTGGAGTTTAACTACACCAAGCCAGCTTTGACTCAGTCGCTAACCTGAACTACGAATGCAAGTAACTCTTTTGAGGTGGCGCACACGAGTCCACATATTCACCATATCAATACACCACTAAGGATCCGCTCCCGTCTCCCTACGAGAACGCCATCCATAGCACTCACACTTATCTTGCGCATTTTAGAGTATCCACTTTAAGTTATCTATGAACTGTTATAGGCAACCCAGAAGTCCTTTACCGCGGACACGGCTATTCGAATAGATGATGTTAACCCTGCAGGGGTGTACTTCTTCACACACGCTCTCGCCACTTACCGCCATGTACATGTCATGTATCTCGGCAACCTTCAAGCGGAAGCCTGGCGAGGGTGTCGGCCATGGCCTACCTAAACACTCAAGTCTCTAGTCCAGGTTTATCGCCTATTCAGGTCCCATCCGCAGGGAGTCCGGCCGAAGTTTCTACATACGGCCCCGAACGATGTGAGCAGGGTTCCCGAGACACCAAACGGGCGCCCGGTACACCGTGCCACGTGCCTACCGCATCACAGCCCACCCCGCGGGTCAGCGCTGCCCACAGCCTCCAGCATACTACAAACACCAGAAACTACTTGCAACTCCTGGACAGAGGACAAGGGTGGTTAAGAAGCTGAGAGATTCAATTAAGAATCCCAATGTGTGGTAGTAGCTGTTCATGGATCACAAACACAGAACTCAGTTCCTGAGGACGATTGCAATGAGTCAACCCACCATGTACTCCTACATGGCCTCTCACCGCTACCTTTACCAAATCGTGTTCACACACTTAGCTCACAATAGCAGGACATGTTCACACACCTCTGAATCATCCCCGATGAATCAGACCTGACTCAACTCTAAGCAGTAGCAGGCATGACAAACAAGCATAGATGAGTAGGCACATCAGGGCTCAAACAACTCCTACTCATGCTAGTGGGTTTCATCTATTTACTGTGGCAATGACAGGTCATGCAGAGGAAAGGGGTTCAACTACCGTAGCAGGTAACAGTTCAATTGTTGTCGTCCTAATGCAGTAAAAGAGAGCAGGAGCGAGAGAGTGGGATTGTATCAGAATGAACAAGGGGGTTTTGCTTGCCTGGCACTTCTGAAGATAGTATAGTTCTTCACCGGTGTCATCGAACTCATCGTCGAAACATCGTCTACTGAGAGGGGACAATGGCCAGGGAAGAAGGGGTGTCGGTACGGCCTCGTCCACGTCTCCTGGCGCGGGGTTGGGGGGAAGGAGGCGTCGACACGGCGAAGCAGGAGGTGGCCGGGCGCGCCTGCGTGCGTCGGCCACGCGCGCCCGTCCCTCTGGCAAGAGGAAGACGACAGGAGGAGGTGGGCTGGGCCAGGTGGCTGGGCTGGGCGACTGGGCCGGCCAGGTGGGCTGCGGTAAGTTAGGTAGGTTTTCTGTCCTTTTCTTTTTATTCTTGTTTTCTAATTCTTCTGTAACTTTAGGGCTTTAATTAAAATACCAAATCAATCCCAAAAATCATGAAACTGCCCATGACCACTATTGGGAATATATCCTACAGTAAACATTTCAGTTTGGGATTATTTGGACATGTCAAATATTTACTAGCATTTAAATGCCCAAATTCAAATATCATATGATTTAATCCAGTGACCTTAGGATGTCCTAGAAATTTGTGCACCATTTTTGTCAGAGGTTTAAGACCAAAGCAAAGATGATGAACATTTTAGAAGGGCATTTCAGGTTCATTGGAAATGATTTTAGTAAACCCTAGTTGGTTTAAAGGGGGTGCTGGGGGTTCTGTCTTCCCCATTTCAAGTTTCTGAGAAAATTTAAACATGACGCAAGAACATATGCTAGCTCTAGACAGACCAGAGCTAGGGATGTGACAACTCATGTTTATCCTTGGCAGCCTCTCTTATGGGGAAATGTAGTCTAGTGCTTCCTTGAGCCATAGTAGTCCGCTACAGCCCGGTTCACCGGAGTCCTGCTAGCCCAGCACTACTGCTCAGGACGCTTGACTGGCCGGCATGTGTTTCACTTTGTTCCTATGTCTGTCCCTTCGGGGAAATGTCACGCGGTGACATCCGGAGTCCTGCCTAGCCTGCTACAGCCCGGGTTCACGGAGTCCCGTTAGCCCAGTGTTATAGCCTGATTCACACGCCGTCAATCGACATGCTCGAAGTTGATTAATGTATGCCTGTCCCCATGGGTTAGTGCCGCTTTGGGTTCACGGCTAGCCATGTCGGCCCGGTTCTCTGTCATATGGATGCTAGCGACACTATCATATACGTGAGCCAAAAGGCTAAACGGTCCCGGGTCATGGTAAGGCGACCCCGTGGGAATACCGTGCGTGAGGCCGCAAAGTGATATGAGGTGTTACCGTTAGATCAATGTGACTTGAATCGGGTCCGACAGTTTTGGTATCGAGCTTGATGCTGTGAGGATTACCAAGCCAAACCGGTCAAGTTGAGTCTAGAAATGCTTTAGTTATATGTAGGGGAATTGATTGTGGGATGGAATGTAAGGCTCTTTTTACTCCTTATACCTCATGCCTCTGATGCGAGTCATCTTATCTTTCCTACGGGGTTAAGGAACTAGGCTTTCTCTTTTTTCTATCAGGATCACGTGTTACTAATCCGTAGACTTATAGAATTGTTGGACTTAAGCCTCGGTTCAGTTCCTACTACTTCCGTATGTTAACTGTTGATCCCGAAACCTTGATATTGTGCTTCTGAGTGGCTATGCCACCATTTGTGTAGCATGTCTCCAATCTTTTAAGCATTTACAGCCGTTATGCTGTCCGAGTCATCCCAGGTTTCTAAATAGTTTGAAGCATTTGCAAATCCCTTCCTCCCGTTTCGATGTTCCTTTGGGCCAGATTAACCACACTAATCGGTGAGTTGAGGTACTCTGTTGCCTTGACATATATGTTGGAGTTATTATTATGACCCTAGGTGTTTAGAGTATCACCTAGTAATTTAGCCATGCTTTGTGTTCCCAGTGTGATGATTCTGGCCATCATTCTCAAAAGCATCCCGTGATGCCACTTAGTATGTAGGTATTCTATTCCTGGGTTCTTGAACCCGAGATTCACCCTACTTACTTCATGTTGATAGTAATTGCTAGCTCCCTTAGGTTATTAGTGACCTTTGCATTAGTCCTCGAGGTCCGTGGTATTTCTTTCTTCCAAATACTATGAACCGCTTATGGCAGAAGTTTGTTGGATCAAAAGATCACAACAGAAGTGCTCTCGATGAGTTCTCCATTTTATATTGTGACTATGCCAGCTCAACCTTTCTGCATGGGTTATCCGGAAGAAATATGTTGAACTCGTTCGACATGCTAGTCTATGCATCCACAACTCAGAAAATCATATGTTTTTTTGGGTAGTCCCTCTTTAGTTGTCTTCTGACCTTCATCTATCAATTGATAGTCAAGAGTATGTGTGTGATCGTGTTCGTCGATGCCTATTATTGTTGTGGTCCGTCAAGCCATTCTATTCCGGAATGACTAGGAGAAAAAAACTCCAGTACCTCATCCATATCTAGGATTGGGTCAAAGTAGTTGTATTCCATAGATCAAAATGCCAATCCAGCTTTTGTTTTGTTCTACCTTGGAATGTTACCATCTTTATGTCAAGAGTGTCATGAGAATCGCACCACCTCTTATGAATTCTTGACGCAGTAATACTTCTTGCCATCATTGTTCATTCCTCAGTTTTCGTGTTATTGTAACCGGAATGCCGACAAGTGTACTGTGATGTGCGAAATCAATACTCCGAGCAACTCGTTGCTTGGTTGTAAATGGACAATATTCTCATTCTTAGCGTATTGGTTATTAAATCATCATCATAAGATTGATCGTGCTACCTAGTCCTTATTTCTGGTGCACTCCTCGATTAATAAGTTAGGATTATTCAATCTCTTGCTTATTTGATCGTATCGTCTTGCTCTGAAAAGCAAGATTGTTCTTGAGCTTAGTAACATTTCGGTGGTTCGTGATTTTCCGAATATCTTCTCGGAAGTATTACCAGGTTGTCACCTGACCGCTATGTTGAGTTCGTGATCATGCTGGTTTTCCTCCAAACCACCCATTCTCCAAGTCTGTGTTGGATACCCCTGAGCTAGTTGGTTAAGCCAAACAACAACTTGGAGAGTTGGAAGATAAAAGCTTGTCTGACTTAGTTCATGTTAAGGGATATCTTTGTGTGTGTGTGTGTGTGTGTGTGTGTGTGTTGAAAAAAGATGATATCTCCATCGATTAGTCCTCGTGTTCAGTTGTTGGATCTATTGCCTTGTGAAAACTTTGACTTGAGTATGGGCTATCGTCAAGTCAAATCAGAACCAACGACGTTCATAATGTTGTCTTACTCGTGGTTGATCCCTCAAGCATACACCATTACATCTTTTGGTCTGACCAATGCTATCATCGTGTTCACATGATGGTGGAAGTCCAGTGATATGGAATTCCGATGAGTTGCTGTTGAGCCCATCAGCAACATTTTGTCTCCCCCATGATTCATGTTGAACATCCAGCTAGTGTTGGAAACTTGTGAGCAATGCTTTCATCATCCGTTCATGGATCATATGTTCGGATGTAAGAAGTGACTTCCTCTAATTCACGTGCATATGATGCAAGTTTCCGCCGTGAATTTGAGAAAGCTTGTTTTGCTTCCCCTGGAATCATCCCAACTCAGTCATGCATACGTGCGAAGTATTCTGTGGTCTGGAGACTTGCAACCTTCATTCTATATGTATTCTTAGCACACCAAGCCACTGATCGACTTGTTCAAGGAAGGGAAGTCTATGCTTGGGCTCTAATCCATGGACTTGCGTAAAGACTTCGATGTCCTTGATGATGGTTCCCCACCTAAACTCGGTAGTGTTTTATTATAAGACTACTACGTGGTCATGCTTGTCTGGGACATTGTGTTCACATGTATGTAGCAGAACCAGCTCATGTTTTGGAGCTTGCTATCGTAGTTCATCTCCCGAGAATCTCGCAATGTTATCTCGTCGATTTGTGTTGCAACTCTTCTTTTCAGACATGTGAGTCTGAAGTATCCTGTTTCTAACCAGATCTGGATCTCAGGCAGATATGATGGTTGGAACACTCCCAACATTTGCATTTTGTTCCCAGCTTGCACCCCATTGTGCCAAATTTCCATGGGATGCCCTTCTCAGCAGTTGCTGTCCAGGATCATCTTCAAAGGTGGTCTTGTCATGGGTCCCATCCATTTCCGGTGATAAGCAAAAGTCATCCATTGCGTTGTCTTCAACAAGGTAGTCCACATCATTCATCCCAGTCCGAGTATGCCATTTCTTCGAGCTCTTTCAAACGATCAACTGTAAATTGCCTTAAGCTGGTAAGAAGATTTTCAATGATCTATGTATCAAAAGTAATTCTTTTTGCCACTTAAGGGAATAGTTCTTCGAGTCACCTTCCCTGAGGTGCCCAGTTATTGATCATGGCAATTTTTCCTTGCTACCTCGTCAAATTGTTTATGCCATCCCTCCTAATGCATGTTTTGCCTCTCAGCTCCAGAGATGTTTCTACGTCTCATTCCGTGAGCTGATCTTGTGATCATTGAGATGATCCATCCATGTAGGCATGTTTCACTGTTTTGTCCTCGTGTTGGATGAAGATCTCGAAAGCAAAGACATCAAGATTAATTTGAGTCAACAAATCAACACCGAGAAGACAGTTGGATCATGAAGTTTGTGATACATAGTGTCCCCTTTGTCTTCTTACCTCACATCTTGAATCTCGGGATGAGATTCTTGTTTAGTAGGGGTGAGTTGTCACGTCCCTAGCTCTGGTTTGTCTAGCGCTAGCATCTGTTGTTGCATCATGTTTAAATTTTCTCGGAAACTTGAAATGGGGAAGACAGAACCCCCAGCACCCCCTTTAAACCAACTAGGGTTTACTAAAATCATTTCCAATGGACCTGAAATGCCCTTCTAAAATGTTCATCATCTTTGCTTTGGTCTTAAACCTCTGACAAAAATGGTGCACAAATTTCTAGGACATCCTAAGGTCACTTGACTAAATCATATGATATTTGAATTTGGGCATTTAAATGCTAGTAAATATTTTAAATGTCCAAATAATCCCAAACTGAAATGTTTACTGTAGTATATATTCCCAACAGTGGTCATGGGCAGTTTCATGATTTTTGGGATAGATTTGGTATTTTAATTAAAGCCCTAAAGTTACAGAAGAATTAGAAAACAGGAATAAAAAGAAAAGGACAGAAAACCTACCTAACTTACCGCAGCCCACCTGGCTGGCCCAGTCGCCCAGCCCAGCCACCTGGCCCAGCCCACCTCCTCCTGTCGTCTTCCTCTTGCGGAGGGGCCGCGCGGGCCGGCCGCGCAGCGCGCCCGGCCACCTCCTGCTTCACCGTGTCGACGCCTCCTTCCCCCAACCCCGCGCCAGGAGACGTGGACGAGGCCGTGCCGACCCCCCTTCTTCCCTGGCCATTGTCCCCTCTCAGTAGATGATGTTTCGACGGTGAGTTCGATGACACCGATGAAGAACTATACTATCTTCAGAAGTGCCAGGCAAGCAAAACCCCCTTGTTCATTTCGATACAATCCCACTCTCTCGCTCCCGCTCTCTTTTACTGCATTAGGACGACAACAATTGAACTGTTACCTGCTGCGGTAGTTGAACCCCTTTCCTCTGCATGACCTGTCATTGCCACAGTAAATAGATGAAACCCACTAGCATGAGTAGGAGTTGTTTGATCCCTGATGTGCCTACTCATCTATGCTTGTTTGTCATGCCTGCTACTGCTTAGAGTTGAGTCATGTCTGATTCATCGGGGATGATTCAGAGGTGTGTGAACATGTCCTGCTGTTGTGAGCTAAGTGTGTGAACACGATTTGGTAAAGGTAGCAGTGAGAGGCCATGTAGGAGTACATGGTGGGTTGTCTCATTGCAACCGTCCTCAGGAACTGAGTTCTGTGTTTGTGATCCATGAACAACTACTACCGCACATTGGGATCCTTAATTGACTCTCTCGGCTTCTTAACCACCCTTGTCCTCTGTCCAGGAGTTGCAAGTAGTTTCTGGTGTTTGTAGTATGCTGGAGGCCGTGGGCAGCGCTGACCCGCGGGGTGGGCTGTGATGCGGTAGGCACGTCGCACGGTGTACCGGGCGCCCGTTTGGTGTCTCGGGAACCCTGCTCACATCTTTCGGGACCGTATGTGGAAACTTCGGCCAGACTCCCTGCGGATGGAACCTGAATAGGCGATAAACCTGGACTAGAGACTTGAGTGTTTAGGTAGGCCGTGGCCGACACCCTCGCCAGGCTTCCGCTTGAAGGTTGCCGAGATACATGACGTGTACATGGCGGTAAGTTGCGAGAGCGTGTGTGAAGAAGTACACCCCTGCAGGGTTAACATAACCTATTCGAATAGCCGTGTCCGTGGTAAAGGACTTCTGGGTTGCCTATAACAGTTCATAGATAACTTAAAGTGGATACTCTAAAATGCGCAAGATAAGTGTGAGTGCTATGGATGGCGTGCTCGTAGGGAGACGGGAGCAGATCCATAGTGGTGTATTGATATGGTGAATATGTGGACTCGTGTGCACCACCTCAAAAGAGTTACTTGCATTCGTATTTCAGGTTAGCCACTGAGTCAAAGCTGGCTTGCTGCAGTTAAACTCCACCACCCCCTTTGTTGATACTGATGCATATGTAGCTAGTTCTGATGTAAGTCTTGCTGGGTACATTTGTACTCATGTTTGCCTATTTTATGTTTTGCAGAGAGACGTCAGTCTCGCTAGTAGTTCCGTGTGGACTTCGACGTTTAGCTTGTTACCTCAGCTACGATCTTGTGCCCTCGGCAGGATCTGGTAGATAGTCAGGCTGCTCAGCCTTTTTCATTTGTAGATGTTTGTACTCAGACATGTTAACTTCCGCTTGTGCTTTGACTTGTATGCTCTGAATGTTGGGTCATGAGACCCATGTTTGTAATATCTTGCTCCTCGGAGCCTAATGAATAAATACTTGATTCGTAGAGTTTTGTTGTGATGCCATGTTGTATTTGCACATATTGAGCATATTGTGTGTTTGTTTGAAATGCTTGGTATGTGTGGGAGCCGACAATCTAGTTGTTTATCCTTGGCAGCCTCTCTTATGGGGAAATGTAGTCTAGTGCTTCCTTGAGCCATAGTAGTCCGCTACAGCCCGGTTCACCGGAGTCCTGCTAGCCCAAAGACTACCGCTCGGGACGCTTGACTGGCCGGGCATGTGTTTCACTTTGTTCTGGTTCTGTCCCTTCGGGAAATGTCACGCGGTGACATCCAGAGTCTTGCCTAGCTGCTACAGCCCGGGTTCCTGAGTCCTGTTAGCCAGTGCTACAGCCGGATTCACACGCTGTCAACCGACATGCTCGAAGTTGATTCATGTATGCCTGTCCCCATGGGTTAGTGCCGCTTTGGGTTCACGACTAGCCATGTCGGCCTGTGTTCTCTGTCATATGGATGCTAGCTACACTATCATATACGTGAGCCAAAAGGCTAAACGGTCCCGGGCCATGGTAAGGCAACACCCGTGGGAATACCGTGCGTGAGGCTGCAAAGTGATATGAGGTGTTACCGGCTAGATCGATGTGACTTGGAATCGGGGTCCTGACAGTTTAGTGGACTACTATGGCTCAAGGAAGCACTAGACTACATTTCCCCATAAGAGAGGCTGCCAAGGATAAACAACTAGATTGTCGGATCCCACACATACCAAGCATTTCAAACATACACACAATATGCTCGATATGTATAAATACAACATGCCATCACAACATAACTCTACGACTCAAGTATTTATTCATTAGGCTCCGAGGAGCGAGATATTACAAACATGGGTCTCATGACCCAACATTCAGAGCATACAAGTCAAAGCACACGCGGAAGTTAACATGTCTGAGTACAGACATCTACAAATGAAAAAGGCTGAGCAGCCTGACTATCTACCAGATCCTGCCGAGGGCACAAGATCGTAGCTGAGGTAACAAGCTAAACGTCGAAGTCCACATGGAACTACTAGCGAGACTGATGTCTCTCTGCAAAACATAAAATAGGCAATCGTGAGTACAAATGTACCCAGAAGACTTACATCGTAACTAGCTACATATGCATCAAGATCAACAAAGGGGTGGTGGAGTTTAACCGCAGCAAGCCAGCTTTGACTCAAGGCTAACCTGAACTACTTAATGCAAGTAACTCTTTGAGGTGGCGCACACGAGTCCACATATTCACCATATCAATACACCACTATGGATCCGCTCCCGTCTCCCTACGAGAACGCCATCCATAGCACTCACACTTATCTTACGCATTTTAGAGTATCCACTTTAAGTTATCTTTGAACTGTTATAGGCAACCCCGAAGTCCTTTACCGCGGACACGGCTACTCGAATAGATGATGTTAACCCTGCAGGGGTGTACTTCTTCACACACACTCTCGCCACTTACCGCCATGTACACGTCATGTATCTCGGCAACCTTCAAGCGTAAGCCTGGCAAGGGTGTCGGCCATGGCCTACTTAAACACTCAAGTCTCTAGTCCAGGTTTATCGCCTATTCAGGTTCCATCCGCAGGGAGTCCGGCCGAAGTTTCCACATACGGCCCCGAACGATGTGAGCAGGGTTCCTGAGACACCAAACGAGCGCCCGGTACACCGTGACACGTGCCTACCGCATCACAACCCACCCCACGGGTCAGCGCTGCCCACAGCCTCCAGCATACTACAAACACCAGAAACTACTTGCAACTCCTGGACAGAGGACAAGGGTGGTTAAGAAACCGAGAGAGTCAATTAAGGATCCCAATGTGTGGTAGTAGCTGTTCATGGATCACAAACACAGAACTCAGTTCCTGAGGACGGTTGCAATGAGTCAACCCACCATGTACTCCTACATGGCCTCTCACCGCTACCTTTACCAAATCGTGTTCACACACTTAGCTCACAACAAGAGGACATGTTCACACACCTCCCAATCATCCCCGATGAATCGACCTGACTCAACTCTAAGCAAGAGAGGTGCATGACAAACAAGCATAGATGAGTAGGCACGTGTGGCTCAAACAACTCCTACTCATGCTAGTGGGTTTCATCTATTTATCGTGGCAATGACAGTCATGCAGAGGAAAGGGGTTCAACTACCGTGAAAGTGTAACAGCTCAATTGTTGTCGCCCTAATGCAGTAAAAGAGAGCAGGAGCGAGAGAGTGGGATTGTATCAGAATGAACAAGGGGGTTTTGCTTGCCTGGCACTTCTGAAGATAGTATAGTTCTTCATCGGTGTCATTGAACTCATCGTCGAAACATCGTCTACTGAGAGGGGACAATGGCCACGGAAGAAGGGGGGTCGGCACGGCCTCGTCCACGTCTCCTGGCGCGGGGTTGGGGGGAAGGAGGCGTCGACACGGCGAAGCAGGAGGTGGCCGGGCGCGCCTGCGTGCGTCGGCCACGCGGGCCCGTCCCTCTGGCAAGAGGAAGACGACAGGAGGTGGTGGCTGGGCAGTGGCTGGCTGGGCGATGGGCCGCAGTGGGCTGCATGTAAGTTAGGTTGGTTTTCTGTCTTTTCTTTTTATTCCTGTTTTCTAATTCTTCAGTAACTTTAGGGCTTTAATTAAAATACCAAATCAATCCCAAAAATCATGAAACTGCCCATGACCACTGTTGGGAATATATCCTACAGTAAACATTTCAATTTGGGATTATTTGGACATTTAAAATATTTACTAGCATTTAAATGCCCAAATTCAAATATCATATTATTTAATCCAGTGACCTTAGGATGTCCTAGAAATTTGTGCACCATTTTAATCAGAGGTTTAAGACCAAAGCAAAGAAATGACCATTTTAGAAGGGCATTTCAGGTTCATTGGAAATGATTTTAGTAAACCCTAGTTGGTTTAAAGGGGGTGCTGGGGGTTCTGTCTTCCCCATTTCAAGTTTCTGAGAAAATTTAAACATGATGCAACAACAGATGCTAGCTCTAGACAGACCAGAGCGAGGGATGTGACACAAAAAGATTCGATTGCAAGATCTAAAGATATACCTTCAAGCACTAACCTCCCCGGCAACGGCGCCAGAAAAGAGCTTAGTTGACGAGGTGTGAGTGTCGCTAACCTAGCCTCCCCGGAAACGGCGCCAGAAAAGAGCTTGATGTCTACTACACAACCTTCTTCTTGTTGACATTGTTGGGCCTCCAAGTGCAGTGGTTTGTAGGACAGTAGCAAATTTCCCTCAAGTGGATGACCTAAGGTTAATCAATCCGTGGGAGGCATAGGATGAAGATGGTCTCTCTCAAACAACCCTGCAACCAAATAACAAAGAGTCTCTTGTGTCCCCAACACACCCAATACAATGGTAAATTGTATAGGTGCACTAGCTCAGCGAAGAGATGGTGATACAAGTGCAATATGGAAGGTAGATATAGGTTTTTGTAATCTGAAAATATAAAAACAGCAAGGTAACTAATGATAAAAATGAGCGTAAACGGTATTGCGATGCTAGGAAACAAGGCCTAGGGTTCATACTTTCACTACTGCAAGTTCTCTCAACAATAATAACATAATTGGATCATATAACTATCCCTCAACACGCAACAAAGAGTCACTCCAAAGTCACTAATAGCGGAGAACAAACGAAGAGATTATGGTAGGGTACGAAACCACCTCAAAGTTATTCTTTCCAATCAATCCATTCGGCTATTCCTATAAGTGTCACAAACAGCCCTAGAGTTCGTACTAGGATAACACCTTAAGACACAAATCAACCAAAACCCTAATGTCACCTAGATACTCCAATGTCACCTCAAGTATCCGTGGGTATGATTATACGGTATGCATCACGCAATCTCAGATTCATCTATTCAACCAACACATAGAACCTCAAAGAGTGCCCCAAAGTTTCTACCGGAGAATCATGACGAAAACGTGTGCCAACCCCTATGCATAGGTTCATGGGCGGAACCCGCAAGTTGATCACCAAAACATACATCAAGTGAATCACGTGATATCCCATTGTCACCACAGATACGCACGGCAAGACATACATCAAGTGTTCTCAAGTCATTAAAGACTCAATCCGATAAGATTACTTCAAAGGGAAAACTCAATCCATTACAAGAGAGAAGAGGGGGAGAATAAACATAAGATCCAACTATAATAGCAAAGCTCGCGATACATCAAGATCGTGCCAAATCAAGAACACAAGAGAGAGAGAGATCAAACACATAGCTACTGGTACATACCCTCAGCCCCGAGGGTGAACTACTCCCTCCTCGTCTTGGAGAGCGCCGGTATGATGAAGATGGCCACAGGTGAGGGATCCCCTCTCCGGCAGGGTGCCGGAACGGGCTCCCGAGAGGTTTTTGGTGGCTACAGAGGCTTGCGGTGGCGAAACTCCCAATCTATTCTGTTCCACAAAGTTTTTAGGGTATATGGATATATATATAGGCGGAAGAAATACGTCAGGGGAGCCACGAGGGGCCCACGAGGGTGGAGGGCGCGCCCTAGGGGGGTGGGCGCGCCCCCCTACCTCATGGCTCCCTCGTTTCTTTCCTGACGTGCACTCCAAGTCTATCGGGTAGCTTTCCTTTCGAAAATAACTTCTCCAGAAGGTTTCATTCCGCTTCGACTCCATTTGATATTCCTTTGTTCAAACATCAAACAAGGGAAAAACAGAACCGCTTGGGGCTCGGATCAATAGGTTAGTCCCAAAAATAATATAAAAGTGCATAATAAAGCCCATAAAACATCCAAGATGGATAATATAATAGCATGAATACTTCATAAATTATAGATACGTTGGAGACGTATCAGGGGTCACGGTGAGGAACTTGACGTCCACGGGGTCACGGTAGAGGTACACGTTGTCGGGGTACTTGTCGGATCTACGGCGACGGTAGTCGTTCACGTTCGTTCGAAGAAGTAATTGGTGACTCCAAGCCTTTCGCGGTCGATGGTGTCGGCGTTCTGGAAACGGGGGTCCCCAGAATTGCCTGCCTGCGGCCCATGGCGTGGCTGCGCTAGCAGGCCTGTACGGCCCATCTTTGTCAACAAGGCTTTCAAGACCCTCGCGAGGAGCCAAGCCTCGTGAGGCGGACGATGCAAGACCTCCTCAGGAGCGGCCTCACCAGGCTGCCTCGCGAGAAGCGGAGATATCAAGGCAGGACAAACCTCGCGAGGCTCTCATGACGTGAGCCATGACGATCAAGATCAGGCAGGCGCCAGGTGATACGTCTCCATCGTATCTACTTTTCCAAACACTTTTGCCCTTGTTTTGGACTCTAACTTGCATGATTTGAATGGAACTAACCCGGACTGATGCTGTTTTCAGCAGACTTTCCATGGTTTTATTTATGTGCAGAAACAAATGTTCTCGGCATGACCTGAAACTCCACGGAACGTCTTTTCAGAAATAATAAAAAATCCATGCCAAAGATGAAGACCAAGGGGCCCACACCCTGTCCATGAGGGTGGGGGCGCGCCCCCTAGGGCGCGCCCCCCCTACCTCATGGGCCCCCTGGAGCTCTTCCGACGCCAACTCCAACTCTATATATTTGCTTTCGGGAGAAAAAATAAAGGAAAATAAATCATCGCGTTTTACGAAATGGAGCCGCCGCCAAGCCCTAAAACCTCTTAGGAGGGCTGATCTGGAGTCCGTTCGGGGCTCCAGAGAGGGGGATTCGTCGCCGTCGTCACCATCAACCATCCTCCATCACCAATTTCATGATGCTCACCGCCGTGCGTGAGTAATTCCATCGTAGGCTTGCTGGACGGTGATGGGTTGGATTAGATCTATCATGTAATCGAGTTAGTTTTGTTAGGGTTTGATCCCTAGTATCCACTATGTTCGAGATTGATGTTGCTATGACTTTGCTATGCTTAATGCTTGTCACTAGGCCCGAAAGTGCCATGATTTCAGATCTGAACCTATTATGTTTTCATGAATATATGTGAGTTCTTGATCCTATCTTGCAAGTCTATAGTCACCTACTATGGGTTATGAACCGCAACCCGAAGTGACAATAACCGGACCACTCCCGTGATGACCATAGTTTGAGGAGTTCATGTATTCACTATGTGCTAATGCTTTGTTTCGTTCTCTATTAAAAGGAGACCTTAATATCCCTTAGTTTCCATTAGGACCCCGCTGCCACGGAGGGTAGGACAAAAGATGTCATGCAAGTTCTTTTCCATAAGCACGATGACTATATTCGAATACATGCCTACATTACATTGATGAATTGGAGCTAGTTTTGTGTCACCCTATGTTATGACTGTTACATGATGAACCGTGATCCGCATAATTCTCCATCACCGATCCAATGCCTACGAAGCTTCTCCTATATTGGTTCTCGCTATTTACTTTTCCGCTGCTCTGTTATAATCACTACAAAACACCAAAAATATTACTTTTGTTGCCGTTACCTTTTGTTACCGTTACCACTACTATCATATTACTTTGCTACTAAACACTTTGCTGCAGATACTAAGTTATCCAGGTGTGGCTAATTGACAACTCAGTTGCTAATACTTGAGAATATTCTTTGGCTCCCCTTGTGTCGAATCAATAAATTTGGGTTGAATACTCTATCCTCGAAAACTGTTGCGATCCCCTATACTTGTGGGTTATCACCAGGCGGGCGCCAGCGTGTGCAGCGTCCTTGTTTCCTCTTTGGTGCTAAGGAGGCCAGCGCAGGCGCGGAGTACCGAGGCATCAGGCAAAGTTTTCCCTATCATTGCAACAAGACCAAGACCAGCAGGACGCCAGGACGGAGGTCACCATGGAGCCCAAGACAGCGTCACCACCAGGGCCTTTTGCAGGCGAAGACCGCTTTTGTCAGGATAAGCTGTACTAG
Organism: Aegilops longissima; assembly: GCA_021605205.1. Lineage (NCBI taxonomy): Eukaryota > Viridiplantae > Streptophyta > Magnoliopsida > Poales > Poaceae > Aegilops > Aegilops longissima. The sequence goes on along the minus strand of CM038677.1, from coordinate 599,854,760 downwards.
CTGTCCCCTTTCGAATTGGCCGTTGTCGGCTCCCTTCCTGCTCAACATTTGGGAAGAGGACCAGGGCCTCTGTAAATAGGACTAGCCACCACCAAAGGAAGTAGCTTGGTCTCATCTGATCAAGATCCAACCCTTAGCCACACCGAACACAAGAACACCTCAACCTCAGGAGGCTGTTCTTCCCCTTGTACTGTTCATCATCAGCCCAAGAGGCAATCCACCACCACCACACTGGAGTAGGGTATTATACCACAACGGTGGCCCAAACCAGTATAAATCTTGTGTCCCTTGTGTTGCGAGTTCGTCGAGTTCGTCAACGAGATCTTAGCGAGCTAGGGCGTAGATCGATAGGAAGGAAATCTCCGCGCACACCTCAGTGTTCGAACCTTGAGGGTTTTGCTGGAACCCGTGATCCAACATTTGGCGTGTTAGGTAGGGGTGCGCCGTAGCTCCTCTCCACCAGCCTACGCTCCGCTGCCACCGCACTTCACCCTCATGGCAGGCGCCCCGCGACCGGCTCCAACGGACGATGCTGACGATGGGGCCAGGGGGCTCGAGCTCGCCCCGCCGCTGCAGCGAGTGCGATGGCCACCCAAGTCCAGGACGGAGATGCCGCCGCCACGACGGGCGCGCAGATCCGCTCGCTTCCTGCTGGCATACGAGGAGGCCGCCTCGAGGCCGTATGGCGACAAGGTCATGGCCAACTGGCTCCCCATGGCCCTCGCCGGGCGAGCCACGTGCTCGGCTGCTCAACCTCCCCGGATCCACGGTGGCATCCTCGGGGAACTCCGCGACCTCTTCACTGCCGCTACGCTGCACCGGGCGCACCACGCAGCGCGGGTCCCGCTGGGCGGCTCAAGCACCACCTTCAGATCACCACGCCAAGTCGCTCCTCCGCCAGATTGGTGCCGCCTAAGCGCAGCGCCTGGGCTCATTGGTTGGGCTGCGCCGAGGCCGACCTCACCTTCGGCTCGTGAGGACCACCCGACTCCAGCCCCGGCTCGGGCATGCTCCCAATGCTCTGCACCCCCACCATCTGCAACGTGGTTGTTACCAAGACCCTCATCGACGGCGGTGCCGGCCTCAACTTGCTCTCCGTGGAGGCCTTCAGCCTTCTTCACGTGCCACTCGAGGGGCTCAGCCTCAGCAAGCCTTTCTCAGGAGTTGGTGGTGGCACTGCCCACTCTCTGGGACAGATCAACCTTCCCGTCACCTTCGGCACGCGCGGCAACTACCGCACCGAGCTGGTCGACTTTGACATCGCCCGCATCGACCTCCCGTACAACGCCATTCTCGGGTACCCGGCTCTGGCCCAGTTCATGGCAGCGACTCATCCGGCCTACAACCTCATGAATATGCCTGGGAGCAAGGGCGTCCTCACTGTCAAAGGGGACGCCAAGGAGGCCCTGGCGGCGCTCAAGCTCGCCCTCAAAACCGCCGCGGCGGCGCAGCCTGCCGACGCGGGAACCTCCGAGCCCAAGGGAGCCGTACCGACCAAGAAGAATCAGTTGTTCACACAAGACAAGGCGGAAACCAAGCAGGTGCCAGTCAACAAGGACGGGCCCTCAGGAGCCACCTCTATCGTAGGTGCCAGCCTCGACCAAGGTCAAGAGGAAGCATTGGTGAAGTTCTTGCACACAAAGAAGGATATATTCGCGTGGGAGCCCAATCAGCTGGTAGGAGTCCCGAGAGAGGTGATTGATGACCCACAAGTATAGGGGATCTATCATAGTCCTTTCGATAAGTAAGAGCATCGAATCCAATGAGGAGCAGAAGGAAATGATAAGCGGTTTTCAGCAAGGTATTCTCTGCAAGTACTGAAATAAGTGGTAACAGATAGTTTTGTGATAGGATAATTTGTAACGAGCAACAAGTAACAAAAGTAAATAAAGTGCAGCAAGGTGGCCCAATCCTTTTTGTAGCAAAGGACAAGCCGACAAACTCTTATATAGAGAAAAGCGCCCCGAGGACACATGGGAATTATCGCTGTTAGTTTTCATCACGCTCATATGATTCTCGCTCGTACTTTGATAATTTGATATGTGGGTGGACCGGTGCTTGGGTGTTGTTCTTACTTGAACAATCATCCCACTTATGATTAACCTCTATTGCAAGCATCCGCAACTACAACAAAAAGTATTAAGGTAAACCTAACCATAGCATGAAACATATGGATCCAAATCAGCCCTTACGAAGCAACGATAAACTAGGGTTTAAGCTTCATCACTCTAGCAACCCATCATCTACTTATTACTTCTCAATGCCTTCCTCTAGGCCCGAATAATGGTGAAGTGTTATGTAGTCAACGTTCACATAACACCACTAGAGGCTAGACGACATACATCTCATCAAAATATCGAACGAATACCAAATTCACATGACTACTAATAGCAAGACTTTTCCCATGTCCTTAGGAACAAACGTAACTACTCACAAAGAATATTCATGTTCATAATTAGAGGGGTATTAATATGCATAAAGGATCTGAACATATGATCTTCCACCAAATAAACCAACTAGCATCAACTACAAGGAGTAATCAACACTACTAGCAACCTACTAGTACCAATCCCGGACTTGGAGACAAGAATTGGATACAAGAGATGAACTAGGGTTTTGAGAGGAGATGGTGCTGGTGAAGATGTTGATGGAGATTGCCCTCTCCCAATGAGAGGAGCGTTGGTGATGATGGCGATGATTTCCCCCTTCTGGAGGGATGTTTCCCCGGCAGAATAGCTCTGCCGGAGCCCTCGATTGGTTCCGCCAAGGTTCCGCCTTGTGGCGGCGGAGTCTCGTCCCGAAAGGTTGCTTATGATTTTCCCTTGACTTAAAGACTTCATATAGCGAAGATGGCCACCGGAGAGCCAACAAGGCCCACGAGGGGCGCGCCTCCACCCTTGTGGCTGTGTGGGGCCCCTCTCGACGCATTTCTTCCGCTCAATATTTTTTATTATTTCCAAAAATAACTTTCGTGGAGTTTCAGGACTTTTGGAGTTGTGCAGAATAGGTCTATAATATTTGTGCCTTTTCCAGCCCAGAATTCCAGTTGCCGGCATTCTCCCTCCTTATGTAAACCTTGTAAAATAAGAGAGAATATGCATAAGTATTGTGACATAACATGTAGTAACAGCCCATAATGCAATAAATATTGATATAAAAGCATGATGCAAAATGGGCGTATTAGTGATTCAACATCATTTAAGGGTATGCCCCAATGCACGCCCCGTGAAGCAGCGGGCGAGACGGCAGTCCACTGAGAAGCAGGCCTTCATCGTCCAAGAGACCCGCAAGATGGAGGCGGCGGGTGCCATTCGCGAGGTTCGGTATCCCGAATGGCTGGCGAACCCCGTCGTAGTGCCAAAGAAAGGTGGGAAGGAACGGATGTGCGTCGACTTCACCAACCTTAACAAAGCCTGCCCCCAAGATCCGTTCCCGCTCCCACGCATCGATCAGATCGTCGACTCCACCGCCGAAAAGCGACTGCTGTGCTTCCTGGATGCGTTCTCAGGATATCACCAGATCAAGATGGCGATAGAAGATGTGGAGAAGACAGCCTTCCTGACCCCGTGTGGGGTGTACTGCTACACCTGCATGCCCTTTGGATTGCGCAACGTGGGCACAACCTTTCAGCGACTGATGCACATTGCCTTGGGGCGGCAGCTCGGGAGAAACACAGAGGCCTACGTCGATAACATTGTGGCGAAGTCTCGGGAGGCAAGGACCTTGATTCAAGACCTGGAGGAGACATTCACGAGCCTGCGCCAAGTGAACTTGCGGCTTAACCCGGAGAAGTGCGTGTTCGGCGTCCCTTCCGGCAAGCTGCTGGCCTTCCTCATGTCCCACAGAGGAATCGAGGCAAATCCAGAGAAGATCAAGGCCATCGAGGACATGAGCCCGCCGCAGACCCTTAGGGAGATGCAGAAGCTGGCTGGCCGGGTAACTTCGTTGGGACGCTTCATCTCCAAGCTAGGGGAACGCGCCCTACCCTTCTTCAAGCTAATGATGAAGAAGGGCCCATTTGAGTGGACCCAGGAGGCCGACCGAGCTTTTCAAGACCTCAAGAGATACCTGACCAGCCCTCCGGTGATGGTAGCGCCACGACCCCTCGAGCCCCTAGTACTCTACCTCGCCACTACCCCAGACTCGCCAAAGAAGACTGGTGGCGGTTTGGGAGGAGCACCAGTTGGCACGCCAGCCGGGCTACAACTGAAGCAATGCAAGATCAGGAAGGCGCTGCAAGAGCCGTGGCAGCGCCGACAGAAGACCAAGCTCAACAGGATGCCGCCGCCAAAATTCCCACCAACAATCAGGCGTTAGGAGTCCCGTCACCTCAGGAGGCGCCTCAACTTCTGCAAGACGCGAGCCCAGACACTGCGCCAGCCCTCATCGAACACCCAGTGTATTTCGTCAGCACCATGCTGCAAGATGCGAGGGCACGATTTCCCATGCCTTAGAAGCTCCTGCTCGCACTCTTGGTGGCCTCGCGCAAGCTGCGGCACTACTTCCTGGGGCACCCCATCAAGGTTGTCTCAGCCTACCCATTGGAGAGGGTGCTCAGGAGCCCCAATTTTGCTGGAAGGGTCGCTGAGTGGAACATCGAGCTGCAAGCATTCCAGTTAGAGTTCAGCACTACCAGGGTCATCAAGGGAGCCACACTCGCTAATTTTGTGGCGGAATGGACGGACGTCCCGACACTTGAAGTAGGCGAAGACCGGTCCACCTCAACAGGAAGTGAAGCACCATACGGTTGGGTCATGTACTTCGATGGCGCCTTCGCGCACCAGGGTGCAGGGGCTGGAGCAGTACTCATCTCGCCCGCACAGGATAAGCTCTACTACGCCGTGCAGCTCTGCCTTCAGCAGGGTGAGAAGGTCTCCAACAACATCGCGGAATACGAAGGCCTCATAGCTGGCCTGAAGGCCACGTCAGCTCTAGGGGTGAAGCGCCTTACTGTTAGAGGCGACTCGCAGCTCCTCGTCAACTTCTCCAACAAGGTATACGAGCTGAAGGACGGGCATATGGAGGCATACCTCGCGGAGGTGCGCAAGATGGAGAAGCAGTTCTTGGGCCTGGAGCTGCATCACGTGCCCCGAGGCACCAACAAGGAAGCCGACGACATCACCAGGAGGGCATCCAGGCGGCAGCCACAAGAGCCCGGCGTCTTTACGGAATGGCTCTTCAAGCCATCAGCGACACCACCACTTTCAAGCACAGCTCAGCCTTGGGAGGAGCTCCCACAGCCTCCTGCCACAGGAGCCCCGGCCTGTGGCCCGACCACAGGAGCTCGCCTGCTCTTGGCACTCGAGCCTCAGGAGGGATGCTGGACCGAGGAACTCAAGGAATATCTGATGCAAGGGGCGCTGCCGGAGAAGGAGGAGGATGCAGAGTGTGTAGTTCGGCAAGCCACAACATACTGCATCCAGGACGGTGAGTTGTACAGGAAGTGGCCAAACGACGTTTCTCTGCGCTGTATTTCTAGGGACTAGGGGAAGGAGCTACTAACTGACATACATAGTGGGGACTGCAGGCACCACTCGTCATCACGGACTCTCGTTGGCAAGGTATTCAGATGGTTCTCATCGCCCATCAAGGCCAACGACGCAGCTGAGCCTGGTGAAGTCTCGCTAAGCTCGCCACCCCACGCCAAGCAAATTCATCAGCCGGCTCAGGGCCTCCATACCATTCCGCTCATGTGGCCGTTCGCAGTCTGGAGGTTGGACATATTGGGCCTGCTCCTCGAGCGCTGGGGCTACCGCCACTCTACGCCACCATCGACAAGTTCACCAAGTGGGCGGAAGTGGAAGCCGTCCGCATTCATCCCAGCTGGCTCTGCTGTCAAGTTCATCAAGGGCCTCGTGAGCCGCTTCGGGGTCCCCAACCGCATCATCACAGATAACGGCTCGCAGTTCACTAGTAACCTCTTCAAAACCTACTGTGCTAACCTTGGAACGCAGATCTGCTACGCTTCGGTGGCGCACCCCAGGAGCAATGGTCAGGCCGAACGCGCCAATGTGGAGGTCATGAGGGGCCTCAAGACCAGGACCTTCAAGAAGAAGCTCGAGGCCTGTGGCAGGGGCTGACACGACGAGCTCCAGTCTGTGCTGTGGTCCATCCGCACCACCGCCACCAAACCAACGGGCGAGACCCCATTCTTCCTTGTCTACGGAGCTGAAGCAGTCCTTCCTCACGAGGTTAAGCATCGCTCCGCACGGGTCCTGGCATTCAATGAAATGCAGCAGGACGCCACGTGGGGGATGGACCTCGTGCCGGGGGAGGAACGTCGTTGCAAAGCTGCACTGAGGGCGGCAAGGTACCAGCAGGCGCTGCAGCGATACTACTGCCGCAACATCCGCTCTAGGACGCTCAAGGTGGGCGACCTTGTACTGAGGCGGGTCTTCTCTAGGGAAGGGCTGCACAAGCTTTCACCCATGTGGGAGGGCCCATTCAGGGCCGTCCATGTCTCTGTGCCTGGCGCCCGCTACCGAGATGCATGACGGATACCTATCCGTAACGCCTGGAACATCCAAAGACCTCCGTAAGTTCTACCCATGAAGCAAGGCCCAGAGCCTGTGAAGAAAGGCCCAGAGCCTGTGAAGAAGGCCCGGTGCCTGTGAAGAATCGCCGCCTGTGACACTCTCACGTAATAATGAGTGGGGCTGTACACGCCCGGGAGTCTCAGGAGCGCCGGCCTCAGGCCCTAGGGCTCCCTCCCACGACTAGTGGCAGCACTTAGCTCCACGCTGGTGAGAAGACTTGAAGACTAGATTAGGGGCCGGACGCGGCTTTTCATTTGCTTTCCGTAGTTAGATCACTTTTTCCTTAATAAAAGTTTGCCTTTGGTGTTCCTTGCTGATTTGATTCCCTCATATCTTACCGCATTTTCCGGCTCTGGTTCGCTCGTGTTCTCTCTCTTGCATACCTCGTGAGGGGAGCTAGGCAGGTGCCCTCGCGAGCGTTTTTCTTCTCTCTGCCTTCTTGCAAGCCAACCTTGTTCGAGCCCAAAAGCTGGCGCATCTCTTCTAATCCGTGCCCCTCGGGTACCGTGATACAAAGCGCCAGGTCAAGGCTTGGGTGAACGACAAATCTCCTGGCAAACTCCCTAATGGATTTTTTGCAGTTCTTGAGCAATCGCAGACCACTAGGTCAAGATGGACACTAGGAAATAAACGTCTCGTAAGGAGGAGGGCGCCCCGAATGCACCAGGCTAAGTTATCTTTGTGCAAAATAGCCACACAACATTGAAACAACAAGCATAGCATAATGGTTAATAAGTTATGGTTTGATACACGCCCCTCCGGGCCCATGCCGGTTTCATTTTGATGTATGAAGGAAAAGGGGAACATGACAAAAGCGGCGCTCGCCCTGCAGCAGCCGACGGGGGCAGGGCCTTGGTGACGTCCCGGGTCTAGTCGGACCCCTCCTCACGCTTCACTGATGCACGGCGACGAGACGACCCGCTACCACCTTTGAAGCAGGCGCGGCGGCATGGCGGCTGATCAAGGCCGCCGCTGCTGGAACTGTCGCCAAGGGAGGAGCCACCATAGCCAGATCGAGGCGCGGCCGGCGGGTTCGTCCTCCTCCTTGTCCCGACCATCACCAAGGCTGAGCACCTCCTCGCCGTTGTTCACCTTGGGGCAGCATCCGGCACGGCGACCGTCTTCCCCGAACACCCTCACGAAGAGGGTCGCATCACCGTCGAACTTGAAGTGGAGGGTGCACTGCCTGCCCAGGCCGCGCGCGGGCGAATGTCTGCCAACCATGGGCCAGAGCTATGTTTCCCGCGACGGAGACCTCGACCGCGACCCAAGAAGCCCGGCTACAGCAACCGTCTGCCTACAGCTAGAGCCCGCCTGGACCGAAGGCCGGCAGCTCACCGGCAAAGAAGCGGGGGAGCTGGAGCCAGCTGCCGGCTGGATCCTCCGACCAGACAACGAACTCTGGCAGCACCTCTGACGCATGGAACCGCGGTCGGGGAGGTCGCGCAACCATGACACGTCTCCTCTCGTCGATAGGACTGCCGCAACCAGAGCGACTCCTGCCACGCTCTACGGCGCCACCCCAAGAGCCGGGGGCCATGACGGGGATCGCGGCATGCTTGCGGGGACGGCCACGTCCTCGCTTGGGCGCCGGGGAGCCGGGTCCCTCCCGAGGGGCCTTGCCCTTCGCCGCGGCGGAGAACATCTTTGACAGCGACATTGCTTCTAGCGGTGGAGCAAGGAGGAAGAAGCAAGTGAACCAAGAAGAGATGGGCGACGGGGGCTCCGCCCCCTTCCCATTTATAGCGGAAGAAGGCCAACCGGTGCCTCCCACGATCACAGGTAATGATGATTTTCCTTGCATGTCACAGAGACTTGTCAAATCGAGCAGTTGCCGAGGCAGCATTGGAAAGTGGAGACGCCCACGTCCAATCAACCGCCACGCGTCGACCAACGCCGCGAGAGCTTTTTGGGGCCCATGGTGTTCGCTGACCTTTGGCTTCGGCCATGGGTTAAGCCCGGGCGCACCTTGGGCCCGGGGGCTACTGTCGGTGCTCTGGAAATGGGGGTCCCTAGACTTGCCTGCCTGCGGCCCACGGCGTGGCTGCGCTAGCAGGCCTGTACGGCCCATCTTCGTCAATAAGGCTTTCAAGACCCTCGCGAGGAGCCAAGCCTCGCGAGGCGGACGACGCAAGACCTCCTCAGGAGCGGCCTCACCAGGCTGCCTCGTGAGAAGCGGAGATATCAAGGCAGGGCAAACCTCGCGAGGCTCTCATGACGTGAGCCATGACGATCAAGATCAGGCAGGCGCCAGGCGGGCGCCAGCGCACGCAGCGACCTTGTTTCCTCTTTGGTGCTAAGGAGGCCAGCGCAGGCGCAGAGTACCGAGGCATCAGGCAAAGGTTTCCATATCAGTGCAACGAGACCAAGACCAGCAGGACGCTAGGACGGAGGTCACCATGGAGCCCAAGACGGCATCACCACCAGGGCCTTTTGCAGGTGAAGACCGCTTTTGTCAGGATAAGCTGTACTAGCTATCCCCTTTCGAATTGGCCATTGTTGGCTCCCTTCCCGCTCAATATTTGGGAAGAGGATCAGGGCCTCTATAAATAGGACTAGCCACCACCAAAGGAAGCAACTTGATCTCATCTAATCAAGAGCCAACCCTTAGCCACACCGAACACAAGAACACCTCAATCTCAGGAGTCTGTTCTTCCCCTTGTACTCTTCATCATCAGCCCAAGAGACAATCCACCACCACCACACTGGAGTAGGGTATTACACCACAATTGTGGCCCGAACCAGTATAAATCTTGTGTCCCTTGTGTTGTGAGTTCGTCGAGTTCATCCGCGAGATCTTAGCGAGCTAGGGCGTAGATCGGTAGGGAGGAAATCTCCGCGCGCACCCCAGTGTTCGAACCTTGAGGGTTTTGCTGTAACACGTGATCCGACAGATTGTGGTGGTACTTGGCGCAACACCTTGTAGTCGTTCGAGCATCGGTATCCAATAGGAGAAAACGAACCGGCTGCAACTGAAGGCAGCAGGGCTTGCGGATGTTGTGCTCGCAGCAGTGGTGGATGCATGGGGCAAGGCAACAGCATCATGAGCACGGGGACGGCAGAGGCGTCGGTAGGCAGCAACGGCGCCGGGGAAGGCGACATCGCTGGGTAGCAGCGGAGGTTGTTGGCTAGTGCAAGGTTGAAGACGAGAGGAACAGGGGATCAATCGGTGGAGGATGGGGATCGGGCTAGGGTTAATACGGGGCACCGGCTGGGCTGCGGATGTGCCTTAGAGGCCAGCCCAGTGGAGAGGGAAATGACTAGAGGCTTGGCCTAGTGGCATGCGGCTGCTGGGCTCTCTTCTATCTCTCACTCTAAAGAAAATGAAAAACAAAATAGATATAAGAAAGAAAAGAAAGAGAGGTTAGGGGAAGAAGTTAGGACACGCTGATAATTTTCCGGGACTCACAAAAATGAGCTTGATTCAAGAAAATAGAAGTTGGCATGAATGCAAGATTTAAATTCAAACTCATTTGAATTTAATTCAAATGGTTTGAACTAGGACAAGGTTTAGGAGTGACCAAAATGTTGAGATTTTTGGTGGAGATCCGAAAAGTGAAGAAAGAATTTAGGGAAAAGTTTGGAGACCAAACTTGAAGCAGAAAAGGCACGGAATTATTTTGCACGCGTGTTTATGGGTGATTCCGAAATAGTGGAATATTTATTATAGCTCCCTAATAATATTGAGAGTATAGGTTCTAAAGAGAAATCACCATTGTGAATATCCCTCAATTTAAATGGACCGAAGATCCATACGGTTTATTTATTTGAGTTTTAAAAAGGGGTGCAAGATGACATGATGCAATGCACATGATGCAATGAGATGAGATGCAACAAACAAATAAATACACACGACGATAATGAAAAACATGGAAGGCTTCTGCAGCGCCAGTCTCGGGGCGTTACAATCAAGTACATAAGCCTTTTGGGCAGCCGTGAGGATAATCCTTAGATTACAGGCCCAGTCTACAAAGTTACTTCCATCTTCTTTCAGCTTTGCTTTCTCTAGGAAGGCATTGAAATTCAGGGGAGCTACTGCGCGAGCCATTGATCTACATCATAAATTTGCAAAGATAAATTTAGAATATTTGTTCATGATAATGAGTTCAATTAATCATATTACCTAAGAACTCCCACTCAAATCAATATCCCTCCGGTCGTCTGAGTGTAACATGATCCGAATTCACCAACCCAACTCCGATCATCACGTGAGATGAGGTTGTTCCAATGGTGAACATCTCCATGTTGATCATATCTACTATATCCCTCGTGTTCAACCTTTCGGTCTCTTGTGTTCCGAGGCCATGTCTGTACATGCTAGGCTCATCAAGTTTAACCCAGGTGTTCCGCATGTGCAAAACTGGCTTGCACCCATTGTATGCGAAGTAGATTCTATCACACCCGATCATCACGTGGTGCTTTGAAACGGCGAACTTTAGCAATGGTGCACACTTGGGGAGAACACAATTTTATCTTAAAATTTTAGTGAGGGATCACCTTATAATGCTACCGTCGTCCTAAGCAAAATAATATACATAAAAGGATTAACATCACATGCAAATCATAAGTGACATGATATGGCCATCAACTTGTGCTTTTGATCTCCATCTCCAAAGCACCGACATGATCTCCATCGTCACTGGCATGACACCATGATCTCCATCATCGTGTCGCCATCGGGGTTGTCACGCCAACCATGCTTCTACTACTATTGCTACCATTTAGCGATAAAGTAAAGCATTACATAGCGCTTAATGATTGACACGCAGGTCATACAATAATTAAAGACAACCCTATGGCTCTTGTTGGTTGCCGTATGCATCGACATGCAAGTCGATATAAACTATTACAAACATGATCATCTCATACATCAAATATATTTCATCATGTCTTTGCCATATCATATCACAACATACCCTGCAAAAACAAGTTAGACATCCTCTACTTTGTTGTTGCATGTTTTACGTGGCTGCTATGGGTATCTAACAGGAACGATTCTTACCTGCGCAAAGCCACAACAGTGATATGCAAGTTGCTATTTAACCTTTATACGAAGACCTCCTTTGTCAAATCTGATTCAACTAAGGTGGGAGAGACAGACACCCGCCAACCATCTTTATGCAACAAAGTCATATGTCCGTCGATGGAACCATCTCATGTACATGGACATGTAAAGTTAGTCCGGGCCGCTTCATCCCACAATACCGCTGAATCAAGAAAAGTCCAAGGAAGGAAGCAACCTAAATATCAACGCCAACAAACTACTTTGTGTTCTACTCGTGATGTCATCTACGCATAGACCTAGCTCTGATACCACTGTTGGGGAACGTTGCATGGGACACACAAAAAATTTCCTATGCTCACCAAGATAAATTTAGGAGATGAACATCTATGAGAGGAGAGATTGCATCTACATACCCTTGTAGATCGCTAAGCGGAAGCGTTAATAAACGCGATTGACGTAGTCGAACGACTTCGCGATCCAATCATGATCCGTCATGCGAACTCCCGATCCAAGTGCCGAACGGACGACACCTCCGTGTTCAACACACGTATGGCTTGATGACGCCTTCACCTCCTCGATCACGTGAGTGATGGTGAAGTAGTAGCTCGAGTCCTCCGGTAGCACGACAGCGTGTTGGCGGTGGTGGTGGAGAAATCTCGGCAGAGCTTCACTAAGCACTATGGAGAAGAAGATGGCT